>CM035437.1:110501664-111101664 GCA_020310875.1 Ceratopteris richardii | reverse complement strand
GGCACATGTGGGAGTTTGAGGAGTGGTTGAGCATATACTAGTTCAATCTCTATGAATGACTAACTATTCCTTTACCTAAAAGTAGCTCCTTAAAACATTTTACATAAGAATTCTATGCTATCGGCACTGCACAATATCCAGTTACTGATGTCTTCACCATCTTTTACTGGCATCATGAAAACTAGTGATAATTGATGGAATTTAGTCCTTGATATTTGCACACTAAAAGTGAAATGAACCCAATATCTAGGTCCCTTCATACACCATTTCTGCTACCCTATAGCAAAAATTTTGATTCACCCACTGTACACTGATCCAAATCACTTGCGCTTTTAGCCACACTTATTATGGTTTGTAAGCTTTCCAAGAAGCTATAGAAAATTTCCAATGCATTTGTTTAGGTCAATCAACAAATCTATACAAAACAGACTATGTAGAGATGCAAGATATGTATAAACTATGGTTACAAAGATACATCAAATTACTTTGCATATATAACTGATTTCAAGATGCCCTCTTCGATGAATAAGCTGCAGAATGCACTTTAAATCTCTTGAATTGGATATGTACACAAAGATTTACAATTGTTACAAGTAGACTATGTCTATACCTACAAGAGACTAGAGGGGGTGTGCACTTGATAGTTGCAGCTTACTCCTCTATGCATATAACACTCTCCTCTACATTTTTCGAGGTTGCATAACTATGCTTCAGCTCCCTAAGCCTTTGATGACTCTTTCGATGAGCCTCTTTGAGTATATGTCTCTTGTTCTTCAATGACTTTCCAGACTTCCATGACTTCCATAACTTCCATGAGAAGGGGACCATTATTATAAGGTCCTCCAAGCCTAAGTTGGTCTACCCATGTTCTAGGGTCATGGTAGCTTGATCCATGCCCAAAACGATCTCCACCATTGATCAATGGGGTAAATCCAATGGTAGAAAGGTAGGATCCACAATCATTTGTTTGTAGCACTTGATCTTGCTTAATCCACACTTAGGATCAATTATAGATCCAATGGCTCACATTAAATATACCCTTAAGCAAGTTAAAATAGCTACTTTTGGTCTGAGCCATTGATTTAGGTTTATCCTCACATAGGATGAATCCCAAATCCATTGGCGTAGAAGTAACCCTCCTAACTATCCGTCTACGGTCTACTCTAGACCTCATCTCACCTTAAACTTAGGAACCTACCAATGTAGAACAAGCACATGGCTTCTCCTCCGAATGGGGGCCTTACAAAATAGAGGGTTATGGAACAATGGTGGTAGTACATAAGGGTGAGGCATTGATCATATCTAACAACCCCCCTCAATGTCCACTAAGAGCTTGCATATATCACACTTTCAACACTCCCCCTCAAGCTTGAGGTGGTGGTGTCCATATCAAGTAAGCTCATAGCTTTTGAAAACTTTTTCAACTTGGTCACATCCAAGATTTTGGTGAGGCTATCTACAACTTGGTCCTTTGTACCTAAATCTAATGTTTTGAACTCTCTTCCAAGCTTCTCTTTGATGGTCCTGATGCTTGCATCATTATCTCCTATCATAAGGAGATCATATACATATATGCATTTCAAAAATATCATGTGATTTTTGTTCTTCATATACAAGGATGGATATACATCACTCGGAGAGAAACCACATATGTGCAAGAAGTCCACTAGCCTCTGATTTCAAGCCTCTGGGGCTTGCTTTAGGCCATACAAGGCCTTCTTCAACCTACAAACATAGGTAGGATGTTGTGGATCTCCATACCCTTGAGGTTGTTCCCTAAACACCTCTTCTTGTAACTCACCATTCAAGAGAGCATTCTTTATGTCCATTTGGTAGATAGGCCACCTGCTTCTGCACATAGGGCTATGAGAGCTCTAATGATAGTGTTGTTTTCCACAATGCTAAAATCCTTCTCGTAATCCACCCCTTGTGTCTGTGCGAAGCCTTTGGCTAATATTCTAGCCTTCTACCTTGCCAAGCTACCATCTACATTCCTCTTGGTCTTGTACACTCATGTGTTTTGGACTATGTTTATGCTTTCCTTCTTGGGTACTATTTCCCACATGTTGTTTTCCTTAAGAGCTTTGAACTCTTCATACATAGCCTTCCTCCACTCTAGATTGGACTTTTCCTCCTCATAAGAATTTGGCTCTTGATCTCCAATGACATTCATCATTTATGCATAGTGCTTTGCCATGAAAGAATCATATGTATACCTTTGTTTGGGTGCCTTCTTATTTGTACAACTCCTCTCTTGAACTTTGGGTTATTGCTTCTTGAGTCTATTGAGCTTTACATTAGGAGAAATGACCTCAACCTCTTCCTGTTCTGACTCCTAGTGTCATGGTCTGTCTCTTGAAGCCTTCTATACTTTGAAGTAGGGAATGGTCTTTCATAATCATAAGTGTAAGAGTGATCATTTGAGTGTACCTTAGATGTAAAAACCTTTGGTCTTTGATTGTGATTGACTCTTGAGGTTGAATTTGTACATGAAAGTCTACACACTCCTCTTAATCCTCTTCATCCAACTTCATCTTACCCTTGTCTCTATTTTTGCTCATTTGAGTAGCCAATGAACACACATTTCTCACTCTTGGGCTCTAACTTTGTTCTCACTTCATTAAGAACATGAACAAAGCATACACATTCAAATACCTTGAGGTGCTCCATGGTTGGTTTATTGCCATAATAGCCTTCATATGGAGTCAAGTTTTGCACACCACCTATTGAGGCCCGTTTATCAAGTAGCAAGCTATATTCACAACCTCAAACAAATAATAGAATGGTAACATACCTTCATTTATGAGACATCTAGCTATCTCAACCCAATGCCTATTCTTCCTCTCTGAAACACCATTTTTTGGGGGGTGTACCTACATTTAAACTGCCTTTTTAGGCCATTTTCTTGCAAGTATTTTGTGAATTTATGGGAAGAATATTGTCCCTCTCCATTAGAATTTAGTGCCTTAATGTGTGCATCACATTCTTTTTCAACAAGGAACCTAAAATTTTGAGAACATGAAAAAACTCTCATTTTTTCTTGATAACATATAACCATACCTTTCTTTAGTGATCATCAATGAAAAAGACAAAGTACCTAGCTCCTCCCAATGAAGCCTCTCTACTAGGGCCCCATACATTTGAGTCTATAAGCTCCAAGAGCTTAGAGGATCTGTACTCACTCCTTAGAAATTGCTTCTTTAATTGCTTACATAGCTCACAAGCATCACCAAACGTATGTAGATCTTGGCCTTCAAGATTTGGTAGTCTCTATACTAAACCTACTTTGCACATGCTTTTTAGCTTGGGAATATTGATATGTCCTATCCTCTTGTTCCAAAGATAAATAAATCATCACATAACATACCTTGTTGTGTGTAGGAGCAACATCTAGTGTGAATAGTCTTCCTTCTTTCCTTCCCTTGACAATGACCTTGCCTCCTTGCTTTACCATACATCCTTTTGCATCAAATATAACCTGCTCCATACCTCTCTCTACCATCTAGCCTATAGAGATAAGGTTCTTGAAAATATATTTAGCATGAAGCACATCTTTAAGAGTCTTGGTAGATTTACCTTCACCTAGCTTCACATCTCCCACATGTGTAATGGGATGCTTAGTGTTGTCTCTAGTCTCCACACAACCTTATGATCTTGGGAATTGAATATGAACAAAAGATTCCTCCATAAATGGCATGTGATTAGAGCATCTAGAGTCTATGTAGCAGTTTCTATCATTGGGATCACTAGTGTAGCCATGTCCCATGGCTAGGAGAGTCTCCATCTCATCATCCTTCTTGTAGTGTTAGCATAGTTCCATTGCTTCGTCTTCTTCTTGCCTTTGTCATCCTTGGACAAAAAATTGGAAGAAATAGGATTTTTCTTACCAAATATAATACAAGTTTTACCTTCATGAGGGTTGTTCATCCTTTTGCCATTTCCCTTCCTTGAAGATGATGCTTGCTATCTTCTTTTGAATCGGAGTGTTCTTCCATGGATTGCTTCAACTTGAATTTTCCTCATTTCCCCTTGTTGCCACTCTTGGCTTTGCCTTTTTTAGCATATAGTACCTACGAGTGATCATTCTTCTTGGTTGTGTCTCCTATGGCAATCTTTTCTACCACTAGGTGTGGGAATAACTCGTCAAGAATCTATACAAGATGGTACTAATGAGGTGAAGTATTTAGATGGCAATGCACCATAGCGCGCTCTCCTTCTCACGCTCTCCATGAGGATATCCTTGTAGTAGAAAACCGAGCTCCTAAAGCCACACACGGTACTCCGCATAGAGACTGCAGAATACGTAGAAAAACACAGTACATAGGGAGCACGAAGACAGACTTCTTACGCCTTACAAATGCGATCGAACTTACAATCTGTGACTGAACAGGCCACTATATGTTTTATTAGAGAACATATACAAAGAAGTGTCCAATGGCCATTTTTCCTTTCACATGTTGTATTAAAGAAGATATACAAAATAGTGTCTAGTGGCCATTTGGCCTTTCACATGGACACTAACGGTAACAATCTCCCACTAAAGGCCAATATGGCCAAAGTAACTATGGGAGAAAAATGAAGAATCATAAAGAATATCTGATTGTAATTATACAAACTATACCTCCCACCTGATGGGCATGTTACACAATATACAAGTGACTGTGTAAGATCATGAATCAAGTAACCTCCATCAAGTGAAAAGAGTTTCGAAAGCTATCCTGTGGTAGAGCTTTAGTCAAAGCATCTGCATCATTATCTCAAGTGTGAGCCTTCTTAATAAAAGTGCACTCAGTGGCTAAGCAATCTTGAATGAAGTGATACCTCACCTCAATGTGCCTGGTCTTTCCGCGATAGATCGGATTCTTAGCCAAAGCAATGGCACTCTGACTATCACTCAGGAAACGAGGTACATGTTGAGGTAAACCCATATCACAAGCAAGAGGAGAAAGCCACAACACTTCCTTACATGCCTCACTTGCTGCAAGATACTCTATTTCTATGGTGGAAATAGTTGTACATTCTTGAAGATGATATCTCCAAGAGATAGCACCTCTAGCATAATGAAAAATGTACCCTGATGTAGACTTATGATTGTCTACAAAACCAGCATAGTCACAATCTATGTAACCAATAATGGATGCTTTCCCTCTACCTAAGCATAGACACTTGTCCTTAGTGCCACTCAGATATCTTAAAATCATCTTGACCATTTCCCGATGTTTCTTGCCACAATTAGACATATATCTGCTCACAAATCCCACTGCATATGCAATGTTTGGTCTTGTAGCTACCATAGCATACATGAGATTACCAACAATAGACTGCATATTGAACCTCTTAAGTACTTTGGATATGTACTCACTTTGAGACAAGTATATGCATTGTTTGCTCCTATCACCAGTAATGCGCATGCAAAGAATATGTTTGGATCCCCCAAATCCTTCATATCAAATGTGTGAGTCAACTTCTTTTTTGAGAATTCACAAATCATAAGAGGACTTCCCAGCAATCAGCATATCATCGACATAAAGTATCAAGCATATCAAGCTGCCATCTGAGCATCTCTTTGTGTAGAGATAATGATCCTTATTGCTTTGAGAATAGCCTTGAGGCTTCATAAAAGCATCAAAATTTTGGTACCATTGTCTAGGGGATTGTTTAAGTCCATACAAGCTCTTCTCAAGCTTACAAACTAGACTTTCCTTTCCACGAACTACATAACCCTTTGGTTGTTCGATATAGATCTCATCTGTAAGATCTCCCTCCAAGAAAGTAGTTTTCACATCCATTTGGACTAGCTCTAAGTCCTCCATTGCAATGAATCCAACCAACATGTGCAGGATAGTCATTTTGACCACAAGAGAGAAGATTTCCTCGAAATCAACACCATGTTGTTGCTTAAAACCCTTTGCAACAAGTCATGCTGTATACTTTGGAGAAGCACTATTTGATGTGAATTTCAAGTTATATACCCATTTACATGGTAAAGCTCTCCTACCCTTTGGAAAAGGTACCAAATCCCAAGTACCATTCTTGTGAATAGAATCGAACTCATTCTTCATGGCACGCTCCCACTTGACATGATCCTCTATCTACATAGCCTCCTTGTAGCAAGATGGATCACCGGCATCTGTTAGCATAACAAGATCTAAACCTAGAACAAATCTATGAGGTGAATGTGAGACACGTGCAGAACCTCTCAATGGTTGTGGAATAGGAATATGTGCACACTAATCTGAATGGACATTCTCTTGAACATCCCTATGTGCAACATTTTTATGCATGCTAACCGGAGGACTTGTATCCTCAAACACCACTCTTCTCACTTCAACCTCCTTAATGGGTTTTTTATGCATCTTAGACTCATTGAAAATGACATCAGTATTTCTGATCACTCACCGTGTTTTAGGATCCCATAAGCGATATCCAAATTTTCCTTCTCGACCATATCCAAGGAAAATGCATTTCTTTGACTTATGATCCAACTTTTGTCTAAGATTCTTTGGTATTTGAACATATGCTTCACACCCAAAAACTCAAAGATGATCATAATATGGTGGCTTCATTGTCCATAACTCTTGTCCCACTTTCAATTCTTTGGCAGTACTAGGTGAGAGGTTTATCACATAAACTACAGTCAATACTCCTTCTCCCAAAAACCTTGTGAGAGGTTTGCATGATGCAACATAGAGATTACTCTATCTTGAATAGTTCTATTCATCCTCTCAGTTACACCATTCTGTACTGGGGTATAAGGAGCTATAAAATCTCTACGAATCCCTCTAGGCTGACAAAAAAGGCTGAGTTCATGTGAGGTATACTCACCCCCATTATCTGAATGTAAAGCCTTAAGCTTAGTTCCTTTTTCAGTCTCAATTGAAGCAAGCCATTTTTTGAAAGTAGAGAATACCTCATCCTGCAACTTGATAGGATATACCCAAACTTTTCTAGTACCATCATCTATGAAAGTGACAAAGTAAAGAGAACCACCAAACGACCTAGTTGGCATAGGACCACACACATTTGTATGAACGAGATCTAAAGGCTGAATTGAAGAGTCAATGTGTGTTCTATGCACATTTCTAGTTTGCCTTCCATATTGACAATGCTCACAAAATGAGAAATCGGTTTACCAAAGTTTTTTGCTTTTAAAATTCTACATTTCATATTGTTTTACAGGTTTATTTTTGGTTTCCCACTATGAAGCATGTGCACCTTAGTTCACATCCACACACATACTCAAAGATGTACACACAAATACATAGAGAAATTCAAGTGCGCGGAGAAAAATTTATAAGATATCAAATGAAATGCTTGAACTCCATGACTAAAATACCCTCGATTTCTCAATTCATCACAATGTTGCATTTACATGGTATACAACTCGCTCTCTAGTAGATTTGATACTATTATAATAGATTAGGGCGGCACCACCTCTACTATGGAACTAGACTTCGTAGGTCCGATTCCTCATGGGTTATCGTTTAAGAGACTTTTATCATCGACAATTATATATATGAACTCGCAAGGAACACTAAATAGATGAGACACATGTAGGCGAGAATTAAACCAATAGTACAGTATCTATATTCTTGTGAACAATGTTACAAAAGTCAAAAAGCCCACCATCATCTCGTACATATTCACACCAAAACCTTTCGGACCAAAGAGCTTACACTCTATAGAATTATCCTTGTTGCTAAACATAGTAAAATGAACTAAAGTTATAAAAATGTTAAAAAAAAACCATAGTGAATTAATATAGATGTTTAGGCCTAATATGGATGGGATGTCATAAGTACACTTGCCTTTCGAACCTTGGAGATTCTTCAACATCCTCAATTTTGTAATCAGTGACATGAAGAAAGAATGAAAAGCATCAAAAGTTGTTGGTAAGAAAAAGTGGAAGCCATCTGATCCTTCCCACACCTATTCACTAGCCTATTATCTCTCAGTCTATCTTTCCATAGGATCATCAGCTCACCAGCCCCCGACCTTTCATGGTTCCTTGGCAATGCACTGGTATCCGATGCACATGCCACTCGTAGCATCAACAATAGTAGCTTCCACTCTCAAGAGTTTGAATCTAGGAGTTGCCTTCTTCTCTCTAATGTTAAAACCCAAGTTTTAGTTGTCTTTCTTTCTTCTGAGCATTCTCAACTCCTCAAAAAGCAGAGTTACTAGATTTCCTCCCTCCCAATCAGCACCGATTAAATGCCTATTGTGCATTTTGTATTCCATTTCCACACTGTAAGTAGCCTCTCTAATCGACCTCGAATCATCAACTATCCTATCACCTAGTTCTTCACCTTCGCTAGTGTGCTTCTCATAGCCTTGCTCTCAAACATACCAAAAAATAAGCCCTTTCTATCTCATCTCATCATTTACAATTATGCACTCCAACCCGATGTGACACCTCTTGTGTGCTGCTCTTTCTCAATGTATCTTTGATAACACTATGCATGTATGCTATTGTTTTGGATATATCTTCCCGTACTTAGTGTACAATGACTGAAGCATTTATTAGTAAGCTATGCTGTGAAGGTGTTGTTTTATCCTACTAGTCCTCTACTCTTATATAGATCAGAAACAATGTTTGACATGATTGTTAGGGTATTTTTTCAAGGCTCCCTTGAAAATATTAATAGTAATGTTAATCAATGAGATAAGCAATTCTAGGCCATCATGCACCATTTGTGAGCCATTTACGTTTTTTATTTTGTTTGTGTTTTAATGTTTTGAGAATGGTATTTCTTCACCTCTGACTAAGTGATGTAGCCCATTGTTGGAACGATTTCATCCTTCGAATTGACATGCAAGAAAATAAAAAGTATTTTTTCTTGATCGGATATCTTTAAACTCTCACAAATACCTTGTTGATTTGACTTATCTCTCTCTAGTACTAGCAGACAACAAAATTGTGAAGATGTAAGCTAATAAGACCTCATCATATGAATTTGTATGTTTACGAATTTGGATAAGAGTGTCTATATACCTATGTGTGCGAAAGTGCATGCCTACGTAATTACATGAGACCATCTATATACCCTACCTATGCATATGTGTATTAGGTTTTACCCTAAGTGTCTATGTATTTGCGAGATTATGTGTATGATACTTATTTGTATTTTCTACCATGTATATGCACGTATACATAGGTGAGCGTTTATAAGAGCTAGTATGACTGGTTCTGGTTATTATGAGGAACCTTATGAGTATATTGATAGACATTCTTCTAAGTGTATATGTGGGGCTATGGGTATAAACCTATGCGTCCATCTATATATATGAGTATCTAGGTAAGTGTGTTTGTGCTATGTGATTGTGTTTGAGGGTTTGAGTGTGTATATGTATGTAAAGGTGTTTAAGTGTGTAAGCATAAATGCTCATATGTGGACTCATAGATATATTATATAAGTATAATTATTAATGACTATGAATTAGTATGTGTTTCATATGAGCATTTACATATATCTGATGGGTGTGAGCATTTGATTTAATAAATATTAGAAATATGATAACATTTGGTTAATATATCTTATATTATGATTTAAATATCTATCATAATGTGTGTGTGTGTGAATATTAAAGTATTTAATTACATTAGTGTAAGCTTAAATTAAGAATTATAAAGAAGTTATAAAAAAATAGTAATATAAACAAATAAACAAAGAACAAAAGAAATAGAATAAAAAGAAAAACAAAAAGAAAATAAATAAGTGTGTTAAAGAGTGGTGTGTGTGAGTTGTGTGATTAAAGTGTGAGTGTGTATGCTGTGCATAAATGAGCATAAATAAAGAGTGTTAACTAGTGAAAGTGTGAATTAAAGTGTGGAATGAGTGAACTGTGAGTTAAAGTGTGATGTACATGAGAAAGCATAAAAAAGAAAGGTAAGAATGCATCTTCTTTTTTGGTAAAAGGTGTGTATGTGTATATGTGTGGGTATACATGTTGGAACAAAACAATCACAAATTGATGATTACAAAGAGCTTGAAGCAAGTCTATGATGAGAATGAAGTGGAAGATGTCACTTGAGAAAGTGAAGAGATCTCAGAAGAGAAGTTTGTATACATATGTACATTATAGTTGGAAATTCTTGTAATTTGAGTATAGATAATCCTTAGGATGATAAGGAGTAATGTAATAGACGTGGGATAAGTCTAGAACCATATGTATATAAGTCAATAATGTAAAGAAATACATGAGAGAGTCAATAGAAGATACGTCTCATAGAGATAGATGTGAAGAGAGTCATCTTCAGAAAATAGCGACGAGTATTTCGTAGATATCTCTCACTCTCATCATGTGGATCAAAAATCCTTTTGTGCACATCTAATCTGGAAGCTAATGAAGCTATGTTCAAAGTTTCATTATCTAATCCCTTTCATGCTGTGAGTATGATCAATAGGAACATGTATATGTAAAGTCTGTAGATAGACTTCTCAGAGTCGCGCACTTTTTTGTGTCAATGATTTGCTTAGATCTCAGTGCAGAGTGTAAAGTTTTTGATGAGTGAGAATTTGAAATCTAAGTTGAAAGGTAAGGAAGCTATGGCTAAAAGAATTTAGCAAAATGGGATCTGTGGTGTGAGAAATCAACCTTAGAAGTTACCTATGTCAAAGTTGCTTATTCAGAAAGACAGTTTTTGACATAGTTTTGATTTTAAGGATCAAATTAAATTTTTAATGGTTCTTTTGAAGAGCTAATGGTTGTTATGATTGTGCAAAGGTAGTGTGGAGATATGTGCATCATTGGTTTGAAGAAATATGAAGATATGTGTAGGTAATGAAGTCAATCTCTAAAACAGACTTTCTGAAGAAGGAATTTCTTCACTCAGAGAAGTGTTAATGAAAGTTTTGATAAATGAAGACAATATTTGTGTAAAGGTTGATCCATAACTGATATAGAAGTGTTCTTAGATCAGTATAGATCAAAAATTTGGAGATTAAGAGGGCTCACAGTGGTATCATAGTAGAAGGTGCAATACAAGTGAAGTAAAGGCATTGGAAGTCTCGATTGTTGCAGGTATCGAAGTTCCTTCGAATTGAAGGTAGACAAGGACAAATTCTTGAAGATAACCTGCAGAAGTATAAAGTACAAGTTCAAAGAATCAAGAAGGATTAAAGCTTCATATCAAAGGTACACTCTATTATCATAAATCATAGTAATTGCTGACAGAGAAGATCAAAGATGGGAGAAAGCTTGCAGATTGATAAGCTAGGTAGGGAGAACTATCCAACTTGGTCCATGAGGATGGAGGCACACCTCATGAGCAAAGATTTGATGGCATTTATTACAGGAGAAGACAAAAAGCCTAAGTTTTAAGATCCTAGTGTTCCAACTAGGGAGGAACTTGTAGGTTTGAAAAATTGGATGAGAAAGGATGCTCAAGCTAGGAGCATCATTTACATGGCTGTAAATGATTATCTTCTACCTCACATCAGAGGATTAGAAAGTGCGAAAGCTTTTCATATTGTCCATAGAATTGTCACTTCACCACTTTACTCCTGATCTTAATCAATTGTTAGGACACATGCTAACTTTTGAGCAGGACAGTAAAGGAGACAATGATAGGAGTGCAAGTCAAGCTATATACTCCAAGGACAAGAAAAAGAATGGCAAAGGGAAGCAGTCAACTGATGATGAAGGAACTTCAAGTCAAGCTAACTTTACAAAAGGAAAGATGAACTTCAGAGGTAAAGGAAGAGGAGGTAAGAACAAAGATAATGCTAAAGCTTGTTGGATTTGTGGTAGAACCAATCATTTGGCAAATGACTGTTGGTATAACAATCAAAATGGTGGAAGCAATAATGAGAGTTTTAATCAAAGAGGTAAAGGAGGCAGAAACCAAAGAGGTAACTTCAGAGGAAGAGGTGGTAGGACATCATATGCTAGAGGAGGTGGAAGAAGTTTTCAATCTCAGTCCTACAACAACAATTATTATAATTATGCATCAGATCAGAAGGATGACATGACTCTCATCTTGAATGCAACTCATGAAGCAGTAGGAGAAGATCAAAGGGTGTTTTATATTGACTCAGGATGTAGCAATCATCTGAGTGGCAATATATCATTGATGACTGATATGGAAGCAAAGGTGAATGGACATACAGTTCAAACAGGAGATAACACCAAGCATAAGGTGGAAAGCATTGGATCAGTGAAGACAAAGAATGGAAGAACACTCTTGAGCAAGGTACTTTATGTTCCTACTATTCCTAAAAACTTGATAAGTGTAGGGCAAATTGTGGAGAAGGGATATGAAGTCATATTCACAAATGATGGCATTTATGTGCAAGATCCAAATCAGGGGTATAGAGATATCATTGCAGGAAAAAAGGAAGGAAGGTTGTTTACTCTCAAAATCCAAGGTAATGTGGGACATGCTTTATTTACTTATGGAAGTCAAAAGATGTCTGAGTTAGACCTATGGCATAAAAGGCTAGGTCATTTCAATGAGAGAGCCATAAAGGAAATGTCAAGGAATGATGTGGTGCTTGGTTTGCCAAAAGTTGAAGGGCAACACATGGTGTACAAGTGTGAAGCTTGTCAATTAGGTAAAGCACACAAAAGTTCATACAATCAAGATATAAGAATTCAAATATGCTTGAATTGATTCATACAAATGTGTGGGGTCCTTCAAGGGACTATAGCATAAATGGATCCAGATATTATGTGTTGTTTGTTGATGATGCAACTAGATGGATTACTTTATATGTAATTAAGGACAAATCAGAAGTGTTCAAGACATTCAAGCATTATCATGCTTATGCAGAAAGGATTATAGGACAAAAGCTCAAGAGGTTGAGATCAGATGGAGGGGGAGAGTATTTTTCTAAAGAGTTTGATGATTATTTGTGGAATGCAGGTATAAAAAGAGAAGTAACTTGTAGGTAATATCCTCAACAAAATGGAGTTGCAGAAAGAAGAAATAGAACTCTTGTAGAATTTGCAAGAGCAATGATGAAGGAAAAGAATTGTCCAAACTACTTATGGGCAGAAGCTATCAACACTGCAACATACCTTGTGAATAGGTTACCTTGTAAAGCTTTGAATGGAAGAACTCCTTATGAAGCATGGTGGGGTAAGAAACCTACTCTTGATCATTGTAAGGTATTTGGATGTTTAGCATATGCTTATGTTCCTTCACAATTGAGACATAAGCTAGAACCCAAAGAAGAGAAGTATGTGTTTATCGGGTATGATGATAGATAGATGGGTTACAAATTGTGGAGTCCATCCACAAAGCAATTTCTTGTTACCAAAGATGCTACATTTGATGAGAAAAGTACATGGTATACAAGGTCAACAAATGAGTATGCAGATGTTAAAGAAATACAAAGTAAAGGGAAGACAAAAGTAAGTGTGTATGAAGAAGATATTGATGATGTTGATTATAAAAGTAAATTGCAGGATAATGTTGAAGATGGGCCAAGATTTGATCCAGAATCAAATGTGGCTGAGACTTCAAGAAGTGCAGAGGTGAGAAGATCCTTGAGAGAAAGAAAAGAACCTATGAGGTATATCTATGATACATCTTTCCTAACAACAAAAGATTATGCTTACATTGTGAAGACAGAAGAGGATCCAATCACATATGAAGAAGCTAAAGGTAAACAGAATTGGGAGAAGGCAATGCAAGAAGAGTATGATGCTCTACTACAAAATGAAACATGGGAGTTGGTGCCAAGACCAAAGAGTCAGAAGGTTATTGGATGTAAGTGGGTGTGTAAAACAAAAAGGTTTGCAGATGGTAAAGTGTCTAGACTTGTGGTCCAAGGTTATTCCCAAACTTATGGGGTAGATTATGATGAAACCTTTAGTCCTGCTGCTAAGATGTCTACAATTAGATCATTGATTGCTATTGCTTCTTGTAAAGGATGGAAGTTATCACAATTAGATGTGAAGAATGCATTTCTAAATGGATACATTGCAAATGAAGTGTACATGGAGCAACCAAAAGGCTTCATGAATTCAATTGGATCAGATTATGTGTGTAAGCTCAAGAGAGCTATGTATGGGTTGAAGCAGGCCCCAAGAGCATGGAATTAGAGGCTTGTTAAGTTCTTGAATGAATGTGGATTTCAAGCATCAAAGGCGGATAGTAGCTTGCTAGTGAAGGCAAGTGAAAATGGATACATATACATGTGTATTTATGTTGATGATATTATTGTCACAAGTACATATGCTCAAGGAATCAATGAGCTTAAGAAAAAAATAGAGAAGGAGTTTAAGATAAGTGATTTGGGAAACTTATCTTCTTTCTTAGGAATGCAGATTGTATATACTCAACATGGAGTATATGTTACACAAGAGAGATACTTGAAGAATCTTCTAGTCAAGTTCAACATGGAGGATTGCAAGTCTTCAACCACACCATTGGAAGTAAATCATAAATTGAGCAGGTATGGAGGTTAAGAGTTTAATGACATGAAGAAATATCAGAGTTTGGTAGGTATTTTAATCTATGCTACCTTGACAAGGCCAGATCTATCATATGCATTAGGTGTGTTATCACAATTTATGCATTGTCCAAAGAAGACTCATTGGATTGCAGCTCAAAGGGTACTCAGATATATCAAAGGAACCCTAAGTGAAGGTCTGTATTATGGATTTACTTTTGATACAAGAATCAAAGTGTTTAGTGATGGTGATTGGGCAGGTGATTCAGATGATAGAAGGTCTACTCATGGGTATCTCTGTTATATTAGAGATAAATTGGTTTCTTGGTGCTCAAAGAAGCAACATACAGTTGCTTTGTCATCCACAGAAGCAGAGTATAAAGGAATGGTAGAGGCTGCAAAGGAAGTGATATGTTTAAAGACCTTGTTGAAGTGTTTTGGAACTGATCAGAGTAGTCCAATTATTTTTGGAGACAATATGAGTTCATTGTATTTGGCAGCTAAGCCTGTTTTTCATGCCAAGACTAAGCATATAGAGATTCAGTATCATTTCTTGAGGGAAGAGGTACTAGATAAAGAGATTGAAGTGTTGTATACTCCAACAAAAGAACAAATTGCAGGTATGTTAACAAAAAGCTTGGATGGACCTAAGCTACAAAGATTCAAAGAGATGGCAGGAGTAAAGAAGAATGGAATAATCACAATTAGTGATTGAGGGGGAGATGTTGGAACAAACAATCACAAGTTGATGATTACAAAGAGCTTGAAGCAAGTCTATGATCAGATTGAAGTGGAAGAAGTCACTTGAGAAAGTGAAGAGATCTCAGAAGAGAAGTTTGTATACATATGTACATTATAATGGAAATTCTTGTAATTTGAGTATAGATAATCCTTATGATGATAAGGATTAATGTTGGGATAAGTCTAGAACCATATGTATATAAGTCAATGATGTAAAGAAATACATGAGAGAGTCAATAAAAGATAAGTGTCATAGAGATAGATGTGAAGAGAGTCATCTTCAGAAAATAGTGATGAGTATTTTGTAGATTTCTCTCAGTCTGATCATGTGGATCAGAAATCCTTTTGTACACATCTAATCTAGAAGCTAATCAAGCTATGTTCAAAGTTTCATTATCTAATTCCTTTCATGTTGTGAGTATGATCAATAGGAACATGTGTATGTAAAGTCTGCAGATAGACTTCTCAAAAGTGGTTCTTTTGAATAACTAATGGTTGATATGATTGTGCAAAGGTAGTGTGGAGATGTGCATCATTGGTTTGAAGAAATATTAATATATGTGCAGGTAATGAAGTCAATCTCTGAAACAGACTTTCTGAAGAAGGAATTTCTTCACTCAGAGAAGTGTTAATGAAAGTTTTGATAAATGAAGACAATATTTGTGTAAAGGTTGATCCATAACTGATATAGAAGTGTTCTTAGATCAGTATAGATCAAATCTTTGGAGATTAAGAGGTCTCCAACAATACACACACAGACACACACACACATACATACACACATACATATATATATATATATATATATATATATGTATGTATGTATATATGCATAATGTCCTAGTTTTCTAATGGCTTTTTCAGGTAAAGTTTTACCCTTCTTGATTCGTTCTCCTTCACCCCCACCTACTGTGCATTAGAGAGAGAAAAAGAGGCCTTTCATCCCCCATTTTTCTGGTAACAGACTCAAGATAGCGTGCACCCACACACTATAGAGAGAGAAATACTTCTCCCTCCTCCCGGTAGCACACATGGCAGTGCGCAGCAAAGAGGGAGACAGAGAGAGAGAGAGAGAGAGAGAGAGAGAGAGAGAGAGAGAGAGAGGGAGAGAGAGAGAGACATAGATAGATAAGAAAGTCCAGAGAGAGAGAGACACAGAGAGAGAGACTTTTCATCTCCTCACAACAGACATGACAGTGCAAGAGAGAGAGAGAGGGGGGAGAGAAAGAGAGAGAGATACTTCTCCCTCCTCCCACCAGCACATGCAGCAATGCGTAGCAGGGGAGGGAGGGAGGGAGAGAGAGAGAGAGAGAGAGAGAGAGAGAGAGAGAGAGAGAGAGAGAGAGAGAGAGAGAGAGAGAGAGAGAGAGAGAGAGGGGGGGAGGGAGGGAGGGAGGGAGGGAGAGAGAGAGAGAGAGAGAGAGAGAGAGAGAGAGAGAGAGAGAGAGAGAGAGAGAGAGAGAGAGAGAGAGAGAGAGAGAGCAAGAGAGAGAGAGAGAGAGAAAGAGAGAGAGAGATAGAGAGAGAGAAGGCACATGATGCATGTAGAGGGGAGGATCGGGAGGCACTAGTACCTGTTGAATTTATAGAGAAAGAGTGATGGAGAGAGAGAGAGAGAGAGCTCCTAGCTACCATGGTAGTCGATGTGCACTTCAGAATCAAGCGATGGAGGAATTGGAGAGACAGAGAGAGAGAGAGAGAGAGAGAGAGAGAGAGAGAGAGAGAGAGAGAGAGAGCGAGAGAGAGAGAGAGAGAGAGAGAGAGAGAGAGAGAGAGAGAGAGAGAGAGAGAGAGAGAGAGAGAGAGAGAGAGAGAGAGAGATTGGAGCTGGATGCCCGCAAAAAGATAAGAAAGTCGAGAGAGAGAGAGAGAGAGAGAGAGAGAGAGAGAGAGAGAGAGAGAGAGAGAGAGAGAGAGAGAGAGAGAGAGAGAGATTAGAGCTGGATGCCCGCAAATAGATAAGAAAGTAGAGAGAGAGAGAGAGAGAGAGCATAAGGGAGAGAGAGAGAGAAGAGAGAGAGAGAGAAGAAAGAGGTGATGGGGGATGAGGGTTTGTTTTTCTATGCAAAGGAGTAATCGTTATGTATTCTTCAACAACTATTGTTGATGCATTTTGGTGAGCTCACTCATGATGTACCTCCTTGATGCGATCATTTATTTATTCATTAAGATTTCCACTTCTCTGTCATCAACTTCTGCAACTTACTTTTCTTCCTTTGATTCGAGCTCTGAGTTAGTGTGGCTTTTGTGCTACTTATCATTGTGTATAAATATACAGATGTGTGCACATATGCGCATACCTCTATGTTCCTTCATGAGCGTATACAAGTAGTTTGTATGTGTGTAAAGCTCTGTATCCTTATGTAGATGTATCAATACCACCTCATGTGCGTGGATTCATGAGTGCTCTAGATTAGCATGTATTAGCTTATGAGTCTGTGTGTGATTTTTTACATACTGAATATATTTTCTTGCATCTATCGTTTGCATGCTTAATATATTTCCTTGCATCTATTCATGTCAGTGCCTTATCTATTTGAACATGAGAGCACTAATCTATGTGAATTGATTTATGTGAGATAGAGTATTCGCATGTCTGTTTCCATGCTTCTTTGTATGCATGAGGTAGATGCATATATGTATTAGGGTTTTGGAGAATTGTCGTAGCATTCATACTTATAGTTGTATATGGATATTTTGTTGAAGTAGTTTACATTCATTAGGATCAAAAAGAAAATTGTTCTACTTTATCCACATCAAAGATTATGCAATTAGTGAATCACTTGATCAATCCTCAATTTATATTGTTCTATATTTGTTTCTAATTTTTGTGAGTAATGAGTGTAGGAATGAAAACTCTATTTCTTCATCATTTACTTTTTAGTTTTTATTACCTCCACCTATAAATAATACCACTCAATCTAAGAATAACGTAGCTATTATAGAACCAGAAGAAGAAGAATTCATAAAAGATCGCATTACTAATGAAACCTTAGTCTCTCAATAATATGAGTATGTCTATCTAGGTATTACTGTGAGGTAATAATAATATCTCATTGAACTTTAATTCATTTTCTAACCTAAGTGAAAATAAGTAGTCTCTCCATGATAAAGGTCAATAGTTAGATAGGTTGATCTTAGGTATTTTATATCTTAGGCCATTAGACCATAGATAAACACTTCTCATAGCACTGATACACGTCTTACATCTTAAAACACACTAAAAAGCACCCCGCACATAGTCATAGAGTGAGGCCATAGCAAATTCAGTTCTTATCTTCGCGTTGGTCTCCAATCACACCCCTCGACAATAGGTGAACCGCACGTGAAATGTGACAATTGTGTGCTTAGGATTATTAGGTGTGTATCAATATTGATTAAAAAATCTAACCTTTACATTCTTCTTGCATGTAGGTGAGTGGAGAAAGGAGCCTCGTCAACCGCAACGACAAGTCGAGACCTTGTTGGCACAATTCCTTTTCCCTCGTTGTTGAGGGCCATTCATTAAGGAACTCAACACCTCCACGGGAAAAGGGTCATTCAAAATGGAGGAGCCTTGAAACTCCCCCCCCCCCCCCCCCCCCCCCCCCAATCCACATAAAAGAAGAACATCATTGAAAGAAAACTTCTGGTTTTGTACTTAGGATTAATTTTTAAAAATTTTTTGTAAAGAAAAACAAATATCATTGTGCACATTTTAACTTCTACATCGAACAACTTAAGATAAAGAGTTTTCAAGTTCTTTCACTTTAGTACAAACACATATTAAGATCATGCCACTTACACTTTTTGGTTTTTATAATGAAAACACATAAAAAGATTATTATCACCTGCGTAAAAGCATTCAAAGTTTTTTTTCTCCGCATATTTGCATCAAGTCTACATAGTGCTAGTTTTACTAGATCCAAACGTGAGTGATGGGAAAAGAGCATCCTAGAAACATGAAAAATATAAATCAAAGTATAAAGAGTTAACTTTTTTTTAAATATAAAATTTTAGATAGAAATTGATAAACACTAATATAGGTAGAAAAGCCTAGATTTTAGTTAAGTCAACATTCGTGGCTTTATCATCTAGTGATTGTTTTAGACAATATAGCGAGCTATTAGAGCCCGTTATTATCGACCTACTACTCCATTCTAGGCGGTATCAAGAGCACAAGATGGAGGAAGTGCTTAAAAATATGATGAAAGAAAAACAAGGGGCACAGACTATGCAAGCATCCTATAAGAAAAGGGTAAATTCATTGGGTTGAATATCACTAAATGCTTGGATTCCTTTGAAGAGCAAGCAGTGTTGATATATTTAGGTAGTGATGTGTGTGAACACTCTAGGACCGCCGTGGCACTTTTTTCCCTCTTTAGGAGGTTTTTTTCCCTCGGCTTGCATATATGCCTATTGCCCTAATGGGCTACTTATCTTTGTACATTCTCTAGTAATACATTCAGTATTGTGTGTTTGTCCTCCAAGCTTCTTCTTCTTCCTTGTGCTGTTCGCGTGCTTCCGCAGACGTCTATCTCCAACAATTGGTATCAGAGCAGGTTGTCGCTTCTTCTAGGGCGTCGACGACACTCCTCCGTTTGCAGTCTCAGATTCGCACGTATTTGGTGAGCATACTTAGGGTGTTTCCGAGATCAAAATGGCTTTGCTTTGTGGTGCCGAAATCGCGATCTGAGCTTGTTTTGGCCTACGAACGCACTATCACAGCGCTTGTGCAGGCTATTTCGTCCTTTTGTGCCAAAGGTATATACCAGTTTCTGTTCACCAGTTTAAGCGTCTCAAAGTCTGCTACAGGTTTAGCAGAACTCGTCTGGGCAGTTCCGTTCAACTTTTTGAGATACAGTCAATTTTCTATATCAAGGTATTTTAGTCACCGGCCATGGCTAAAAGCAGTGATGTATTCCGTATGTTGGTTGTTGAGGATAAGTTGGATGGTACCAACTACCCATTATGGGCTTATATGATGCGACATGTACTGGTTGCAAAAGGATTGTAGAACATTGTGCAGGGTGTTGAAAGACATCCTGTTACACCTGCAACGACAGGTACTGCAAATACAGGTGTTGGGGCTGATGAAGATGGTGTCGAAGATTATATTCCGTAGATTCCTGTTCGTGCTGTTGTTTCTGTTGCACCTACTGCAGAGTAGATTCGTTGGGATGGCAGAGATGCCCAGGCACATGCATTGATAGCTTTGTCTGTCAAATGTGCCATTATTCCTCACATTCGCTCTTGCAGAACAGCAAAGGATGCTTGGGATACACTTACCACTTTGTACCAGGCTAGGAATGAGGCTCGTGTTGCTTATCTCCAAAAACAGTTGGAGAGTGAGCACATGAATGAAGATGATTCTATGGACAGTTTTCTTACAAAGATCAAAGACCTGAAGGAACAATTGATTTCTGCTCATGAGGTTATACCAGATAGCTCACTTGTGCAGACCGTTCTGAATGGTCTTCCTGATTCATATCAGAGTTTTGCCTCTACTCTTCGGTTGATGATGAAAGGCAATCCGAATGCCTTGTCATTTGAGGAATTAGTCTGTGTTCTGTTGTAGGAAGATCAGTCCAGGCAGAACAGGTCCATTATGCGTGTTGCAGATCAAGCTTTCTTGGCTAGTCAGAAGGGCAAAGGAAAATGGAGCTCTTCTACTAGTAAGCAGAAATCTTCAAATGCTGCACAATCAAAGAACCAGGATAAAGATGAGAAGAAATCTGAA
The DNA here is from genome assembly GCA_020310875.1 of Ceratopteris richardii. Lineage (NCBI taxonomy): Eukaryota > Viridiplantae > Streptophyta > Polypodiopsida > Polypodiales > Pteridaceae > Ceratopteris > Ceratopteris richardii. The sequence goes on along the minus strand of CM035437.1, from coordinate 111,080,802 downwards.
AAGCAGAAATTGTTCTGCAAGTACTGTAAAGGAAATGATCATATTATAAAGAACTGTCCAAAACTGGCTTCTAAAGAGGCAAAGAAGAAAGAGGCTGGAATGGTTGTTGTAGAGGCCTCTACACCAAAAACAGAGTCTGCAAATCTTGTGCAGGAAGAAGAATGGGCGTTTACTACTGTCTGCAGTTTTGACCCATCTTGATCAGTGCATGTATGCAGTAGACTCAGATGTTTGGTACTTTGACAGTGGGGCGACCAAACATATTACCTCGCAGCGCAGTTTCTTCTCTTCACTCGAGCCTGCCCCTATAGGGAATACTGTCACATGCGCCAATAACTCCTCTTATCCTATTATGGGAGTTGGTAAGATCATTCTGACTACTGCTGATGGTAGTTCTTTCACTTTGTCAGATGCTTTATTTGTGCTAGGGATCAAAAAGAACCTGTTATCAGTTTCTGCATTAGCGAAGATTGGCTTGGTTGTGAAATTCGTTGATGACAGGTGTATAGTCCATGATCTCTCAAATGGCGATGTGATTTTGTCTTCTGGCATTTTATGTCGTGGGATGTATAAGCTCATAGACTATGAAAGATCTGTCAATGATTCGGCATGTGCAGTTCATGATTCTCAAGCTATGTCAGATGCAAAGCTTTGGCATGCACGCTTTGGTCATTTGAATTTTGCTAGTTTGCTACGCCTGCAGAAATCTGAAATGGTGTCCTCTTTGCCCAAACTTGAGGCTCCTGGAAAACATGTTTGTGAAGGCTGTAGTTTGGGCAAAATGCAGCGTTCTTCCTTTCCAGAAGATGGTTCAATTCGGGCTATGCAAAAATTGCAGCTTGTACATAGTGATGTCTGTGGTCCTATACAGACACCCTCTTTTGGAAATTACCTTTACTTCGTGACTTTCATTGATAATTTTTCCAGGCATGCATGGGTATATCCACTCAAAGCAAAGTCCGAAGTGTTCATGTGCTTCAAACAGTTTTTGGTTTTGGCTGAAAATCTGTCAGCATGTAAAATGGGCACCCTCCATTCTGATCGAGGGGGGAAATATATGTCTTCAGATTTTAATGCATTTCTGGCTGAACGTGGGATAAAACACCAGTGTACAGTGCCGTATACACCTCAACAGAATGGAGTTGCTGAAGGAAAGAACAATTCACTCATGGAGATGGCGAGGTGCATGGTCAAAATTTAGGCTTTACCACATAATTTCTGGCTTGAGGCTGTCATGTGTGCAACATATGTACTGAACAGGTGTCCCACTAAAGCGTTGCAGTCTATCACTCCATATGAGGCTTGGCATGACCGCAAGCCATATGTTGCTCATCTGCGTGTTTTTGGTTGTTTGGCATATGCATTAGTGCCTGAACAACATCGCAGAAAATTGGATGATAAGGCAGTAAAATGTATTTTTGTTGGGTACAGTTCTGAAAGTAAAGGCTATTGTCTGTATCATCCACAGACTAAACGCATTCTGGTTAGCCGTGATGTTGTCTTTGTGGAAGATGCTATTCACCCATTGCTTTCATGTACTAAGGAGACATTTGTTAGCTCCAAAGACATGTATGATACTTTGATGCCTCTTTTTACAGGTGGACAATCTAGTGTTGGTCCTAATGAGGCAACTTCTCAGCCTTTGCAGGTTTCATATGATGATGCAGATCATTCTATTTCTGATGAAGATTTACATGATGCACTTGTTGATGAGAGAGGTGATATTGAGCAGGCAAAAACTATGCCAAAATGGTTGGTGCAGACTTTGCGTGACAACAAATTAGATGCACCTTTGTCATATCATACTCGTTCAGGCTCTCATAGTGCCTCCTTTGCATCAGATTGCTATGCTATGGATGCGTCTAGTCTCTGTGATGAGAATGAGCCTGTTTCTTTTGATGAAGCACAAAATTCAGAAAATTGTATGGCTGTCATGCAATCTGAATATGATGCTATAATGAAGAATGGTACATGGTCTTTATGTGACTTGCCTCCTGGCAAGAAGGCCATTGGCACTAAGTGGGTATAGAAGCTGAAGCGTAAACTTGATGGTACAATTGACAGGTATAAGGCTAGGCTTGTTGCAAAGGGTTATGCGCAGGAAAGAGGCATTGATTTTGATGAGACCTTTGCACCTACATGTCATATGACTACTGTTCGGAGCATTTGTGCACTTGCAGCCCATCATGGTTGGAATGTACATCAGTTGGACATTAAAACAACATTTCTGAATGGTGACTTGCATGAAGAAGTCTATGTTTTTCAGCCCCGTGGCTTTGTGCAGAAAGGGCATGAAAACCAGGTGTGCAGGTTAAAGTAGGCATTATATGGTTTAAAGCAAGCACCACGTGCTTGGTATGAGAAGATACATGCCTATCTGGTTGCACATGGTTTTGTGAACAATCCAATTGAAAGCACCTTATGTGTTAAGCGTGCTAATGATGTGCTTCTGATCATTGTTGTCTATGTTGATGACGTGCTGCTCACTGGTCCTATTGAGAAGCATATTGCTGATTTCAAGGCTGATTTGCATGCCTCATTTGAGATGTCTGATTTGGGGCATTTGCATCACTATTTGGGCATTCAGTTTATGCAAGTTGATGGTGGAATGGATTTGTGTCAAACGAAATATATTGACACATTATTGCAGCGTTTTGGCCTTGAAGACTGTAAGCCTATTGCCACTCCTATGGAGACAGGTACGATTGAGTCTTCATGATGCTGGAGATGCATTTGATGCTGTTCTCTATTAGGAGGCTGTTGGATGCTTGATTTACTTATGCATTACTCGGCCAGATATTCAGTTTGCTGTCTCACAGATGAGCAGGTTTATGCATTGCCCAGGAGTCACGCATTGGAAGGCGGTTAAGCGCATCTTTCGCTACTTGGGTTGTTTTATCCCAAGGGGGGATCACTATCGCCAGATTTGCATGCTTTTTCTGACTCAAATTAGGCTGGTTGCTATGACATTCGTGTGTCCACCAGTGGTTTTTGCTTCATGCTTTGTAGCTCATGTATATCTTAGTTGAGCAAGAAGCAGCCTACTGTGGCCACTTCTAGTTGTGAGGCTGAGTATAGGACAGCTTTCACAGCGACTGTTGAGTGTGTGTGGCTCAGACGCCTTATGGCTGATTTGGGTGTTGGCCAGTCTTCTGCCACCACCATCTTCACTGATAGTGAGAGCGCATTGGTAGTTGCGAGGAACCTTGTGTTCCATGCTCGCACTAAGCACATTGAGGTGCATTATCACTATGTCAGGGAGAGGTTCTCTGCTGGGGAGATCACCTAGGCATATGTGCCCACGTAGGAGAACATTGTAGACCTTTTCACGAAGGCTCTGCCTAGGGAGAAGTTTGAAGCTTTCCGCAAAGCTTTGGGCTTACTTCCTTTTGTGGAGTGATTTCCACATAGCTTGGCACTTCCTTATACATGAGTGCCAGCTCCTTGTTCACCGCATCACTCCCAGGGGGGATTTGTTGATATATTTAGGTAGTGATGTGTGTGAACACTCTAGGACCGCCGGGGCACTTTTTTCCCTCTTTAGGAGGTTTTTTTCCCTCGGCTTATATATATGCCTATTGCCCTAATGGGCTACTTATCTTTGTACATTCTCTAGTAATACATTCAGTATTGTGTGTTTGTGCTCCAAGCTTCTTCTTCTTCCTTGTGCTGTTCGCGTGCATTAAATCCTAATCTTATTATTCACTTCCTCAAGATATTGAGTCCAGAGGATAGAGCTGAAGTAGAATGAAGAATAGAAGAGTGTGGTAAAAGGTATGGTTGACTGATGATTGGCAAAATGTAAAACATGAAATAGAGGGCATAGCTCAAATGAAACAATAACAGTTTGTTCTTTGTGAAAAAACTATCTCCAACAAGCACTGATCTAGGGATTACCTGACGATGTACTAGTAAAGTACTTCAGCCGTGTTGTCTCTGGATCCACACTTGAAAGCATCCTTGTGCATGCTAGTAAACCTTGGGCTGATTTTAGAAAAGAACTTCATAAAATGTTTTTTCTTAAGATTTTAGTTAGCACAACCCAGAAAGTTTTTCGAGATAAATGAATTCCCCTAAGATTAATGAGCCTCTAACTTATCTTCGTGCTGAGTTTATGAGATGGTTGGCTCAGCTTCTTGAGGAAGATAGGAATGCATTAAATCCTAATCTTATTATTCACTTCCTCAAGATATTGAGTCCAGAGGATAGAGCTGAAGTAGAATGAAGAATAGAAGAGTGTGGTAAAAGGTATGGTTGACTGATGATTGGCAAAATGTAAAACATGAAATAGAGGGCATAGCTCAAATGAAACAATAACAGTTTGTTCTTTGTGAAAAAACTATTTATACTCAACCTAGGGATTTACCTACAATATGGTATACTTATATGCCAATGCTTGCAACTACGACTAAGGCTAATGTTGCAGTTGCCCCTAAGACTCAAATCAAATTTCAATTGGATATTTTGTGCAAGAAACTGGAAAATGTAATGAATATGCAGACATCTCTTTCATAAGAGGTTGCTCAACTAAACAATAAAGTGTTTACGAGATTGCATGAGACTCAAGCCAACAATAGTGGCTTGGACCAAACACATATGACAACACCCATAGAGCCTACTACGCCACAATTTACTCCTCCTCAGCCAGTTTATCAGCCAATTCCTCCTACTCAGTCCACTACTGAAAGAAATATTGATAAAAGAGGGACTGGTAGTAAAAGGTGTGTTTGGTGTGATAGTCAAGACCATGCGACATTGTTGGAAGGTGTAGATGCTCGCTTTGTTGATGAAGGCAACCACCAAATCTAACAGCCCATGCCAGGTGCTTAGAGCAAGCTCAGGTGCTTTATGCAAACTTGAAGAATGGATTAATAGTAGCTCCAAACAACACTAATTACTTGTTTTTATCTAGGAGCTAATAAAATATCTAAGTTTAATTTATTTGAAATGCTTATCTAGGTGTTAATGGCCTAATCCAAATCTTGACCATAAGGTTGTGCAACAAGGAATCTGGATAAACAATATTCATAAGATGGTGACACTAGAGATTCGCTAGTAATACGCTCTTTGATAAACTCCTCTACTTCTACTTCTTTATTAGACTCATTCTCTTTTGGTTGAGTGGTAGTGTTATCAACAGGTGGTGGTAATAAAGATTCTAAAATGAACGATCTAGAATTCATATTTCTATTCACATATCCACTATGGAGAGACTCATTCCTAGACTCAGTACTTCCAGACTCATGAAAAGTTTCAGTAGACATGTGAAATTTAAAATAATGAAAATTATTAATTGAGTAATGAATAGTTATGAACTCTATTTTTGATAACATTAAAGCCTTCTTGAGTGATAAATTTGCTAATTTGATGCGGAATTATAATGAACCCTAAATGAATAGTTATAAATTGTATTTCTGATAACACTAAAGCCTTCTTGAGTGATAAATTTTCTAATTTGATGCAAATGGCTAATATAAAAGTAAGCTTAAAAAATGGATTTAGAAAGGTGGATGAAGCAGTGAATAAGCTGCTCCAACTCCAATTGTTAAATGCTTGTCATGGTTTGTCAATATTCGTCATTCTTTATCAATGGTCACTCCAAGAAATCATTTAGCACTCTTCGTATTCTTCAAGGCTGAAAAAAAACATTAGGAAAAACATAAGTACATTCTAAGAAACATAAAATCATATTCATGCTTACTTTCAACTCTTATGTATTCATTCACTCACGTCTTTCTATATGCATATGCTAACTTACTCCCATATATGCATGCTAACACACATGACACTCTTATGCATGTTAACACACATTCTTATGCTAACACATATTCATATAATTTCTTATGAATGCTATTTCACATACATATTCACACACTTCCATGTACATGATTACATCTCTCATACTCATGCAGGACATGCACATATTAAGCACATACATGTACTCTAATGCATTCATCTATATCATATCTATGCATGCTCATATATCCATACTTATGGAGGCTTAAGCTTAGATATACATGCAATCATATTTGTACATTCCCACTTAGATGCACTCATTCGGATATACATGCATGTCAACATATTCTTACATGCATGCTAACATGTAGGCATGCTAACATATTCTCATGCACATGCTAACATAAAATCTTATGCATACTAACATACTTTCATAAACATGCTAACACACATTTATACATGCATGCCAACATACTCTTACTTTCATAATCTATCTCATATTCATACATATACCTACCTACTAACATCAATATGCATCTCATCTACATCATTATGCATACATATTAACATCACATATGCATACACATGCACACATGCATACTCACATTCATACATGCATTTATGTAAACTCATATATCTAATTAGGCATTCTTATGCATTCATTAACTATAAAATACATTACTTATCTATAAAATCAATTAATTAATGATAAACAAAATAACTATAAATAATTAACATAACTATTCAATAAGTAATTAGTTGTCTCTTGCTCTCTCTCTCTCTCTCTCTCTCTCTCTCTCTCTCTCTCTCTCTCTCTCTCTCTCTCTCTCTCTCTCTCTCTCCCCTTCTCTCTCTCCCCCCCTCTCTCTCTCTCTCTTCCCACGTCCTCTTTTGATTTCTCTCTCTCTCTCTCTCTCTCTCTCTCTCTCTCTCTCTCTCTCTCTCTCTCTCTCTCTCTCTCTCTCTCTCTCTCTCTCTCTCTCTCTCTCTCTCTCTCTCTCTCTCTCTCTCTCTCTCTCTCTCTCTCTCCCCACATCTCTCTCTCTCTCTCTCTCTCTCTCTCTCTCTCTCTCTCTCTCTCTCTCTCTCTCTCTCTCTCTCTCTCTCTCTCTCTCTCTCTCTCTCTCTCTCTCTCTCTCTCTCCCCCCCCCCCCCTCCCTCCCTTCGTCCCTCCCTCCCTCCCTCCCTCCCTCCCTCCCTCCCTCTCTCTCTCTCTCTCTCTCTCTCTCTCTCTCTCTCTCTCTCTCTCTCTCTCTCTCTCTCTCTCTCTCTCTCTCTCTCTCTCTCTCTCTCTCTCTCTCCTCCCTCCTTCCCTCCCTCCCTCCCTCTCTCTCTCTCTCTCTCTCTCTCTCTCTCTCTCTCTCTCTCTCTCTCTCTCTCTCTCTCTCTCTCTCTCTCTCTCTCTCTTTTGTAGCACTTCCTCGAATTTATCTGTTGACGTCAGAGGTGCCAGCCATGTCATCTCTCTTTCTCTCTTTTCCTATGCAGAGCACACAAACAGGACTGTGGGGACCTCTCTCTCACTCTATGCAGTCATGAGCAACCGAAAATGGATGGAAAACCAGGAGCTAAAATCATGAGATAGCTATCCCCAACTACCATTACGCTCGCAAAGTAGAGCAAGATGGAAATGAAAGGAAAAGAAGGAAGAAGGAGAAAACTCTACTTGAAAACAAACATTAAGAACTTAGAAGACTATACATACATATAAATAGATGATCATGTATACACCTTTTTATGCACACCACTCTTTTAATTCAATCCACTTTAGTCACACATTTCACTCACATCACACTTTCAATTTACTTTTCTCACACAACCACACTTTAAATCTACTTTAATCACACATTCCATACACACTTCTCATTTAATTTTTACTTTAATCACATCATTTACTCACCACTCTTTTACACACACTTTACTCACTTTACTTACACAACTCACTTACTCCATTCTTTCACACAGAGTCATACCACATATAATTCATTCACTTTTGCTTTTTCATTCTAATTTATGTGTTTTTTATTTTAATAATTCTTTAATACTTTTAATTTAAGTTTACACTAAGGTCTAATACCTTAATAGTTACATATGCACACACTATTGAGATAGATAATAAAAGCATAATTTAATATATGTTAATTAAATGTATAAATATAAGATACATTAATTAACTATAAACATATATTTGTTAACTCAAATGTTTACACACAACATATTTATGTTACTAATCACAGACATATATACCTACACACACACACATTGAAACCCTCATACAAACTCACATATTTACTTAGATCTCCCATATATGCATGCTAACACACATCACACTCTCTTGCATGTTAACATACATTCTTATACTAATACATATTCATATACTTTCTTATGAATGCTAGTTCACATACATTTGCACACACTTCCATGTACATGATTACATCTCTCATAATCATGCATGGCATGCCATATTAAGCACATACATGTACTCTAATGCATTCATCTATATCATATCCATGAATGCTCATATATCCGTACACATATAGGCTTAAGCTTAGACACACATGCATTCATATTCATACAATCCCACTTAGATGCACTCATTCTCATATACATGCATGCTAACAAATGCCTACATGCAGGCTAACATATATGCATGCTAACATATTCTCATGCCCATGCTAACACATAATCTTATGCATATTAACATACTTTCATAAACATGCTAACACACATTTATACATGCATGCTAACATTCTCTTACTTTTATAAGCTATCACATATTCATACATGTGCATACCTACTAACATGAATATGCATCTCATCTACATCATTATGCATTCATATTAACATCACACATGCATACACATGCACACATGCATACTCACATTCATACATGCACTTTTGTATACTCTATCTAATTAGGCATTCTTATGCATTCATTAAGTATAAGTATATGCATAGATTTTAATTATAAAATTAAATACTATAAAATACATTAATTATCCATAAAGTCAATTAATTAATGATAAATTAAATAACTATAAATAAGTTACATAACTATTAAATAAATACTTAAAACTCTCTTTCTCTCTCTCTCACTCACTCTCTCTCTCTTTCTCTATCCCTCTCTCTCTCTCTCTCCCCACATCCTCTTTTGATCTCTCTTTCTCTCTCTCTCTCTCTCTCTCTCTCTCTCTTGCTCTCTCTCTCTCCACATTTATCTCTCTCTCTCTCTCTCTCTCTCTCTCTCTCTCTCTCTCTCTCTCTCGCTGTGTAGCACTGCCCGGACTCTGTCTATTGACGTTAGAGCTGCTAGCCATGTCATCTCTCTTACTCTCTCTACCTGTGTAGAGTATGCCAACAGGACTGCGGAGACCTCTCTATCATGCTAGGCATTCGAGAGCAGTCGAAAATGGACGGAAAACAAGGATCTAAAATTGTTAGATATATACTAAGGTCTAATACCTTAATAGTTACATATACACACACTATTGAGATAGATAATTAAAACATAATTTAATATATATTAATTAAATGAGTAAGATATAACAGATATTAATTAACTATAAACATATATTTGTTAACTCAAATGTTACACACATCACATTATTGTTAATAATCACAGACATATATACGTGCACACACATACACATTGAAACCCTCATACACACTCACCTATTTACTTAAATAACCATATGTTTAGCTAAACTTATAGGTTTCTACCTATACCCCTATATAGAAATGGGTACAATCACACATCTAAATGGACATTGAGGGTAAACCCTAATAAGATGTATGGATGTAGGTGGTCACATATAATCTTCATTATTTTTTACCTGCAGACACTTATAGAGAGATGAGTGCAAATCAAAGAAATTTATCAAAATGTTTGAGAGCGTTTTAGAGATAAGCAATCAAAATGTTTTGATTGTTCTGAATGTCAACTTTTACGTTTAAATATTTCTGACAACGTATACATGCGATGTGTTAAAGAATGTGGAAGATAATGAGTTGGTAGTTGAAATTAATAGAAAATTGTGTGACTTTAGAACATGACTTCCTTTTTCGTTCATTGGGGCAAAGGAGGCATGAAGAAAGTATATGAAAAATTAACTATTTCCAATGCATCTGCTAGTATCTCGATTGCTAGATTAGAGCCATTAGAGGAGAGGATTCTTTCTATTGCAAGCCAAGATCCCAATTCTATCGAGGCACTGGTGAGAGCTAGAGACGAGATCATGTGCAAAACTAGATGGAAATCTCTGGTTGACCAAGCCTCTGTATATTCTGATATTGCCAATGTTGAGGAAAAAAGGAGATGGGGTGACATGCAAGATGATGTAGAAGAGGGAGATAGAAGAGTGACAAGAAGACAAACTAGAGAAAATGAGAAGAGAAATACTAATGATGAAAAAAGAGTGCAATTCGAAGATACTATAAAATTGTCTCAAGAAGCAAAAAGAAGATTAATCAAAGAAGGAAAGAAACCATTAGAAGAAAATACTCAATCAAAAGAAACTCAAAATGCCCCAACTAAAGAAGAAAAGAAGAAAACTGTAATTGAAAATAATCAGTCAAAACATTAAAAATGAGCAAAAAGATGATCAGAATCAAGTTGAGAAAAAAGGGAACAAAAAAGAAGGAGGACTCCAAGAGAAACTATGATCTCAGAGCTTGAGAAAAAGAATGATGCTAGAGAGATCCTTAATGATATACTTCTAAAAAGTCGAGTCACTATTTCTGTTCAACAAGTGTTTTTTTATCGCAAAACCCGAGTTCAATGATACATTTATAAGAAATTAGAAGAAGAGGATTTCCACTGGCAGAGGATGAGGATATGCAAGATGTTGCAAACGAAACCTTACTAATGAATGAGGTTGTGACATTTGGTGATAGCGATTATAATAAGGAAGAGGAATTTACTACTAGAAGTGTAAACAGAAATTTTTTAGGTCGAATTCAACCTGACGATGAAATGATGAAAGGTGAAAGTCAATTTAGTACAACTTTCTACGCACGAGGAGCTCTAGAGGTAGAATTTGGATTGGTGATGAGAAAGATTGACCTATTGATAAAGAACATGAAGGGATAGATTCCTTGCAACTTGGTCTAAAGAACATGGTTGGATGGATTTCTAGCCATGTTCTTTCTAGCCATGATAAAGAACATGGCTCATAATCAATTTGGTCTAAATCTATGATGGATTCCTTGCAAGTAATGAGAATATGTCCTAATCATTGAAGAAATAGGAAAAATCTATGAACAAATCCCATTGACCCATACAATCATGTGTGTAAAGACTCACTAAATAGTCGACAATGGTTTGATATCTCTTTCTAGAACATGAAGTTAAATACTAAATATAAAAGAGTTGAAGAAAAATTAAACATGTAGCTCATCCACTGCTTAAAGATAGTTATGATATAATTAGACATGTGTCTAAGGATCCTATTCTTAGAGATCGATCTAAGATAGGACATACATTTACAGAAGAGACTATGAAATATATAAAGTTTACTCAGTATATGACTAGTTCCAATTAGCTATTGAAAGTAGAGATGTAACCACAATGAAAACTCCTTTGCATCTAGTGCATATGTCTACTTTACCACAAGGAGCAAAAAATTATGTGGCACACATGATGAACACTATGAACCTCGTCTTACATGACTTCATCCCCAAAGTGACTATGCCTTTTATTGATGATATTCCAATAAAAGGATATGTAGAAAAGGAAAAAGATGAGACTTTAGATTTACCCGCATGTAGAAAGTTTGTCTCCAACCACATTTCTAATTGTGAAAGCATCTTTCAAAGGTTTGAGGAGGTTGTAGTGACTTTCTCTTTAAAGAAATCCACTTTTGGTGTCAACAAAGTTTTGAGTGTTGGACATATATATGAGCATTATGGTCGTAGGCCCTATTGAGAGAAAGTTGATGCTATTAGTAGAGTTTGAGGCATGTCGCAATGTTAATGAAGTAAGGAGATTCTTAGGTGCATGTGTCTTTTATGTCATTTGGATTCCTTAGTTTGCTCATATTGTGAACCCGTTATATGATCTCTTACAAAAGAAAAAGAAATTCTTCTAGACAGAAGAACATACTAAAACTATGAGAAGATTGAAGCAATTGCTTATCCATGCTCCAATCTTGAAACAAATTGATTATTCAGGAAATAAGCCTGTAATCATAACCGTTGATACTAGTCGTGTTTGTATAGGCTGGACCATTGGACTAGATGATGAGAAAGAGCAAAGATATGTGGTTCGCTTTGGAGGAAAAATTTTGCATGATACACAAGGAAATTATCCTGAAATTAAAAGAGAGTTATGGGAATTAATTACTCCCTTAAAAAGAGATAAAGAATATTTTATTGGATCAAATGTAATTGTTGAAACTGATTGTCTTCCATTAATCGGATTGATTGCTAATTGTTCATCTCTTCATATTGCAATGTTAAGATGGATTGCTTTTATTAAGTTCATTAATCGAGCTTCTATCCATGTTTCTAGAAAGCATAATATTGTTGTTGATATGCTCTCACGAGAAAAATTAGATAGATAGATAAACTTGATTAATTATGAGACATCTACTTTTATGTATGAGCAATTTAGAGATGAAGAATATGAGGGAGAATGGAAAGATATAGGTTATTATCTGAGTACATTTCAACCTATCCCAAGTTGGTCAACAAGTCGATTCCAGAACATCAAGAAGAAGTCTTTTAACTTCTTTTTAAAAGAGGAATATCTTTGGTGACATGCTAAAGCAAAGGTGAGAAATCCACGAAGAGTGGTAGGCTTAAGAAATTCACAAGTGAAAGGTATGAGGGATATGCATGAAAGCCTATGGGTTGGTCATAAGGGTTTTGTAGAGACTTATGAAAAGATTAAGGAAACTTGTTGGTTGTCGAGGATGTATGTAATTGTAAAAGATTTTTTGAGCACATGTACTACGTATCGGCTACATTCCTTAGTCAAACAGAGAGACCCTTTACATCCGACCTATCCACCTTGTATTCATTACAAGTGGGTAGTCGACCTTGTGACTATGCCTAAAAGCATTAGTGGTATGAAGTATATAGTACTTGTACGTGAAGAATTAACAAATCATGTTGAAGACGGAGCACTTCGATCTAATACTACCTATAATGTATGATTATTTCTATTAGAAGAAGTGTTATCCAGATTTGGATATGTTGAGAAAATAGTAGCAGATCAAGGTGAGCTAGATGCTAGAGAGGCGAGAGAGTTCTTTGATCATCATGGGGATCATTTGTCTCTTACAACAGCCTACAACCCAGAAGCAAATGGAAAGATTGAACGAGGGCATCCTTCCATAGTAAACGAGATCGCAAATATATGCCATGGAGATCTTGGGAAATGGCAAAATACCTACCATTTGCTTTGTGGGCCGATAGGATGACATACATGAGAATGATTGGTTTTATGCCGGCTGAACGCATGTATTCTCAAAAGCCACTTTTTCCTATACACACTCAGATAATAAACTAGATAAGTTTAAAATGGGAAGACAATTTAACATGAGACGATTTATTAGCATTAAAAATTAAACAATTAAAACAATGGAATGAAAATTTAAAAGAAGCTTTTAAGAAACATCATGTTTAAAGAATAAAAGTTACTTTGACAAGAAACATCGACTACGGCCTGTTGGGATAGATGGATGGATGCTCCAAGAGACTGAGTAGGTACTGCTAAACCTCCTTTGTACCAGCCCTCTTTTGCTTCAGAGTTGATAAGTAGACCTTCTTGGCTTTCCAATAACACCAAAAAATAGCCTATGTACTTTGCAAGTGATGTGTGTAATGATTGAACCAAAACAAATAACTTTGAAGTTCACAAACTCAAGAAAACCTTCTATTTATGTCTTGACACCTGCTAGATGTTTTACTCAGTGTGACCAGCACAGTACAAATTGATAAAAATCCTTCTAGGGCTATTTAATTAGCTTAGTAAGCTACCATTTGCAAGTGGAATGATGTCAAAAGATAAACTATGCTAAGAGAAATCAATTTAGCAAGTTTAGCTATACCCCCGACTTCTTAGGACTGTAGCAGAAAATGACCAGAGCTCACCTCGATGCAGATTTCTCTGAAATGGCTGAATAGAACCACTTAAAACTTTTACAGCATATAGTTGACTTTGAGCTGAACAACAAGCTTTGAATCACTTGATTTGGTGAACACTTGACGAAGATATGCCCTTGACAAGTTGACAGACGTTTGAGTACCCTAACAGAGAACTCAGAGATGAATGATGTAAATGTATCTATTAATTAACACTTGTATACAATCCCATTGGCATGAATTGTTGGAGTTAGACGTCTGCGGAAGCACGCGAACAGCACAAGGAAGAAGAAGAAGCTTGGAGCACAAACACACAATACAAAATGTATTACTAGAGAATGTACAAAGATAAGTAGCCCATTAGGGGAATAGGCGTATATACAAGCCGGGGGAAAAAAACCTCCTAAAGAGGGAAAAAAGTGCCCCGGCGGTCCTAGTGTGTTCACACACATCACTACCTAAATATATCAACAAAGCGCCCCTGGGAGTGATGCGGTGAACAAGGAGCTTGCACTCATGTATAAGGAAGTGCCAAGCTATGTGGAAATCACTCCACAAAAGGAAGTAAGCCCAAAGCTTTGCCGAAAGCTTCAAACTTCTCCCTAGGTAGAGCCTTCGTGAAAAGGTCTGTTATGTTCTCCTGTGTGGGCACATATGCCAAGCTGATCTCCCCAGTAGAGAACCTCTCCCTGACATAGTGATAATGCACCTCAATGTGCTTAGTGCGAGCATGGAACACAGGGTTCCTCGCAACTGCCAATGCGCTCTCACTGTCAGTGAAGATGGTGGTGGCAGAAGACTGGCCAACACCCAAATCAGCCATAAGGCGTCTGAGCCACACACACTCAACAGTCGCTGTGAAAGCTGCCCTATACTCAGCCTCACAACTGGAAGTGGCCACAGTAGGATGCTTCTTGCTCAACCAAGATATACATGAGCTACGAAGCATGAAGCAAAAACCACTAGTGGACACACGAGTGTCATAGCAAGCAGCCCAATCTGAGTCAGAAAAAGCATACAAATCTGGCGGTAGTGATCTCCCCTTGGGATAAAACAACCCAAGTATCCGAGTACCACTCAAGTAGCGAAAGATGCGCTTAACCACCTTCCAATGCATGACTCCTGGGCAATGCATAAACCTGATCATCTGTGAGACAGCAAACTGAATATTTGGCCGAGTAATGCATAAGTAAATCAAGCATCCAACAGCCTGCTCATAGAGAACAGCATCAAATGCATCTCTAGCATCATGAAGACTCAATCATAAACCTGTCTCCATAGGAGTGGCAATAGGCTTACAGTCTTCAAGGCCAAAACGCTACAATAATGTGTCAATATATTTCGTTTGATCCACCATCAACTTGCATAAACGGAATGCCCAAATAATGATGCAAATGCCCCAAATCAGATATCTCAAATGAGGCATGCAAATCAGCCTTGAAATCAGCAATATGTTTCTCAATAGGACCAGTGAGCAGCATGTCGTCAACATAGACAACAATGATCAGAAGCACATCATTAGCACGCTTAACTAAGGTGCTTTCAGTTGGACTGTTCTCAAAACCATGTGCAATGAGATAGGCATGTATCTTTTCATACCAAGCACGTGGTGCTTGCTTTAAACCATATAATGCCTTCTTTAACCTGCACACCTGGTTTTCATGCCCTTTCTGCACAAAGCCACGGGGCTCAGAAACATACACTTCTTCATGCAAGTCACCATTCAGAAATGCTGTTTTAATGTCCAACTGATGTACATTCCAACCATGATGGGCTGCAAGTGCACAAATGCTCCGAAGAATAGTCATAGGGCATGTAGGTGCAAAGGTCTCATCAAAATCAATGCCTCTTTCTTGCGCATAACCCTTTGTAGCAAGCCTAGCCTTATACCTATCAACTGTACCATCAAGTTTACGCTTTAGCTTGTATACCCACTTAGTGCCAATGGCCTTCTTGCCAGGAGGCAAGTCACATAAAGACCATGTAGCATTCTTCATTATAGCATCATATTCAGATTGCATAGCAGCCATCCAATTTTCTGAATTATGTGCCTCATCAAAAGAAACAGGCTCATTCTCATCACAAAGACTAGACGCAGCCATAGCATAGCAATGTGATACAAAGGAGGCACTATGAGAGCCTGAACGAGTACGATATGACAAAGGTGCATCTAATTTGCTGTCATGCAAAGTCTGCACCAGCCATTTTGGCATAGTTTTTGCCTACTCAATATCAGCTCTCTCATGAACCAGTACATCATGTAAATCTGCATCAGAAATAGAATGATCTGCATCATCATATGAAACCTGCAAAGGCTGAGAAGTTGCCTCATTAGGACCAGCACTAGACTGTCCACCTGTAAAAAGAGGCATCAAAGTATCATACATGTCTTTGGAGCTAACAGATGTCTCCTTAGTACATGAAAGCAATGGCTGAATAGCATCTTCCACAAAGACAACATCACAGCTAACCAGAATGCGTTTAGTCTATGGATGATACAGACGATAGCCTTTACTTTCAGAACTGTACCCAACAAAAATACATTTTACTGCCTTATCATCCAATTTTCTACGATGTTGTTCAGGCACTAATGCATATGCCAAACAACCAAAAACATGAAGATGAGCAACAGATGGCTTGCGGTCATGCCAAGTCTCATATGGAGTGATAGACTGCAGCGCTTTAGTGGGACACCTGTTCAGTACATATGCTGCACACATGACAACCTCAAGCCAGAAACTATGTGGTAAAGCCTAACTCTTGACCATGCACCTCGCCATCTCCATGAGTGACCTGTTCTTTCGTTTCAGCAACTCCATTCTGTTGAGGTGTATACGGCACTGTACATTGGTGTTTTATCCCACGTTAAGCTAGAAATGCATTAAAATTAGAAGACATATATTCCCCCCCTCGATCAGAACGGAGGGTGCCCATTTTACATGCTGACAGATTTTCAGCCAAAACCAAAAACTTTTTGAAGCACATGAACACTTCGGACTTTTCCTTCAATGGATATACCCATGCATGCCTAGAAAAATCTTCGATGAAAGTCACGAAGTAAAAGTAATTCCCAAAAGAGGGTGTCTGCATAGGACCACAGACATCAATATGTACAAGCTGCAATTTCTGCGTAGCCCGAATTGAACCATCTTTTGGAAAGGAGGAACGCTGCATTTTGCTCAAAATACAGCCTTCACATACATGTTTTCCAGGTGCCTCAAGTTTGGGCAAAGAAGACACCATATGAGATTTCTGTAGGCGTAGCAAACTAGCAAAATTCAGATGACCAAAGCGTGCATGCCAAAGCTTTGCATCTGACATAGCCTGAGAATCATGAACTGCACATGCCGAATCATTCACAAATCTTTCATAGTCTATGAGCTTATACAGCCCACGACATAAAATGCGAGAAGCAATAATCACATCACCATTTGATAGATCATGAACTGTACACCTGTCATCAACAAATTTCACAACCAAGCCAATCTTGGCTAATGCAGAAACTTATAACATTTTCTTTTTGATCCCTAGCACAAATAAAGCATCTGACAAAGTGAAAGAACTACCATCAGCAGTAGTAAAAATGATTTTACCAACTCCCATAACAGGATAAGAGGAGTTTTTGGTGCATGTGACATTATTCCCTGTAGGGGCAGGCTCGAGTGAAGAGAAGAAACTGCACTGCGAGGTAATATGTTTCGTTGCCCCACTGTCAAAGTACCAAACATCTGAGTCCACTGTAGACATGCACTGCTCATGAGAAGATGGGTCAAAACTGCAAACAGTAGTAAATGCCCATTCTTCTTCCTGTACAAGATTAGCAGACTCTGTTTTTGGTGTAGAGGCTTCTGCAACAACCATTCCAGCCTCCTTTTTCTTTGCCTCTTTTGCAGCGAGTTTTGGACAGTTCTTTATGATATGATCATTCCCTTTACAGTACTTGCAAAGCAATTTCTGCTTTTCTGATTTCTTCTCATCTTTATCCTGGTTCTTCCAATGTGCATCATTTGCGGATTTTTGCTTACTAGTAGAAGAGCTCCATTTTCCTTTGCCCTTTTGACTAGCCAGGAAAGCTTGATCTGCAACACGCATAATGGACCTGTTCTACCTGGACTCATCTTCCTGCAACAGAATAGAGACTAACTCCTCAAATGATAAGGCATTCGGATTTCCTTTCATCATCAACCAAAGAGTAGAAGCAAAACTCTGATATGAGTCAAGAAGACCATTCAGAACGGTCTGCACAAGTGAGCTATCTGGTATAACCTCATCAGCAGAAACCAATTGTTCCTTCAAATCTTTGATCTTCGTTAGGAAACTGTCCATAGAATTACCTTCATTCATGTGCTCACTCTCCAAGTGTTTTCGGAGGTAAGCAACGCGAGCCTCATTCCTAGCTTGGTACAATGTGGTAAGTGTATCCCAAGCATCCCTAGCTGTTCTGCAAGAGCGAATATGAGGAATAATGGCACATTTGACAGACAAAGCTATCAATGCATGTGCCTGGGCATCTCTGCCATCCCAACGAATATGCTCTGCAGTAGGTGCAACAGAAACAACAGCATGAACAGGAATCTACGGAATATCATCTTCGACACCATCTTCATCAGCTCCAGCACCTGTATTTGCAGTACATGTCGTTACAAGTGTAACAGGACGTCTTTCAACACCCTGCACAATGTTCCATAATCCTTTTGCAACCAAAACATGTCGCATCATATAAGCCCATAATGGGTAGTTGGTACCATCCAACTTATCCTCAACACCCAACATACAGAATACATCACTGCTTTGAGCCATGGCCGGTGACTAAAATACCTTGATGCAGAAAATTGACTGTATCTGAAAAAGTTGAACAAAACTGCCCAGATGAGTTCTGCTAGACCTTTAGCAGACTTTGAGACGCTTAAACTGGTGAACAGAAACTCGTATATACCTTTGGCACAAAAAGACGAAATAGCCTGCACAAGCACTACGATAGTGCGTTCGAAGGCCGAAACGAGCTCAGATCGCGATTTCGGCACCACATAGCAAAGCTGTTTTGATCTCGGAAACACGCTGAGTATGCTCACCAAAATTCATGCGAATATGAGACTGCAATCGGAGGAGTGTCGACGGCGCCCTAGATGAAGCGACGACCTGCTCTGATACCAATTGTTGGAGTTAGACGTCTGCGGAAGCACACGAACAACAAAAGGAAGAAGAAGAAGCTTGGAGCACAAACACACAATACTGAATGTATTACTAGAGAATGTACAAAGATAAGTAGCCCATTAGGGCAATAGGCGTAAAGCCGAGGGAAAAAAACCTCCTAAAGAGGGAACAAAGTGCCCCGGCGGTCCTAGTGTGTTCACACACATCACTACCTAAATATATCAACATGAATAACATTGCCTAATGGTGTAGAGAGGTGTAGGATATAGTATAGTCCTCACACACTCAAAATCAGTAGAATGAGGCTCGGGAATGATCTCTCTTACCCGCGATATTTCATGTTCACTTTTATATGTAGTGAGCAAAGATTTGAATTCAAATTCAAATTTTGGCTCCCTATGATCAAGCTCCTAAATGCTTGGAGATATTCCTTCAATCAAATGAGCTAAAGTTTCCATGACTCACTTTGGTAGGTGATTACAAAAGATTCTAAGTCAATTTGACTTTTACAATGAGGTAAAGTGGTAATTAACCACTAGCATATGTTCCTATGCTTCTTCATGTATGTGTAGACTTTAATGCATCCTTTGAGCCAAATGTGTAGGCTTGCAATTTACACCAACAGCTCCCCCTCAAGCCAAGCATTTTGGCTTAAGTCTTCATCTTTAATCTTCAAGTATATCCTGCAATCCAATCATGGATTTGAACCTGCAAAGTTTTGTTCCATCCAAAGCTTTAGTCAACAAATCTGCACATTGCATGTTGGTTGATACATAGGTAAGTTGAATATCCTTGCTTATCAACTTCTCTCTCACATAATGATAATGGACCTCTATGTGTTTGGTCCTAGCATGATAGATAGGATTAGGTGCAAGGTGAAGAGAACTTGTATTATCCCCAAAGATAATTGGTGACCTAGTATACATTTCCAATTCTGTATACAAAAGCTTAATCCAAATTGCTTCTTCTGTGGCATTAGCCAGTTCTCTATACTCTGCCTCTCTAGAAGACAAAGCAACAATAGGTTGCTTCTTTGAAGACCATGAAATTGGTTTGTCACCTGCAAAGGAAATATATCTAGAAGTGCTCCTCCTATCATCCTTGCATCCTGCCCAATCTGCATCTGAATAAATTTTGATATCAATATCTAAAGTGTAAGGGAAATACAAACCATGGTTCTGTGTACCCTTGAGATACTTCAGGATTCTCTTGGCAGCCTCTAAGTGAGGTATCCTTGGCTTGTGCATAAATTGACTTAGTACACTTACTCCATATGCAATATCAATTCTTGTAAGAGTAGCATAGTTCAAACTACCCACCATACTTTGATAACCTGTTATGTCTTTGACTTCATCACCTTCATGGGCACTTAGCTTTAGGTTTACCTTCATTGGAGTACTTGCTACTTTAGCATCCTGCAAGTGAAACTTCTTCAACATGTCCTGTATATACTTTTTCTGAGTAATGTATATCCCTGAATTAGTGTAGACTCAAAAAATACTTCAATAAACCAAGATCATTGATCTTGAACTCCTTCATCATCTGGCTTTTGATATACCTGATTCCATTGACATCATTACCTGTAATGATGATATCATCAACATAAACATAGATATATATTACCTCTGAATTACTTCTCTTAATGAACAAAGAAGTGTGTTAGCCTTGCTCATGACAAAACCTTGGTCTTGGAGGTATGTAGTTAACTTGTAATTCCATGCCCTAGGTGCCTGCTCCAATACATATAAAGCCTTTTTTAATTTGCAAACATAAGTTACCTTCTTAGGGTCCTCATAGCCAAGAGGTTGTGATATATAAACTTCTTCTGAAATCCATCCATTCGAGAAAGCATTCTTGACATCCAATTGGTACATGTTCCAATTCTTTGATGTAGCCACACTTACCAACACTCTCATTGTTGGCATCTTGGCCGCAGGAGAAAATGTCTCTTCATAGTCAATGCCTTGGGTTTGTGCAAAACCCTTGGCTACTAATCTGTCTTTGTACCTATTAATTGTTCCATCAGAATTTCTTTTCAACTTATAGATCCATCTGGATCCTATTACCTTCATAGAATCCTTCTTGGGTACTAACTCCCATGTGTCACTCTCCTTGAGTGCTTCAATTTCCTCATCCATAGCTTCTTTCCATTCTGATTTGGTTATTGCTTCTTCATATGAACCTGGTTCTTCATTTGACAAATCTTTGGAAGGATAAACTGAATGTTTAGTAACAAGAGATGTATCATACCCATATCTCATAGGTTTCTTGCTTTCTCTTTGAGATCTTCTGATTGATTGAGTTGATGATTCAGGTATGTCTTCAAGCTTCTTAATCTTCATTTTGCCCTTGGAATTCCATGCCTTGAATTCTTCAAGGTTGATAGTGTCTTCATCATCTGAACTTGAGTCTTCATTCTGAGTAGGTTCCTCCTTTGCAAGTTTTGGAAATTCCTCTTCCAAATCATAGGGTAGTTTAACCTTTCTGCATTCATTCTCATACCAAGAATCATTTTCATCAAAGATCATATCTCTACTTACCATAAATCCCTTATTGGTAGGGTTATAAAACTTGTAACCTTTTTTATTTAAATCATGTCCAATGAAAATGCATTTTTCAGCCTTTGGGTCTAGCTTACCTCTTATCTGACAAGGAATGTGCACATATGCTACACATCCAAATATTTTTCAGTGATCTAATGATGGTCTCTTACCATGCCATGCTTCATAGGGCGTCATACCATCAAGTGACTTAGATGGTAATCTGTTTATGAGGTAAGTGGCAGTAGAAACACTCTCTGCGCATAGATAGTTAGGTAACTTCTTCTCATTAAGCATAGATCTAGCTGTCTCAACAATTAACCTATTTCTTCTCTCAGCTACCCCATTCTGTTCAGGAGAATACCTTGTGGTTATCTCTCTTTTGATGCCTGTGTCCTGCAAGAAGTCTTCAAATTCATTGGAGAAGTACTCACCTCCTCCATGTGACCTTAGCCTCTTCAAATTCCTTCCTGTCTGGTTTTTAACTAATGCAATATATTTCTTAAAACAATTAAATACCTCATCCTTGTGCTTCATGAAGTATAATACAGTCCATCTGCTATAATCATCAATGAAAGACACATAGTACCTTGATCCTGAGACTGAGGGGTCTTTGCTAGGTCCCCATACATCTGTGTGTACAAGCTCTAGGTAGTCTTCATGCATATATCCTTTCTTGGAGAAGGGTAACCTGTGAGACTTACCAAATTGACAAGCACCACACTTGTAAATCATATGTTGCTTGGATACATTAGGTATCCCAAGCACACATTGGTCCCTGCACATTTATTTCAAGGTTCTTTCTCCTATGTGCCCTAACCTTTTGTGCCAAATCTCAAGCTCTGAAAGCGTTTGATCTTTATAACTGTATAGTGCAATATTCTTTGTATTTTCCAACTCAAAAGTGAAAAGTCTACCTGATTTTTCTCCTTTAGCAATCCTCTTGAACCGATGTCTTGGGTCCTCCACATATGCTCCATATTGATTGAATCTGACCTGCAAACCTTTCTCCACAATCTGACCAACACTCATCAAATTTTTGGTAATGGTTGGTACATAGAGTACCCTACTCAACAAATTTTGATTACCATCACAAGTCTTAACATTTCCAACTTTAACAATTGAATGTTTTGTATCATCACCTATTTGGACTTGATGTTTACCTTTTGGTTCTTCAAGATCACAGAGTAGTGCCACATTGCCAGCCACATGATTTGAGCACCCTGAGTCAATGTAGAATAGGTGATCATCATTTGTACCTGACTTTGAAGTCATGTTCATGATCAGAAGAGAGTCATCCTACTCCTCTGTGTAGTTGTTGTAGTCCTTTCTGGTTTTGAATCCTCCTTGGTAGTTGCCATTATAATTGTTGTTGTAATTGTTGTTGTGGCCTTGGTGATGGTTGAACCTTCCTCTTGACTATGAGTATCCACCTCTTTGGTAGCCTCTTCCTCTCTGATTTTTGTAATTCCTCAAACACTCATCTGTAGTATGATTTGATAAACCACAAATGCTGCATGGTGATGAGTTATAGGGTCTCCCCCTACCTTGGTTACCTCCTCTGCCCCTTCCTCTTGAAGATCTACCTCTCCCTGCATAGTTGGCTTGGGAGGTAGAACCTTCATCTTCCATTTTTTTGCTCTTGCCTTTATCCTTAGACTTCTTATCAGTGTATAAGGCAAAAGAGTTATTACCTTTGGATGTATCTCCATTTTTGGTGAGCTTTGCTTCATGTGTAAATAGTTGTCCCATGAGTGTTTTAAGATCTGGAGTGTGCATGTCCATGTAGAGATCCATTGCAGTGGTGAAGCTTTCCCATTTGTCATCAGCCTTGATTCCATTGATCACTTGCCTTACAATTTGTTCTTCTTCAATGTCTTCTCCTATGCTTGCTAACTGATCTGCAACATCTTTGATCTTGGTCACAAATTCTGAAACAGCTTGCTTAGGTTGCTTCCTTAGTGTTGTGAATTCAATCCACAACTGATTTTTCCTAGCCCTTGTATTGGAGGAAAAGTATGATGACAAGGTTTCCCAAGTTTCTTGGGATGTCTTACAATTTCTGATATGTGGCAAAAGAAAGTCAGAGATAGAGTTGAGTAAATAAGACCTTTCCAATGCATCCTTAGCACACCATGTATTTAGTTTTTCTTGTTCTTCCTTGGTTGGCAATCCTCTTGCTTTGAACGAGGGCAATTCCTCATCTCCTGAGATGTATCCATAGAGACTCCTTCCTTGTAAGTAGGTCTTCATCCTTAGAGACCAAGCTTGATAGTTGTTCTTGTCCAATTTATCAATAAGTGAAGGAAAACCATCTCCCATTTTACCTATATTGCTCTGATACCAGTGTTGGGATAGATGGATGGATGCTCCAAGAGACTGAGTAGGTACTGCTAAACCTGCTTTGTACCAGCCCTCTTTTGCTTCAGAGTTGATAAGAAGACCTTCTTGGCTTTCCAATAACACCAAAAAATAGCCTATGTACTTTGGAAGTGATGTGTGTAATGATTGAACCAAAATAGATAACTTTGAAGTTCACAAACTCAAGAAAACCTTCTATTTATGTCTTGACACCTGCTTGATGTTTTACTCAGTGTGACCACCACAAAAGACATTGATAAAATTCCTTCTAGGGGTATTTAATTAGCTAAGTAACCTAACATTTGCAAGTGTAATGATGTAAAAAGATAAACTATTCTAAGAGAAATCAATTTAGCAAGTTTAGCTATACCCCCGACTTTTTAGGACTGTAGCAGAAAATGACCAAAGTTCACCTCGATGCAGATTTCTCTGACATGGCTAAATATAATCACTTCAAACTTTGACAGCATATAGTTGATTTTGAGCTGAATCCAAGAAGCTTTGAATCACTTGATTTGGTGAAGAATTGATTGAGATATGCCCTTGACAACTTGACAGACTTTTGAGTACACTAACAGAGAACTCAGAGATGAATGATGTAAATGTATCTATTAATTAACACTTGTATACAATCCCATTGCATGAATAACATTGCCTAATGGTGTAGAGAGGTGTAGGCTATAGTATAGTCCTCACACACACTCAAAATCAGTAGAATGAGGCTCGGGAATGATCTCTCTTACCCGCGACTTTTCATGTTCACTTTTATATGTAATGAGCAAAGATTTGAATTCAAATTCAAATTTTGTCTCCCTATGATCAAGCTCCTAAGTGCTTGGAGATATTCCTTCAATCAAATGAGCTAATGTTTCCAGGACTCACTTTGGTAGGTGATTACAAAAGATTCTAAGTCAAATTGACTTTTACAATGAGGTAAAGTGGTAATTAACCACTAGCATATGTTCCTATGCTTCTTCATGTATGTGTAGACTTTAATGCATCCTTTGAGCCAAATGTGTAGGCTTGCAATTTACACCAACACGGCCACAAACAATAGAGAGTGGGAATTAGGTACTCCTTTATGATAGTACTTTTCAAACCTAATATGATGCATGATGAAAATTAACTAAACGATGGTTTGGTCCATATGTTGTTGTTTTTGTGTTTGATATAGGTACAAATACTTTGCTAGAACTTGACATGAAATTTTTTAAGAAATGTGATTGCAGGTGAAAGGATTAAGCTATTCAAAAGGAGGACAAGCAATGACTATGCGTTAGACGAAGAATTCTTGGATGAGGATGATGAAGATGAAGCATGATGTGATTCAAGTGAAACAATTCTAATATTTCTTTATTTTTTATCTTAATTTCTTTTTCATTCATTTCATAGGTAGAA
This sequence comes from Ceratopteris richardii, assembly GCA_020310875.1. Classification (NCBI taxonomy): domain Eukaryota; kingdom Viridiplantae; phylum Streptophyta; class Polypodiopsida; order Polypodiales; family Pteridaceae; genus Ceratopteris; species Ceratopteris richardii. The sequence continues at coordinate 111,055,528 of CM035437.1, read as the reverse complement.
ATATACATGTTTCTTATATAAATAGAAAATTATTAAAATTGTGCAAATAAAGAATTATAAATCAAAGTAGGGACATGTATGTGAGTTACAGGTAAGAGTTAGGGATCTTATAATTGTTATGAGGATAGGAGAAGGGAAAAATTGACTTATAGCTCTTAGTAGAAGTAGATTTAGTTTATACAAGTAGGCTTCCTTAATTTCTGAAACATTTAGCTACTAAGATCCTAGTTCTAAATAGGGGTTAAACCTTTCCCCTTTAAGAAAAAAGTTGGGAAGAAAAAGAGAAAGCATAAATACATGAAGTAGTATATTAATGGTTGTTGGGACATGATAAAAAGAAAAATGAGAAAAATAAAGAAAAAGAAAAATAAAAACAAAGAAAAAGAATAAGGAAAAGTTATCATGATTCAGTTGTAGTCTTGAAACCACTCTTGAAATGTATTTATGGGCTATATGAGGTAGAGGTGTGCTATAGAAGAATTAGTTAGATGTATCTTATGGCACATGGTTAAGAGATTCAGGATGGAACACTTATATAAAATGAATATTACTTTGAACAGGGTTGATAGAATGGTAAGCACAACGACTATCTAAATGACTATTATAGGATTTTCTAAACCTTGTCTTTGAACTTCATGCATTGAAAAAAAGGGTTTCCAATTCAAAGTTGAATATTTTTAAATATTTTCTTTGTTATCGAAATCTTTACTTGCATTTAGAAACATTTTTGCCACATTATTATAGTGAGTTTATCAATTTTTCCAAAAGAATTTGATGTTGTTTTCCATGATCTACAGGTTGGCCCATCAGGATGATGTGCACGTTGGGTGGGAGTAGATGTTGGACGGATTTCATCCTTTGAATTGACATACAAGAAAACTAATTTTTTTTTCCAGATTGGATATCTTTAAACTCTCTCAAATACCTTGTTCATTTGACTAATCTCTCTCTCTCTCTCTCTCTAGTACATGCACACAACAAAATTGTGAGGATGTAAACTAATCAGATCTCATCATATGAATTCTTATGTTTATGAATATGGATATGACTGTCTATATACCTATGTGTGTGAAAATGGATGACTATTTAATTACATGAGACCATCTATATACCCTAATGACATACGTGTATTAGGTTTTACCCTAAGTTTCCATGTATTTGTGAGATTGTGTTTATGATACCTATTTGTATTTGCTACCATGTATATGTGTGTATACATAGGTGAGCGTCTATAAGAGTAAGTATGATTGGTTGTGATTATCCTTCGGAACCTTATGAGTATATTGATAGAGGTTTTTCTCAGTGTAGATGTGGGGGTATGGGTATAAACCTATGGGTCTATCTATATATATGAGTATTTAGGTAAGTTTCTTTGTGCTATGTGAATTTGTTTGAGGGTTTGAGTGTGTATATATATGTATAGGTGTGTAAGTGTGTAAGCATAAATGCTCATATGTGGATGTATAGATATTTTATATAAGTATAGTTATTCATGACTATGAATGAATATGTGTTTCATATGAGCATTTACATATATGTGATGAGTGTGGGCATTTGATTTAATAAATATTAAAAAATATCATTACAGTTGGTTAATATATCTTATATTATGATTTAAATATCTATCATAATGTGTGTGTATGTGAATATTGAAGTACTTAACTATATTAGTGTAAGCTTAAATTAAAAAATATTAAGGAGTTATAAAAAAATAATAATATAAATGAACAAATAAAGAACAATAGAAATAGAATAAAAAGAAAAATAAAAACAAAATAAATAAGTGTGTTAAAGTGTGGTGTGTGTGAGTTGTGTGATTAAAGTGTGACTGTGCGTCGTGTGCATAAATGAGCAAAAATAAAGAGTGTTAACTAGTGAAATTGTGAATTAAAGTCTGGAATAAGTGAATTGTGAGTTAAAGTTTGATGTAGATGAGAAAGCATAAAAAAAAAAGGTGATAATGCATATTCTTTTCTGGAAAAAGGTGCATACACATATATGTGTAGGTATATATATATATATATATATATATATATATATATATATATATATATATATATATATATATGTGTGTGTGTGCATAATGTCCTAGTTTTCTAATGATTTTTAAAGGTAAACTTTGATCCTTCTTGATTCTTTTTACTTCACGCCCACCTATTGTGCATTGGACAGAGAAAGAGAGGCCTCTCGTCCCCCTTCTTCCGGTACTAGACTTAAGATCGCGTGCACGCATGCGCTATAAAGAGAGAAATACTTCTCCCTCCTCCTAGTAGCACATGCAAGAGCGTGCAATAGGGCAGAGAGAGAGAGAGATTGGAGCAAGATGCACGTAGATAGATAAGAAAGTCGAGAGAGAGAGAGAAGAGAGAAGAGAGAGAGAGATAGAAAGAGAGACTTTTCATCTCTCGATACCAGACATGGTAGCATACACGAGAGAGAGAGTGAGAGAGAGAGACTTCTCCCTCCTCCCGACATCGCATGTGGCAGCACGTAGTAGGAGAGAGAAAGAGAGAGAGAGAGGCACTTGATGCATGTGCAAGGGGAGGATCGGGAGGCATCAATAGCTATTGAATTCGCAAAGAAGGAGTGATAAAGAGAGAGCCCCTAGCTGCCATGGTAGTCGCCACGTGCTACAAAATGAGGCAATGGATGAATCTGAGAGAGAGAGAGAGCACACGGGAGAGAGAGAGAGAGAGAGAGAGAGAGAGAGAGAGAGAGAGCACGAGAGAGAGAGAAGAGAACAGAAGAGAAAGAGGTGATGGAGGATGGAGTTTGTTTTTTTATGCAAAGCAATAATCATTATGTATTCTTCAAAAACTATTGTTGATGCGTTTTGCCAAGCTCACTCTGATCATTGATAGTTGATGTAACTTCGTGATGCGATCACTTATTTAGTCACGTAGATTTCCACTTCTATGTCATCAACGTCTGCAACTTACTTTTCTTCCTTCGATTCTAGCTCTCAGTTAGTGTGGCTTTTTTGCTACTTGTCATTGTTTATAAATATATGGGTGTGTGCACATATGTGCATATCTGTGTGTTCCTTCATGAGCGTATAGAAGTAGGCAATGATGCATTTGATTGATGGCAACATGGGCATCAGCAAAACGTGTATGGGTGTCTGTATGCTTGTAAAGTTGATTATCATTATGTAAATGTATCGATAGTACCTCATATGCGTGGATTCATGAGCGCTCTACATTAACATGTATTAGCTTATGAGTCTATGTGCGCTCGTTTACATACTTAATATATTTTCTTGCATTTATTGTTTGCATGCTTAATATATTTGCTTGCATCTATCCATGTTCATGCCTTATCTGTTTGAACAAGAGAGTGCTAATCTATGTGAATTGATTTATGTGAGATAGAGTATTCAAATGTGTGTTTCCATGCTTCTTTGTATGCATGAGGTGGATGCATATATGCATAAGAATGAGTAAGGAGCATATGCATATAGATAATTCTTCATGAATGAATAATTGAATAAATTTATGCCTGAGTGATAGGGTTTTCATGTCCATGAGTGCATGTATATGTAAGCATTTGAGTACATGTTTATGAATGTATGTTGACTACATGTTTATGAATGAATAAGTGAATACATTTATGCCTGAATGATAGGGTTTTCATGTTCATGAGTACATGTATATGTAAGCATTTGAGTACATGTAAGCATGTTGGGAATTGAACTCACAACCTCTTGATTAGGAATGTCATGGGCTAACCACTTGCCCCAAAAGCCATGGTTGAGGATTAGTTCCTAATCCTCTCTCTTGAGGCATGGTTCAACCATCTTCTACCACGATTATGTGACATTCCTTCCCCCTTAAATTGAGCATTGTCCTCAATGCTCACTTGTGGACCCTTCTGACTCTTGGACCCACTTTCCATGCATGAACGCTTCCACCAACCTCAAACTCCACCACATGGACCAAATTTGGACCTATCCCACCCTTTATGGGTGCCCAAATGTCCATGCACCTTCATCCAAGGCTAGTTTCACACTCACCACGGATAAGCACTTTTTCCAAGTGCCCGCAAATGAGGCACGAACCTCCATCTCGCCCTATTTCCCAACTAGGCTCTGATACTAATGCTTGGAAATGAACTCACAACCTCCTACTTAGGAGTGTGATGGGCTAACAACTTTCCCCAAAATCCCTGGTTGAGGATTACTTCCTAATCCTCTCTCTTAGGCCATGGTTCAACCATATTCTACTAGGATTATGGGATACTGCATAAGTGCATATGCATGTTAGTAGGTATGTATATGCATGAGCATGAGATGATGCATATGAAAATAAGTAGATGCATGTGAATATATGAGAATGTTTATGCATAAGAGTTAGATGCATGTGCATATATGAGAATTTTTATGCATAAGAGTTAGATGCATGTGCATATATGAGAATGTGTATGTAGGTGTTAGATGCATGTATGAATGAGTATGCATGATGAAGTTGCATGAATATGTATTTTAGAATGCATGTTCATGGTAAGTATGAAGTATGAATGCATATGCATGTGTATAAGAGGAAATTGTATGCATATGCATATGTGCATGTACATGAAAGTAGGAGATGTATATGCATAAGTAAGTTAGTGTTCGCATGCATGTAAGAATGTGTTAGCATGCATGTGAGAATGTGTTAGCGTGCATGTAAGAATGTGTTAGTTTGCATGTGTGCATGAAAGATGTATGCATGTGCATGAAGAGTGTGTACATGTGTATGTAAGAATGAGAAAGCATGGATATATGCATGGAAAATTGAATGGATATATATATATATATATATATATATATATATATATATATATATATATATATATATATATATATATATATATATATATATATATATATATATATATATATATATATATATATATATATAATAATAAAGATTGAAAGTAATTTAAAAGGTAATTTATTTTTCATACGAAGAACTTATGTTTTTTCCAATGATTTTTTCAGAGCATTGACGAGCATTTACAAGCACTTGAGATGAGGAGATTGGAGTTGCATATGTGCTACTTCTTCCACTTTTCCTATATCAATTTCTTTTAGCTTAATTTTGTATTAGGGTTTTGGAGAATGGTCCTAGCATTCTTACTTATAGTTGTATATGGATATTTTGTTGAAGTAGTTTACATTCATTAGGATCAACAAGAAAATTGTTTTACTTAATCCACATCAAAGATTATGCAATTGGTGAATCACTTGATCAATTGTCAATTTATATTGTTCTATATTTGTTTCTGATGTCTATGAGTTAATGAGTCATTAAATGAGATTGCTAGTTCTTCATCATTTACTTTTGAGTTTTTATTACCTCCACCTACAAATAATACCACTCAATCCAAGAATAACATAGCTAATATAGAAGCAGAAGAAGAAGAATTCATAAAAGATCATATTACTAGTGAAACCTTAGTCTCTCAATCATATGAGTATGGTATGTCTAGGTATCAAGGTGCACAACCATATAGTCATAGTAATACCTCATTGAACATTAATTCATTTTTTGACCTAAGTGACACTGAATAATTTCTCCTCAATATAGGTCAATAGTTAAATAGGTTGATCTTAGATATTTTATAGCTTAGGCCATTAAACCATAGATAAAAACTTCTCACAACATTGAATCACATTTTACATCTTAAACCACACTAAAAAAACACCCCGTGTGTAGTCACAAAGTGAGGCCATAGCTAATTCAGTTCTGATCTTCCCATTGGTTTCCAATAACACCCCTCAACACTGTGGATGTATTTGTGTCATAGACACTATGGGCCCAACAAATGATCAAGATACCAAGCCCTAGTCCCACTAGGTATGCAAGAAATTGTAAAGTTGGCTCTGTAGTAGAGTTGATACTAGTATAATAGGATAAGGAGGAATCATGTCTATGCAACGGGAGTGCGGAGATCCGATTCGTCAGGGTCATTTTTTATAAGGACCAATCTTGAAGAATTATATAGTTGGATTTGCATGGAAAAGTAAATTTGTTTGATAGATGTAGGCCAAAAGTAAACCAATTATGAAGTATTTATATTATTGCAAAAGATGTTACAAAAGTGAGGACACCCCTCTAGTGTCTCTTACAAACTTATAAGAAAACCATTCCAACCAAAGAACTTACAATTTATAGGAATCAACATTGTCTCCTAACGTAGCAAAGTGTAATAAGTAATATTGATGTTTAAGTAGATCATATGAAGGTAATATAGATGTTTATGCTTAAGATGGATGTGATGTCACAACTATAATTTCCTTTCCTACCCTAGAGATCCTTCAACATCGTGAATCTTGCAGTTCGAGACACGAAGGAAGAATAGAAGCCATCGAAAAGTCTTGATAAATAGAAGTGGAGGCCTCTAATCATGCCCTTTCCTAGTCACTAGAACCTTTTCTCTGATGCTAGCCATCCATAGGATCACAACCTCACTAGTCCACGACCTTTCATGGATCCCTAATGATGCAGTGGTACTCGACAGGCAAACTACTCACATGTTCAACCATGGTAACTTCATCCTCAAGTGTCCGGATCTAGCACCTCCATGCATCTTCCCAATGTTGATGCCCAAGATTCAATTTTCATTCTTCCTTTCGAGCATTTTCCACTCCTAAGAACACTCACTATTTACCTAGAACGCATTTTGTCTTCCACTTTCATGCTATAGGAAACCTCTCTAATCCTTTCCCAAATCATCAATTGTCCTATCACCTGGTTGTCCACTTTTTCCATTGGACTTCCCAAAGCCTCACTTCTACTCCTTCTATGCTTCTGTTTTGAGAATGGGGTTGAAGTCAAATCAATAGACAAATTTAAGGGTAGTGGGGAGCTAGGTTGACTAGCCTAAGGAAAGGATAACTTCTTGAGGCTCCTGTGTACACAAAGAGGCTCTCTCTCTACTCAAGTGTGGGTGGTGTACTCACTTACAGGATGCAAAAAACAAGAAAGAATAATGCAAAAAACAATTATTTATTGCACTAGGTACCCCATACATAGAATGCAATGGTCCATCAGGTGTGCCAAATTGTAGGGATGGTACTAGGGTATCCAACTATGGAAAATATCACACTATAAAGGAATCTATATTCTCACATACTTCTAATACATCTACTCAAGGGAGGTTCTTCTTTAGGGAAGTATACCCTGTAACATTTCTATGTGTCGGAACACTAATTTACACTAGAGAATAAATGATTAAGGAGGTCCAAAATGATCCAATTGAGTAATATAGTGGGCTAGCATATCATTCTAGAAATCAAATAGAATCAATAGGAGAAGTACTAATCATACAATGAGTACTACAACGATGAAGATATTTCTCCAAGAGAAATGTCAAAGACTCATACGAAAAGACTATATCCAACGCACTCAATCACTCTGGAATGCCAATAGCCAACTCCATTGGGAATCACATGCTCTATATAGTCACCATAGAGTGACCCCTCGCAATGTGCAAGTAGCACTTGGGTGCAAAGAGTGTTCAAGGGATAGCCCCAAATAGCAATAAAATAATAATAACCTAAATGCTTTGTAAGGATGTTGATGATCCCCAATGAGTGCAAAACATCTACTTATATAGACTCCAAAGAGGCTAGAGTGGCCTGGTCGAATTGCAATGTTCATTGAGTACATGACAAAATGGTGGTGAGAAATGGAAGAATAGGCTAAATATTGTTCTAATAGCCAACTTTAAATATGCTGTCAAATGATCTTTTGAGTTTGCCAAGACTTGGCGGCCTTCATTAACTCTCCTTATAACACTTTCTTGCAAGAACATGCTTTGCTTCTCATTTTCCTATTTCTTTCTATTTTCTCTACTTTTCCATCTTTACGCTCTTTTCCAACTTTTTCCTTTAGATTTTTATTTCCAACAAGAGGGTTCATGAGTTTTTCATAATGTCCATCCCCACGGAAGTTAAATCCAAGCAAATAGTTTTGCTCAAGATTCGTTGTCTATAGAATAACAACACTAGCACCATCCCAAAATAGTATGGAGGTGTGGTGGTCACTCCAATCCACATACCTAGATAAAGCATCGACTCCTACTACAAGCACACTTTCAAAGCCACCTCCTTTTATATAGCGATATCCTATTATGAAACCCAATATAAATCCACTCTAGGCTATTTTAATATCAAAAGTAGACCCTTGGAATATCCTAGCTCTCTTTGGTGTACACAATACAACCAAATCAATTTCATCTATTTTTATATTGGTCATTTCAAAGGCCTTTCTAGAGGGTTCATCTACCAACTGGTGAGAGTTTCTTCATCTCAATTTTTAATCCTCTATGTGTTGTTATACATTAGTCGCTTATCTCTGCAATATAAGATATGTGATCATTTCACATGTTGAGCTTAGGTATGGCCGAACCACAAATGATTACTTTAGAACCCTTCCCCCACAATCCTTTGTATAAAGTGGCATCCTCATTTAAAATTTTTTACTAACTCTAATATTCCAAGGAAAATCTTGAAAGGTCTTGTCATATCTGATATGCGGCATTGAGATGATTGTAATATGTAAAGCTCTACACACAACAGACGATTGGTACACTCTATGAGCTTCATAATAATTTGATTGCTATCTGTCTTCATTTATCTTTCCCTGTCAATCATTGTCAAAAGAGGATCACCCCCAACAATGTCGTATGGTTTAAGATTCTTTTTTTTGCGTCTAGCACAGCTAATAGAAATCTCCTACTTGTCATGCATATAATGAGCTATCTTCTATTTAGTTGAAAAGCCCAATCATATGTGACGACCATTACAGGTGCACTTAGGGACAAAATGACCCACCTTGTTGAAGTCCTCACTCTCTTAATCATCGAATCATAACAGAGGAGCTTGTTCTCGATCTCTCCCTGCACATTTGAAGCCTAAGAGAAAGCAAGGCATTTTGAGCCAAGTGAGACCAAGACAGGGTGCAAGAACCCAAGATCATTTCTCTCCCCTAGACACTCTCTCTAAAATAGCAAGCAAACCTGTTATTGAGAATGGCAAGGCCTCATGGTAAGCGAGGGAGATCAATTGAGATACAAAAAATAGAAGCTCTCCATCTCTACGGTTCTATGAAATTGTAACTTGGATGATCTCCTTGTGCTCTGCACCTCTATGCCTATAGGATGGTGGGTGGAAAGAGAGAGAGAGAGAGAGAGAGAGAGAGAGAGAGGGAGAGGGAGAGAGAAGAAAGAGAAGAACTGCAGTATAGGATGGGGCACCATGGTGGACGTTGCATGGGAGCAAAATGGTGGGAAGCAGGGGGGGAGAGAGAGAGAGAGATAGAGAGAGACAGATAGAGAGAGAGAGAGATAGAGAGAGAGAGACGGTAGGGGGTTTGTGGTGTGGGATGGCATTGAGAGGAGGATCGAGGGTGGTAGGGGGGATGGAGAGGGGTTGCAGGTGGTAGGGGAAAGGGAGTGGAGGAGGATTCCGGATGTCAAGCTCAGAGATTACGGGTGGAGAAGGATTATGGGTGGCAAAGAGAGAGAGAGTGAGAGAGAGAGAAGCGGGTTGCGGTATGGGGAAATGATGGGTGGAGGAGGATTGCGAGTGGCAAGGGGATGGAGGAGGATTGCAGGTGGTGGAGGGAAAAAAGGCAGGGGGATGGGGGGAGAGAGAGAAAGAAAGAGAGAGAGAGAGAGAGAGAGAGGGAGAGAGAGAGAGAGTGAGAGAGATAAAGAGAGAGGGAGAGAGAGAGAGAGAGAGAGAAAGACATCCCTTCATCTGACATAAGGAGCTTGAACCGATGCAAAAATTATCTTCTCACATCTCGGGACAACCTTTAGTCTTATATAAAACTGCTAGATAAAAAACGCTCCTAGCATGAAGCACAACACAAACATTAATCTAAAAATCATCATCATGTCCAATAACTATATTCACATTTAAAGAAGATAGTTTTTTAAAAATGTTCACAATATTCCACCAACCCTTTTTCTACCAATACATGATGCATCATATAAACCCATAACGCATAATTAGTACCATCCAACTTGTGCTCAATAGCCAACATATGGAATACATTATTTCTTTTAGCCATGGCCACTAACTTAAATACCATGATGCAGAAGAACGAGTATATCTCAAAATATTGAACATAGCCACCTTGTCTAGCACTCCTAAACCTATAACACACTTTGACGTGCTTGTACTGGGAAATCAAAATCTACATATACTTTCGGCACAAAAGGACAAAATTTCATGCATATGCACTATGATAGTGCATTTGGAAGCCGAAACAGATCATATCAAATTTTTGATGCCACAAATTGTAGTCGTTTCAAACTCATAATTGCATTGAAATAGCCGACCAATATTTTTGTGATTTTGAGAGTCTGACTGGAGGAGTGTTGACCTAGCCCTAGATGAAGTGATGACTTGATTTTCTATGAATTTTTGGAGTTTGAGGTCCATAGAAGCACACAATGAATACAAGAAAGAAGAATAATCTTAGAGCACAACACAACACAGAATGAATTACTCAGTGAAAGTCCAAAGATAACTCACCTATTAGGGCTATAGGCATATATAGATGAGTGAGGGGGGGGGGGCCCTTCAGGAGAGGGAAAGACATGCCACTATAGGGAGATGAAATAGCCTCGAGGACTTGTGTTAGACATATAGATCCCCTCATATCTCGTCCTTGACCCATCTATGTTCATCAATTAAATGTAGTATACCAGTGGTAGACCATGGTGGTCCAACTTAATCTAACTCTGGGTAGAGCTCAATGAAAACCATCATGCAAGGAAGTGATAGACCTCAATGGCAAACAAGAAATATCCAAATCAATGGAAATATGAAGTAAGAACCTCTCATAGGATACGATATTGACTTCAAGGGCTTACATGTGACTCATTCATGGATAGGAGTTTTGCATATATGAGAAAATTCATCGGAGAACCCACATACTTTTAAGAAGGAAATACATGGAGGGAATGGGAAGAGGCTATGCAAGAGGATACTAAAGGAAGACAGACAAGAAGACCATTGGAAACAAGTGGGTGTATAAGGTAATAAAAGTTAGATCGTAGGATAGCTCGATATCAAAGATGTACAAAATGAATGCAAAATAATGCTTTTTCTTTTGATTGAGGACTAGAGGATGAGATATACAAGGAGCAACCTTTGGGTTTTGAAGATAAAATGAAAGATAACTATCTTTTTAGGAAAAGCTAGCAATCTATGCCCTAAGCAAGCTTGGAAGTTATGGAATCAAACGGTTGTAGGCTACCTCATAAGCTATGGATACAAACAAAGCAAGGTTGGTCCTTCCGTAATGTACATAAAAAAACGTAGATCTTAGAAGTTCACATCAAACTATGTAAAATGGGATGAATATCACCCATGCTATGCATACAAAATTTGAAGGATGTGAGTACTAAACAAGTAACACAACATTCCTAGCCACATGAAACTCTTAAGAGTTTCCAAGCTTGATTGTTCTACGAAAATTGGAATCATGAGTATGGAACCATGTTCTATATGGTTTTATATGAAATTGAGAGCTCAAATCCAATAATCATGCGTGGGACAACACACAATACTGAATAGATTACCACTAGAATGTACAAAGATAAGTAGCCCGTTAGGGCAATAGGCATATATACAAGCCGTGGGAAAAAAACCTCCTAAAGAGGGAAAAAAGTGCCCTGGCGGTCCTAGTGTGTTCACACATATCACTAGCTAAATATATCAACAAATCCCCCTGGGAGTGATGCGGTGAACAAGGAGCTGGCACGCATGTATAACAAAGTTTCAAGCCATGTGGAATCAATCCACAAAAGGAAGATAGCCCAAAGCTTTGCGGAAAGCTTCAAAATTCTCCCTAGGAAGAGCCTTCATGAAAAGATCTGCAATGTTCTCGTGCGTGGGCACATATGCCAAGCTGATCTCCCCAGTAGTGAACCTCTCCTTGACATAATGATAATGCACCTCAATGTGCTTGATGTGAGCATGGAACACAAGGTTCCTCGCAACTACCAATGCACTCTGACTGTCAGTGCAGATGGTGGTGGCAGAAGACTGGCCAACACCCAAATGAGCCATAAGGCGTCTGAGCCACACACACTCGACAATCACTATGAAAGTTGCCCTATACTCAGCCTCACAACTAGAAGTGGCCACAGTAGGCTACTTCTTGCTCAAAGAAGATATACATGAGCTACCAAGCATGAAGCAAAAGCCACTAGTGGACACACGAGTGTCATAGCAATCAGCCCAATCAGAGTCAGAAAAAGCATGCAAATCTGGCCGTAGTGATCCCCCCTTGGGATAAAACAACCCAATTAGCCAAGTACCACTCAAGTAGCGAAAGATGCGCTTAACTGTCTGCCAATGCTTGATTCCTGGGTATTGCGTAAACCTGCTCATCTGTGAGACAACAAACTGAATATCTAGCCGAGTAATGGATAAGTAAATCAAGCATCCAACAACTTGCTGATAGAGAACAACATCAAATGCATCTCCAACATAATGAAGACTCAATGGTAAACCTGACTCAATAGGAGTGGCACCAGGTTTACAGTCTTCAAGGCCAAAATGCTGCAATAATTTGTCAGTATATTTTGTTTGACACAAAGCCATTCCACCATCAAAATGCATAAACTGAATGCCCAAGTAATGATGCAAATGCCCCGAATCAAAAATCTCAAATGAGGCATGTAAATAAGCCTTGAAATACGAAATATGCTTCTCATTAGGACCAGTGAGTAGCATGTCATCAACATACACCACAATGATCAGAAGCACATCATTAGCGTGCTTGACATATAAGGTGCTTTCATTTGGACTATTCTCAAAACCATCTGCAATCAAATAGGCATGAACCTTTTCATACCAAGCACGTGGTGCTTGCTTTAAACAATATAATGCCTTCTTTAACCTGCACACTTGTTTTTCATGCCCTTTTTGCACAAAGCCACGGGGATGAAAAACATACACTTCTTCATGCAAGTCACCATTCGGAAATGCTATTTTAATGTCCAACAGATGTACATTCCAACCATGATGAGCTGCAATTGCACAAAAGCTATGAACAATATTCATTCGGCAAGTAGGAGCAGAGGTTTCATCAAAATCAATGCCTCTTTCCTACACATAACCCTTTGCAACAAGCCTAAACTTATACCTATCAACTGTACCATCAGGTTTATGCTTTAGCTTGTATACCCACTTAGTGCCAATGGCTTTCTTGCCAAAAGGCAAGTCACATATAGAACAAGTACCATTCTTCATTATAGAATCATATTCAGATTGCATAGTAGCCATCCAATTTTCTGAATTTTTTTGTGCTTCATCAAACAAAATAGGCTTAGTCTTATCAGAAAGACTAGATGCAGCCATAGCATAGCAATCTGATGCAAAATGCCACTATGAGAGCTTGATCGAGTACGATATGACAAAGATGCATCTAATTTGCTATCATGCAAAGTCTACACCAGTCATTTTGGCATAGTTTTGCCTCCTTCATGTTATCTCTCTCATGAACAAGTGCATCATGTATATCTGCATAAAAAATGGGATGGTCTGCATCATCACATGAAACTTGCAAAGGTTGAGAAGTTGCCTCATTAGGACCAACACTAGACTATCCACCTGTAAAAAGAGGCAGCAAAGTATCATACATGTCTTTGGAGCTAACAGATGTCTCTTTAGTACATGAAAGTAATGGCTAAATGTCATCTTCCATAAAAACAACATCATGGCTAACCAGAGTGTGTTTAGTCTATGGATGATACAGACAATAGCCTTTACTTTTAGAGCTGTACCCAACAAAAATACATTTTACCAATTTTTTGCGATGTTGTTTAGGCACTAATGCATATGGTAGACAACCAAAAACTCGCAGATGACCAACAGATGGCTTGCAATCATTCGAAGCCTCATACGGAGTGATAGACTACAGCGCTTTAGTGGGACACCAATTAAGTATATATGCTGAACACATGACAACCTCTAACCTGAAACTATGTGATAAAGCCTGACTCTTGACCATACACCTCACCATCTCCATGAGTGACCTGTTCTTTTGTTCAGCGAATCCATTCTTTTGAGGTGTATACAACACTGTATAGTGGTTTTTTATCCCACGTTCAACTAGAAAGGCATTAAATTCTGAAGACATATATTCCCCCCCTCGATCAGAACTGAGGGTGCCCATTTTACATGCTGACAGATTTTCAGCCAAAACCAAAAACTCTTTGAAGCACATAAACACTTTGGGTTCTCCTTCAATGGATATACCCATACATGCCTGGAAAAATCATCGATGAAATTCACAAAGTAAAGATAACTTCCAAAAGAAGGTGTTTGCATAGGACAATAGACATCACTATAAACAAGGTACAATTTTTTAGCCCAAACTGAACCATGTTTTGGAAAGGAGGAACACTACATTTTGCCCAAATTACAGCATTCACAAGCATGTTTTCTAGGTGCCTCAAGTTTGGGCAAAGACAACACTATTTTAGATTTTTGCAAACGTAGCAAACTAGTAAAATTCAAATGACCAAAGCGTGCATGCCAAAGCTTTGCATTTGACATAGCCTGAGAATCATGTAGTGCACATGTCGATCATTTACAGATCTTTCATAATCTACGAGCTTATACTGCCAACGACATAAAGTGTGAGAAGCAATAATCACATTGCCATTTGACAGATCATGAATTTACATCTGTCATCAACAAATTTCACAGCCAATCCAATCTTGGCTAATGCAAAAACTGATAATAGATTTTTGTTGATCCCTGTCACAAACAAAGCATTTAACAAAGTGAAAGAACTACCATCAGCAGTAGTCAAAATGATCTTACCAACTCCCATAATAGGATAAGAGAAGTTGTGGGTGCATGTAATAGTATTCCCTCTAGGGGCAGGCTCGAGTGAAGAGAAGAAACTACGGTGCAAGGTAATATGTTTGTTTGCCCCACTGCCAAACCCATTCTTCTTCCTGCACAAGATTAGCAGACTCTGTTTTTGGTGTAGAGTCCTCTATAACAACCATTCTAGCCTCTTTCTTCTTTGCCTCTTTAGAAGCCAGTTTTGGAAAGTTCTTTATAGTATGATCATTTCCTTTACAGTACTTGCAGAACAATTTTTGCTTTCTGTTTTCTTTTCATCTTTGTCTTCCCTCTTCCACTGTGCAGAATTAGCAGATTTCTACTTACTACTTGAAGAGCTCCATTTTCCTTTACCCTTCTAACTAGGGAGGAAAGCTTGATGTGCAACACGCATAATGGACCTCTTCTGCCTAGACTGATCCTCGTACAACAGAACATAGACTTACTCCTCAAATGACAAGGCATCTAGTTGCCTTTCATCATTAACAAAAGAGTCGAAGAAAAACTCTGATATAAATCAGGAAGACCATTTAGAATGGTCTACACATGCAAGCTATCTAGTATAACCTCATCAGTAAAAATCAATTGTTCCTTCAAGTCTTTGATCTTTGTTAGAAGACTATCCATAGATTCACCTTCATTCATGTGCTCACTCTCCAACTATTTTTAGAGGTAACCAACACGAGCCTCATTCCTAGCTTGGTACAATGTGGTAAGTGTATCCCAAGCATCCTTAGCTATTCTCGAAGAGTGAATGTGAGGAATAATGGCACGTTTGATAGACAAAGTTGTCGATGCATGTGCTTGGGTGTCTCTTCCAACCCAATGAATTTTCTCTATAGTAGGTGTAGTAAAAACCGCA
This sequence comes from Ceratopteris richardii, assembly GCA_020310875.1. NCBI lineage: Eukaryota > Viridiplantae > Streptophyta > Polypodiopsida > Polypodiales > Pteridaceae > Ceratopteris > Ceratopteris richardii. Next base: position 111,039,803 of record CM035437.1, on the reverse strand, counting down.
ACACGAACAGGAATATGCAAAATATCATCATATTCGATACCTTCTGCATCAGCTTCAATACCTATAGTTGTAACAGTTGCAGGTGTGATAAGACATTTTTCAACACCCTACACAATGTTCCATAGTTCTTTTGCAACCAATACATGTCGCATCATGTAAGCCCATAATGGGTAGTTGGTACCATCCAACTTATCCTCAACAGCCAACATATGGAATACATCACTCCTTTCAGCCATGGATGGTGACTAAAATACCTTGATGCAAAAAATTGACTGTATCTCAAAAAGTTGAACAGAACTGCCAAAATGATTTTTGCTAGACCTGTAGCAAACTTCGAGATGCCTATACTGATGAACCGAAACTGTTATATAGCTTTGGTACAAAAAGATGAAATAGCCTACACAAGCACTATGATAGTGTGTTCGGAGAGGTGTCAATGATGCCCTAGAGGAAGCAGTGACCTGCTTTGATACCAACTGTTGGAGTTAGACGTCTGTGGAAGCACGTGAACACCACAAGGAAGAAGAAGAAGCTTGGAACACAACACACAATACTGAATCTATTACCACTATAATGTACAAAGATAAGTAGTCTGTTAGGGCAATAGGCGTATATAGAAGCCAGGGAAAATACCTCATAAAGAGAGAAAAAAGTACCCCGATAGTCCTAGTGTGTTCACACACATCACTACCTAAATATATCAACAATTGCATCATTTCTAGAGTTCCAGATGGCCCATAAGGTAGGACCCCTCAACAGGTTCTATAGCAGGAAGTCAAACTTGTTGCAGCTTCTAAGAAGAGCATCCTATCAGTAGAGATCTAAATCTTTCTTTTTAATAGTAAAGTTTCAAGTATTTCCAAAAATCCATAGCATGATGGCAGCTAAAAAATAAATAAGGGGTATCTTCCACAGTGCCACAAAACAAACAACTCCCATCACTAATACCGAATCTCCTGGCTACAATCTACCTCTACTAAGAAAAAAAGTTGCTCTAGGTGAAAGAAGTCTAATGTTCATTGATGATGCTCTTGATAGTTCCTTTTCCCTTTCCAAACACTTGGCTTGTAATCCCCCCTCTAATTGGAGAGATTCTCTGATGAAGTTGTACTTTACTCCTTGATTTGAGATGACTGATCTTCTATAATATTCCCTTTGTGCTCTTATTCCTTGAGCCTTCTCACTATATCAAGTTTGATATGGCCTTATGTGCTCAAGCCTATACTCTGTACTCTTGCTGATTTTGAGCCCTTGTTGGGGTGTGGGGTATCTTGCCATGTGTATAGTCATACTTATCATCACTAATTAAATCTTCATGTTTTTTTGAGAAAAACATGTGAAGCACTATCTCTAAAAATATAATATAGAGGACTATGAAACCCTAAAAACCATTTACTAGTGTAGAGAATTTTCTATGTGTTGAAAAATATCAAATAAAAAAGTTGGAATTTTGTCCAAAATGTGATAGAAGCATGTCCATAGCCATGTATGGATCTTGAGATTACTCCTTCTATGGATGAAATATGAAATTTTTCAGAACTGCCCTAGTGTATCCCATAAAAATGGTGCATATTTCCATAGAAAAATGATCACCTTGGTGCACATGATCTCATCCAAAAGTCCATCATAAGCTACACTTGGACTCCACCATAAACCTAAAGCACCAAAGAAACAAAGGTGTATAGAACTTGCAAAAAATCCAATAACGCATATTTCCCATGGAAAGTATAGGATATGTCTACTATGCAATCCAAAATCTTTGTATGTCCTAGCTGAAAACTTAAAGTTATTTATCATGTCAATTTTTGTGTAAAAGTAATAGCAACTCGTAAAATAACGCATGAATAAGCATTTGCACCTTTGATGAGAATATTTTATTCCTTGTTAATTTAATATTAAAGAGGGATCATGATTTTTTTTGGGAAAGGATTAAAAAGTGATCTTTCATCCATTTGAAGCATTTGAATATGTCTCTCATTTCCAATAATGTTCTTGCTGGCTTTGTTTTTTCTCAAATACAATGCCTTAATGAAGACCTTTGAAGGGAATAAAATCCCAATGTTTCTTTCCAAACCTAAAAAATGTGCCCCATAACGAGCTCTTTGAAAGAAATAATGACTTCATTTTCAAAATCGTTGAAACCATAAAAGTTTTAGTTCACCAAAGAATTTTGCATTCAAACATTCAAAAAATGAAATAGAGTAACACTACAACTTAAAATCAACCAAGTAAATAATTTTATAGCAATCCGTATGAGATTATATATTATTTTTATAAAAAGAAGCTATATAGAGCTCTTGAATGAGTGACTCAATGGGATGAAGTAAAAAACGAAGATTCAATCTGCATAGGTAATGTGAATATGTGGAAGTATATAGAGTTCATGAGAAATATGAACCATCTCTTAATCCTCTCCAAGCTTGAATGTATTGGTTCCTATGATGAATGTTAAAGATATTTTGTGGATCATCATGGGTTATAATCTGAAGTCTATGCAAAAATATAGGAACTTGGACAAGCTCTTGATCAAGGTGACCTCATATAAATTTGATGAATACATACGTAGCAGAATGTAAAATCCTTATCGTTATATTTTATTTCTAAAGAAGGCCATTAAGGAATGGTTTTATAAAAGTACAAGCTAAGATGCACCACGCATTCCCATAATTCTGTTTAAAGCACAAACATAAAGATGGTGATTTAACTAAGCAGCACAAAACGTAAATTTACCTACAAGAGTTGCATTACATCTGATGTCCTTAAATCAATCATTATATGTTAGATCAGAAAGGGACATTACTTCCCAATAAATGAATGGTTTTGGGAAAAACTCTATGTCAACAAAAAAAAAACATGAAGCATGCTTAAAATTATAGGCGTCATAATCTGTAGGAATATTAAGATAAAATAAAGATGAGGACGAACTAAATACCCAGGGATGTCTTCATTTAAATATTCCTAGGATATTTTTGGCCGAACCACTTTTATGGTAAACTTCTCCCTGCATTTCCTCTTTTTGTTGTAGACCTTTAGAAAATGGACCTTATAAACTAAATGCTCGGTACATAGAGTCTTTTATAATATTTGTAGTGAGAATTTCAGGATATAAAATGAATAATTTTATTTTTTACTCAATACGTGGGGGAGGGGGTGGGGCGCAAAATAAGCTAGATATTTAGTGAATTTCAAGATAAAAAATAAGTATATCTTCGAGGATTAGTTCAAACACCTTAAACGTTAATTTGAATTGTATGTGAGGACATGACCGAATGTCCCTCTAAAATCTCATGATGAAAATAACATGATGTCTCGAATCCTTTGGCCTTTATCGTCAGACTGAAGATTATTGGATCAAATTTCTTGCAAACATTTTGACATACTTTGTCCACAAGATTCTACACTGAAGAATCCTTGTTGCAAACAAGATTCTACATATACGCGACCGGCCTTTATAATTTAATGAGACGACTTGATTGCTTTAGACTTTGAACAAACTAGGACATGATAGAAATAAATGATCTTGTCAAACAAATCAAACAGGCAAGAAAAGAAAAAAGTAAAAAGACTGGCAACATCATTTGAAGATCTCTTTCTTCTTTAATGTGTCTACAAAGGTAATACGCTAGTTAAGAAATAACTAGAGGTCTCTTAAAGAAAATCGCGAATTTCCGAATCTCGAGAACCTTATGTTTGGAATCAAATGGTCAACGCTACGATAATATGTGAGTCACAAGTGGACTCAAGACAATACGAGAGCCAGCATTTTGAGAGGTAGTTGTGCATGGTACGAAGCTGAATCAGATGTAAAAAGAGACCGAATCGACTTATTTTCTTATGCAAATACAAAGCATATGGAAATAGTTTGACAGAATTCTTCACAGAAATATCGTTATTGAGCAAACGACCCTAAATGAGATCAGCAAACGCTTAGTAACACTTCAAAATACACAAAAATAGATCCTATATAATCCCAGAATCATTTCTGTTTCAGTTGTTTTTCCTAATAAAGTTTGTCGCTGTCATAAACGCACAAGTAAACACATTTATGGGAAAAATCATTGTCAGTAAAGTGAAATCGATGGTCGGTTAAGTAAGCCACTACGATCCCGAGTAGTTCAGTGAAATGCATTGGGACAAAGTCATCTTCAGTAAGCAAGAACGCATTTGCGATCGCGATCTTGACAGTGAGAAGTCGTTGAGACGCCTCGAATAGGAAGATGTTGAACAACGATTATGAGCGTTCATGCGTGCAGGTCATGAATCGAGAAACGTCGTTCATATGGAAGTACACACGTTCCATAGAAGTACAGTGACGAAACACTCCCTTCACAACATCTTTCGAAGCTGCTCTACTTTCCCTTGCGCTTACACAACGTAATTTTAAATTAGCTCCATAAATGCCCCTTCATCTGTGACTGAATACAACGATAATCCCGGATGGATAACCAGACTTCACATCTGTGAATCGGAATGGCATGTTTACAGGTGAAGGGAGATCGGGTGATGAAAAGAGACAGAGAGAGAAACAGAAAAAGCCCAGGAGAGGTTGTCAGTATTGAGAACGAACAAGAAAAGTATACATGTGGGCGAGTGCGTCCAAACTCAATCTTCAATATGATAAGCGATGGCAACACGGAAAAAACTGTCACTAATCAGACTAGCTCGAAAATATATGTTCCTAGATATGTTCATTACTAATTCCTTATTATACAAGACACGCAGTTACAGATCCTCAACATCAAGGAAACTTGCTGTGCTCATTTGTAGACGAACAGCAGGTACATCATACATCCACGCAGCTGCAAGGTCAACGTACATGGAAAAAAAGATGTATGATGCACCGTAATCCTCATCGTATACCGTTTTTAGTAACCTGGAGAATCAGTCCTTGCAAGGAATCACGCCAAGTTCTTGCACGATAAAGGCTCCAAGTAAGCTTTCCAAATCATCACTATCGATGTCTGAACTAGCAGGTATCTGGAGCATTTCAATGAAACGGAGCATAGAGCTCAGCATTAGATGTCCTTTTAAAACTGACAAAACTATTCAATAATCACCTTCAGACCTTCTCATTACGTGAGTGTGTGTTACAAATCCTCTACAGATGTCTTTCATGTTCACGTTAACTATTTTCTTTTGTTTTGTCATGTAGCTGCGCTTAGCAGATCAACGTTCCTAAATAGATCGGAATAAGGGAGTGCAGCACTTCACTAAATTGTAAGTGTTCTTTCAAACTGCCCATACGGAGGAATGTATAAGTCCAACAAAATGTGAGCCATGCCATCTACGTAGAGAATCAACCCTGCGCAGCTTAGTAATCACAATACCTTACGCGTCATGTCACTCGTTTTCGCGAATCGAGTGGGCTTATATAGGATATATTTGTAGCACTAGATTCATAAAATCAAATGCTTGACTAACTGGAGTCTGATTAGTCAAATCATATGCCTGATTCACGCGAGCCTGAAGTTTTGTATCATATACGTGATAAACTAAGAGTAATTGATCAATGCATATACCTTATTAGCTGGCACCTAGTAAATAAAACATATGACTGACTACATGAAGCCTGGCCTTTTGAAGGTGTGTAGTCTTAACAAGTGTATATGTGTAGTCTGCCCTTTAACACAAAACACACCATCGAGGACTAATAAGTCTGTTTAAATTTGAAGTACATATCGACCTATTGAACCGGAAAAGCTATCTTAAGATGTTGCGAGTGTAATATGAAGGTTGCGAAGCGGAAATGCTCACCTTAACATGTATGCAATGAAAGCTATTGTTAGCGCAGTTTGATACCGTCGCGTTGATAACCTGAACGTCGATCTTTTGGAGAAGAAGCATAAGAGAGGGCCAGAACCCTCGAATCTGGGGAATGCTAAGAGCAATGAAGGCATCACAATTGTAGCAGCGAACGGATAAAAACACTGAAAGCTTGTTCAAATCGTTCCGGAGACTAAGACGGATGTCTTTTGAAAAATTTTTCATGGTTTAACTGAGATCGCTGCGATGCAAAAGCAGAGTATTCTAGCGAGCCTCCCTCCTACTCTCTTCCGTTCTGTAGCAGCAATGCTACCAGCGGCCTTGACACCTCAGACGCTCATATATGTCTTGTCTGCACAGCTGAAAAGTTGAGTGTTGGGATGGGAGAGACTCGAGCCATGTGAGGTAGCTCATGCACGGATTGAATTTATAGATGACAGCTGATGTGTGCGTGCAAGAGAGAGAGAGAGAGAGAGAGAGAGAGAGAGAGAGACAGAGAGAGAGAGAGAGGTGGTTTTTGAGGATGCCGTCGAGACGTGGTTGAGCAGTAAACCTCCGTAGTTTCTTGGCGGAACTCGGGAGTTAACTGTTCAAGTCTGGTGTCTCAGACATCGGGATGTCCGAAAGGGTCTCGCAAGATTGTTAAAGAAAACCACTTAAAAATGCATAGGTTAGTTGTAGATTCGTTTGATGGTTCAAAATGTTGGAGAGCTTAAAAGTTTAACCAATCGGCTTCACATTACTTACTGACGTGAAGATAAAGGAGCTTTTGGCTGGATTTGGTGTTCTATGTAATTTTCAATCTGTAAGGAATTCAAAGTCATACTTCAAACCCTCAACAACATGCATTAACCTCCCCAAGCTCTCTGCATTTGTTTATCTTGGCTAATAATACCCTTTTCCTTCAAGAATACATTGTTATAACTCCAAAAGAAGTAGAGATGGCATTTATTATGACACTCAACCCCACCAAACTTGCACATTGTCCTGTATGGGCAAAAAAGATCCTGTGTTTTGCCCCAAAGATAGAGTCACCTTGCATATGAATGGTCCACTGCAAAAACATATCTTATGTTCATGGGATAGTAAGAAAAGTGTCTATGAGAGGCCATTGAATATAGCCTTATCATATGCATACTTTACATGCATTAGAAAATGTAATGGTGCATAGACAAGGTAATAGGCATTTGATGATGAGGTTCCTTCTTTCAAACTCAAACTCAGTTCCAACAAATCATCAAGCATTTACGATTCACATTTGGGCAATTGGATGTGCACCTATGGGATTCAAAGCTTACATGCACATCCATATAAATCATGCATACTCTAGCAAGAATTTAAATAACTTGATGCAAAAAAGAAAAAACAAATTGGAATAAGTTTTCTAAGATCAAAAGCTTTTTGATAGATATTTTCTTCATATCTCCTTCAATCCACCTTCACCTGCACATCACATCCAACTTGAAATACAAAAAAAAAACATAGCTTCCACTCTTTCCCATCCTTTATCAGCCTAGCTTCATCTCAAAAATATGATATTCAAATCATCAAAGCAAACAAATTTGTTATCGTTTCAAGAACAACAATTTACGTAACTTTCCTCGCTTGTTGCACTTTCTTGGTTGCCTTGGTCATCTTTCTTCTTGTCATCTAATCGTGGTTCTCTAAAAACATCAAAAATTAGTGCAAAAATCTTATGTACATGTAAGCTTCCCTACAATTTCTCTCATAGAATTCTATCATAGCTTTGGATCTATTCATCTTCATCTTTCTTATTTTCAAAATAGCTTCTTAAAACACATTCATAGGCATTCTGCAACTTAATAGGAGTCTCTTCCTTTTCCCTCAAACATTTATTGTAATATTGATGTGCTATTATTCTTATTTAATGTATTTAAAGGAACAAAAGAAGCGATTAAATTAGTATCATTTTGTCTTATGATCTTACTAATTATGCCTGATAGTTTTGCTCGATCTTCATGTTCATGATTTGAATTTCTTTCTTGGTCATTATCCATACTTATATTGTCATCATCTTTTTGTCTTTTAGCTTCTTCTTCATCTTGAGAATTTATTTGATTTCGATTGTATTTAAACTACATAATAATTCCTACATTTTTAGGATCAAACAACTTATCACTATTCAAAACTCTTGGATCAAGTTGTATATCAACTGTGCCATCATTCTTAGTTTTGAATTTAATGGATTTTTCTTTGTTCTTTGATTCTAATCATTCATTCAACAAATTCTCAAATATTACTTTATCGACTTGTAATGGTTCATCTTGTTTTATCATTATAGAGGTTTCATGTATGTGAGATGAACCACTACTTTAATGTTTACTAGAGTGAGTTTCATTATGTGTCTTTGTTGTCCATTTGCTTCCTCAATCTATTTACTTATGTAGGTCGAGGTTTTGATTGTTCAAAATATGCTTTCATTTCATGTCTTCCCAAATTCAAGTACAAAGGGGCATAATCATGAAAAGTATATATTCTTTGCTCAGTTTCAAGTACTAACCTATGTTTACATGCATTTTCATAGGCAATACAATCCCCATACTTATGATTGATTTGATCACACCAAAAACATATAACAATGCATTATTGGATTCTATTTGGTTTTCTTCTGTATTGCTCTAGGAGTGAATCATCTATGGTCAGATAGAGGGTTTGGTGCAATAGAATGTGCAAACATGCTTTGTACTTGTGTTTAGTATTCGCATTTACACTTGCATATTGTAATATTGTTTACTTGAGTGTATAAAGTATCCAAACTTTCTTTGACATTGGACAATTCATATCTCATTGCTCCATCTAAAGACCCAAACTCATTATAATCTTGCACATGTATTGCTCTAATAGTTTATGGCTATGTCATTAATTGAGTCACTTTTGATAGATATTAGGTCACTGAGTCCAATTTTGAGCCAAATCAAGGCATCTATAGATGAAATGATGCGTGATTCCATGTCATAAAGAAATTCTTCACAATCAACGTTCATCTTCATAAGTATATTTGCAAGGAATGAAAATAGAAGTATGGATTAAAAGTACACCTAGAATTTCTTTTTCTCCACTTGATGGGTCAAGGAAGAGCCTTACCACAAATTCTAAATACTCAAGCAACTTCTAGGTCTCGTAGAGAGGCCTAAAAGCAATTTCACATCGAGTTCAATGTTGTGAGGGCACGCACTGAAGCACATCAACTATAAATACGAGTTCCCAAATGTCGGCACATATGGAGTGCGTTAAAGATTTTCATACAAATTATCTTCACAAGAATTAAGCGAAAATCAATCGAATTAAAATTATATGAGACGTTAAGTGCTTTATTATTTGAAAGTAATCGTTGTAAAGATCATGATGCAAATTCAAGCCCGGTTACTATTTGTTTTGAACCAATATCATAAGGCAAAATTCATGTAAATGATGCTTGAACAATCAATTGATAAAGTTAAATAAAATTACAATATTATTTCATAGAATTTGGGCTTTATTCCAAAGAAAAAGAAACATATATGTTACTTCATATATAAGAAAAACTTGGAAACTCGTCAATAGTTTCCCTTTAATAAGTGTTCAATAGAAACGTTTGTGGCATCATTGTTGCTGAAGAAAATGTATGAGAAAAGATTTATTGAATTTGAATGTTACAAACATCGAACTGCTTGTATTCAATGCTTTTCCCTAGACTTCCTATTTTTCCCTCTCAATCAATGAGTCCTCCTCGTCCTTCCGTGAACAACCAACCTGTCATTAGCTACATGTCCTCCCTTAATTTTTTCTGCCTCTCACTCATGCAGACCTCTCTGAAGTTCTTTATCACTCTCTTTATCTATCTTAGTCACCATTACTTCGCCTACTCATTGCATGGACTGATAAGCTCAACACCATATATTTGGTTGATAATGTTCGCTCCCCTTCCACTTTTGTGTGGTACTTTGCATGAGGACCTTTCATACAACTAAAAACACATGCATCTATTTCTTTTAACTAACACACACCCTACCCTCTCTTTTTCACCTGCATGCATGTTCATCCGTATTTTCTTCTTTGAGTGTCCGGTTCAACTAATAATGAACTTAATCCACATCCTTTATCCATCCTATCAAATTTGTTGGTTACAGTGCTGAAAGTAAGAGATATCAGTTGTACCATCCATTGACAAAGACAATTATTGTGACTCAAGATGTGGTATTTGCTGAAAATTCAATTTTTCCTGTACTTGAATGCAAAAAACAGCCAACAGTTAGCTCACAAGATGTGTTCGATACACTCATGCCTTTGTTCCAAAATGGTGCGCTTGACTATGGCCATGTAGACCAGCCAACTCAAATTCAAAGGGCTGAAAACTTCCAGCCAAATAGGGATGAAAATGCAAAGAATTTCCAGCCAAACATGGCTAAAAATTTTCAGCAAAAATTCTCAAAACTGCTGGAAATTTCCAGCCACATATGGCTAAACTTTTGTATCAAAATATGGCTGAAAAAGAGCATGAAATTCATCCCATGCATGATCTACATATTGAAGATGTTTTACACAATGAACGCATGTGTATCAAGAGTGCACAATCTGTGCCAAAGTGGTTGAAACAAACTTTTCAAGACAACAAATTGAGTGCACTTTTACTTGGTGGAACAAGATCAAGCTCTCACAATGCATCAAGTAATTTTGTGGATTATTCTCTTATTGCTACAACATGTAATGAGGAGCCACTTTCTTTTAAAGATGCATGTGATGATCCACAATGGATGAGTGTTATGCGATCAGAAATGGATTCCATACATAGGAAAGGTACTTGGGAGTTATGTGAAGTGCCAAAAGGAAAGAATGGCATTCGTACAAAGTGGGTTTACAAGATGAAGAGAAAATTTGATGGTAGCATTGATCGCTACAAAGCTAGATTGGTTGCCAAAGGATATGCACAAAAATAAGGCATTGACTATGAGGAAACTTTTGCACCTACTTCAGGCATGACCACCATTCATACCGTGGTTGCATTGGTTGCCCATCAATGTTGGAAAGTGCATCAATTGGACATAAAAAGAACCTTCTTGAATGCTGATTTGGAAGAAGAGGTTTATGTGAAGCAACCTCTTGGATTTGCTATGAAGGGGAAAGAGCATATCGATTGTCGCTTGCATAAAGCCTTGTATGGTCTCCAGCAAGCTCCACATGCATGGTATGACAAAATACATAAGCACTTGATTGATCTTGGCTTCACATGTAGTCCAATTGAAAGGACACTCTATGTACGCAAAAATAGGGTTGATCTTATAGTGCTTGTTCTTTATGGCGACGACATACTCTTGAGTGGTTCATGTGATGCAAAACTTGACATTCTTATGGCTGATTTGCAGCATACTTTTGATGTCACTTATCTTGGTCTTTTGAGCTACTATCTTGGCATCTAGTTTATATCCGGTGAGGGGGTCATTGTTATGCATCAAGCAAAGTATGTTGAAAAACTACTTCAGCATTTTGACTTTGAGGATTGCAAGCCAGTTTCCACACTAGTTGAAATAGGGTTCAGGTTCTTGATTGAGGATTCGAGTGATGCATTTGACACTTCTCTTTATCAACAAGCTATGGGATGTCTTATATATGCATGCAACACAAGGCCTGATATACAGTATGCAGTTTCCCAGTTGAGTCGATTCATGCATAGCCCTAGCACTAAGCATTGGCAAGCCTGTGAAACGTGTGTTTAGATATCTCAGAAGCACTTTGAGATTAGGTATCTTTTATGGTAAGATGTTCAACCATGCTTGCATGCTCTTAGAGATAGTGATTGGGCTGGTTGTTATGATACTCATGTGTCCACTAGTGGTAATTGGTTTTTTCTTGGAGACTCATGCATATCTTGGTTGAGTAAGCAGCAACCTATAGTGGTGACATCGAGTTGTGAAGTTGAGTAGATGGTAGTTTTCAGAGCTACAGTGGAGTGTATATGGTAGTGACGCCTATTGATGGATCTTTGCATCGAGATTGATGCTACTATGCATATTCTCACTGATAGTCAGAGTGCTTTGGCTGTTGCATGAAACCCAGTGTTTCATGCACATACCAAACATATTGAGGTGCATTACCACTATGTGAGAGAGCGCCTTCATGCATGAGATATTGATTTGGTATATGTGCCTACACAAGTTAATGTGGCATACATATTCACCAAAGCTCTTCCACGGGAAAAGTTTGAAGCTTTTTGCAAAGCTTTAGGCTTATGAGGGATGATATGTCACTCACTGTATGTGTTCACATCATGCGCTGTAGGGGAGTTTGTTACACTTATGTGTTCCTCGAGTAGCTTTGATGTGAACCTTTTCCTTATACATGGGCACTTTTTACTCTAGTGCTGGCTAGAGGTTTTCCCCCAGGTTACCACATACTTGATACTCTCATATGTGGTGGTACTTTGTACTTAGGGATATTATTCAGCTCTTACTTTAGTTCAGTTCATTTTCAATAGAGAGAGGTATTCCATCCATCGTCTTCTCCATGTTCCGTGCTCCTTGTGTGTGCTTCTCGTGTGTCTCTCGCACTTCTACACACACCCAATAGGAATGTGGTATAATGGGATGTTTGGCATAAGAAGTGTTAATGTATAAGGATGAAGCACATGGAGAAGAACATGTTAGTGCTTTTACTACCAAATCTTCAAAGTAAAAAACTTAATAACTTGTATAAAGATTTCCAAAATGTACGAAAAAAGGTTTTTTGATCTTCACATATATGTTTGGGGGCCACCAAGTGAGAACTCAAGTGGAGGCAATAAATATTTTGTAGCTTTGAATGATGATTGTGCAAGAATCACCTCCCTTTATTGCATGAAACATACATCAAATGTATTCTATTATGTCAAGAAGTTCAAAGCTACCGTAGAGAGGAAATGTGATAGACACATCAAATGCCTAAGGAAAGATGGAGGGGGGAAACAAATCTTTCATGAGCTCTCTAATTTCTTCGAATCTGGAATCAAGAGGCAAATCCCAAGCATGTAAAAACCACAAAAAAATGTTGTAGCATAAAGAAAGAATAGGTTAGTTTCATGATGCACTAGGGTGATGAGGCAAGAGATAGGAATGTGAGATCACTATTGTAGCTATTGGAGGAGATGGTGGATGCCTTCTAGAGATGAGATGGTGTTACAAATTCTTGCTTCACACTATCCAAAATCAAGTTGAGGAGTGCAATGTACACATCTTGTGCTTTTGAAGAAGCGTAAAGAATCGTCCAAGTACTTTGAAGACGATCCTCAAATCATTGGATCAGAATAGATAACTTGGAGTTTCATTGTGAGCCAAACACTTACTATTTTGGCTCATCACACCTCTTCAGAGAAATGAACAGTACTCCTTCCTTGGTACCAAATGGACAAAATCCTTTTGGGAGTATCTACTTGACTAAGATAGATAACCTTCATAAGTTAACTCACTTAAAATGATCAACTATGCTTAGAGAATGATGCTTAAAAAAAACTAAGATGCAACCCGATATTTTAGGGACTTAATATTATGCAGACTAGAGAGTAATGTTTTGAACATATCTCGAGAATGGCTGAATAAAACTGACATGAAACTTTGTAACATACAAATAGAATATCTAATAAAACTATATCAACACAAATCAGTGAAAATAAGCAAGTACACATTGAGAAATAGATCAGAGATGCTCACTATTTTGAGCAGTATATGATAGAGTAGAACACATGAGACATGGGAAGATTATATGTATTAATGCACATAAATGAAACATTAGACATGAATGATTGCACAATGTGAGGGAAATAGAAGCGCTATAATGTGAGCTCAATATACCACAAAAATTCCTCTGAAATCTATGCTCCATATCCCTCTATTCAATGCCACAAGGTAGTCCCTTTTTATAGCCTTTTGTTAAAGCTAAGATTCACGTTTGAATTCAAATCTTTACCGAAAAGTGTTCCAATTTTTATTTCTTCATTTTCCATAAATCCCCACTAAATAATTCTAGGAAAGTTTCTCCTAAGAACTCGTAATTGGAAGTGATTCCACATATGCACTTTTACAAGGAGTACAAATCAATCTTTTACAAGAGATCATTTATGTGCTAATACATGAATGGATATATGAACTCTTATGATAAGTTAATAAGTATTTAGGCGTGGAGTACTTGCACCAAAAACTCCCCCTCAAGCCTTATATGCTTGGTCTTCAACTCTCTTGAATCTCTTGCAATCCAATCATCATCTTGAACTTGTTCAATTTAGTTCCATCTAAAGACTTTGTTAGCATATCTACACATTGAAAGTTTGTTGATACATAGGACAATTGTATGTCCTTGCTCTGTAGCTTCTCTCTCATGTAATGATAATGCACTTTGATGTGCTTAGTCCTTGCATGATATATAGGATTAGCAGCCAAATTTAATAAGCTATTATTATCTCTAAAGATCATTGGAGTGTATGTATGTAGTCCCATGTCTTAGTAGAGTAGCTTTAAGCACATTGCCTTGTGTTCCATTTGTTAGGCCCCTATATTCAGCTTCAGTTGATGATAATGCCATAGTTGGTTGTCTCTTTGATGACCATGAAATCAATTTAGACCCTACAAAAGATAAGTAGCCAGAGGTGCTCCTACATCTTTTGAGCTAGCCCAATGTACATGGGAGAATAGCTTGATATCCAAGTCAAATGTAAATGGATAAAATAGCCCTTCATTTATGGTACCCTTTAAGTACTTTAAGATCCTTTTGGCAACTTCCATGTGAGGTTTTCTTGGTGTATGCATGAACTGACTCAATGTACATACCCCATAGCATATATCTACTCTTGTTAGGGTTGCATAATTGAGACTCCCAACAAGCCTTTGACAATGTGTAATGTCTTCAAGCAGATATCCTTCATGAGTACTAAGTTTGTGATTCAATTCCATGAGTGTACCTGCAATTTTTGCATTTTCCATTTTGAACTTTACTACTATATCATGGATGTACTTTCTCTCAGTAATGAAAACACCAAAATCTGTATAAACAATCTCTAAACCAAGAAAACATGTAAGCAGCCCAAGATCATTGATATTGAACTCCTCCTTCATCTGGGTTTTAATCTTCTTGATGCCATCGGCATCATTTCCTGTAATGATAATGTCATCCACATAAACACATAGATAAATCACCTCTAAATTAATCTTCTTAATGAAGAGTGAAGAATCTGTCGTGCTTATAACAAAACCTTGGTACTACAAGTATATGACCAGCCTATGGTTCTAAGCTCTAGGAGCTTGCTTTAAACCACACAATGCGTTCCTTAATTTACATACATAATGAGTTCTCTCTTTTTCTTCATATCCTCGTGGTTGAGCCATGTAGACCTCTTTAGAGCTCCACTCATTAAGGAATGTGTTTTTTAAATCTAATTGGTATAAGTTCCAACTCTTTGAAGTAGCAATACTTACTAAAACTCTCATGGCTCTAATCTTAGCGACAGGTGAGAAGGTCTCCTCATAATCCACTCCATGGGTTTGAGCAAACCCCTTTGCTACTAGACATGCTTTTTACCTGTTCATTGTGGCATCGGAATTCTTTTTCACCTTGTGGATGCACATGGATCCTATTATCGTCATGAATAGTTTTTTGGGAACCAAATCCCAAGTTCTATTCTCGTGAAGTGCTTTAATTTCCTCCTCCATAGCTTCACTCCATTCTTCTTTCTTGTTGGCTTCCTTAGATTAACATGGTACTCTAACATACAATCTTTAGCTATGTATATAGAATGCTTGGTGACTAATGATGTGTCATAGCCATACTTTATAGTTTTCTTGCTTTCCCCTTGAGATCTTCTAAGTGCTTGATTGGATGACTGTGGAATGTCTTCCATTTTTTTGAAATTTGCTTTGCCCTTGGGCTTCCAAGTTTGGAGTTCTTCATAATGAATTTTTTTCTTTATCTTTTGAGTTGACATCCTCTGATGTATGTGCTTCTTCCTTCATCACATTTGGAAAATCATTCCCCAAATCATACCGTAGCTTTAATTTCCTGCAATTATCCTCAAACCAAGAGTTATTTTCATCAAATTCCACATCCCAAATAACTGTAAATCCTTTATTAGTGGCATTATATAACCTATATGCTTTTTTATTCTGATCATAGCCAATAAATATGGATCTTTTAGCTTTTGGATCAAGCTTTTCGCTAATTTGTGAGGGCATGTGTGCATAAGCAATGCACTCAAAATTCTTAAAATGATCTAAAGAAGCTCTCCTGCCATTTCATGCCTTATAAGGTTTCATCCCATCTAGAGAATTGGATGGAAGCCTATTGATTAGCTAAGTGGCCGTGGAAATAGCCTTTGCCCATAGGGAGTTTTTTCTCTTTCAACATTGATCTTGCAACCTCTACTATTAATCTATTTCTTGTCTCTGCCACTCCATGTTGTTCAAGAGTGTACCTTGTCGAAGTCTCTCTCTTTGTGCCTCTTTCCTATAACAAGGAGTAAAATGCATGTGAGAAATACTCATCACCTCCATCAAATATGAGCCTCTTCAAGCTTTTACCTATTTTATTCTCAACCAATGCCAAATACTTCTTGAAACAAGTGAAAAATTCATCTTTATGATTCATAAAATAGAGTATTGTCTAACTACTATAGTCATCTATGAATGAAGCATAATACCTTAAGCTTGAAATTGATGGCTCTCTGCTAGGACCCCACACATCTGTGTATACAAGTATCCAAGTAGTCTTCATACATATATCCTCTTTTGCTGAATGGTTGCCTATGTGACTTGCCAAATAACCGTGCTCCACATTTGTAGATCATGTGTTGCTTGGACACATTTGGGATGCCAAGCACCCTCTGATCCCTACATATTTGCTTCAAAGTCCTTTCACCTATATGTCCTAGTCTCTTATGCTATATCTCCAATTCAGATAGGGTTTGGTCCTTATAACTCAAGAGAGCAATATTTCTTGTATCTTCAACTTCAAAGGTAAAAAGTCTACCAGATTTCTCACCTTTTGCAATCCTCTTGGTGGTTATAGTTGGCATATATGATATAATGCTTAGAAGATTCATGTTACCATGAGATCCTTTAACATTTCCAATCTTCTTTAATGAGTGCCTAGTGTCATCACTTATCTTAACTTCATGATTTCCTTTGGGTTCTTCAAGGTCAAATAATAATGCTACATTGCCTACTACATGATTGGAACAACTAGAATCAATATAGAAAATGTAATCATCATCTTTACCTTGCTTGACTATCATATTCATGAGTAAAACACAATCCTCTTGATCATCTGTATAGTTGTTGTAGTCTCTTCTTCCTCTGGAGCCTCCTTGATAGTTCTTCTTGTAGGCTTGGTTCTAATTGTGATGGTAGTTGTTTCCTCCTTTATTGAACCAGCCTCTTGGTTGTCCATAGTTTCCTCTGTGGAAGCCTCTTCCTCCTCGATTCTTTGTGTTACTGAAGCATTCTTCTATGGTATGATTGGTCAAGCCACACATGTTGCAAGGTGAATAATTCTATGATCTCCCCCTCCCTTGCTTTCATCCTATTCCTCTTCCTCTAGTACCTCTTCCTCCACCTGTGAAATTCACTTGAGAGGCCGTTATCTTTACTCTTATTTTTATCTGTGTCAAGGGTAAAGGATTGATTACCTCTAGAAGTATCTCCATTCGTGTTGAGCTTTGTCTCATTTATGAAGAATTTCCCCATCACTATATTAACGTCAGGTATGTGCATGTCCATATATAGGTCCATTGTTCTGGTAAAAGAATCTCATTTGTCATCAGCCTTGATGCCATTTATGATCTGCCTTATTATCTGCTCCTCTTCTATTTCTTCTCCAATATTCCCAAGCTGATGAGCCACATCCTTCATCTTTGTCACATAGTCAACTACACTTTGCTTTGGTTGCTTCTTCAAGGTTGTAAACTCCATCCAAAGCTAGTTCTTTCTGGCTGTTGTATTTGATAAGAAGTATGAAGATAGCACTTCCTAAGTCTCCTGGGAAGTCTTTCAATTCCTAATATGAGGTAAAAAAAATTCAGATACTCAATTCTATATGTAAGACTTGGCTAGAGCATCCTTTGCACACCATGCAACTACTTTGTCTTGCTCTTCTCTTGTAGGTTGGTTTTTGCTTCTAAAGCTTGGCATTTCTTCATCTCTAGAGATGTATCCATAAAAGCTTTTTCCCTTGGATGTAATCCTTCATCCTTAGGGACCAAGCTTCATAATTGCACCTATCCTAATTGTCAATGAATGATGGAAATACATCTTCAATTTTACCTTGATGTTGCTCTGACACCGCTGTTGGAGGAGATGGTCAACACCTTCTATAGATCATATGGTGCTGCAAATTCCTACTTCACAACAGCACAATTAATTACCCAAGTACTTTGGAAGATGATCCTCAAATCATTAGATCAAAACAGATAACTTGGAGTTTTATTGTTAGCCAAAAACTTGTTATTTTAGTCACTACACCTCTTCAGAGAAATCAATAGTACAACTTCCTTGGTAAAAATTGTACAACATCCTTTTGGGAATATCTAATTGACTAAAATAACTAACATTCACAAATTATTTCACTTAAAATGATCAACTATGCTCAGAGAATGATGCTTAGCAAAATTGAGATGCATCCTAACATTTTACGGACTTAAGAGTATGCAAACCAGATAGTAATGTTTTGACCATATCTTGAGAATGGTTGAGGCTATTGACATAAAACTTTGTAACTTATAGACAGACTATGTAATGAATCTATATCAACTTAAAAGAGTGAAAATGATCAAGTAAACACTAGGAGATAGATCACAGAAGCTCACTGTTCTAGTTAGTATATGGCAGAGTAGAAGAGATGAGACATGGGAATATTATATGTATTAATGCACATAAATTACATTGACATTGGCAATGAAAGATTTCACAATGTGAGGTCAATAGAAGAGCTATAATGTGAGCTAAATATGCCATAGAAATTCCTTAGAAACCTTTGCTATATCTCCGTCTATTCCATGCAACTAGGTACTCCTCTTTTATAGCCTTTTGTTGGAGCCAAGATTGAAGTTCGAATTCAAATCTTTACCTAAAAGTGTTGAGACGTTTTAGGTTTTAATTTTCCATAAATCGTGACCAAATATTTTGAGAAAAGATTCTCCTAAGAGCTCCTAATTGAAAGTGATTCCACATATGCACTTTTACAAGGAGTAAAAATCAATCTTTTACAAGAGATCATTCATGTGCTAATACATGAATGGATATATGATCTTTTAGGATAAGTGATCAAGCATTTAGGCTTGGAGTACATGCACCAATAGAAACCACTATGATATACATCATGAATAGAGCATCCACGTTAGTTATACATGCTTTAACACCATATAAAGCTTGTTACAATAGGAAACTAGATGCATCACACTCGAGAGAGATTGATTGTACTTGAGATGTTTTAACACCAAGTCAACTTAAAAGGGAACTTGATTATAGATCAGAACAATGTGTATTCATAATTTATGTAGGTGAAAAAAGGGATAAAGATGTCATAAACCCATAACCAATGAGATCAAGGTATCAAGAGATATCATATTTGATGAGCTCTTACCTTGGTATTCTTCAAATATATCTGTTTTGGCAAATAAATATGAAGAACGAATGACATGAAGAGGAAATGTACTTGAAGTCATGGCACTTAGTGGACCAAAAGGATCAAGTAGACACTTACCACCGAGTGGAGAAAACCCTAGATCAACTAGAATTAATGATGCAATGATGAAAGCAAGGCTAACATCATAAATATTAAAGAAGATGAAGACTTGTGGATAGAGCCCAATGTAGATGCCAATGCAAACAACGGGTAGATATAGAAATCAAATAACAAACTTACAAAAAATGGAGCCATGAAATAACAAAAACCTCATCAATTAAGGTATACAATTGAGAGACTCACTTATGACTCATTCATGGCTAGGCATTGTGCATATATGAGCAATGTGTTGAAAATATAGACAGGGAATGGCAAGTAGTTATGTAAAAGTAAATCAAATCTCTGGAGGATAAACATTTGGAAATCAATGCCAAGGAAGAGATATGAAGATCATTTGAAACAAGTGGGTATATAAGTTAAAATTCATTCACATGGTATTATTTCTAGGTATAAACTAAGGCTTGTAGATAAATTATTATCTCTCATGTATAGAGTGGACTATGAAGAGATTTTTAGCCCTATAGCAGACATCACTATCATCAAAACAATGATTTCAATCGCTTCTAGAAATCAGTAGAAGATATATCAACTAGATCTAAATAGAGATTTCCTAAGTGGAGAGGAGGAACTATACATGGACCAATCATTAGGCCTTGAAGATGAAATCAAAGAAGATTATGTTTGAAGATTGAAGAAGGAACTCTATGGTATCATGAAAGCCCCAAAAGCATGGAATTAAAGGTGTGTAGTAAACTTGAACAGTTATGGATACAGAAAAGCAAATCTAATCCATTTTTATTCTACATACAAGCAGGTGAAGCATGTGAATACTTGCATGTATATGTCAGTGACTTGATTATTACAAGTGGACATTGTAATAAGTTCAATATCTCAGACCTTGGAGATATGAAATATCTTCGAGGTAATGAAGCCATATATAAAGATAATGGTAGTTGGATCATGCAAAAAGAAGTAACTCTTGGATGTATTGAAGAAATAGGGACTTACATTCTAGAAACAATCTAGCAATCCAATGAAATTCAATAGGAAGTTGAAGTGAATAAAAGTAAATGAAGTTCAAGTTTCACTCCTATACAAGTCTATAGTGGAATTTCTAAATTGGGTAACTATCATAAGGCCCCACTTGGTCTAGACAATGGGTGTGCTATCTCAATTCATGCACAAAACTAGAGTTCTTCACTTACTTGCACCTAAGAGAGTACTCGAATGCCTTAAAGGCAATTTCGATAAAGGTCTTTTCTATATTTTGAAGATGAATTGTAGGTGAAAGCATAGACACATATTGATAGGTTGGATCCAAAGATGATAGAAGTACAAGTGGATATGTAGTGATTGTAAGAAAGAAGGTCATTTCATGAATGTAAAAGAAGCAACCCAAACTTGGCCTATCTTCAACAAAATTTCAATATATAGCATTACTAACAAATCTCCTAATGTTCCTTGTATTTAGATAGAAACTTTGACATTTGTTAAAAGGACATGACTTTACTTAATTCTAAGGATACGCTACAAAAACTTATAATAAAACTTATCCAATTATTCTCAATTCATGATGATCTGATATTGGACTTGTTTTCTAGCACAAGCAATCATGTTTTAAATGTTGAGTCAATTCTTTGTTTCCATAATCTCTAATGCAAGTGGTTTGTTTTTGTACAACAGCCTCCTTGAAATTTTTCCTCCTCCAACTCTTCCTCACTCCTTTTCCGATTCCCCTCCCCCAACCCTCTCAAGCTGCCTCCCCAAACATCTTAAAAAATTCACCTTAGGTCCTCCTTTTTTTCTCAAATTTCTCTTCAATCCCTCTCGATTCACGTCCCCCAATCCTCTCAATTGGCCTCCCCCAACATCTTGAAATTCACCTCATCTGCTACCTTTTTCCCAATTTAATCTTCATTCACTCCCCATCCAATTTTCCATCCCCGTTCAAATAATTCGCCTTCACTCATTCACATAGTCCTAATTCAAATTAAGAGCCAAATGCAATGTCAGATTCTGGAAATGATTTTTACTCCAAGGGAAATACATACAATGAAAGTTATTGCACATTCTAGATATGATAAAAGATTTTATTTAGTCGACTCCAATTGGGTTGTTCTCATTGTATAAAGCAGCTAGCTACGTGACGGACTTGTAAGATTTGGCATGTAAGTTGGTAAATAGAAGGACTCATCAAGGCCACTCCTCTTGGCCTCTTGAAACTTTATTAGAAAAGGCTTGGAACTCATTTGGACCTCATCATCATTTCGACCTCATCATCATTTGGAAGCATGAACCATTGTTTTAGGTCTCTATTCAAAGGGTAAAATGTACCTAGCTACTTCTTGGCCACCTACTCCATTCTAAAGCGACTATGTCCATTGTGTGTTGAGGCCACTATATGGTGATTATACAGAGTGTCAACTTCTTTGTTGTGCAAAAGATACAATTATAGTGTGATTGGTTAAGCTTTGCATATTGTGTCATAGTTGGAATTTCTCTCATTTCTCTTGCACATATTACTTATTGTTTCATATACTTCTTGTTGTTGACTTGTTTAATCACATTCTAGTATTTAGAGTGGCTACTAACCCACTATAATGGTCATTTTAACTATTTTCTACTTACTATCATCTTTCTAAGTCTAAAGAAATTGAGCTTCTCTCATTTGTGTACTTCTAAGTTTTTGTCCATCTCTTAAGCTTAACTATCAAGTAGTATATTATGCACATAGACATGTCATAGGGTATACTCCCCTAAGGAAGAACTACCCTTGAGTAAAAGGATTGTTGGAACAATGGTCCTAAATTGCCTCTTCTATAGCTTGGCATGCCTAGTGGGGCCTTTCCATGTTCTTTTTAATGTACATATGTATATATTGCAAAAATTAATTGTTTCCTATAGTGTTTTCCTTGAGTGTTTGAGTCTTGGAAAGGGTAAATGACCCATATTCGAGCTGAGAGAGAGCCTCTCATGTGCATAAAATCTCCAAGAGGGAAGCTCAACCATCATCATGTAAATTAAATAGTCAAATCCACATCCTCCAAGCTTCCCCTAGCTTAACTAGTCATACCTCACTTTCCAAAATCCACCTTAGCTTAATTATTCCTCTTGCACGTTCAAATTCATCCTCCAAGCAACCCCTAGATAAATTAGTCCCTTTTCACCCTCCAAGCTCCTCCTTAGCTTAATTCATCCTCCTCCACCCTCAAAGCTCCCTCCTAGCTTAATGAGTCCTCATCCACCCTCCACAATTTCAGGTAGCTTAATTAGTCGTCCTCAATCCTCAAAGCTCCCCCTAGCTTAAGTAGTTGATTCCATCCTCCAAGATCCTCCCTAGATTACTTAGACCTCTGTCACCCTCCAAGAGCCCCCCCCCCCCCCCCACCTAATGCATTAAGTTGTCCACAACCCTCAAGCTCCCACTCACCTTAGATAGTCCTCCTCCACCATTGAATTCATACTCCCTTCCCCTAGCCTAATTAGTCCTCCTTTACTCTCCAAGTTGTCCCCTAGCTTAATTATTCCTCCTTCAACCTCCAAGGTTTCTAGTAACTTAAGTAGTCGTTTTCCACCCTCAAATTCATCCTCGAAACTCTCCATAACTTAATTAGTCCTCCTCCACACTCCAAGATGGTGAGGAGATGGTTGGATACACTCTAGAAAGGAGGTGGTGCTACACAAGTCTTGCTCCACACTTGCCAATGTAGCTTTAGAGTACCTTGCTAAACCCCTTCAGCTTCCCAAATATGCATATGGATCCATAATGTACCTTAGAGCATCACCTTCAAATATTTATGTCAAAACAGATAATCTTCATGTTTGAAGACTTCCAAAAACTTGCTATTTTGCTACTTGGTGCTGCTCAATAATTCATCTAGTGCTCACTCACTGATTGCAATTAACCCAAAAGCTTTTAGAAATAGATAATCAGAGTTCTAAGCTTGGTATAGAAATTTACTTCCCTAAATTAGGATGATTATATGATGATAAATCTCATTAAGAAGTTAGGGGTGTAGTCCCAACGTTTTAGGAAGATGAGAGTGAGCAAACATAGGTGACTTGTAGAAACCTTATCTTCCCAAAGTACTGCATCAAATGATATGAAAATTGCTAGCTGAGAGCTAGATAGTCTAAGCTACATATCCCAAGTTGAATCACATCGATTGGATGAGTATTTGAAGAGAACACCTCAAAACCAAATCACTAAAATGAGCACTTAGCAGCACACAACAATAAATACCAAATGAATTGCATAAATTGAATCAGATGTATAATATTATGAATGTATGATACAATGGATATGATGTAGAACTACTCATACATGTGTGCGCTTAGTGTAACCATAATCTTGAAGCTCCATGTGTCCTTCTTCCTGCTCTACTATCTACTACTAAAAATCAGGGTCCTTTATAGATGGTTCTTCAATTTGAATTTTGAATGTGCCACCTAAAAAGTGATCCAACCTTTTAGGATTCTATTTGACTTGATTCCAACCACTTATTTGGTAGGAAGTACAACTCCTAAACTCACGAGATTCTCTCTATTAACCTATTTTACAATTATCTTGAGTCAAACTCATGGATTTTACAAGAGGTGTTCATATGTGACTTATGGGTAGTCACACCCAAGTTGTGAAATGAAATGTCATGCAAACCAATCATTGATTTGAACTTGTTGATTTTCTTTCCATCAAGTGATTTGGTCATCATGTCTGCATATTGCATCTGTGTAGATACATAGGACAATTGTATCTCCTTGCTAGCAATCTTTTCTCTAACAAAGTGATAATGGAATTCTATATGATTAGTCCTAGCATGAAAGATAGGATTAGCAGCTAAATGCAATGAACTTATATTGTCTCCAAATATATATGGAGTGCCAAAATCCAACCCTTAATCTATATAGAGGTTCATGATCCGCATTGCTTCCTAAGTTGCATTTGCCAATCCTCTATATTCATCTTTAGTTGAGGAGAGATCTACAGTAGGTTGTCTCTTGGATGACCAAGAAATCAGCTTTGTACCTACAAAAGATAGATATCCAGGTGTACTTCTCCTATGATCCTTTGATCCTGCCCAAATCCATAGTAGATATCTATCGTAGTTAGGGTGGCATAGTTCAAGATTCCAACTAGACTTTGGTAGCTTGTAATGTCTTGATTTGGTCCTCCATCATAAGCACTTAACTTGTGAATGACCTCCATGGGAGTACCTACAACCTGTGTCCTGCATTTTGAACTTTGCAATCATATATTTAATGTACTTCCTTTGTGTAAGGAACATCCCTTGATATGTATACACAACTTCTAACCTAAGAAAATAAGTGAGCAATCCAAGGTCACTTATCTTGAACTCTTCCTTCATTTGGGCTTTGATCTTCTTGATTCCATCTGTATCATTACCTATAAGAATGATATAATCTAGATACACACATAAATATATAACTTTAGAGTTATTTCTCTTAATGAAGAGTGAAGAATCAGGCTTGCTCAATTTGAATCCTTTGTCCTGCAAGAATGTAACAAGTCTATGGTTTCAAGCTCTAGGAGCTTGCTTGACACCATAGAGAGCTTTCTTGAGTTTGCACACATATTCGGGATGTGATCTATCAACAAATCCAGGACGTTGTGCCATGTGTATCTCCTTTGAAATCCAACCATTTAAGAATGCTTTTTTTACATCCAACTGATAAATGTTCCGATTTCTTGAAGCATAATTGAAAAGTGCTATATTTCTAGTATCTTCTAACTCAAACGTAAAGATTCTACTTGTATTTTCTCCTTTTTCAATCTTTTTGAACCCTTGTTGAGGATCTATAACAAATGCTTCATTTCTTGTGAACCTTACCTGCAATCCTTTTTCTACAATTTCGTTAACACTTATCAAGTTCTTGGTTATGGTAGGTACATACACTACCTTGCTTAGTAGATTCATATTTCCATCTGGAGTCTTCACATTTCCAATCTTTTCAAATGAGTGCCTTGTGTCATCTCCTGTCTATACCTCATGCTTGTTCCTTGGATCCTCCAAGTTAGATAACAATGCCACATTTCTTACTACATGATTTGAACAACCAGAATCTATATAGAACACATGCTAATCTGCTTTACCTTGCCTCATGATCATGTTCATTAACGAAAGTGAGTCCTCTCATGTCCACTCTTTAGTGTAATTGTTGTAGTCTCTTCTTCCTCTATAGCCTCCTTGATTATTGTAGTTCTTGTTGTAGTTGTTGAAATTGTTTGATCTTCCTCTTCCATAGCTTTTTCTATTGAAGCCTCTTCCTCACAGATTGCTAGGGTTCTTGAATTCTCAGTTGTATGATTAGTCAATCCACATACGGCACATGGCAAGGTGCTTTTGAATCTCCCCTCTACCTTGTCTACCTCCTCTACCTCTTCCTCTTGTACATCTACCTCTTCCTACAAAGTTAGCTTGGGAGGTACTAGCTTCATCATTAAATTTTTTGCTTTTACCTTTACTATCCTTACTCTTGTTCTTATCACTGTATAGTGTAGAGGATTGATTACCTTTTTAGTTTTCATTGTTCTTCACAATCTTGGCTTCATGAGTGAATAGTTGTCCCATTAGATTATTGAAATTAGGTACTTGCATGTCCATGTATAGATCCATTTTTGTGGTGAAGGCTTCCCTTTTATCATCTACCTTGATTGTATTGATAAGTTGTCTCACAGTTTGCTCCTCTTCAATGACTTTTCCAATGCTTCCAAGTTGATTAGCTAGTTCTTTCATTTTTGTGACATAATCAGTCACATTCTACTTGGGCATCTTTTTGAGTTTTGTGAATTCCATCCATAGTTGGTTCTTTCTTGCTCTAGTGATTGAAGAAAAGACTGCTTCAAGTGCATTCGAGATCTCTTCTGATGTCTTAGATTTCTTTATATGTGGAAAAAAGAAATTAGAGACTAAGTTGAGAAGATATGAACTGGCCAAAGCATCCTTTGAGCACCATGTTGATAATGTTTCCTGTTCTTCTTGAGTTGGTTGCCCTTTTCTTCTAAATATTGGCATTAACTCATCTCCAAATATGTAACCATAGATATTTCTCTGTTGTAGATAAGCTTACAATCTAATAGGCCAAGCAGAGTAATTAACTCAATTCAATTGGTCAATTGATGATGGGAATCCAGCTCCCATGTTGATTTGATGATAGCTCTCATACCACTTTGAGGAGATGGTTGGATACACTCTAGAAATGAGGTGGTGCTGCACAAATCCTACTCTACACCTGCCAATGAAGCTGCAGAGTACCTTACTAGACACCTTTAGCTTTCGAAATATGCATTTGGATCCATAATATACATAGGATCATCACCTCCAAATAGTTATGTCAAAATAGATAACCTTCAAGTTTGGAGACTTCCAAAAAATTGCTATTTAGGACTTGGTCCTCCTCAATAATTCACATAGCACTCACTCATTGATGCAATTAAGGCAAGCGATTTTAGACAAAGCTAACTAGAATTCTATGCTCGCTATAGGAATTTATTTCACTAATTTAGGATGAGTATATGGTGAGAAATCACATTAAGAAGTAAGGGGTGTAGTCATTGTTGGTGCATTTTGCCCAAGCCTACATGCTTGATATGCTTGATATTATCCTCATTTGTAAGTCACATGAGTAGTCATGTGAACACCTCTTGTAAAAGAGTACATTTTATCTCTTGTAAATGGAAAAAGAAAAAAGTAAAAGGATGGCTTACCTCATCCATGATGTAAAAGCAAATTCGTGGCTCCAACTACCAAAATCACGAATTTTTGAGCTGAGGGAATCTCTCCTAACTTTGGGGATCACTTTTAGGTGGAGCCATTCGAATTCGAATTCAAAACTCCCTCCAAGAATAGCTATAAAAGGAGCAAGAAGGAAGAGGCGATTAGCAAGCCTTGTACGTGACCACTTCATGTCATTTTGTAGAGATTGAAGAGCTTACTCCATAGCTCTATCATTCTACTCCCATTGTGCAAAGATTCATTGCCAATGTGGTTGTAATCATATGTGAATCTATACATTTATTATCATCTACCTCTCTGTTTTGCTCTCTGCTATACTCACTCAGAGCAGTAACTTCAGAAGGTCATATCTCGCGTTTTACTGAACATTTTTCCGTGTTTTAAAGTGCGTAAGATAGCTCTCACTGTCTAGTTTCTACCTATAAATTTTCAAGGTCATTGGATTTATACTTTTGGAGATATCTGCATTTTACTGCTTACTGGTCTATCTCTGCAGAGCCCCGAGAATTGTGGGAATGTTCCAGAACTTGATGAAACTTGTTCTCAGTGCTCAGTCCATCATTTGAAGTGTTTTAACTTGGAATAGGAAGCTTGCTAAGTCTATTTGCTATGCCCAAAA
Source organism: Ceratopteris richardii (assembly GCA_020310875.1). Taxonomy (NCBI): domain Eukaryota; kingdom Viridiplantae; phylum Streptophyta; class Polypodiopsida; order Polypodiales; family Pteridaceae; genus Ceratopteris; species Ceratopteris richardii. The sequence continues at coordinate 111,011,972 of CM035437.1, read as the reverse complement.
GGAATTTTTCTAATTCCTTCCAGGTTGAGAGCACTGTTCATTTTTTCCAGCAGGTGTATGTCCAAAAATAGCAAGTTTTGGGAGCTAGTCATTTCGCAACTTGTCGGTCTTGACTTAAACTTTTGGGATACATGTTCCAAAGTACTTGGCTGATATTTTGGTGGATTTAGGAAGCTCAAAGGGTCTACTAATCAACTCTGAAGTCTCAGTTGGCTGGTGTGAAGCTGGTTGTAGCGGCACCTACTCATCTTTGGATTGCATCCACCATCTCTCTTCACAGTGGTATCAGAGCATAGTCAAGCAACATGGGAGATGGATTTCCATCAACAATTGACAAATTGGATCGAAACAACTACCCGGCATGGTCTCTAAGGATGGAGGCTTACCTTCAAGGAAGGAATCTATATGGATTCATATCCGGAGATGAAGCAATGCCAACCATGAGGAACAAAGGGCAACCATCACATGAAGAAGTGGAAGGACTTTCGAATTGGTGTCGAAGGATGCACTTGCAAGGTCCTATATTCTAAACTCAATCTCTGATTTTCTTTTACCTCATGTCAAGGGATGCAAGACATCAAGAGAAACCTGGAATGCACTTGCTTCTTTCTTCTCTTCCAACACTCGAGCAAGGAAGAACCAATTGTGGATGGAGTTCACAACAATGAAGAAAAGCCCGAAGCAAAATGTGACTGATTATGTCACAAAGATGAAGGAGATTTCCGACCAACTTGGAAGCATTGGAGAGGTAATTGAAGAGGAGCAAATCATAAGACAAATCATGAATGGAATCAAAGCAGACGACAAGTGGGAGTCATTCACAACAGCCATGGATTTATACATGGATATGCATGTACCCGACCTCAACACACTCATGGGCCAACTCTTCACTCATGAAGCAAAGATTAGCAAAGGTGGTGAGTCCTCAAGAGGTAATCAAACTTCTGCCTTATATTCTGATAAAGCTAAGGTCAAGGACAAGTCAAAGAATAGAAAGAATGAAGATGAAGGAAGCTCTTTCCAAGCAAACTTTGCAGGTAGAGGACGAGCTAGAGGAAGAGGCAGAAGTGGAAAGCAAGGCAGGGGGAGATTCCAATCATCTCAACCTTGCAACATATGTGGCTTATCCAACCATACTACTGAAGAATGTTTCAGGAACCCGAGGAACTCAAGAGGAAGAGGATTCAATAGAGGTGGCTATGGATCAAATAGAGGCAGGTACAATGGAGGCTACAACAACAACTACTACAACAACAATTACAACAACAACAACAACTATCAAAGTGGCCATAGAGGAAGAAGAGATTACAATAACTATGCAGAGGACCAAAGTCAAGAAGATTCATTATTGATTATGAATCTATCAACGAAGAAGGGTAAGGATGATGATCACATATTTTACATTGATTCGGGATGCTCGAACCATGTAGCAGGAAATGTGGCTTTACTTTCTGATTTGGAAGATCCTCATAACAAGCATGAAGTGCAGACAAGAGATGACACAAAGCACTCAGTGGAGAAGATAGGTAATGTGAAGACATCAGATGGGAATATGAACCTCTTAAGCAAAGTCTTGTATGTCCCTACAATTACCAAAAATTTAATAAGTGTTGGACAGATTGTTGAAAAAGGATTGCAGGTTAGATTCAATCGATTTGGAGCATATGTTGAAGACCCAAGGCAAGGCTTTCGAAGGATTGCCAAAGGAGAAAAGACAGGAAGGCTTTTCACTTTTGAAGTGGAAGATACAAAGAACATAGCTTTGTTTAGCTATGGATCTCAAACTCTAACAGATTTGGAGATATGGCACAAAAGGCTTGCTCACATTGGTGAGAGGACACTCAAACAGATTTGCAGGGACCAAAGTGTACTTGGTTTGCCTAATATCACAAGGCAACACATGATTTATAAGTGTGAAGCTTGTCAACTCGGCAAGGCTCATAGACAACCTTTCAATAAGAAAGGATATATGTATCAAAATCCTTTGGATCTAGTGCACACGGATGTGTGGGGTCCAAGTAAGGAGCCATCTATATCAGGCTCAAGATATTATGTGTCTTTCATAGATGATTGTAGCAGGTGGACCATTCTGTTTTTCATGAAGCACAAGGATGAAGTGTTTAATTGCTTTAAGAAGTACATTGCTCTTGTTGAAAATCAAACAGGTAGGACTTTGAAAAGACTCAGATCAGATGGTGGAGGAGAATACTTCTCTTCTGAATTTGATGCCTTCTTGCATGAAAGAGGCATTAAAAGGGAAGTCACTACAAGGTATACACCTGAACTCAATGGTGTAGCAGAGAGGAGGAATAGAGCTATCGTCGAAGCTGCAAGGTCCATGCTCAACGAAAAGGGATTGCCGAACTACCTATGGGCAGAGGTTGTGTCGACAGCCACATATCTCATAAATAGACTTCCATCTAAGTCACTAGATGGAACCACTCCATATGAAGTGTGGAATGGAAGAAGACCTAGTCTAGAGCATTGTAAAATCTTTGGATGCTTAGCCTATGCTCACATTCCTTCTCAAGTAAGAGGGAAATTGGATCCCAAGGCAGAGAAGTGTGTATTCATTGGTTATGATCAAAACCAAAAAGGATATAGAGTGTACAATCCAACCAATAAAGGATTTTCTGTGAGTAGAGATGTAATTTTTGATGAAAACAAATCATGGTTTGATGATGACAGGAAAGTGAAGCTGCCATATGACTTGGATGAAGATTTTCCATCACTTCAACCAAAGGAGCCAAAGCAGATTGAAGAAAGTGATTCGGAGATCGACCTAGAAGACTTGGAAAGACTAAAGCTATGGAAGAACAAAGGTAAAGCAAAGATGCAGGATGCTACATATGGACCCGAGAGCTCACATCAACCACTTAGAAGGTCTTCGAGGGAGAAGAAGAAACCAGAGAGGTTGGTTATGATACTTCTTTGGTCACCAAGCACTCAATCTACATTGCAAAGGATTCAACCAATGAAGAACCTACCACATTCGAAGAAGCACAAAGCAAGAAAGCTTGGAGAGATGCAATGGATGAAGAAATGGAAGCCTTGAAGGAGAATGACACTTGGGAGCTTGTACCTAACAAGCCATCTATGAAGATAATCGGATCTCGATGGATATACAAAATCAAGAGGAATCCAGATGGAAGTATAAATAGACACAAAGCAAGGTTAGTTGCTAAAGGGTTTGCTCAAACCCATGGTATTGATTATGAGGAGACTTTCTCTCCTGTTGCAAAAATGCCTACAATTAGGGTTCTCATAAGTCTTGCTGCATCTAGAAATTTGAATCTTTATCAACTTGATGTAAAGAATGCCTTCTTGAATGGATGGATTTCTGAGGAAGTGTATATGGCACAACCTCCTGGATATGAGGATGCACATCATCCTAACTATGTATGCAAACTAAAGAAAGCTTTGTATGGATTGAAGCAAGCTCCAAGAGCTTGGAATTTCAGATTGGTTACTTATTTGCAGGACCAAGGATTCAAAGCTAGCAAGGCAGATACCTCTTTGTTCATAAAGAGGAATGGATCTGAAGTGATCTATTTATGTGTGTATGTTGATGATATTATTATCACAGGCAATGATCTTGAAGGAATCAAACAGGTAAAGAGTCAAATGAAGGAGGAGTTCAAAATAAGTGACCTCGGACCACTCACTTATTTTCTTGGATTGGAGTTGATCTACACAGATTCAGATATATACATCACACAAAGGAAGTATGTCCATGACATGCTCGTCAAGTTCAAGATGGAAAATACAAAGTGTGCAGGTACATCTATGGAGCAAAATCATAAGCTTAGTGCTTATGAAGGAGAGCCAATTGAAGACATCACAAGCTATCAAAGCTTGGTTGGAAGTTTGAACTATGCAACACTCACAAGGGTGGATATATGCTATAGTGTTAGCATATTGAGTCAGTTTATGCATAAGCCGAGAAGACCACATATGGAAGCGGCCAAGCGAGTCCTCAAGTACCTAAAGGGGACCATGAATGAAGGTTTGTTTTATTCATATACTTCAGATATTGAGATAAAGGTCTACTCAGATGCAGATTGGGCCGGATCTAAAGATGATAGAAGAAGCACATCAGGGTATATATCATTTGCAGGTTCAAAAATCATTTCTTGGTCATCGAAGAAGCAACCAACCGTGGCATTATCTTCTACTGAAGCTGAATATAGAGGTTTGGCTAATGCAACTCAAGAAATCATGTGGTTAAAATCTTTGTACACAGATCTTGGACTTCATTCTTCAACACCTCACATTTTTGGTGACAACACAAGCTCACTACATCTAGCAGCTAATCCGGTATACCATGCTAGAACTAAGCATATTGAAGTCCACTACCATTATGTAAGGGAGAAGCTAATGAGCAAGGATATTCAACTATCCTACGTCTCTACAGATATGCAATGTGCAGACATGTTGACGAAAGCTCTTGATGGTACGAAATTAAGTAGATTCAAGTTGATGATTGGTTTGCAGGAAATCAAGGACAATTGAAGACTTATTTGGAGGCCAAGCATGTTAGGCTTGAGGGGGAGCTGTTGGTGCATTTTGCCCAAGCCTACATGCTTGATATGCTTGATATTATCCTCATTTGTAAGTCACATGAGTAGTCATGTGAACACCTCTTGTAAAAGAGTACATTTTATCTCTTGTAAATGGAAAAAGAAAAAAGTAAAAGGATGGCTTACCTCATCCATGATGTAAAAGAAAATTCGTGGCTCCAACTACCAAAATCACGAATTTTTGAGCTGAGGGAATCTCTCATAACTTTGGGGATCACTTTTAGGTGGAGCCATTCGAATTCGAATTCAAAACTCCCTCCAAGAATAGCTATAAAAGGAGCAAGAAGGAAGAGGCGATTAGCAAGCCTTGTACGTGACCACTTCATGTCATTTTGTAGAGATTGAAGAGCTTACTCCATAGCTCTATCATTCTACTCCCATTGTGCAAAGATTCATTGCCAATGTGGTTGTAATCATATGTGAATCTATACATTTATTATCATCTACCTCTCTGTTTTGTTCTCTGCTATACTCACTCAGAGCAGTAACTTCAGAAGGTCATATCTCGAGTTTTACTGAACATTTTTCAGTGTTTTAAAGTGCGTAAGATAGCTCTCACTGTCTAGTTGCTACCTAGACATTTTCAAGGTCATTGGATTTATACTTTTGGAGATATCTGCATTTTACTGCTTACTGGTCTATCTCTGCAGAGCCCCGAGAATTGTGGGAATGTTCCAGAACTTGATGAAACTTGTTCTCAGTGCTCAGTCCATCATTTGAAGTGTTTTAACTTGGAATAGGAAGCTTGCTAAGTCTATTTGCTATGCCCAAAAGGAATTTTTCTAATTCCTTCCAGGTTGAGAGCACTGTTCATTTTTTCCAGCAGGTGTATGTCCAAAAATAGCAAGTTTTGGGAGGTAGTCATTTCGCAACTTGTCGGTCTTGACTTAAACTTTTGGGATACATGTTCCAAAGTACTTGGCTGATATTTTGGTGGATTTAGGAAGCTCAAAGGGTCTACTAATCAACTCTGAAGTCTCAGTTGGCTGGTGTGAAGCTGGTTGTAGCGGCACCTACTCATCTTTGGATTGCATCCACCATCTCTCTTCACAGTGGTATTAGAGCATAGTCAAGCAACATGGGAGATGGATTTCCATCAACAATTGACAAATTGGATCGAAACAACTACCCGGCATGGTCTCTAAGGATGGAGGCTTACCTTCAAGGAAGGAATCTATATGGATTCATATCCGGAGATGAAGCAATGCCAACCATGAGGAACAAAGGGCAACCATCACATGAAGAAGTGGAAGGACTTTCGAATTGGTGTCGAAGGATGCACTTGCAAGGTCCTATATTCTAAACTCAATCTCTGATTTTCTTTTACCTCATGTCAAGGGATGCAAGACATCAAGAGAAACCTGGAATGCACTTGCTTCTTTCTTCTCTTCCAACACTCGAGCAAGGAAGAACCAATTGTGGATGGAGTTCACAACAATGAAGAAAAGCCCGAAGCAAAATGTGACTGATTATGTCACAAAGATGAAGGAGATTTCCGACCAACTTGGAAGCATTGGAGAGGTAATTGAAGAGGAGCAAATCATAAGACAAATCATGAATGGAATCAAAGCAGACGACAAGTGGGAGTCATTCACAACAGCCATGGATTTATACATGGATATGCATGTACCCGACCTCAACACACTCATGGGCCAACTCTTCACTCATGAAGCAAAGATTAGCAAAGGTGTTGAGTCCTCAAGAGGTAATCAAACTTCTGCCTTATATTCTGATAAAGCTAAGGTCAAGGACAAGTCAAAGAATAGAAAGAATGAAGATGAAGGAAGCTCTTTCCAAGCAAACTTTGCAGGTAGAGGACGAGCTAGAGGAAGAGGCAGAAGTGGAAAGCAAGGCAGGGGGAGATTCCAATCATCTCAACCTTGCAACATATGTGGATTATCTAACCATACTACTGAAGAATGTTTCAGGAACCCGAGGAACTCAAGAGGAAGAGGATTCAATAGAGGTGGCTATGGATCAAATAGAGGCAGGTACAATGGAGGCTACAACAACAACTACTACAACAACAATTACAACAACAACAACAACTATCAAAGTGGCCATAGAGGAAGAAGAGATTACAATAACTATGCAGAGGACCAAAGTCAAGAAGATTCATTATTGATTATGAATCTATCAACGAAGAAGGGTAAGGATGATGATCACATATTTTACATTGATTCGGGATGCTCGAACCATGTAGCAGGAAATGTGGCTTTACTTTCTGATTTGGAAGATCCTCATAACAAGCATGAAGTGCAGACAGGAGATGACACAAAGCACTCAGTGGAGAAGATAGGTAATGTGAAGACATCAGATGGGAATATGAACCTCTTAAGCAAAGTCTTGTATGTCCCTACAATTACCAAAAATTTAATAAGTGTTGGACAGATTGTTGAAAAAGGATTGCAGGTTAGATTCAATCGATTTGGAGCATATGTTGAAGACCCAAGGCAAGGCTTTCGAAGGATTGCCAAAGGAGAAAAGACAGGAAGGCTTTTCACTTTTGAAGTGGAAGATACAAAGAACATAGCTTTGTTTAGCTATGGATCTCAAACTCTAACAGAGTTGGAGATATGGCACAAAAGGCTTGCTCACATTGGTGAGAGGACACTCAAACAGATTTGCAGGGACCAAAGTGTACTTGGTTTGCCTAATATCACAAGGCAACACATGATTTATAAGTGTGAAGCTTGTCAACTCGGCAAGGCTCATAGACAACCTTTCAATAAGAAAGGATATATGTATCAAAATCCTTTGGATCTAGTGCACACGGATGTGTGGGGTCCAAGTCAGGAGCCATCTATATCAGGCTCAAGATATTATGTGTCTTTCATAGATGATTGTAGCAGGTGGACCATTCTGTTTTTCATGAAGCACAAGGATGAAGTGTTTAATTGCTTTAAGAAGTATATTGCTCTTGTTGAAAATCAAACAGGTAGGACTTTGAAAAGACTCAGATCAGATGGTGGAGGAGAATACTTCTCTTCTGAATTTGATGCCTTCTTGCATGAAAGAGGCATTAAAAGGGAAGTCACTACAAGGTATACACCTGAACTCAATGGTGTAGCAGAGAGGAGGAATAGAGCTATCGTCGAAGCTGCAAGGTCCATGCTCAACGAAAACGGATTGCCGAACTACCTATGGGCAGAGGCTGTGTCGACAGCCACATATCTCATAAATAGACTTCCATCTAAGTCACTAGATGGAACCACTCCATATGAAGTGTGGAATGGAAGAAGACCTAGTCTAGAGCATTGTAAAATCTTTGGATGCTTAGCCTATGCTCACATTCCTTCTCAAGTAAGAGGGAAATTGGATCCCAAGGCAGAGAAGTGTGTATTCATTGGTTATGATCAGAACCAAAAAGGATATAGATTGTACAATCCAACCAATAAAGGATTTTCTGTGAGTAGAGATGTAATTTTTGATGAAAACAAATCATGGTTTGATGATGACAGGAAAGTGAAGCTGCCATATGACTTGGATGAAGATTTTCCATCACTTCAACCAAAGGAGCCAAAGCAGATTGAAGAAAGTGATTCGGAGATCGACCTAGAAGACTTGGAAAGACTAAAGCTATGGAAGAACAAAGGTAAAGCAAAGATGCAGGATGCTACATATGGACCCGAGAGCTCACATCAACCACTTAGAAGGTCTTCGAGGGAGAAGAAGAAACCAGAGAGGTTTGGTTATGATACTTCTTTGGTCACCAAGCACTCAATCTACATTGCAAAGGATTCAACCAATGAAGAACCTACCACATTCGAAGAAGCACAAAGCAAGAAAGCTTGGAGAGATGCAATGGATGAAGAAATGGAAGCCTTGAAGGAGAATGACACTTGGGAGCTTGTACCTAACAAGCCATCTATGAAGATAATTGGATCTCGATGGATATACAAAATCAAGAGGAATCCAGATGGAAGTATAAATAGACACAAAGCAAGGTTAGTTGCTAAAGGGTTTGCTCAAACCCATGGTATTGATTATGAGGAGACTTTCTCTCTTGTTGCAAAAATGCCTACAATTAGGGTTCTCATAAGTCTTGCTGCATCTAGAAATTGGAATCTTTATCAACTTGATGTAAAGAATGCCTTCTTGAATGGATGGATTTCTGAGGAAGTGTATATGGCACAACCTCCTGGATATGAGGATGCACATCATCCTAACTATGTATGCAAACTAAAGAAAGCTTTGTATGGATTGAAGCAAGCTCCAAGAGCTTGGAATTTCAGATTGGTTACTTATTTGCAGGACCAAGGATTCAAAGCTAGCAAGGCAGATACCTCTTTGTTCATAAAGAGGAATGGATCTGAAGTGATCTATTTATGTGTGTATGTTGATGATATTATTATCACAGGCAATGATCTTGAAGGAATCAAACAGGTAAAGAGTCAAATGAAGGAGGAGTTCAAAATAAGTGACCTCGGACCACTCACTTATTTTCTTGGATTGGAGTTGATCTACACAGATTCAGGTATATACCTCACACAAAGGAAGTATGTCCATGACATGCTCGTCAAGTTCAAGATGGAAAATACAAAGTGTGCAGGTACACCTATGGAGCAAAATCATAAGCTTAGTGCTTATGAAGGAGAGCCAATTGAAGACATCACAAGCTATCAAAGCTTGGTTGGAAGTTTGAACTATGCAACACTCACAAGGGTGGATATATGCTATAGTGTTAGCATATTGAGTCAGTTTATGCATAAGCCGAGAAGACCACATATGGAAGCGGCCAAGCGAGTCCTCAAGTACCTAAAGGGGACCATGAATGAAGGTTTGTTTTATTCATATACTTCAGATATTGAGCTAAAGGTCTACTCAGATGCAGATTGGGCCGGATCTAAAGATGATAGAAGAAGCACATCAGGGTATATATCATTTGCAGGTTCAAAAATCATTTCTTGGTCATCGAAGAAGCAACCAACCGTGGCATTATCTTCTACTGAAGCTGAATATAGAGGTTTGGCTAATGCAACTCAAGAAATCATGTGGTTAAAATCTTTGTACACAGATCTTGGACTTCATTCTTCAACACCTCACATTTTTGGTGACAACACAAGCTCACTACATCTAGCAGCTAATCCGGTATACCATGCTAGAACCAAGCATATTGAAGTCCACTACCATTATGTAAGGGAGAAGCTAATGAGCAAGGATATTCAACTATCCTACGTCTCTACAGATATGCAATGTGCAGACATGTTGACGAAAGCTCTTGATGGTACGAAATTAAGTAGATTCAAGTTGATGATTGGTTTGCAGGAAATCAAGGACAATTGAAGACTTATTTGGAGGCCAAGCATGTTAGGCTTGAGGGGGAGCTGTTGGTGCATTTTGCCCAAGCCTACATGCTTGATATGCTTGATATTATCCTCATTTGTAAGTCACATGAGTAGTCATGTGAACACCTCTTGTAAAAGAGTACATTTTATCTCTTGTAAATGGAAAAAGAAAAAAGTAAAAGGATGGCTTACCTCATCCATGATGTAAAAGCAAATTCGTGGCTCCAACTACCAAAATCACGAATTTTTGAGCTGAGGGAATCTCTCCTAACTTTGGGGATCACTTTTAGGTGGAGCCATTCGAATTCGAATTCAAAACTCCCTCCAAGAATAGCTATAAAAGGAGCAAGAAGGAAGAGGCGATTAGCAAGCCTTGTACGTGACCACTTCATGTCATTTTGTAGAGATTGAAGAGCTTACTCGATAGCTCTATCATTCTACTCCCATTGTGCAAAGATTCATTGCCAATGTGGTTGTAATCATATGTGAATCTATACATTTATTATCATCTACCTCTCTGTTTTGTTCTCTGCTATACTCACTCAGAGCAGTAACTTCAGAAGGTCATATCTCGAGTTTTACTGAACATTTTTCAGTCTTTTAAAGTGCGTTGGATAGCTCTCAGTGTCTAGTTTCTACCTATACATTTTCAAGGTCATTGGATTTATACTTTTGGAGATATGTGCATTTTACTGCTTACTGGTCTATCTCTGCAGAGCCCCGAGAATTGTGGGAATGTTCCAGAACTTGATGAAACTTGTTCTCAGTGCTCAGTCCATCATTTGAAGTGTTTTAACTTGGAATAGGAAGCTTGCTAAGTCTATTTGCTATGCCCAAAAGGAATTTTTCTAATTCCTTCCAGGTTGAGAGCACTGTTCATTTTTTCCAGCAGGTGTATGTCCAAAAATAGCAAGTTTTGGGAGCTAGTCATTTCGCAACTTGTCGGTCTTGACTTAAACTTTTGGGATACATGTTCCAAAGTACTTGGCTGATATTTTGGTGGATTTAGGAAGCTCAAAGGGTCTACTAATCAACTCTGAAGTCTCAGTTGGCTGGTGTGAAGCTGGTTGTAGCGGCACCTACTCATCTTTGGATTGCATCCACCATCTCTCTTCACAGTCATGACATTTAAGGAAGATCATAGTGAGCATACATATGTGACTTGTAGAGAACTTATCTCACAAAGTACTGAATCAAATGATATAAAAATCAATAGCTAAGAACTAGAATGTCTAAGCTACATATCCCAAGTTGCATCTCATCAATTGCATAAGTATTCGTAGAGAACCCTTCAAAACAATTGCATTGAAACGAGCACTTAGCATTAGACAACACTAGATACCAAATGACTTGCATAAATTGAATCAAATGTATAATATTATGAATGTATGATACAAGGGAGATGATCTAGGCTTACTAATGCATATGTGGGCTTAGTGTAACCACAAGCTTGAAATAGTATGCTTAACCTTCAAATAGTATGCTTGCACATAGACATGTCGTAGGAGTGTTGAAACTGTGGTCCACATTGCCTCCTCTGCAACCACCAACACTTAATCTTAAGAATTTAGTTCAAAATGAAATAAATATCTATCTTCTCATCCTAGAAATACATGAAATCCTGTATACTAGATATGGTTATACTAGCAATAAATGAAATGTTATATACTAAATATGGTTATACTAGGAGATCACACAAAACATTGAGTAATATGGTTGCGTAGAAGAGGGTTTATGTATCCATGTATGTATTTTTGTATTTATATGTATGTATGTGTGTATGTATTTATGTATGTATGTATCCATTTATGTATATATAGATTAATGCATTTATTTCATATACATATAATATGTATTTGAATATATATGTGTGAATATAAAAAATATATTTCCTTGTACCATGGATGATGGTATGTATGTGTATACTTTTCTCTATTTTAATTTCTAGTATTATATATGTTTCAATGCGTGCAAAAACGTCTAATGTATTTATACGTGAAGATATTATAGTTCTACGATTGGGAGGCAGAAAGATTTCAAGTAAATTCTATTATTTCAACTTTGTCGAATTAGTAAGACTACTTATAAAAGTTAAAGATGACCCTATAGAATATCTATTCTTCGTGTTCTCCAAATTAGATATCTACTTATAAAAGTTAAAGATGACCCTATAGAATATATATTCTTCGTGTTCTCCAAATTAGATATGTTTTCATTTGTCGAGTGCGTGTATGTCTTTGTATGCGTTTGTGAATGTATGTGTATGTCTAAGTGTGTATAAGTTTATCGATTTACGAGAAAAGGAATTGCTCGGTGAGAATATGGTCTGCTTAGCAACACATGATCATAGAAGATATGGTCTTCAAAATTAGGAGGGAAAGATGTGTGGTTAGCTCCATCGAATCCCCTGCATAAGATAATCCACAGAGAAAACCCCGGAAACCCTGGAGTTATTAGGTTGAAAGCAATCCTAGTTTTAGACCCAAAAGGATGTTTATTATTGATGACAACCAATTTATTATTAGAGACAACATGACTCTATTTGGTTCCTGATCAGCGGCATCAGGGGGGTGGAGTCTTGGAACCTCCAAACTGCAAAGGAGTTATGGAACAAGGGGTTCAAACAGTGGAAACAACTCTGGAATCAAGAGACCAGCCAGTGGATTAGGTTCGAAGAATTGGATCCGAGACTTAGAGTTACCTTTGAGGAATGGACTCTTCTTCAAAGTAGGTGTTTAGCATGGGACCACTCAACTACCCGCCTTCTCTACGGTCAGGATCTTCCTTGCCTAGAGGGCCTCAAATGGAGCAATGGTAAGAAGCTATCCAGAACCCCCAACTTCAAAGAGGATTTAGATGTTCACCACACTCTTAACAAGAGATGGTGCCTTTCTTGGAGCAAAATTCGGTGGGAACTAAAATTCATGTCTATTTGGCACCCCTTAATTGAGGTCAAAAAGTTTGTTCTCATGTGGCAGATCTTGCATAAAGGTATCTGGTCCAATGCAAGGGCTAACAAAATCTGTGGTGTGCCGCCATGGTGCAAGCATTGCCATCGGTGCATCGAAGATTTAGCTCACCTGTTCTTCGACTGCCCCAAGTCCCGTGTTATCTGGTGTCATGTGACCCAAGTATTGAGACTCACAACCAAATCAACTGGCAACAGGTGATGTTGGGTGAGGGGGTCGACTGCTCATCGAGGCTATGGAATGCCATAAGAGGTGAGACTCTCTGGAAGATTTGGAGGGAGCGATGTGCCGTCAATTTTGGCCAAGCTCCTAAGGAATGGTCGATCGAGAAATCCTTGTTTCTCCTAGGTAAAAGAATCTCCCGAGATAAGAGATCTCCACCGTTTAGACATCAGTGTATTTATCTCCTCGAAAACAACAAGTTGAAACCCAAATGGGTCCCACATGAGGGTGATGATAAATTTATCCGCCTCATTTGTAATGCCCTCTAACTTGCCATACTCCTCCCCTACATTGTGGGATTTGGGGGGTCCCATGGGTACTAATCCCATTCACTTGTAACTTTTTTTTCTTTATTTTAATTAAAGTCCGGGAGATTAGGCTAAGGCCGAACTTCCTTTTATTTAAAAAAAAAAACAGCGTGTCTTCTGAAGGAGATTAAAGACTCATTAGCCTCTTATGTACCTCTTTCTAATTTTTTGTTCGCTTTTCGCATTCAATTAAAAGCTCCTTGGAAAAAAAGATATGTTTAAGATATTGGACAGCATTTAAAATTCGCATGCTGAGAATCACATCGTAAAATGATTCCGAAAGCGACTCTCTCTCTCTCTCTGTGTTACGCAGTGTACTTGTTTGTAACAATCACCGGCGGTCTTTGTGGGAGAGAACTGATCGTCTGCCTACAGTCATTAAATGCAGAGTGCAGACGTCCAATGGCTCGTATACGAAGAAGAGCTAATGATTCTTTGCACAGAAGGATCTATAGCGTTCGAGCTTTAATCATGCACGCCATTGCTCGTGCACCCCACGCCCATGTCAAATCGAGTGTGAAGCTTAGTGGGCAGGCACCGTTGCCAATGGAGAGATGAGTAACAAGAATCAGAGCTACACGCAAAACGGCAAAGACAAAACAACAATCATCACCATAAGAAGCTTTTCAGAATTCATTGTTACGGAAGTCAAAACGGAAGTGTACGTTGAACCTAGGTAAATTTGGAGCAGTGATGAAATGGAACGATGGATGTCCAGTTTGTATGTAGGCTAGGTAACGTCACGCATAGTTTTACGTGGATGGGCAAAAACGACAACCAGAAACTGTTGGTGATATAGAAAAAATATTCATTTTCTGTCTTACGCTTCTCGCACCTCTGTATTGGCATGCGCTTTCATACGTACATAGTGACCCGCATACAGAGATGATTCGAAATTACAACGTAGTTTTTGCGTGCACCCCTTTTACATCATGATTTTTATATCTCAAACAGAAGAAAAAACCAAAAAGAGTAACACGATAAAGCGTTAACAGCGAAGAAGAGAGATTTGAAAAATTTAGACAAAAGGAGATAAAGGAAATAAAGAAGATGAAAACAAAGGTATCGGGCTTTCTACGTAAAATCCAAAAAGGAATTTAAATAATGGCAAAGTTTGGATTAAATTTGAATGACTAAAATAAAAATGATCAGAACCGCACGTCTGAGCTATTTAAAAATACACAGGGCATTGTACTATTATCCTCTATATAACAAATAAATCTAGTAGATCGATGGCTTACTAGATAAGATGTTCATTTCATTTCTACGTTTCATGTAAAGGCCTTTTTGTATAGATGTACAAAATAAAAGAAGACTTTCCTACTAATTTTATTTATGTGAGAGGCAAGAATGAGGACTAACGATGAATGTGTAGTAGCATGCATCAACATTTTTGAGTCATGTATGAAGAACTAATGTGGATGAGAAACTCCAAAAGCTTGTTCTTGGAATCTTAATGACGGATTAAACGTCGCATCTTGCTATTTGCTTTCCATGAAAAACTGAAAACCCTTAGATATTGTAATCAGGTATGCAAAAATACATTGAAGACTAAGTTTAGAGACTAATGTAGATATGTGAGAAAAATTAGAAGGACGAAGTTAGATTAATGTGCACTATTAAGCCAAATGGTCTACGCAAACTACGAAAACATTGATTCATGTGAAATACCTACACATTGAATGAAATGTATGATAATTTCAAGCATGTTACAGCTCAAATTTAGTATATTGATGAAAATACGAGAGGGGAGCTCCATGGGTCCGAAGAGTTCTAATAGAGGATCACCATACACGTTCTTTTTAGCAAAAAGACAGCAGTATTATCTAATAGAAGAGGTGCTTTTCGATATGAAAACAACATGAAATGAATGTATGGTTACTGAGATGCTTATTATGGAGAAGCGGAATAATAAAAATCATACTTATTTGAAATATCAAAATATGATGAACGTAAAAAGAAATCTAACGAAGACCCAATGACTAATATGGTAACTATCTTATGGAAAGCACTAATGCATATTTCAATATACAAAAGATAATGAAGAGATTCACGGGAGAATATAAAACCATTTTATTCAATCAAAAATCATGAGCATAAAACATATGAAAAGGTTTGCTTATCCTCACAGCAAAATGTTGAAGTATTTGTGGTATTGAGTTTTGGTAGAACCAGCCCAGTCGAGGAACAAGGGTCAACATTCGAGTCCCAAATTTGGAAGGTTTTACTAAATCATTTTCTTTAGATTCCACTAGGGGTTTACGGTTGGCTTACACAAGGAGACCAAATGCCTCTCTATGATAGTTTCGACATCCATGTCACTAGACCCACCATAGCATGACTTGGGTAAGGAGGTAAAGGCTTATAATACTATGGAATATGCTCTTCCATGGATTACAAATTTATGTAATAGATTATGGAATAATTTAGAATAGTATAGGAATGGTAGATTTAGGTACCCAAAACTTTATGGAGTGCAAAAAAAGATGTATATGCTCTATATGTATAGGTACAAGCGACCAAAGTCATGTGTTTAAGGGTACAATGTCCCTTCGAGAGCCATTGAATTTTGAGAAACCCTCAAGAGAATATCGCCAAAGGTACTTGTTGATTGCTTGAGCTATTTTTATTTTTCCATGTCCCATTTGAAGGGTTTCAATCTTAGGACTTATTTTTCAATCTTTCATATTCATAGTATTGAGTTTTAGGAGAACAAAACTACTATACTCCTATCTTAGTAGATTATGAAGGAACAAGTTTAGATTCTTAACCAAATGCTAGGACATGATCAAAATCTATAGAAGATGGATTCAAAAAAAGATAAAATTATCAAGGAAGAAGGGTCAATATTGGAATCTCCACTTTGTGAGGATTTACTAGAACATTTTATATAGATTCCACTAGAAGAACTCTTGACTTTATGGGTCAAATTTAACAAGGAGACCAAATGCCTTTCTATAATAGTTCCAACATCCATGCCACTACACCCACCATAGCATGACTTGCATAAGGAGGTGAAGGGTGTTAATATTGTGGAATATGATATTAGTCGATTACAATTTTGTATCATAAATTATGTATAATATAACAACATTTTAAGAATGGTAATATAAGTGACCAAAAATTTATGGAAAACAAAATATATGTATGTGTTGTATAATTATAGGTGGAAGAAACAAAAGAAATGATTTCTAGGGTGAAATGTCCCTTCTAGAACCCTAGATATTATAGAGAACCCTCAAGATAGTATCTTCAAAATTATTCGTTAAACCATTTATCTATTTTTCTAATTTGATGTCGCATTTGAATGGTTTCATTCTTAGGACTATTTTCTTGAAAGAAATAGCTACACAGAACAACCCAAGACTAGTAGTAGAGAAGATAAAATATATATATAGAATTTGTTACTTATATCAAGTAGAAAGATGATGGTGGTTTCCACTTGTGCACTCTCAAGGTAGAGGCATCCTCACTAATTTCGATGTCTAGGGTAGTGCAAAAGTCATGTAAATATAGGATTATGGAGAGGTGTGGCCTTCCATAGACTGTTGGACGTGGATTTTAGAACATGGTCCATGACCACCCCTCTAATCCCTATACATGACTTAGTTAAGTTCATCCATTAACAAATCATGAGATGGTCAGATTTTATCTTCATCCAAAATGCAAGTTGGGACTCCCATCAATATGCAAATGCATGTTTGGATTTTCCTTATAATACATCCTTAGCAAATGTGCATTTCTACAAACAATCATTAGGAGTAGACATTGTTCATGTAATGAAATAATATACCTAAGGCTTAGATACTTCATTCTTTGGAGAAGAATTCCTAACTGCAAAATTGGGTCGTTCATTAAAGGCAAAACCGTCGACCTTAGGGAATCGTGCACATGAAGAACACTTAGAGGGACACTTGGAAGTGTGCAAGGTCATGTGCCCCCTTGGCCTCTCTCTCTCTCTCTCTCTCTCTCTCTATATATATATATATATATATATATATATATATATATACACACACACACACACACACACATATATATATATATATATATATATATATATATATATATATATATATATATATATATATATATGTATATATATATATATATATATATATATATATATATATATATATATATATATATATATATATATATATATATATATATATATGGGTGTAGTTGGTTGGTTGATACGTGCCTCTCACCCCTTCTATAATTAGATTGTAGTCATGAGTAGGCGTTTGAATTCCTTGGTCATGGATTTATTTGTTATGGTGAAGACACAATAATTTATAGGGATGTTTCAATCCAGCCTTAGTATTCTTTCCGTACCTTGCACTTGATCAAGTTTTTTGCATGATGAATTAGATGGTTATAATGATTTGGGTAGGTGTGATCCCTAACAATAAATTCCTCTCTTTTTGAGATCCACTGTCACTTTACCTCCCAATTCGTAGATTGGATTTAAATACTAAGATACCATTGGAAAACTCTCATAATTCATGTTCCTAAAATTTTCTTAGATATATGGTCCAACCCACCTTACATGTGTGAGAACCAAGTTTGAATTTATGAGGCTCTGAAGGCTTAAAAAACCATGATTGCAAACACTAAGGTTCAAGACACCAAGCTTGCGAACAAGGGTTCAAGTCACCAAGATTGAAATAATGAAGGTTCAAGAAATCGTGCAAGCATGATGAAATCAATTCAATAGGATACTAAGGGCTCATCATCCAGGATAATGGTCCAAATAAGAGGAAGAGCATGTTAGACTCATAAAAATACATGCAAAAGATAGTTGAACTACATTTTTAGAGGTAGTATTAAGAAGTTATCCTCAATAATTGCTTTCGAGGCAAGTGATTAGCCCATCGTATTCATAGCCGGTCAGTCATGAGTTCAATTCTCCTTGCATACAACATGAGACATGGAGAAATAGTCCACATAACATACCTCTACACTTCTTTTGTGACCAGAAAGTGTTTAAAGAGGAAGAATGTTGTATATTTATAGGTCTAAGAAGCAGAACATATGAATTTCACTATTCAAATTCCCTTGGATAACCCTTGGTGATTAATGAGGAGCCCTTGGGAGATTATTTCCAAATCTATGCTTGGAACCCTTTAGCTAGTTTTACAATGTAGTTTTTGTGTGATTCCTTTACCTAATCTACTACTTGTAGTACTTCTTGATTCAGCTTTTGTCATTTCTATATAGACATGAGTTTACATCTTGGCTTATGTAGGAAAATTGAGTTAACATGTCTTGTAAAATAAGGATGTATGGTACTTAGAAATACATTCACTAGGACTTCATGAGATAACAATAAAGAAACTAATTGTATGTAATTTGGTCTTAGAGACAAAGTGAATATTACTCTTCTGTAATACAAAGAAAGTGTTTTTGTATTAAGGAATAAAAAGAAATCTAGATATGTGTATATGAAGTCTATGGTATATCTTGAAGAAAAAAGATCCGTGTCACTAAGCAATACATTCACGAGGAATTTAGGAGATAACAATGCAAGAAATCATCGAATTTCTAATACCAGTGGCATTTGATACCATGAATGGTCGACCACTGTCCAATGTCTCGTTGGTGTTTCGGAATTTTGCATGAAGATGTTGGTTTTAATTATTATCGAGAAGCAAAATAATAAAATAATACTTGTTTGGAACATCAAAATATGATCAAACTAGATATAAATCAAACGAAGATCGAATCACTAATATGGTAATTATTTTAAATAATGTACTCATTGTATTTCAATATACAATAGATCACAAAGAAATTCACGGACGAATATTAAACCATTTTATTGAATCAAAAATTATGAGCATAAAACATATGAAAGGGTTTGGTAATGGTCACAATAAAATCTTGAAGTATTTGGAGTATCATGTTTTAGTAGAACAAACCTAGCCTAGATCAATTTTAGTACAACATGACTCAATGAGATATCAATACTAGCACATGATTCGCAATACTAGGACATGGTTAGAATCTTTAGAGCATGCAAAAAGATAGGTGATATTGTCGAGGAAAAAAGTTTAAGATTGGAATCCCAATTTGGAAGGCTTTACTAAATAGCCTCTCAGTTTATGGTTGGCTTTCAAGATCCCCCTAGCTTAGTTATCCTCCTCCACCCTCCAAGATCCTTGAGAGCTTAATTAGCCACCCTCCAAGCCCCCCTCCCCCACAATGTAATTGGTCCTCCTCCCCCCTTGAAGCTCATCCTAGCTTAATTATTCCTTGTCCAATCTTAAATTTGTCCTAGATGAAGCCATGACCTTCTTTGATTCCAATTGTTAGAGACGTAGGTTTGCAAAAGCATGTAGACAACACAGGGAAGAAGAACAAGCTTGTAGCACAACAAACAATATTACTACAACATACCAGGGTTATATCGAGGCTTCTACCACAGAATTTGAATAGGCATGTTTTTTCCCTGATGTCGATGTATAAGTCGGTATAAGCCTCGGTAGCAAAGCACCGGTGTAGTCACCGTTATAGGCATCAATATATGCATCGGTATGAGGACCGATATGAGTGCTCATATGCGCGCTGGTAATACCGACACTCATACTGACGCCCATATCGACGGGCATACCGGTGACCATTTGTGCAGAATTTCTTTTTGGGAAGAGTGTGTTGTCTCTTGCCGTAAGAACATTACCATGAGGTTATGTAGCAAAAGACAATATACTCTACCCAAATAAAATTGAGTACATGTGATGTGTACTTTAATAACAACCAAAACATGATTTCAGCAAAATACTATGAGACACAAAAGAGATGAGTAGAATGAACCATCAATCATGTACAAAAAAGATATATATTCCATAAATGTAGCATGTACAAGAGTGTGGCAAACCACTGCCATATATGAGCCAGATACAAAATGTGACAAAGCACTTCCATATAGGAACCGAATACAAAATTATGGTGCACCATTGCCACATATGAGTGTAATACAAAATTGTGGCAAAGCACTATCATACATATGCTCAAGGGAATCAAAACTTTTACGCCTACAATCTTGCAACAAAGCATATGTTTAAAATGAGACAAATTGACATGATATCTATAAACAACAACTAAAAATACCAAACCAAGCTATACATTTACCTCATCATAGATTCTCCCATGAAATGATCGCATCGCATCCCTCTAAGTCCTGAAACAATGCATCTAGTTGATGATGATATCCATAAGCTTCTTCGGTTCATGTCGGGGGATGACCCACTACCAATTTCTATAATAAAGATGCAAAATGTTAGATGAACATACATGATGTGATTAACAAAAATAAAATTCAATAATAAAAATGATACTTACAAATTGGTAAAACATATTGATGTATGCGTTGCTACCCAAATGTGATGTTCCAACCGTATCTAAACGTGTGGCCACCAGAACTTGCTACTAACAATATCGGTTAGGAGTATGTTGCTGCTCATCATGAATCAATTCCCACCCCTCAACATCTAACCATGCAGGTTTCAGTAAACCTGCTCTGAAAGAATCACGAGCCTTGGATTGCCAATGAGACATCATCTCATGTGCCATGTAGTGAATCCATTCTAAGCTCACAATAGGATGCCTAGGTGCTCGTGAGTACTCTTGATATATTGACTATGTGATATAGTTTTTGGAATCTTTATCCTCTTCGCTCCATTTTAACATGATAGAATGTCCAAACTATATGGAGCAAAGCTATCGAATGCATTAGTGCATGGACTTTCTAGCCACATCCATCATCGGAGCTCCATCACGTATGCGATATATCTTGGAGTCATCATGTTCATGAGCTCCCCAAGGTTTACGTGAAGATCCCATCTGATCCCATGTGGAGATGTTAGGATATATATCTAAACCCTAAAAACTCTACATATCTATTTTTTAGATATTCTTATATATATATGTATGTGTGTGTATGTATGTGTGTGTATGTATATGTGTGTGTAAGCACATTTGAATGCATGTATGTATGTGTGTATGTATGTATGCATGTGTGTGTGTATGTAATATGCATGTGTGTATATATACATGTGTGTGTACATGCATATGTGTGTATGTATGTATGCATATGCATGTGTGAATGCACATATGTGTGTGTATATATATGCATGTGTATATGTATATGCATGTGTGTATGTATATGCATGTGTGTATCTATATGCATGTGTGTATGTATATGCATATGTGTGTGTATGTATGTATGAATATGCATGTGTGTGTACATGTATGTATGCATATGTGTGTATACATGTGAGTGTGTATGTATATGTGGGTGTGTATGTATATGTGGGTGTGTATGTAATATGCATGTGTATGTGTGTGTGTGCATGTGTATGTAATATGCATGTGTATGTGTGTGTGTGTGTAAGTATGAAATATGCATGTGTATGCATATGTATGTCTGTATGTGTGTGTGCATGTGTATGCACATATGTGTGTATGTATATGCATATGTGTGTGTATGTATGTATGCATATGCATGTGTGTGTACATATTTGTATGCATATGTGTGTATACATATGTGAGTGTGTATGTATATGTGCTTGTGTATGTAATATGCATGTGTATGTGTGCGTGTGCATGTGTATGTAATATGCATCTGTGTGTGTGTGTGTCTAATATGCATGTGTATGCATGTGTGTGTGCATGTGCATGTAATATGCATGTGTATGTGAGTGTGTATGTATATGTGCATGTTTATGTAATATGCATGTGTGTATGTATGAATGTGTGTGTACATGCAAATGTGTGTGTATGTATGTATGCATATGCATGTGTGTGTACATGTATGTATGCATATGTGTGTATACGTATGTGAGTATGTATGTATATGTGTGTGTATGTATATGCATGTGTGTGTATGTATGTATATCCATATGTGTGTGTACATTCATGTAATATACATGTGTGTGTTTATGTGTTTGTGCATATGTGTGTGTATGTATGTATGCATGTGTGTGTATGTAATATGCATGTTTGTATATATGTATGTGTGTGTGTACATGCATATGTCTGTGTATGTATGTATGCACAAATGTGTGTATGTATATGCATGTGTAAATGCAAATGTTTGTGTATGTATGTATGTATACATGTGTGTGTGTTTGTGTGTTTATGCATATGTGTGTGTATGTATGTATGCATGTGTATTTGTGTGTGTGTGTGTATGTATATGCATATGCATGTGTGTATTTATGTATGTATATGCATGTGTGTATGTATATGCATGTGTGTGTATGTATGTATGCATATACATGTGTGTGTACATGTATACATATGTGTGTACATGTATACATATGTGTGTATACATATGAGAATGTGTATGTATATGTGCGTGTTTATGTAATATGCATGTGTGTGTGTGTACATGCATGTGTCTATGTATGCATATGGATGTACATACACACATGCGTATGCATACATACATATACACACATATGCATGTACATACACACATGTATGTATGCATATGTGTGTATACATATGTGAGTGTGTATGTATATGTGCATGTGTATGTAATATGCATGTGTATATGTATGTATGTGTGTGTGTGTACATGCGTGTGTGTATGTATGCATATGCATGTGTGTATGTTTATGTATGTGTATGTATGTATGTGTGTATGTATCTATATGGATATGCATGTGTGTATGTATGTATGTATATGCGTGTGTGTATGTATATGCATGTGTGTACATGCATATGTGTGTGTATGTATGTATGCATATGCATGTGTGTATGCACATATGTGTGTGTATACATATGTGAGTGTGTATGTATATGTGCATGTGTATGTAATATGCATTCATGTATCACTACAACAGATCGATGGTATACCGAGGTTTTTACCGAGGAAAATGAACGCGGCTTTATTTGTTGTGACGCCGGTGTAAAGGTCGGTTTGCGCGTCGGTACCAAAGAGCCGGTATAGGCATCGGTATATGCGTCGGTATATACGTCGGTATAATCATCAGTATATGCATCGGTATAAACGTCAGTATATGCGTCGATAATCGGCTTCTGCTGCATCCCCTCTTGGGTGTACCGATGGTTATTTTGATGACACTACTGGGAGTACCGTTGTCGTCGAGATTTTCTCTCCTCTCTCACTTGTGAAGGCCTACAAAAAAAAAACATATTTGGTGAAGGTAGCCAGAATTCCCCGAGAAGTCCAGGATGCATCAAGGATGTCAAAGGAAGGTCACATACAAAGTTTCAAAGAAATCAAGAAAGTCCATGGTAGCGGTCAAAGTTGGTCAAAGTTGGTCAAAGCTGGTCAAAGTTGGGAAATTAGGGCAAAAATTTCATTGTCACCAAATTAGATGAAAATCCATATACTTGTAAAGATTGTCAAAGGCAGTCTATAGCCCAAATTTCAGCAGAAAATGGATTTAGTAGCACATTGATATGCTATGTTCATTTTGTAAAAATGTATTTTTTCTAGTTTGACCCTACAAATTCTTGTATAGAAATTTATGTTAGCCATATGGTTTGGCATGTATAAAGACCATATGTGGCTACATATTTGTATAAAGTTTCAAGGCTATCCGAGCTTCCTAGACACCTTAATGCCACCTTGCAAGCTTCCAAATGTAGTCAAACTTGTACAAGTTAGATTCAGATGGGAGTTTTTTCTGCATATTCTTGAAGGAGATCTTTGGAAACATAGTCCTACAATGTTTCATCTTCATCAAAGACTTTTTGGAGGGTCAAAGAGCACAAAGTCCAGTTTTCAAGGTCACCGCAGTTTTCTAGAATAAGAAAATTGAAGGCTTGAATGTCTGCCACATGTCAAAATATGATTGAACCATGTTGTACGGTCAAGATGAGCTCATATTCAAGGGTGGAGATGCACTAAAGCATAAAGGAAGGAGGATCCACAAATTTTTTCCATAAAAGAAGACCTTTTTTACAATCAAAGATCAATAATGCAGCATTTCTCCAAAAATAGTGGCTTATCTTATCCGAATTGATGTCAGCACCGATCCGACGGTCCAGATCATCCCCAGATCCAATGGTGGAGAATGAGGGCGCCTAAATTTCACTCCTTTACACTAGATTTGATAGAAAGAACAATTCAAAGCCATTGATTTGATTAATCAAATGGTTGTAATCAAAAGTAGTGATCCTAGAGTTGAGAGTTGATTTCTCTAGATCCAAGGGCCCAAATTCATTCAAAAAACTATATAAACCCCCCTCCAAACTCCTAGAGCATCATTGTTAGGCATCCATAGGGCTCATGCTAGCTTACGGTTTCCTTGAGACGATCACCCTCGGTTGAGCGAGTGAGGATCCAAGGTGAGCTAGTATGAGTATAGAACCTAGTTTCAAATTTAAGTTAGAACTCCAATCTAGGATAGGCTCTTGAAACCAGCATCTCTATCTTGACTCACCCTCGGTGGAGCGTGTGAGTGAGTTAGAGCTGATTTTAATGAGTCTTAGACTTCTTTAGTTAGACGTTACGAGCCTAGACAGACATAGGGTCACTGGAGTGGAACTCACCTTCTTACGTGTGACATTCGGTTGAACTGTCATGGTTTGAGGGTCGAAACCACCTTTGATCAGTAGACTGCTTAGCATGACGTACCACGACGATATTTTACATGTAACTTAATTCAAATCCTTTTAATTCATGTCACTTGTCACTTGTCTCTTGTCTCCTCTCTCAGTCTCTTAAGTATTTTTACATGTCTTCTATTTCTTCTATGTGTGAGAAGGCTCCGCAGTATTGCGTTGAACCAGTGAGGCTATTTCTTTGAGCTTGTGAGTAAAATCCATCATCATAATTCACTTGCATGCATATAATCCATACAAATCCATACATATTTATTAGTTTCTGAAAGTGTATAAGAAGCTCCATTATTGGACCATTCTTCCTTTCGAAACTGATTTATGTGTAAGGATTCCATCTATTCTCATCATGCATACATATCATCCAAAGAAGGCTATACATATGGATTAGAATTAGGAAGTGTTTAAGAAGCTCCTCCAATGGACCATTCTTCCTTCCAAATTTGATTCGTGTGTATGGTTCTCTTTCATTTTTATCATTCATGTCATCAATTTAACTTGCACACCTACATTCCCATTCCCATAATTATTTCAACATCTCTCTCTTCTCCATTCTCAACATTAATTTCACCTTCACATCTTTAAACCTTCCAACATTCATTAGCTTCATACACCCTGTGTGTGCCACGACCGGACCCGATCCACCCGGATTGCGATCACCTCCACATTTGAACCCGACGTGAAACGCTTCGTGGCATTTGCTTCTGAACTTGTTGGGAGGTTGTGATCCATATCCTTTGTTTCATATTTTTCATCCTCATCATATCATCATCATCATTCTTGAGTGTTGCACTGGATTTCTCACAGTATCGTGCACATCTTCGTCGAGAAGTAAACACATTTGTGAGAGATCTAGAACATCGTGCATCACTTGCTTATTCACATAAGATGGAGGAAGGATTCAAATCCCTTATTGTTGAGAAACAAGGCCAAAGAATAGTCTCTTCTATGTTGAGAGAGAAGGGAAAATTCAATGGCATCAACATCACAAGCTACTTAGATTTGTTTGAAGAGCAAGCTATGATTTTTGGTCTTCCTGAAGATCTTTTGATATCATTCTTTGAACGAATTGTTGATAGCTCTATCATAAACCGTGTCACTCAATATGATAGTCTTCCTTGGAGTGATTTTAGAAAGGAGATTGTTGCAGAGCCAAAGAGCGCACAAAGCAGAGAAAAAGACGGGCCCCAAAGTTTTTCCGATCTGGACCAAATATCTTTGTAACATATTCATTTGTGTAATATATTTCCCTTGTAAAGGCACTAGAGGAGTCCTCTAGATGCATTCCCATAGAAGAATAGAAGCTTATCCATGTAAAATAGTAGGAAATTAGCTCTTAGGGAATAAAGTGCCGGTCACTTATGTGAAAGGACCATTTTTAGGGCACTGGTATATAAGTCAAATGTGACTCTTTGTAAAGGACTTTTTGCCATTGTGAGAATGGAGAGCACAGAAATTCGAATTTGTGTCTTCTTCCCTCTTCATCTTCTTCTTCGCGAGCTTGTATGCATGTGTATTGCTTGGAAAGAGTGCTTGTGAGTGTGATCTATCCTTGAGAGTGTTTCTTTGCTGTAGGAGAGGTGTGTGCAAGGTGTAGGAAGTGCTGAAGTGTAGGAAAGTATTCCCGCGACTCAGTATTTCTGTCATAACTTGAAGTAGGAGTGTCGGAATTGCGTGAAACCACTGCCATTGGATGCGTCTTCTCGAGAGCTTCGAAACGCATATGCTATTCGCTATGTTTGGAGCTCGGAGCTAGGAGAAAAGTCCAAAATACTGACGGCTGCTGCACCAAGTATCGTTTCGTCTTGACCTACAGTTGAAGCTTGTTAGGATAAGTGTTTTCCTCACTTTCACTTTTGAGTAATACTTTTGCATTGACCATTACGCATTTGCATGTCTTCATACACTCGGCTAGGTTAGTATACTCTTCGGATTGATAAATTAAAAGCGTGTATCCCCACTATATGCACTTGTGAGGGGATTGAGGTACAGTCTCTTTCTCCGCAAGTCCCTAAGTTGAAGCTTAGGTCAACACACTTTTTGGCGCCGTTGCCGGGGAGTGACGGATCAAACCGAGGCATTCGCGTGATGGTAAGTAGCTTTTTGCTTTGAAGAACTTGGAGGAGCGGAAATTTTCTCTTCTTTGGTAAGTCAATTTCAACCGCACTTGCTACTTCTCATTCTTGGAGTGTGTGTAGTAAGTTGATAGATTAGGGGAGTGAGTAGAAGAAGTAGAATAGGAGTGAGTGGAGAGTAGAGTAGGCTTTAGGTTTGTTCAAGAATTTCCATTTTTCTGCAAGCTAGGAATTCCCAAGTATAAAAGCCAAAAAATTTGTCATTTTCAAGTTACTTGTTGAACAAGTGTCGTGGAGAGCAGTGTCGAGTATCGTGAGAGTTGCAGCGATCGTTTCGAGGAAAGCAAGCAAAAAGGGAGAGTTCAGTGCAAGAGAGTTGGACCAAGAGATCATGGGAGCTTCCAAGGTAAACTAAACCACCTCCTTGCTCCAAAATTTTCAGTACTTCAACCTAGGAAAGGGAAAAACGACCTGCGCTGAGTGTCGTTTGGGTCTTCAGGGGGTTAAAGTTCATTTGTTGATTGCTACAGTGGGTAGGGATAAGAGAGAGAACCTAGGAGAGAAAGGGGGAAACAATCCAACCTCAAAAAACAACACAAAAATTTGAAAAAGGGTCAAGTATCGCTTTGCTCCTGCGGTCGAGTATCGTTTTACTCCTGCGGTTGAGTATCGCGATATTTCCCAGCGGTCGTAGATCGTTTCAGATAGAGATCGTAGATCGTTTTCAGATAGAGGTCGTCGATCGTTTCGCTAGAGATCGTTTTGCTAGAGATCGTTTCAGACAGCGGTCGTAGATCGTTTCGCTAGAGATCGTTTCTCTCAAAGGTCGTCGGTCGTGTATCGTTTGCCAAGTATCGTGATTCAGAGATCGCGACACCTGCCAAAGGTCGGTATCGTTTCAGATAGGTATCGTCGATCGTTTCTAGTAAAGATCGTAGATCGTTTCTATCCGAGTATCGTGTATCGTCTAGTGAGAGATATCGCCGATCGTTTCTCTCTGAGATCGTCGGTCGTGTATCGCTTTCTGCCAGAGATCGTCGGTCGTCTCGTTAGAGATCGTTTCACGCAGCGGTCGTAGATCGTTTCAGATAAAGATCGTTCTGCTAGAGATCGGCTGGTTAAAGATCGTTTTCTAGCGATCGTTTTGACCAAGTATCGTTAGATCCACGTGTCGATTTCCAGCGATCGTTTTGATCAAGTATCGTTGGTCAGCGGTCGTTTTGGGTCAGAGGTCGTAGATCGTTTTGTTGAGAGGTCGTGTATCGTTTCCAGTCAGAGATCGTTTGGGGAAAGGTCGTTAGCCAGCGGTCGTTTCTTCCAAGTATCGTCTGTCAGCGATCGTTTCACCAAAGTATCGTTTGTCAGCGATCGTTTTCTCAGAGGTCGTGAGAGTCAAGTATCGTGACTTGAAATTTTCTTTCAGTCACATTCCAGCCTAAGTTTTCCTAGACTTCTGAGCCATAACTTAGAACTCTAGAGACTAAAGGTGGACAAGATTTGTTCAGAGCTCTTAAGTGAATGAACTTGAGATCAGGAAGAACCCTAGGAAGCCGACGAAGTGTAATTTCTTCCGTAGGGAGTGTTGCCGAACCAAGTAACCGATCACACTATTCTGAGACCTCCAGTGAGTCAGAAGGAGAAATCCCCATGGCTTCCGAGGATATGCAAGGCACTGTACCCATGATTGGCCAGATGTCCATCATTGAGGGTGAATACAGAACTTCCTTAGAATATGTGAGCACTAACCACAATGAGATCCCTATCTATTTGGATGGTCTAAACAGATCAGTGGCCAGACTGAGGAAGGCTTCAGAAGCCTACATAGTGCCAAGACCAGCAGTTAAGTACATAGGAGGACTGTACATGGATAAACAAGACATTCAATACATGGTCACTGAACATCCGGAAATCATTAATGAGCGTGGCGAGGAAACTAATACTTCAAGTTTAAATGGACATGGAACTGAAGAACAAGTAACAACTCCTAGAGGGAGATCGACAATTACTAAGCTTTGGAGAGGAGACTTAGTTCCTCAGGATGACACTCTAATAGATGTGTATTTGATCAATGGGATGGAGCACCTGCTCAGAGCCCATTCGTCTATTTGGGAAGCTGCTCCTAATCCAGTTACCATCTATGAGTTACAAGATCCTGAATTCCCCACCATCATTACATATTTGGACAAAGACCACAGAAGATATTGGCCAGTCACTGAATTAGAGAGAGCTGAGCTGAAATATCAGAACATTCCAGTGTTCCCCCCAAGGGACCAAGCAACCACTTCACGGAACCCACATGGAACTTCTCAATATGACTCAAGTCAACATTCGGGACAAACACAACAAACTCAACAAACCCAGGTCCCCATCAGACCTCATGTGCAATTTGCAATACCTCCCACTAATCCTAATTACCGGCCACAACCAACTATGGACCCAAGACATGGAGTTCGTGCTCCAGTCAGACCACAGGTAGTACGAGGACCAGGCATACCTATAGGAAGACCAAATTACCCTGTAATGCCGAGACAACCTGAAGTAGGAAGGAGACTAAGACCAATTCAAGTGGCCAAATGCATGAGAAATCATTATGATGGCTCGAGTGAACCCTATAATCATATAGCAGAATTTAAACAAGTAGTTAGAGCCGAGCAGGTAGATGACTTCATGATTCAATATGAATCCTTTGGCCTTACCTTGTCAGACACAGCCCTGGCCTGGTTTCAGCCATTGGATCCAAATACCTTTCAGAACATGGATCAAGTGTATCAAGAAATGATTGAAGAATTTACCAAGTCTGGAATCAAGAACAATTCTTCGTCATTAATCCACAGCTTCAAGCAAGCTCCAACTGAGTCAGTCAGATTGGCTGCCAGGAGATTCAAGCAGTATGTGGATAGATGCCCTGTAGAGGAGAGACCAACACAAAACAAGATGGTATCATTGTTCTTAGAAGGACTATTGAACGGAACCTTGAGGTCATTAGTGTACGTGAAGAGAGTTCAAACTCTGCAAGAGTGTATGAAGGAATGTATAGACCTAGAGGATAACCTTGCAGGAGACTTGAAAATACCCCAAGGAAGTGTGAAAAGTGAAGAGTCATCAAATAGCACATCGAACCCTAAAAACAACATTGAGGAAATTGCTGACTTGCTAGCAAAAAAACTAAATATGCAAGGACAGAGGAATTATCCCACCAATCCTATGAGAATGCCTATGCTTAGAAGATGTATGCAGTGCGGAGGGGATCATCCTTCTCACTTGTGTACTAGGGGGGTAGTCCCACCACCTGCCTATGCTCCTCATAGACCCTCTGTCCCAGGACCACTGCAGTATTGCAGCATCGAGCAGAGATACACAAATCATAGCACGGAGAACTGCCCTTACAATAGGCAAACCAGACCCACCCAGCCTTACGTGAGACCATATGGATATCCGCAGAACCCGCAGGGAGGAGAAGCCTTCAGATATCCATCATATCAGCCGCAGGCACCCATGCCACGACCATACGCATACCAGGGATATACGCAGCCTCAACCAGTGCTAGGACAACAACCGCCCCACCCTCAGAACGTTGTCCCAGTTAAGATAGCACAACCAGAGGAAAACTTAGAAAGGGCCATAGTGCCGGCAACGCCTTTGACTAGCAGTGAACCATATGACTCTTTTTACGAACCTAGTCAAGGAGCATACCCAGGTTATGAAAGCTCAACAATGGAATATGGGCAACAATACGACCCATATGCTTATGGCATGGAGACGCCGGAGAGTTCATATAACTACGAGCAAGATTATGTACCATTAATGTACACAGCTCCTAGAGCAACCATGCCACCTCGACCAATGAATAGACCACCTGTACCTAGAGGACCATGCTACAGATGTGGAGGTGACCACTATATCAGAGAATGTACATTACCGAACCCACCACCACCACAACGAATTTGGGAAGGATACTGTAGCGATTGTGGAAAGGAACACCTTTTTAGAGATTGTCCTAAGAACCCAAACAAAGTCACATCCAATGTACAGATTAACGTGATAGAGGTAATTGAATCGTCGGGGAGTGATAAAGAATACACTATACCTTTAAAAGCCATAACAAGAGCAAAGGCTAGAGAAAACCCTGATAAAACCGAAGAAAATAACCAAAGTGACAAAGAGGGAAATACACCCATCCCTCACAGAGTAGAAGACTCAGAAGAACCAGAAAAAAGTATCACCAGTAAACGATCCCAAAGATGGAAGCAAAGGAGAGACAGGATAAAAGAAAAGAAATTGTTGCAAAAGAAGGCAAATGAAAAAAGTAAACACAATTCAACAGAAGAAGCACGGGTGGAAGAAGAAAATAAAATGGAGGAAGAAAAGAAGGAGGTAGGATCGGTATTAGCAGACACAATGCCTGAAGATTTAGCGATGTGGATTCAGGCATACAAAGCGAGAATAAAAGCAGGACCTATCATAGAACGACATGAGAGAGAATATCCGAGAGGCGACTTAGAGAAAGAAAGATTGGAAATCTGCAAAAAATTGATAGAAGTTGCCCAACAAACATTAGAAAAACCCGCATCACCCTTACCAAACAATCGAATTTGCGAGGAAAAATTCCAAGAGTGTCTAAATAATCAGAAAAAGCCTAACGTAAGTAGACCTCTGGATAGTGAAATTGGTGTTGAAAGAAAGGAAGGATCCATAGTCCCTGAAACAGAAGGAGACTGGACTAAGGATTTATGGGCGAGAGTTCAAGAGGACAAGTGGAAAAAAGTAGAAGGAATGGAACCGCCCTTTGAAGAACTGAAAGCAGAAAACGAAATGGAAGATTCAATACCTGAACTTAATTCAGAAGGGATTTTTCCGATGGATGCAAGTGACAAAGAAGCCGAAGACGATGTAAAGGAACTACCTAATTACACCGGGGAATACGAGCACAACTCAGAATTGTATCGCATTCCATCGATACAAAGACGGGAAACGAATCCATCAGTTCAAACATCGGAAATCATACAACGCCTTAGAGAGGTGAAAATCCCATGTACCTTAACATTCGAGGAATTGCTAAAGGTAAAACCACATCTAAAAGAAAAATTGATCAATCAGTGGGAAGCCAAGGAAGAAAAAAAGGAGGTAGATGATGAAGTGAAAACAATGAGAATTCCAGTGGATAAAGTAGGAGATTTTAGTGAAGGAGATGAAGGAAATACATGTCTACCAATCACCTATAGGGGTTACACAACCAAAGCCATATTAGATTCAGGAGCTGGTGTAGGCATTGCTACCAAAGAAATTTGGGAGAAATGGGGAAAACCAGCATTGAGACCAACACGTATGAAAATTCAGATGGCCGATGGACATACAGAAAGACCCTTAGGATTGTTGGAACGAGTAGTCTTCACTACGTGCGGAGTGGAATTCGAGCATACCTTAGCAATTTGTCACTTTGAAAGGCCGAGCAACTATGAGATGATCTTGGGAAGGCCATTCATGAGACAACTAAAGGTAGTACAAGATTGGGGAAAGGATGCAGTGTACCTACAACACGCAGGAGTCACCACTAGGATCAACCTACATACGTATGCATATCAAGATGTACCACCTCTGCAATGGAATCAAGTCCATACAGAGGAAGACGATCAATCGATTCATAGTGCAGGTTCTAGTGACCAATCCTGGATGAACGAGGACACTCATCTATGGATATGCCAAGCTGCTAAAAAGGAAGAAGAGAGAAGGAAAAGTTGGCAGCAGAAACAAGGTGTAGTAAGATCGGTACAAGATCCAGCTTATATGCCACAAGTATTTCCAGACGAAGAATTCGAACCTCATGGTTGGATGGAAATCTTAGCTACCCTCGATGTTTGTGTAAACGAAGAAGTGGTAACTATGAACGAATGTATTGACGAGGAGGGTTATGACATTAGCCTGTATATGGTAGTCCTTCGGGAGGCAGAAGACGGAGAAGTAATTGAGAAAGACTGGATGGAGGACTACGAGAGCATTGAAATGGAACCAGAACCTATGGATCTAGGGATTAGTACCACCAACATGGACATCACTGCCAACAAACAACATAAGGATCTCACACAAAAGGAAGAATTAGAAGTTGAAAGGGAGTTGGAAGATGACGATAATAAGCTTCAAGACCAATTTGAGGTACCAGCGCATTTCAAAAAATATGAAGTAGAGGAGAGGAAGATTGCTATTCAAATGCCTAAAAGAGAGGCACAACCGGGAATAGCATATGATAATAAAGAGCAGACCAAGAAAATAGTTGTAACCATGGAAGGAGGAGAGGAACGATGTACTTTCATAGGACAGGATGTCTCAGAGGAAGAGGAGCAAGAGCTAATTCGACTCATAAGAGAATACCGGGATGTCTTTGCTTGGACTTATAAGGATTTAAAAGGAGTAGATCCATCTATATGTGCGCATAGAATCCCCATGACATCCGAAGCCAAACCTTCCAAACAGAGACCTTATACTTATAATGACGTATATTCAGCCAAGATAAAAGAAGAAATAGATAAGTTGTTAGACGCTGGATTCATCTACGAAATTGAGCACACGGAATGGGTATCACCCTTGGTAGTTGTACCAAAGAAAAATGGGAAGTTAAGAGTGTGCATCAATTTGAAAAAAGTGAACTCCGCCACCATAAGGGATAGCTATCCCTTACCGATCACTGACCATCTCTTGGAAAGGGTAGCAGGGAAGGAAGTTTATAGTTTTTTGGATGGCTTTTCAGGGTATAATCAGGTAGCCATTGCTCCTGAGGACCAACATAAGACTGCATTTGCAACTGAATGGGGAGTATACGCCTTTAGAGTCATGCCTTTTGGTCTAACGAATGCCCCAGCTATGTTCCAAAGACTGATGTGTCATGTGTTTAAGGAATTTTTGAGAAAGAGTATGGAGGTATACGTGGATGATCTGTGTACATATTCAGCTATACGATCAGAGCACATCCCTGAACTAGAAAAGATTTTTGCCAAATGTCGACAATATCGAGTATGCCTCAATCCAGAAAAATGTGTCTTCATGGTGCGACAAGGGAAAATCTTAGGACATATTGTTTCTAAGAATGGAATTTCCACGGATGAAGACAAAATCAAAGTCATTTTGGATTTACCGAGACCGAAAACTGCTAAAGAAGTTCAAGCATTTATGGGACATTGTGGTTACTATCGAAGATTCATACATATGTATGCCATAATTGCTAGACCTCTTTATGCATTACTAACTCAATTCAATTGGACCGAAGAATGCGAAAAATCTTTTAATGAGTTGAAGAATCGATTGAGTTCAGCACCCATTCTTCGAGTCCCTAACTGGAATAAACCGTTTCATATTCATGTTGATGCTTCCAAGTTTGCCATTGGTTGCATCTTAGCTCAACCAGCGGATACAGGTAAATTAGACCACCCGATAGCCTATGCCAGTAGACAGTTAAATCAAGCTGAACGCAATTATACTACTACGGAAAGAGAAGGCTTAGGAATGGTTTATGCCATCAAAAAGTTTAGACATTACTTATTGGCAAACAAATTCAAATTTTTCATTGATCATCAAGCTCTATTGTACTTAGTCAACAAGCCTTGCAATACAGGACGTCTAGTACGATGGTTTTTATTGCTAATGGAATTTGATTTTGAAGTAATAGTCAAGAAAGGAAACACACACATAAGGGCAGATCATTTATCTCGCATGACCCATGGAGAACCACCTATAGGAGTTCCTGATGATCTGCCAGACACTTATCTCTTTAACCTGGAAGTATGTCCTCAGTGGGCAGAAAAGTTGATCCCGATGCTCACACATGGACCTAAAGATGGGATCACGCCAAACCGAAAGCAAGATCTCTGGAAGACTAAGAACCTTCACATTATTGCTGGAAGTTTGTACCACCAGGATTCAAGCGGACTGTTGATGAGATGCGTGGAAGAAGGGGAACAAGAAATGTGGCTTCAGAAAGCACACATAAACCAATGGAACACTCATTTGAGTGCAACGGGAACATGGCAAACACTCAAGAGATTCGGCATATATTGGCCAACCATGCAACGAGATGCACATCATTATGTGTCAAACTGTCAAACCTGTCAAGAACAAATCCCAGGAGAGAACTCTACGTTATGCTATTCTACAATAGCACCTAGGTGGAGCATGCCTTTAGTAAAGTTCTTGAAAACTCGAGAGTACCCTGACGGAGCTACCCTAGCAAGAAAACGTGCTCTTGAAGAACAGAGCAAAGATTACGTCATCCTAGGAAAACAACTCTTTAAACGCGGAAAGGATAACCAACTAAGGTTGTGCATTCATGAGAATGAATATCTCTCAGTATTAGAAATGGCACACGCAGGAGCTGCGGGAGGACATTTCTCAGCTGATAGAACGGTCAAGATGATTCTCTTTGCAGGCCTGTGGTGGCCAACTCTACATATGGACGCAGAGACATACGTGAGAAGCTGTGAAACATGTCAGAGAGCAAAATATCCTATTAGAAGAGATGACATGCCTTTAAGACCCATGGTTTGCGCGAGAGCATTTACCAAATGGGGAATTGACTTCATAGGACCTATTAATCCACCTGCGAAAGGGTCACATGCGGAATACATCATAGTAGCCACTGACTACTTAACTAAATGGGTAGAAGCAAAAGCCACGAGAAAGAATGATGCTCAAACTACAGCAAAATTTCTCTTTGAGCACATATTCACACGCTTTGGACTACCGATTGAGATAGTAAGTGATCGAGGAACGCATTTCTTAAACGAAGTCATTGAATCGCTAATGAATGAATTCTTAGTGATTCATAAAAAATCAGCCCCATACCACCCTCAAGCTAATGGGCAAGCTGAAAGTTCCAACAAAGTACTTTGTACTATATTGACAAAGATTGTCAATAATGGAAGGTCAGATTGGGACAAACAATTGCATCACGCAATTTGGGCCTTCCGAGTGGCATATAAAACGGCCATTGGAACTACACCTTTCAATTTAGTGTATGGGCAAAATGCCATTTTGCCAATTGACTTCTTAGTACCCACCTTGAAAGTAGCCCAGCAGTATGAGTGGAATGGTCATGAATTATCTCAACAATTAGATCAAATTGAAAAGCTGCACGAGACCAGACTGCAAGCAGTAGCGGGCATTTATGCAGCCAAACGGAGACAAAAGGCTTATTATGATGCACATATAAGAGACAAGGGACTGAGAGAAGGCGATTTAGTCCTAGTATACACACTCAAACAGCATGCAAAGAAACTACAGAAACGTGGATATGGACCTATGATCATAAATCGAATCTCCACCAGTGGTGCAGTCAATCTCGCCACACTAGACGGAGATATTCTTCCCAACTACATCAGTGGTTGCAGAGTGAAAAGATTTATGGAGCCTCTAACGGATCAAATGTTAGCACGACTCTTAGGAGCTCAGAGTAGAAAAAAGGAAGAAGAACGCATACGAGAAGAAGCTAGACAGGAAGCCCTAGAACGTATCAGAAAACGGAAAGAGTGGATGAGAGAAAGAGACGAGAGATATCGAGTAGGAGAAGAACTCATCCCCATGGCTAATTTTAGAGCCACTGAGAACTCCGGACAACAAAGAAGACAACCTTATTTGAATCTGGGGGCAGGACGAAAAGAGTACCACTTAGTGGATGCTCTTATAGACACAGGAGCAGCAATAAGCTGTATTAGATTTTCCTTGTCTCAGAAACTTAAAGAGGAGTTACGGCCATCGAAGGCGCTGCTAATTGGAATAGGAGGAAAAGTTACTCAATGTATAGGTGAGATCACTCTACCTTTACACATGGGGAACAACACAATGGAGCAGAGACTTTTAGTATGTCAGGACCAGGATTTGCTTGAAGATGTGGTGTTAGGTCAAGATTGGATATATGAATATGAGGTAACCATTCAATTGGCTTTAGGATACATCTCGGCCAGAATAGGACCTCGTGAAGTATATAGTTTGCTAGACGAACGACCACCCAAAGCTGCTATTATAGAGCCAGAAGTTCATCCTAATGAACAAAGTCATGATTGTATGTTCCCTAGCAATATAGGAACCCCATCGTCAAGTACTTCATGTGAAAATACTGTGAGTCCTGTGTGCACTCCATCCTTGAGTTTAGAGAATCACAAGAGTGCACAAGAACATGAAATCAAGCACAGAGAACCACAAAGCCCAAGAAAAAATATTCCTCTACAAGATGTGAAGTCTACAACCGTGAAAGTGTACCCCATTCCACATTCTACACGAGCTTGGATAAGAAAGGACCAAAAGAAGGCCTATCTTCAGCAACAGAAAAGTCTTCGACAGCAGCATGAGCACTTGTATAAGAAGGCAAAGAATTGTGGACACTTTCAGCAACCGCGACTCAAGAGCATATGGATCCCAAAGAAGCTGATAACTGCACAACCTGATCGAACAAAAATATGGATCCCAAAGTCAAGTACTCCAAGGACAACCATCCCAAGCAAGGAGCAACATCGAAAGAACCATCATACTCAACAGGATCAACAGGCACATCAAACCAGAAAGAGGACATATTGGAGGAAGAAGGAATCTCCAAATGCAATACAAACCAACTTGAAATTCCCAACACAGAATCAGAAGACATACAGCCGAAAACGAACAGCATTCATCAAGAAGGTGGAGAACACAGTACGTCGCACCCAAGTGAAGCAAATCTGGAGGCCGAAAGACAAGACAAGCTGCATACATCGTGTAACTACTTCCAATTGCACACATGAGGAGTTGCCAAGATCCAAAGTATGCATGATAGGGCCACATTACAAGGCCAAGCATTCGGCACGTCCTTCTTCTATTTTCGGATAGTCACGCACATTTTCCCTTTGGAAATAGGAGAGCACTTGTACATACTTAAAATATTACTCCAAAAAAATTTCACTAACCGCTTCGGCTTTGTACTAACTTTTATGTTTTCTTTTCAGCAAAAAAATATAAAAATGCATGAAAAAAATTCAGGTATTACCTTTCTCACACCCACGGGAAAGGGACGACACCATGCACTCGGAGCGACATCGAATTAATAATCAACATATGGAGGAGGATTTATGGAAAACATGTGGATACTAATTCATCCTCTATATTGAGTGCAGATGACATCTTCTGACTCAGAAGCTACACAGCAGGAAGAGGAACTACTTCTTCCATTGGGGTCAATAACTAAGGTCAGAGGACATTGGTTTCGAGATGACCAACCTATCTCGGAACTTCTATTCATGGCAACCATCAAGATTATGGACAGGGACCACTATTTCCCTATTATGTCACAGGATTTCAAGACCATAATACAAGGGTTACCACATATCGAAGAAGTATGGACTCAAGCTGGCATTGAAGCATTTTTGAAGATACCTATATGTGTACCGGACTTCCAAAGATGTACACAGGTAATGAATACCATGCAGCCTGCTGCTACAAAGATTTCGGTTCCAGAAGCAAAGGTTTTGGACAAGGTAGGCCAATGGAAGACCATTCAATTCACTCATGAATTGATCAATAAGACCTTTGGATGGAATCAAGAAGGCATTACCAATGTCAAAGAGGAATGCCACGACCCCAAGAAAAGATCATTCCTGGAGATTAACAGAGTGGACATTGAAGATGCAGTACGCTTGGTACACCAACACTTCTGTTTTCCTGGCATGAACAGATACACTGCACCTCAAAAAATTGTAGTACAACTCCTATCGCATGCCATGAGACAGATAGGAAACAAAGTGAATCTCACAGGCTATGTACAAGAGCGATTGTTTGAAGCTCAGAAGAAATGGGGGCAAAAGAAGTTCCTGAACGGTGGTTCAGCTTTGACCTTATTAATATATGAAGCCCTAGACATGAGACACTGCTTAAGAGAGATGCCAACAGCAGAAGGACTAGCAAGGTATGCAAAATCCGCTTCTGTCCCTAAGAAAAAGAAAGCAGCAGTTGTAGTGGAAGAGGCCGGAACCAGCACACAGAAGCCCATGAGGGGTACCAAACGCTTGCGAGAAGAAGAAGCCCATGCAACCCCGCAGTCCAAGAGAACACACCTCTTGCCTAAGGTCACGACGGCTCAAGTGCCGATTTCAAAAAGAGATTTGTCTGCTGCCCTCGAGGAAACACACCAGTATATGCAAGGGCAGGTAAATCTAAATGTCCAAGGACATCAGTATAGACAAGCGAGTCAAAGTCAGCAAAAACAGAGTACCGAAACACCTCCAAAACAACCTGGAAGATACCAAGAATTGGGCATTGATGACTCAAGTACAAATACGGAATCCAGTCCTGAGAAAGACACGCTAGATACTGATATCAGGACAGAAACCTATGAAGAGGAAGGACCGGAATTCAATCAAATGGAAGTGACACCGGACAGCCAGAAGGAAAAAGAAAAGAAGATGGATGATGCTCAGGAACAGGAGCATGTCATTCAATTGAATGACACTACCAAAGTAAGCATCAAGGAGGACCCAACTACAGGGGTTACACATGTCAAGATACCTATTAAAGAGGAAGAACAAACCCCAAAGAATATGGATGCGGGAGAGGTCCCACAAAAAGAACAAACAATAATCGACGTGCCTGATGACACACCTCAAGCACAGGATGAAAACAGGAGGGCTGAGCCACGGATACAGCTTCAAATCAGGCAGCCCCATGATACCACTTTACACATTGCTCAAGGCAAAGACGTGACTACCGGAGCAGAACCATCAATACCAAAAACATGGCTCAATGTGGATGTGACTCAATTGAAGCCGGTAGTGAAGCAAATGATCCAGACAGCTATGGATACGCAACAGCAAATGATGGACATAGATGCAGATTATGACAAAGCCATGAAAGAAAAGAACCAGTTTCAAGTTATGAGTGAACAATTGTCTGCACAACTGATTCAGGTACAAAAAGAAATAGCCACCAAAAGCACGGAGTTGCTAGAATCACAAACACAGTATGAATCATTAAGCACTCAGCATCACCAACTGCAAAAACAGCTCGAAGACATGCAGAAATTACATGAGGCTACGGTAGCAGAGAAAGACAGAATGAAAACCAGAAGTACTCTACTAGAAACACAACTAAAGTTATATCTGGACGAGAATGACACTTTACGGAACAGAAATAAAGAATTGATGAAATCATTGTTATATGACCAACCAATAAAGCAACAGGATTCAACTGAAAGTAAAGAAGATGAATTAAGAGATCAGCTCGCACAATATGAAGCCCTGCTAAAACAAGAGCGTGCGGCAAGAGAAGAAGCAGAACTTAAGCACAATCAGGAAATAAGTGAGCTAAAAAGGCAGCTGAATTCAGCACAGGCCAAAGTGATACAGAGCTACAGTGAAAACATGGATCACGTAGCCGACATAGGTAAAGAGCTCCTAGCCACCAAAGAAAAACTCAGTGAAGCCTTACAAAAGATAAAAGAAAAAGAAGAATGCATTGAAGAGCTAAAGACTAGGCAGAAACGCAAAGAACCGATCGGGACATCAGTAGTGCCAGAAACAGAACATCCTACTGACGAGGTAGAGGTAAGCCCTCTATCTCAACCGATCTATTATTCTCCAATGCATGAGCAGATGGCGGATATGCATGATGATCATCCAATGCCATACACTGCAGAAATAAGTCAGAAGGAACGGGCACTAGTGGTGTCCCGATTGACGGAAAATTTTGAGAATGAAGTCATCAAGGTCATGAGGGAAGCAAAAATCAAAGGTAAAGACTTGGAAAAGATCATAAAGCCTTTCAACATTCCCTATGGACTGCTGAAAGAGAAAGCAAGGCAATATATAAAGAAGGTTACGCACAAAAGTCCAGATGAGCAGCTCAATTTCAAGAAGGACACATTCATGTACACTCAAGCAGAGTTTGAAGCTGCACAGCCGGTGTGGAGGAGAAAGTTTTTGGAGAAACATCCCACACTTCGGGTGCACTGGGAGGCCGCACCTTATTTATTACAGGTAAACCCTTCGTTTTGTCCAATACCACGAAGAAGGGAAGCAACAGAATTTTTGGCTTTACAACGCAGCGGCAATATTAATAAACAGTGGCTCAACTATCCGATGTTACCTAGCCCGCCGCATAATTATTTGCCAACCGAGGATTATATGATCAAGACCATAGAATTTTGGCTACAAAACTATGCGACTGTACCAGATTTAGCAGTGAAAATGGCAAATAAAATACTCGGTATGCTACTTACAGTCCTGAAAGTCTTCAAACATGCGGCATATACATTTCTGAACTTCATTGGCATTAATCAAGGAACAGATATACTCATTTTTGATCTATCAGTAATGCCGAGCCGTCCCACAATAATGGCATACTATTCTAGACTCATGTTTTTGCCAAGCTCGTATATGCAGACATTCGAAGAAGCGTTTTTTACAGGATTTTTTGAAATCGATTCAGAGATATTTTTAAAGATGTCATCCAATCTGAATGCCAGACTTGTGGCATATGAATTAAGCTTCTTCGCAGATCATAGACAACCGCCAAACGATGGAGTCAAAGCGGAACAATGGAAACAGATCATGATACGTGAAGCTAATCTGCTAAATGACACAGAGCAACAAGTGTACAGAACATATGCCCGGCGCTTATCAAAGCCTGTCGGGGACGACAGAGTTCAGGAGGGGGGCAGTGTTGAGGGCGAGACGAGTAAGAAGAGGAAAAAAAGAAAGCAACGAAAGAAACAGCTTCACTAAAAGCCAAATTTGAAGAGAGACAAATGTAAAGATACATCTCTGCAGGAAGCCCCGCAGGGGCGCAACACCCATCTCTGCACAGAGCCCCGCAGGGGCACGCACCAGGCTACAAAGCTAAACCCCGGGGTCCAGAGGAGTGGATTTTTCAAACATCAAAGTAGGACCAAAAGTTAGAAAGGGGTAGAGGCTGAAAAGTTGAAGAGGGTGACTAAGAATAGCACATTCCTAGTCACTGGTGGCGTGCGTGGCAACCCAAGTCAACAGGCAAGGCGACTACATCAGGCTCTCGAGTTGTAGAGCTTGAATCAAGAAGGCCATCGAATCTGCATGTCTGTTTAACTGCAGACAACACTGACCAAGGGAAGCGTGCAGTGGAAAAGCTGAAGCGCCTCTAAAACGTAATGCAAGATCAAGAAGCAGACAATACTGACCACAGGGCGCGTG
This sequence comes from Ceratopteris richardii, assembly GCA_020310875.1. Lineage (NCBI taxonomy): Eukaryota > Viridiplantae > Streptophyta > Polypodiopsida > Polypodiales > Pteridaceae > Ceratopteris > Ceratopteris richardii. The sequence continues at coordinate 110,969,762 of CM035437.1, read as the reverse complement.
CGCGAAGCAAAGTCTGTCAAAGGAAGCGAAGTCTGTCAAGGGACGACAGAGGCGAAGAGGGGGAGAGTGTTGCAGAGCCAAAGAGCGCACAAAGCAGAGAAAAAGACGGGCCCCAAAATTTTTCCGATCTGGACCAAATATCTTTGTAACATATTCATTTGTGTAATATATTTCCCTTGTAAAGGCACTAGAGGAGTCCTCTAGATGCATTCCCATAGAAGAATAGAAGCTTATCCATGTAAAATAGTAGGAAATTAGCTCTTAGGGAATAAAGTGCCGGTCACTTATGTGAAAGGACCATTTTTAGGGCACTGGTATATAAGTCAAATGTGACTCTTTGTAAAGGACTTTTTGCCATTGTGAGAATGGAGAGCACAGAAATTCGAATTTGTGTCTTCTTCCCTCTTCATCTTCTTCTTCGCGAGCTTGTATGCATGTGTATTGCTTGGAAAGAGTGCTTGTGAGTGTGATCTATCCTTGAGAGTGTTTCTTTGCTGTAGGAGAGGTGTGTGCAAGGTGTAGGAAGTGCTGAAGTGTAGGAAAGTATTCCCGCGACTCAGTATTTCTGTCATAACTTGAAGTAGGAGTGTCGGAATTGCGTGAAATCACTGCCATTGGATGCGTCTTCTCGAGAGCTTCGAAACGCATATGCTATTCGCTATGTTTGGAGCTCGGAGCTAGGAGAAAAGTCCAAAATACTGACGGCTGCTGCACCAAGTATCGTTTCGTCTTGACCTACAGTTGAAGCTTGTTAGGATAAGTGTTTTCCTCACTTTCACTTTTGAGTAATACTTTTGCATTGACCATTACGCATTTGCATGTCTTCATACACTCGGCTAGGTTAGTATACTCTTCGGATTGATAAATTAAAAGCGTGTATCCCCACTATATGAACTTGTGAGGGGATTGAGGTACAGTCTCTTTCTCCGCAAGTCCCTAAGTTGAAGCTTAGGTCAACACAGAGATGCTCAAAGAATTCTATCTTGAAGATTATAGCCAACATAATCGAGATGGATTCTTACGATGGGTCAATTCTCCAAAGCCTAGTAGCTCTATTACTCACTTACAAAATGAGTATATTAGACGCTATGAACAACTTCCTGATGAGGATAAGATAACTTTGGAACCTGATCTTGTGATCAATTTTCTTAAGCTTCTTCATCCTGAAACTCGTAGGGAAGTTGAACGGCGATTAGAAGAACCAGATAAGCGCTATGGTCTTACTGACAATTGGCAAAAAGTGCGTAAAGTAGTAGAGGCTGTAGCCCATAGACATCAAAGACAATCCATGCTTTATGAGCAAACTAGTCTTCCTCAAGCTAGCCTTCCACAAACTAAGGAGCAAGTTAGAGAACAATCCCATGCTATGCTTTTTGACTCTACTCCTATTCCTCAAATGATGGAGCCTAATCAAGGTTTTAAAGTAGAGCCAAATAAAAGTATAGTTGAACAATCTCAAGTGGATATTCTCACTAAGCAAATGGAAAGTCTTATTGCTACACAATCGAATTTGGCCAAGACTATAGATGCTTTACAATCTAATTACACCAAAACTTTCCAAAATCAAATGAACCCAATGACTTTTCAAGAGCCTAATCAACATGTTATAGCTACCAATCAAAATCCACAAGTAGCTCCTACTCAAGCATATCAAGTTCCTCCAATGCATAATCCTCCCATGCATAATCCTTCAATGCAAAATCCTCATCCTCATGTGCAAAATCCTCAAATGTATCAAAACCTGTATCCTCAAGCTTCTCAAATAGCTTTTCAAAATCCTCAAAATCAAAATTTTCAAAATCATCAACCGTATAATATGGAAGCTACTCTTGCACCTCAAGTACCACATGTTGCTCCCCAAGCTCCTCAAATACATCAATTGCATTTTCAAAATCCTAATTATCCTGTTCAAGCAATACCTTATCAACAAAATCCTCAATTTCAAAATTTCCCACCACAAGTTAATCAAAATCCTCAAAATCAAAATGGTTTTGTGCGTGGCCCTCGTAGGTGTCCTTGGTGTGATTCGTTAGAGCACTTTTTGAGAGATTGTGAATTATTGAAGGCTGCTAAGGAGCAACGACTAGTAATAGACATAGACAAGAAAATCTGTGACTATCGATCTAGGCTACCTTTGCAAGGAAATTATGGTAAGGGAGGAATGAAAAAACATTATGAAAATATAACCATAATGGACGTAGGAACTAGAGGAGTGAAACTAGAAGCTCTTGATGAACAAGAAGTAGAATCAAGTAAACCCACAAAGGAAGGTGATTTTTCCATAGAGGCTTTAGTAAGAGCACGGGATGAGATTAGGAGAATAACGGCTTGGGAGTCACCGATAGAAGATCAATCTCTTATTTCTCACATATCCAATGTAGAAGAAAAACGAAAAAGAGATGAAGCTGAGCCTAGTGAAAGAAGAGTGACTCGAAAACAAACCTCAGAGGGAATAGAAACAATCATAGAGCAGGGAGAAACATCACAATCCAAAGATAAACAACAAGAATCACAACCCAATGAACAAAAACAAGAGGAGAAACAAAAAGGGAAGAAGACAAAGCAAAGAAAAACAGAACCAAAGCCTTTAGATAAACAAGAACAATCAAAACAAACTGAAGACCAAACACGAGAACATGAACAAAAACAAGATCCTGAGCAAAAACAAAAGAAACCAAAGAGAAAACCTAAAGCCATCTTGATTTCAGAAATTGAGAGAAAAATAGATCCTATGGAGATTTTAGATGACATTTTGCTTAAGAGTCAAGTGACTATGTCTTTAGAACAAGTTTTCTCTATTGCAAAGCCTGTTTTTAAAGATAACTTTATCGGCCTAATTAAAAGGAAGAGGTTTCCACTTAATCTAGATACTGAGATGCAAGATTCTCTAGATCAAGATCAAGCTATGAATGAAGCCTTAAACTTTGATGAATCTGATGAAGAGGACTTTGATGATGATGAAGTAAATGTTAATAAAAATTTCTTAGGACCTATTCAACCTGACCATGAAAATCATGAAAACAATCCTGAAAGTCACTTTAAAAGAACATTTTGGTCTAGAGGTACATCAAAGATGCATGTTAAAATAGGAAATGATAAGAACACTATCACTGTAAATGCATTAGTAGATTCCGGCTCTGAAATCAATGTGATTTCAAGAGAAGTCTATGATAAGTTTCGATGGCCCATAGATAAAGATTGTGGATGGCGTATGAGAACTGCAGATAATGGTGTAGGTACCCTGTATGGAGCTTGTGCTAGTGTGCCCATATCCATAGGAGGAATCACAGAAGAGTTTCACTTTTTCATTCAAGATAATTGCTCCTATGAAGTTCTCTTAGGTCAACCCTTTATTTGTGAGAGTCGTATGGAAACTAAAGCCATGGATGATGGGTCTACCTATGCTAGATTCAAGTCTAAGGATGGAATGCAATCACTTCAAGTCATGACAGTAGGAGTGAATCATCCTAGGAATCGATTGTCAATTAGAAAGAAACCTATTGTTACTCAGGGTCATGAGCATGCTTGTAGTGATTGTGCACCTCGATTCATGTTTGGAGCTACATATGATCAAAATTTCGGATAGAATCCATTGTTGAGCGGGACAACAGTGGATATTGGTTTGACATCTCGCATCCAACCAACATGTACAATAGTTTGTCACTTTGTTTTCCACATTCTAGATTAGATTTTCTTCATAAAAGTCAATTGTCCAAGTCTTTTATCCAAAAAAGCCAAAAAAATTATAAAAACAACAAAATCATGGAACATGATGAGAACATTGAGCATGTGATTGAGACATCTCATTGTTTCTCTACTCTTGAGGAGTTAGAGTTATGTCTTCAACAAAATTCTAATTCCCATATTATTCTTATTTCTTCCCTTGATGAGTATGCTCTAATCCAAGAGTATGCTATCAATGTTGACAAGTGCTCAAAATTTAACCAAACACATGATGCCTTAGTTGAAACAAAGTACAAAACTGTAGACAAAAAAATCAAACCCGTAGCTCAACCATTACCTCAAGGAAGTAATGAAAAAATTATTGATGTGAAAAATGATCCAACTCTTCGGGATAAGAAAAACATAGGACATACATTCACGGATGAGACAATCAAACAGGTGAAAATTGGTAGAGATGATGACTTTCTTTTGCCAGCAGAGAGAGATAAATTTGAGGGAGTCATACGTAGCCATGGAAAAGCCTTTACTATGTATCCTCATGAGATTGGTTGTGTAGATCCTAAGCTAGTTGCACCCATGATAATCTTTACTATTCCACATATTCCATGGAATCTTCGTCCTATACCTGTTCCAAAGGCTCACTTACCTGAGCTATTGAAACTACTTAAGGAGAAGATAAACATGAGAATTTTAGAGCCTTCTTTTGCACCTTACTCAAACAGATGGTTCACTGTGCCTAAAAAGAATGGGAAACTACGTTTTATTCAAGATCTCCAACCCGTCAATAAAGTCACCATAAGGAATGTAGGAACAGGACCCATTGTAGATGAGTTTGCTGAATCATTTTCAGGACATTCTATCTATTCAATGGGTGATCTATATTCTGGATATGACCAATTCCAATTAGCAATTGATAGTCGTGACATAACCACAATGAAAACTCCTTTAGGCTTAGTGCGAATGTGTACTTTACCTCAAGGAGCGACTAATTCTGTGGCTCATATGATGAGTGCTATGAATATGGTCTTACATGACTTTATCCCTCATATAACTATGCCATTCATTGATGATATTCCAATTAAAGGGAGTGAGGAACGTGTAAAGGACATTACTTTAGATTCATCGGGATGTCGTAAATTTGTTCTTGACCATATCTCTGATTGTGAAAGAATATTTCAACGATTTGAAGAGGTAGGTCTCACATTTTCCATAGAGAAATCTGTTTTTGGTGTCGACGAGGTACTTATTGTTGGACATTTATGTGGCCATTATGGTCGAAAGCCATACCCACAAAAAGTTGATGCCATTAGCAAGATTTCTGAAACATGTAACAACGTGAGTGAGGTACGTAGATTTCTTGGTGCTTGCATCTTTTATGTTATTTGGATCCCTCACTTTGCTCATGTTGCTGATTGTCTTTATGACTTGTTGAGGAAGAAACGAAAATTTATTTGGACTGACAAACACACTCAAGCTATGCGTAAATTGAAGAAATTATTGCTTGAAGCTCCCATCCTTAAGCGTGTAGACTATTCTGCTAACAATCCTATTATATTGACTGTTGATACTAGTCCTATGGGTATAGGTTGGGTCATAAGTCAAGACGATAGTGAAGGGAATAGATATGCAATTAGGTTTGGTGCCAAAATTCTACATGAAACACAACGAAAATATCCACAGATCAAACGAGAACTATGGGGTATGGTAACAGCTTTGAAAATAGACAAAGAATATTTCATTGGTGCAAATGTCAAAGTTGAGACTGATTGTTTGCCTCTCATTGGAATGATAGCCAATTGTTCATCTCCTGATATAGCCATGCTTAGATGGATCTCATATATTAAGTTCATAAATCCTGAGTTAGTTCATATTTCAGGTAAGTCAAACTCAGTTGCTGATATGTTATCGAGAGCTAGATTTGATGATGATCTTGAAAGTGATCTAATAAAGAATGTGAATTTAGTTGACTATGTTCCACATATATATGAGTATGAGAAATTTCATGAGTCTGAGTACGAAGATGAATGGAGAGACATAGGAAAGTATCTCAGTACACTACAACCATTACCTAGCTGGACTACGAATAGATTCCGTAACATTAGGAAACGAGCTTATAACTTTTTCCTATGTAATGGTTATCTTTGGAGACATGCTAAGGGTAAGGTTAAGAATCCACAACGAGTCCTGGGAAAACGAGGTCTTCAATTGCAAGTAATGAAGGAAATGCATGAGACATTATGGGCCGGTCATAAAGGATTTTTTGGAACATATGAAAAAATTAGAAGTACCTATTATTGGCCTACGATGTATGTTGACATTAGTAGCTATGTTTCTACATGTTCTACTTGTCAACTTCATTCATCAGTCAAACATAGAGATCCATTGCATCCTACTTATCCACCTTGTATTCACTACAAGTGGGTAGTAGATCTTGTAACTATGCCTAAAGGTATTGACAAAATGTGTTACATTGTACTTGCAAGAGAAGACTTAACTAATCATGTAGAGGGACGTGCACTACGATCTAAGACCACTTACAATGTTTGCAAATTCTTGCTTGAAGATGTCATAAGTCGCTTTGGGTACATAGAGAAAGTAGTTGCCGATCGTGGAGAGTTAAATGCGAGAGAAGCTAAAGAGTTCTTTGAGCGTCACGGTATTCGTTTGTCTCTCACTACTGCATATAACCCAGAGGCCAATGGTAAAATAGAGAGAGGGCATCCACCTATTGTGAAAGCCATATCTAAAGCATGTAATGGTGACATCAAACAATGGCCTAAATTCTTACCTTTTGCACTTTGGGCAGATAGAATGACATGCACACGTACTACTGGATATATGCCTGCTGAACTCATGTATTGTCAAAAACCATTGTTTCCAATTCAGTCTCATATTTCTGCATGGTCAAATTTGCCTTGGTCTGAAAACATGTCTACTGATGATTTTTTGAGTTTGCATATTAAACAGTTAGAACAAGGTAAATTAAGACTTGATGATGCTGTTAAAAAATTAAGAGAATCTAGAATGAAGAACAAGCATTATTTTGATAAAACTCATCGATTGCGTCCTAAGCCAATTGAAGTAGGAGATTGGGTGCTCATTTATGATAGTACATTTGACTCTCAATATGATGCACGCAAAAAGCTCACTCAACGGTGGTTTGGGCCATACATTGTATCAAAAGTCAACAACAATGGTACGTATGCTCTTTGTGAATTAAATGGTGTTGCACTAAAAACTTTGATTGCAGGTAAAAGGATAAAGTTATTCAAGAAGTGTGATAATGACGAGTACATTTTGGATGAGGACATTGAAGAAGATGACAACAATGAGGCCGATTCATAAACAGGAGTATCCATGTTATAAAAAAAAAAAAAAAAAAAAAAAAAACATCATTAATTTTTCAAGTTCATGTTGCTTTGTTTTTTTTCAAGTTCATTCTATTTTTTTTCCATGCTTGTTTCATGCATGTTTTTTTTCAGTCTTTGCATCACATTGCATATCCACATCACTTGAGTTAAAAAAGGCAAATGATGATTTCTCTACTTGTGTAGAATTGTATCTTAAGTAGTAACTTATCTACTAAGAAATTGATTATAATCTAGGATTGTGGAAAGATAGGGCATGTAGATTTGGAGGTTTATTTTGGTGACAAGACTTTCATATATAAACATGCATATGTATCCTGTATCGAAAGCATAATTGTTGAAATCCTATCTCCTGCTATTGCATGTTTCTACATCCTTAGTCCATCTCACAGCACTTGTATCGGAGTTTAAACGACTGTTCTCCGTCATCAAAAATGGTTGTACCTTGTATCGGGGTTTAATTTTTCCTCGTCAAAAAAAAAAAAAAAAAGCTACACGTTACCAAGAAGTTTACACTTTCTTCCACCCTAAAAAAGTGATCGTAACCATAAAGTTGCCGAATCATCATCATCATCGGAAAAAAAAAAAAAAAGAGCAAGCCAAAGGAGGATAAAGAGGCATAGTAGAATAAATCACGGGCTATATAAGCAGATTTATGCATTAGTGGAGTTTAGTTAGATTTCCTTGCATGTTATTAGAGAAAGAGCATATTCATATTTATGTAGGAAAGGAGTTGATCTAAAATAAGCTAAAGATGAAAGATGTCTCTTGAAAATCCTAAATCTTTGTTTATAATCATATTTAAGGTAGATTGATTTATGAAAAAGGTACAAATTTTTCTTCAAGATGAGAGGAACTGATGCTTAAAACGACTCAATACAACCACTTCCACTTCATATTGATGCTTGTTTTTTTTTTCTTTCTTGTTGCCAATGTTGCTTGTTCATTTGCATATATGTTGCCTATTTGTTCATGCATATTCATGTTTCCTGTTTCAATTATTTCTTTCATGCAAATTTTGCTTCATGTCACGTTACCTACTTATTCATGCATATAATCAATTTTCCTTCCATGTTTCTTATGTTGCCTATAAAAGAATTTGATGCCTGGAACATTTTGTTTTTCACAGATGCTAGAGTGGCGCTTCCGGAGGAATCGCAGGTTTAGTGGGGGCGAATGTCGTCGAGATTTTCTCTCCTCTCTCACTTGTGAAGGCCTACAAAAAAAAAACATATTTGGTGAAGGTAGCCAGAATTCCCCGAGAAGTCCAGGATGCATCAAGGATGTCAAAGGAAGGTCACATACAAAGTTTCAAAGAAATCAAGAAAGTCCATGGTAGCGGTCAAAGTTGGTCAAAGCTGGTCAAAGTTGGGAAATTAGGGCAAAAATTTCATTGTCACCAAATTAGATGAAAATCCATATACTTGTAAAGATTGTCAAAGGAAGTCTATAGCCCAAATTTCAGTAGAAAATGGATTTAGTAGCACATTGATATGCTATGTTCATTTTGTAAAAATGTATTTTTTCTAGTTTGACCCTACAAATTCTTGTATAGAAATTTATGTTAGCCATATGGTTTGGCATGTATAAAGACCATATGTGGCTACATATTTGTATAAAGTTTCAAGGCTATCCGAGCTTCCTAGACACCTTAATGCCACCTTGCAAGCTTCCAAATGTAGTCAAACTTGTACAAGTTAGATTCAGATGGGAGTTTTTTCTGCATATTCTTGAAGGAGATCTTTGGAAACATAGTCCTACAATGTTTCATCTTCATCAAAGACTTTTTGGAGGGTCAAAGAGCACAAAGTCCAGTTTTCAAGGTCACCGCAGTTTTCTAGACTAAGAAAATTGAAGGCTTGAATGTCTGCCACATGTCAAAATATGATTGAACCATGTTGTACGGTCAAGATGAGCTCATATTCAAGGGTGGAGATGCACTAAAGCATAAAGGAAGGAGGATCCACGAATTTTTTCCATAAAAGAAGACCTTTTTTACAATCAAAGATCAATAATGCAGCATTTCTCCAAAAATAGTGGCTTATCTTATCCGAATTGATGTCAGCACTGATCCGACGGTCCAGATCATCCCCAGATCCAATGGTGGAGAATGAGGGCGCCTAAATTTCACTCCTTTACACTAGATTTGATAGAAAGAACAATTCCAAGCCATTGATTTGATTAATCAAATGGTTGTAATCAAAAGTAGTGATCCTAGAGTTGAGAGTTGATTTCTCTAGATCCAAGGGCCCAAATTCATTCAAAAAACTATATAAACCCCCCTCCAAACTCCTAGAGCATCATTGTTAGGCATCCATAGGGCTCATGCTAGCTTACGGTTTCCTTGAGACGATCACCCTCGGTTGAGCGAGTGAGGATCCAAGGTGAGCTAGTATGAGTATAGAACCTAGTTTCAAATTTAAGTTAGAACTCCAATCTAGGATAGGCTCTTGAAACCAGCATCTCTATCTTGACTCACCCTCGGTGGAGCGTGTGAGTGAGTTAGAGCTGATTTTAATGAGTCTTAGACTTCTTTAGTTAGACGTTACGAGCCTAGACAGACATAGGGTCACTGGAGTGGAACTCACCTTCTTACGTGTGACATTCGGTTGAACTGTCATGGTTTGAGGGTCGGAACCACCTTTGATCAGTAGACTGCTTAGCATGACGTACCACGACGATATTTTACATGTAACTTAATTCAAATCCTTTTAATTCATGTCACTTGTCACTTGTCTCTTGTCTCCTCTCTCAGTCTCTTAAGTATTTTTACATGTCTTCTATTTCTTCTATGTGTGAGAAGGCTCCGCAGTATTGCGTTGAACCAGTGAGGCTATTTCTTTGAGCTTGTGAGTAAAATCCATCATCATAATTCACTTCCATGTATATAATCCATACAAATCCATACATATTTATTAGTTTCTGAAAGTGTGTAAGAAGCTCCATTATTGGACCATTCTTCCTTTCGAAACTGATTTATGTGTAAGGATTCCATCTATTCTCATCATGCATACATATCATCCAAAGAAGGCTATACATATGGATTAGAATTAGGAAGTGTTTAAGAAGCTCCTCCAATGGACCATTCTTCCTTCCAAATTTGATTCGTGTGTATGGTTCTCTTTCATTTTTATCATTCATGTCATCAATTTAACTTGCACACCTACATTCCCATTCCCATAATTATTTCAACATCTCTCTCTTCTCCATTCTCAACATTAATTTCACCTTCACATCTTTAAACCTTCCAACATTCATTAGCTTCATACACCCTGTGTGTGCCACGACCGGACCCGATCCACCCGGATTGCGATCACCTCCACACCGTCGCGTATACCAATGACCATACCTGCAAATTTTTTTTTGGGCAGAGTGTTTTGTCTTTTGCTACAGCAACATTACCATGATGTTGTTGAACAAAAGACAATACACTCTGCCCAAAAAAAACCGAGTACATGTGATGTGTACTCTAATGACAACCGAAATATGATTTCATGAAACAGAGTATTATTGTACACAAAAGAGATAATCAGAATGAACAATGAACCATGTACAAAAGAAGTTATATATTTCAATAATGAAGCATGTACAAGAGTGTGGCAAACCACTGTCATATATGATGCTTTTACAAAATCTTGCAAAGCAATGTATTGCCATATGGAAATCAAATACAAAATATTGGTCTTCCACTGCCATACACATGCAAAGAACGTTCCATATCAACAGTCCTGCAACAAAGAACATTAATGGAAAGAGATAAATTCACATGAAAATTACAAACAAGTAAAAACCAAGTTTAGAAATTAATTACCTCATCACAAATGCTCCCATGAAACTACCGCACCCTGTCCCTCCAAGTCCTGTAATAGTGCAGTCAACCCATGACTATATCCATAAGACTCCTCCATTCGTGTGTGAGGACGACCCATTGCCACCTCTTGAAACAAATATAAAAAGATTAGAGAAATATATATGAGAAATTTAACACAAATAAATTCAATAAATGAAATGGTACTTACAAACTCATGACGCATCGTGTCATATCCACCGCTGCCCAAATGTGACGGTCCAATCGTGTCTAGACGTGTGGCTACGGCATTTCGCTGCTGGCGATATCGATCAGGAGTCTGCTATTGCTCATCACGAATCATGTCCCACTCCTGAGCATCTAACCACACAGGCTTTGGTAAGCCTTCTCTGAATGCATCACGAGCCTCGGATCGTCGATGCGACATGACCTCACGTGCGGTGTGCAGAATCCACTCTAAACTGACAATCGACTGTCCATCGGCTAGTCGGAACTCCTCGTAAATCGTCTGTGTGATATAATTCTTCCGATCTTTATCCTGTTCACTCCATTTCAACATGATGGAGTGTCCAAGCTCGATGGAGCAAAGCTCTCCTATGCGTGCACGCATTGCTTTGCCAGCCGCATCCATCACCGGAGCTCCATCTCGGATACTATACACCTTGGAGTCCTCATGGTCATGAGCACCCCAAGGTGTACGTGGTGTACTGCGTGGTGTACTACGTGGCGTACCTACATTTGAGGTACTCGTCGTAGGAGTAGAAGCGGGCGACACAATGTCCGTCGCACTTCCTCCACAACAACTGTCTCCTCCGCCTCCAGACCTACCTATAGATCCACTCCTAGAACCTGCTGCTCCAGAGCATGACCTCGATCTACGAGACGTGCCAGACCCTGTATTGTGCTGAGGTGTCGAACGCACATGTCTACTAGTAGACCCAGTAGGAGATGGCTGCAAAGATGGTCGTGGTGGAGTCACAAAGCTAGGAGACATACCTCCTACAGGAGTAGCACCACCCTCAGGAGTGACACCGACAGGAGTGACACCGGCGGGAGTGACACCGGCGGGAGTGAGGCTAGCGGGAGTGAGGCCGGCAGGAGTAAGGCCGCGAAGAGTGAGGCCGGGAGGAGTGCTACGACGAGCGATCTAATACTGTGATGCAGCGGCCATATACGCAGGAGGAGCCTGAGAGATAAACTCCAAAAACTACTCCTCTGTCATGGAATGTGGAGTGACTGGAGGACTGTCTCCCATCGTGCTCTGTAATAAAAGAACTCAAATAAATAGCATGCGATAAGAAAAATAATATAGGGAATAAACAAAAAAAAACCAAAAATTAGTACGTACAAGTGTTTATTCAAAAATCCTCTATTCTAGCATCCTCTTGAAGATCCGATGCACCAAGAATATCTATCTCTATATTGATGGCTTCTAAATCCCTTGCTATGCTGGTTTCCTCTTGATCATCGTCTATTGCTTCGTCTTCTCGAACAATGACCTCTTCTTCAATGACCTCTTCTTCTCGAACAATGATCTCTTCCTCCTCAACTATCGAATGAATCTCTGAGTCCACTAGAGATGGACTTTCTTCTACATCTATGTTTTCAAAAATTTGTCTACTACGTGGAGCGACTTATAAAACAAATAGCCACTCTGGGTCTTTTGAATCTGGTATAAAAGCAACTTGCTCACAGTGTTCGGGAAGTACAAATGTATCCCTTTCATCTATCCATAATCTTGTGGAGTCGACTTGAAGCAAACCGCTCTTATCTCGTCTCATTGTTGCGTTTCTTCCAGAGGTTACTACTTTGAACCATTTCACGTCAAAAACAAAGTAATCAAACTTTTTGAAAGATAGTTTCAAGATGTCTTGAATCACACCACAATAATCTAACTCGCCTTCTAGAGCATTATCATCTCTTGCAAACTAGCAAACTTTGGCCACTAGCAAACTGTGGCCACTTACTATCTATGTGCTTCCAAGCATCAGAGTCAGCTGGCACTCACAATAAAAAAAAAAGGAGAAAACACAAAGAAATAGGAGACGATGCTATAGTATGTGCAATACTTACCAAAATTTCAGATGTAGAGAAATAGAGCGGTGTCGGGAAGAAGGAGGTCGTGGCAGGAAGCCGGTGCGTGGGGTTGGATCAGGCCCCTCTCTGGTGCACCGTTCCCGCTGTCCTACGAGCGGCGTCTGCGCGTTGCGCGCCTTGCCTGTGCTCTATGGAGCGTGCGCCATCCTCGTCGGGACCCTTGCCCCTCGGAAGTGTCGAGACGTGCGTGCGTACGCATTGAAAAGAGACGATCAGATACCGTAGTGATACACGGGATGCAGATGAAGCCAATGATACAACGGAAATGAAACTGAAGCCTCCAATAAAATGAATGATACAAACAGGCCGCTAGAGTGCGGGCCGACGGTACAATAAAACCGCTACAGTGCGGTGTGATGATACAATATAAACGCCGCCGCTACAGTGCGGGCCGGCTAGTGTCTACTCTAGATCCCTCCGCAATGGCCTTCCTTCTCTTTACTTCAGATAATCAGAAACCGCATAAACCTGTAGGAAAGTTCCACAAGAAAAACCACGGGGAGGAACAAATGAGTTTAGGCACCTATTTATAGGCCTCCCCACCCTTGGGCTTTCCTCTAGAAACTTCCAACCTCCTCAACTAACTTTCCAATTTCAGACGACCATGCATGTTCACTTACTATTCTTGGAAATCCCATCTCTTGATTCTATTTTTGATTTTGTCCTTTTTATTTTTCCTAAATTAATGTTTTGGTTTCACACTATATATAGGGTTAATCAATCTAAGGGTTTGGGCGAGGATAAACACCGATTTCAAGGGTCTAAGCTACGGATTTTCGTCGGGGAAGTTAGGGTTTTGATCACAATTATCTCAAACTCGCCAATTCATGGGTTTACTTACAAATTTGGCCTAAACTCCAAGGGTTTCCAAGGGTTCAAGTCCAGTTTTCATGGGATAAACTCGTGTTTCCAGTCAGTTTCAAGGGTCAAACCTAAAGTTTTCATGGGTCTAAGGTTAGTTATTTACACGCACGGTTCTAATGCACATCTCGGACATGGTTTCTTATCACACAAGCAATCAAATTAGTAAAATCATGCATGAAATGTACCCTCTTTAGATCAAAAAATCACACAAAAACTCAAAAACAATGAACTTTTGAAAAAAAACAATGCACACTCCCTGCGGGATTTCATCCGGACATTCGCTCCCGCTAAACCTGCACATCGTCCCGATGGGCCAACCTGCAAGATCCAACAGAAGAGAATCAGGGTTCTTTTTTTTAAATCTCTTTACACTTTTTATCTTTTGCTTTTCAAAACTCAAATCATGATCTCATGCAGTCATGCAATTTTTATAAAGATTAGTACGAATTTTAGAAAACTAGGTAGATTCAAGCTTCACAAACATCATATTATGTTTCTGCGTCTCCAATCTGACAAGTAATCACATGAATAGATCATCGGCTTTCTAGATCTTTTGTTCGTTCAACTGGTTCAGATCCAACTGCTCATTCTAAGTACTAGCATATACATATGTTTCTACTAACTCAGTTTATAGAATATACCTTGATTCCCACTATTTATCTCCTACTTGTCCAACTCTCCATTAGATCTTTCTTTCTTTTTCTTTTTCTTTTTCATTTTTCTTTTCCTCTTTCTTTTTAGCTCAGCATTTCTTTTTATCTTTTATTTTTCACAAATCGGCCTATGTCGAAATTGGGTGCGACTCATGGACTTGTCCGCCCGGCCAAGTTCGTTCCACCTGTCTGCCGACCCGACATAGCGCACGACATACACAATGTCAACCCTGCATGAAATCGACGTCAGCTCATGGCTCTGACCACCCGATGAGAGTGACTCCACCCGCCTACCAATCCATACAGGCGCATGACAACAGATAGGTCAGGCCTACGACGAAACTAGCTACGGCTCGTGGCCTTGATCACCCGACCAAGGTGGTTCCACCCGCCTACTAGCCCATCGTAGCGCACCAACAACATACACGCACATATAAGCTGGCATGAGTATGAATGTTTCTTTATAAATCATGATCCATATGGAGGTAAGATCTCATGAGAAACAAATAGTAAGATCCAAAGTTTCCCACTCACTAAGTGTTCAAATCAATCAGCATATACATGCACTCGGTCTAAGCATGCCATCACATTCCCAAGTTTTCACTCCCAAAAGTCTTTAGTCCACTAACTGATCTTATTCATATAATTCCTAGTCGCTCATGCTTCGTACAAACCTATAATAGATACTTGGTATCTTCGTTCTACATGATTTTCATAAATTCATACATATCTTTATCACACACAGTAATGCAATGCAAATGCTCTAACAGAAAGGAAACAGATCTCAAATCAAAAACATTTCACCTGGTCATTTTTCTTCATTTTGATCCAGCTTTTCTTAATCTTCATGGTCTATCATTCTTCATCAGCATCAGCCTCAGTGTCATCAGTTCCCTCCAGAAGTTCTTGCTCAATCTCATAATCCACTTCATTTCTTTTCTTGAATAATTTTATCCTCTTTCCTGCAATCAAAGATCTCAAAGGAGTAGTGTCTAACTCACGAAGTGCATACGTACCATTTTCAAACACAGACATAACCACATACGGCCCAAACCATCGTTTGGTCAATTTCTTCCTAGCATCGTATTGAGTATCGAATGTACTGTCGTACACCAACACCCAATCATCTATCTCAATCCTATGTGGTCTGAGTCGATGGGTTTTGTCAAAATAGATCTTGTTCTTTAACCTTGACTCCTTTAGCTTTTGGACTGCTTCTTTCAACTTTTCATTTCCTTGTTCTAATTGCTTTATTCTCAATGATAATAACTCTTCGCTCGTCATACCATCATTCCATGGGAGCGTCAACCATGTCACTATCTGAGTCTGGATGGGGAAGACTGGCTTCTGACAATACATCAATTCAGCAGGCATGAAACCTGTGGACCGAGTGTAAGTCATCCTATCAGCCCATAACGCGAATGGAAGAAATCTAGGCCATTGCTTGATGTCATCGCTGCAAGCCTTAGAGATCGCCTTCACAATTGAAGGATGGCCTCTCTCGATCTTTCCATTTGCCTCTGGGTTATAGGCAGTGGTGAGAGACAATCGAATTCCATGGCGATCAAAGAACTCTTTTGCCTCTCTCGCATCCAACTCTCCCCTGTCCGCAACCACTTTCTCAACGTATCCAAATCTCGAGATCACTTCTTCTAAAAGGAATTTGCATACATTATAAGTAGTCTTCGTACGAAGAGCTCGACCTTCCACATGGTTGGTCAAGTCCTCTCTAGCAAGCACAATGTATCTCATCTTATCTATCCCTTTGGGCATGGTTACAAGGTCGACCACCCACTTGTAATGGATACAAGGAGGGTAAGTCGGATGTAACGGGTCTCTATGCTCAACTGATGAATGCACCTGGCATGTAGCACAAGTGCCTACAAAATCTCTCACACTGACATAAATCCCTGGCCACCAGTAGGCTTCCCTAATCTTCTCATATGTGGCATAGAATCCTTTGTGACCTGCCCATAAGGTCTCATGCATCTCTCTCATAACTTTTCTCTGAAGTCTCCTCGAACTTAGTACTCTCTGTGGACTCTTCACCTTGCCTTTAGCGTGTCGCCAAATAAGCCCGTCCTTCAAGAAAAAGTTGTAAGACTTTTTCCTGATGGATCTATACTTATTTGTGGACCAGCCTGGGGAAGGTTTCAGAGTACTCAGATATCTCCCTATATCTCTCCACTGACCATCATACTCATTCTCTCGGAACTGCTCATATGCATATACCAATGGATCGTATCTTATCATATGTATATCCTTTTCTACCTCATCATCATCATCAGACCCATCATCGAATTTTGCCCTTGAAAGCATATCCGCCACTGTATTCGACTTCCCAGCAATGTGTACAAATGCAGGATTTATAAACTTTATATAAGAGATCCATCTAAGCATAGCAATATCCGGGGATGAACAATTTGCAATCATGCCAATCAGTGGAAGACAATCGGTCTCAACTATAACATTCGCCCCAATAAAATACTCTTTATCGCTCTTTAAAGCAGTCACTAATCCCCATAACTCTCTCTTAATCTGTGGATATTTTCTTTGGGTATTATGTAGGATCTTAGCACCAAAGCGCACTGCATATCTTTGCCCCTCATCATCATCTTGCCCTATGACCCAGCCTATGCCAATAGGACTGGTATCAACGGTCAAAATGATAGGTCTCTGACCTGAATAGTCAACACGCTTCAGAATCGGAGCTTCAATTAGCAGCTGCTTCAGTTTACGCATAGCTCTCGACTGTTTCTCTGTCCATACAAACTTCTTTCTCTTTCTCAGCAGATCATATAAGGGGTTCGCAACATGAGCAAAGTGAGGAATCCATATCACATAGAATACACAGGCTCCTAGAAACCTTCTCACCTCACTGACATTACGACACACCTTAGAGATCTTGCTAATGGCCTCAACTTTCTGCGGGTACGGCTTGCGGCCATAATGTCCACACAGATGTCCTACAATGAGGACCTCATCAACGCCAAAAATAGATTTCTCTAAAGAAAGTGTCAGCCCTACATCTTCAAATCTCTTAAATATCTTCTCACAGTCAGAAATATAATCACTCACAAACTTTCTGCATCCTGAAGCATCTAAACTCACATCTTTCACTCTTTCCTCACATCCCTTTATAGGAACATCATCAATAAATGGCATAGTCACAGATGGTATAAAGTCTCGTAAGACCAGAATTCGTCGCTCCTTGAGCCACAGAATTCGTCGCTCCTTGCGGCAAAGTACACATGCGTACAAGGCCCAGTGGAGTCCTCATGGTCGTAATGTCTCTACTCTCCATAGCCAACTGAAACTGGTCATAACCTGAATACAAGTCTCCCATAGAGTAGATGGAATGCCCAGAAAACGCCTCAGCAAACTCATCCACTATGGGTCCTGTCCCTACATTTCTAATTGTGATTTTATTCATAGGTTGCAGATCCTGAATGAAACGAAGCTTTCCATTTTTCTTAGGCACAGTAAACCACCTATTCGAATATGGAGCCGAGGAGGGTTCCAATATCCGCATGGAAATATTTTCCTTTAGCAACCTCATCAGCTCAGGTAAGTGAGCCTTTGGGACTGGTATAGGCCGGATATTCCATGGTATATGTGGCACTGTAAAGATAATCATGGGAGGTACTTGTTTCGGGTCTACACAACCTATCTCATGTGGGAAAAGTGCAAACACTTTTTCGTGTTTCTTGATGACTTCAATAAATTTCTGTTTCTCTTCTTTTCTCAGAAACAATTTCTCTGCAAATTTGATCTCTTTAATAGTCTCATCAGTAAAATGATGCCCTATGAGCTCTCTTCGTCTCAGCATAGGGTCATCTGACACTCGTAGATACTTTTCATGACTATCTTCTGGCAATGGCTGAGCTATAGGCTTCACTTTTTTATCCACAGTCTTATACTTTGTATTTACACTTGCTTCATGCTCTCTCATAAACTCCTTAATCATCTCATACTCTTGGATAGAGCTGAGCATAATGATTTCTCATTTCTCATTTCTCTCAAATGCCTTCTCAAGCTCTTCCAGAGTAGTCGAACTTCTCTCTAACTGGATCACATCTTCAATCTTCTCATCAGGTAACATCATTCCTAAATCCTTATAGTATCTCTCATGAACTTTTCTGAATTTATTTGAAACATTTTCTTTCTGTAAACATAGCAACTTGAATGCAGATGAATAAATAGAAAAACTTTCAAAACTATGTACAAAGTCATGTGAGACATCAAACCAACTCCCACTATTGTCTCGCTCAACAGTGGATCCTAACAGAAATTTTGATCAGCAGAAGCTCCATACTCTCCAACAGGCATACACTCATCATGGTCATGTGAATTAATAGGTTTCTTTCTTATATTCTTTCTATTCCTGGAGTGATTTGGACACACAATCATCACTTGCAGAGAATGAAGACCAGATCTAGAACGGATTCGTGCATAGGCAGATCCATCATCCATGGCCTTAGTCTCCATTCTTACCTCAGCTATAAAGGGCTGCCCAAGGATAGCCTCATATGAACAATGGTCCTGGACAAAGAAGTGAAATTCTTCAGAAATCCCTCCTATGGTCACAGGCACAAAGGCGCATGCCCCAAGCAGTGCTCCTGAACCATTATCCGCTGTCCTCATCCTCCATCCATGATCTTTGTCAATCGGCCACCTAAACTTATCATAGAGCTTCTTAGAAATCACGTTTATCTCTGACCCTGAGTCAATCAAGGCCAGAGCAAAACATGACTCCTCGTTGCTCCCTAACATTATCTTCATCTCTGGAGTTCCTCTCGCCCAACAGGTCCTGCTAAGCTCACTTTCTGTCTTCCTCATTTCATCATCAGGTATAATAGGACCTAGATAATTTTTATGACACCTGACAACCTCATCATCATCATCATCAGATGTATCACTCAATGTAACTGCTTCATTTATCACTTGAATATCTTCAGTTGCTTCTTCCATCTCTACATCTTCAGGTAGTGGAAACCTCTTTCTCTTAACCAGCTTTATAAAACTGTCCTTGAACTCAGGCTTCGCTATGGAGAAGACCTGCTCCAAGGACATGGTCACTTGGCTCTTCAGTAAAATGTCATTTAATATCTCTCTTGCATCATTTTTCCTTTCCAACTCGGAAATTAATACAGCCTTTGGAGTTCTCTTCTTTTCCTTCTTCTTTTCTTTTTCAGCCTCTTGAATACTTTCTTGAATTTCATCTTTCTTTTGAACAGGTTCAGGTTCTTTCTCTTTCTCTTTAGTCAGTTCTTGAATCTTAGTTGGCCCAGCCGGCCTCTTTCCCTCTCTTATCTCTTTCTTCTTTGCCTCTTCCTTTGAAACAACAGGCTCTTTGAATTGTACTTTCCTTTCTGGCTCTTTAGCCTTTTCTTCGGCCTCTTGGCTTTGCTTTCTGGTCACTCTTCTTTCTGGCTGAGTCTCTTCCTGATTCTCATCTCTCTTCCTCTTTTCTTCTACATTGGCTATATGGGAATAGACCGAGGATTCTTCAACAAGAGACTTCCAGGCAGTCTTCTGCATGATCGCATCCCTAGCCCTCACTAAAGCCTCAATGGAATAATTTCTTTGGGGTCGAGGTCTAGGCACTTTTTCATCTTCCTCCTCAACAGGTTCTAATGGTGCAGCTGATGTACTTGCATTATTGCCAGATAAATCTTCATAAAACTTCTTCATTCCCCTCTTTCCCCAATTCACAGGTAGAGGAAGGCGGGTCCTGAAGTCACATAACTTCTTATCGATATCTATCACCAGTTGATGCTCTTTTGCTAGCTTAAGCTCTTCACAGGCATATGAAAAATGCTCTTGTGCATCACACCATACGCATCTCTTAGCCCCTCCAAACCCACCAGTCGCTCGTCTCTCAAAAGGTCCAGTGTTTCTTTGAAATGTGGTTTGCACTCGTGGTGTAGGTATCTGTTGGGCAACAGGCTGCACTGGAGGTGCAGGCTGTGGCATCACATAGCCTTGCATACTTGGAATGCGCATAGTGCCTCTCTGTAATGTATCTACATAACTCGTACTCGCCTGAGGAGGAGTGGGGTCCTGATATCCCATAGAATTAACTTTATTGTGAATACTCGCCATTTCTTTTGACATAGATGCTTGCATCGTAATAAGATTCTCTATCTGTCGACTGAGAATCTCAACCTGTAGCTCCATCGGCGATCGCGAAGTGGATGCAACATTAGCAAAAGCTGACGTTGCAGGCACATTCGGAATTGCCAGAAGTGGAGCTTCCCTAGGCGGTTGTGGTGTTACCACTACAGGTCTATCGTATAACACCGCTTGGCGTTGCCTCATTTGGGCAACTGCTTCTACCCCTCTCCTCACTACACCCCAATCTTCAGTCAATCCAAATCTCTTCCCAGGCTCTTCAATCCTCCTTTCGACCTCAGTCCTGTCTTCAAGACTTAAAATCCTAAGGAAATATATAACTAGATCAGGTTTCAAAGCATCTAAATCGGCCTGTGGAAGTTGTTCATATCTTCTCAAGAACTCATTCAAAAGTTGAGTGAGGGATGCAGTGGGCTTCGGAGAGCTTATCCACCGCAAGAACCCTTCTCTACTGTGTTGGGAAAAGTCTTCTAAATAAAACAGCTTATGCAATTCTTTTCTGAATTCGGTCCAAGGCTTTGCCATATGTGCTGTAATAGGGGCTAAAATGGATCTTGATACTACCCGTGTGAAGTAATGTGTAAATACATCTTCGGGTAGACCATAAATCCGTGCCTGTTCCTCCAAAACATCTAGGTACTCGGTTACGTTCAAGCCTGTAAACTTTCCTTTTTCTCTCAATACCGCTTGGACTACGCGGGCCCCTTGTTTCTCTATTACCATTTCCTTGAATATATCCTCCATCTCTCTTCTCTGCTCTGTCCTAGAATGTAGCACAAGGTCAAGTGTAAGTGGTTCAAGTATCTCTCTAAGCTCAGAGTAGAGATCAGAGAAGAGGCTTGATGAGTCACGAGCCAGGAGGTAAAGGTCAGTCTAAGCTCTGTGATATGCCGAGGCCAAAGTCTAGTCAAACTGTCCTCTCTTCGATTCCCAAGATTTCAATGTATTTTCCCCCTTTTTGTGATAAGTTTTCTAATGTTTTGTCTAAGCTATGAAACTAGTAAATCCCTAGTCTTAAGAAGAGAAAAAAAAAAGTGCTCACACGTATAGACTAAACTAATGCAAAGCGTGGATGCTCAAACTCAAGCAATAAGACAATCTTTCTGTTTCAGTAGTGTATGTGA
This sequence comes from Ceratopteris richardii, assembly GCA_020310875.1. Taxonomy (NCBI): domain Eukaryota; kingdom Viridiplantae; phylum Streptophyta; class Polypodiopsida; order Polypodiales; family Pteridaceae; genus Ceratopteris; species Ceratopteris richardii. The sequence continues at coordinate 110,948,029 of CM035437.1, read as the reverse complement.
AGCAATGCAAAATTCAAATAACTTGAAATGCTAGTACCTAAAATCTCTTTCCGATGCCGAGGCTCTTGTCTCTTTCCTCAAGGAGTAGGTGACGCGATGAGGATCACCGGGCAACCACCTCGCTTCACGTCGGGTTTAGGTGTCGGGAAGAAGGAGGTCGTGGCAGGAAGCCGGTGCGTGGGGTTGGATCACGCCCCTCTCTGGTGCGCCGTTCCCGCTGTCCAACGAGCGGCGTCTGCGCGCTGGGCGCCTCGCCTGTGCTCTCTAGAGCGTGCGCCACGAAAATGAAACTGAAGCCTCCAATAAAATGAATGATACAAACAGGCCGCTACAGTGCGGGCCGACGGTACAATAAAACCACTACAGTGCGGTGTGATGACACAATATAAACGCCGCCGCTACAGTGCGGGCCGGCTAGTGTCTACTCTAGATCCCTCCGCAATGGCCTTCCTTCTCTTTACTTCAGATAATCAGAAACCGCATAAACCTGTAGGAAAGTTCCACAAGAAAAACCACGAGGAGGAACAAATGAGTTTAGGCACCTATTTATAGGCCTCCCCACCCTTGGGCTTTCCTCTAGAAACTTCCAACCTCCTCAACTAACTTTCCAATTTCAGACGACTATGCATGTTCACTTACTATTCTTGGAAAATCCCATCTCTTGATTCTATTTTTGATTTTGTCCTTTTTATTTTTCCTAAATTAATGTTTTGGTTTCACACTATATACAGGGTTAATCAATCTAAGGGTTTGGGCGAGGATAAACACCGATTTCAAGGGTCTAAGCTACGGATTTTCATCGGGGAAATTAGGGTTTTGATCACAATTATCTCAAACTCGCCAATTCATGGGCTTATTTAAAAATTTGGCCTAAAATCCAAGGGTTTCCAAGGGTTCAAGTCCAGTTTTCATGGGGTAAACTCGTGTTTCCAGTCAGTTTCAAGGGTCAAACCTAAAGTTTTCATGGGTCTAACGTCAGTTATTTACACGCACGGTTCTAATGCACATCTATGACATGCTTTCTTATCACACAGGCAATCAAATCAGTAAAATCATGCATGAAATGTACCCTCTTTAGATCAAAACATCACACAAAAACTCAAAAACAATGAACTTTTGAAAAACAACAATGCACACTCCCTGCGGGATTTCATCCCGACAGCGGTGTGTGTAGAGATAGAGAGAGAGAGAGAGAAAGAGAGATGTGTGTATGCAATATGCTCATAATGTAGTTTATGCATGAAAACTCGATAGTAGCAGACTTTGGTTCAAAAGGCGAGCAAATGTTGAGTTTTTTCTCTCGGCTCCAATTAAAACATTGCATCGGTATGAGTGCCAGTATGGGCATAGGTATGAGCATTGGTATAAGCGTCGGTTACTTCTAGTAAATTACCGATGCTTGTATCGATGCTCATACCGGTGCTCATAGTTTTCGATGTGCATACCGACTATTTATTTTCAACGACTATAGTGATGATTAAATGCCTTCTGTATCGCATCCGTGGTTTTTCAAGCATTTTCAATTGTCATACTGATGCCTTATTGTGAGCGTCAGTATGGACAACATTAGTATGCCCCTCATATGTTGTAATGTATTGAATGTGTTACCAATAGAATGTACAAAGATAAGTAGCTTGTTAGGCTTATAAGCGTATCTACACATCGGGGGAAAACAACTTCCTAAAGAGGGAGAAAAGTGTCTTAGGGGCCTAGTGTATTCTCATACATCATAACAAAATATATCAATAAGGGGATGCACTATTATGTACTTAATGAAGCATAAAGATGAAGTATTTTCATGCTTCTATAAATATTCAGCTCTTTTGGAGAATCAAACACATGAAACCCTAAAAATATTGAGGTCTAATGGAGGGGGAGTATAAGCCTTCCATGCGTTTTGTTCCCCTCTTTAAGATAGAGGAAGCAAAAGGGAAATCACTATCTGATACATTTTGAGCAGAGTGAAATGGCAGAGGGAAGGAATAGGAACATTCTGGAGGCAACAAGGTCCATGTTGAATAATAAGAAGCTACCCAAATACTTGTGGGTAGAGGTAGTATGTGCTTCCAAAATTTAAATAAATTGAATACCTTCAAATGCCTTGGATGGTATGAATCCATATGAAGCACGGAATGGAAGAAGATCAAGCTCAAACCATTGCAAAATCTTTGGGTGCATTGCATATGCACACATACCCTCACAAATTAGTGGTAAATTGGACCCAAGAGGTGCATGTTTAATAGGCTATGAACCTAATAAAAAAGGTTGTGGACTATATAATCCTAGAAATAAAGGCTTCATAGTAATTTGAGATGATGTTTTTGATAGCAAAAACCCATGGTTTGAAGATGTTTGCAAGAAAAACGTGCTTCCCCTACCTTTAGTAGTCCACCTCCACTCTCAAGCTCCACCCTAGCTTTGTTTGTCCTCCTTCTCCCTCAAATTCAACTCCTCCATTTATTTCTCACACTCTCTTTTCAAGTTTTCCTTTCCCAACTCTCTCAAGTGGCCTCCCCCCACATCTTCAAACTATTTGCTTCACCTTCTCTCTTTCTCCCAAGTTTGTCTTCACTCCCTTCCAACTTGCCTCCGCCTAGCCTCTCAAGTTGCCTCCACCAAACATCTTTAAAGTTTTCTTATATCCTCCCATTATCCAAAATTCACCTTCAGTCCCTCTCCCTCCAACTTGCCTTATTCCTTGAAATAATTTGTCCTCACTCTACATAGCACAAATTCAAGTGGGTGGAGGCCACTCTCTGTTGATTATACAAGGTATCTCCTTCTCTATTGTGTGGAAGATAGAACTTTACAGTGATGATTGGGTAAGCTTTGGCTATTGTATGGTAGTTGGAGTTTCTTAGATTTCTCTTGCAGAGATTTCTAACTGTTTTCCGTACTTCATGTTGTTGCTTTTTTTGGTCAAGTTCTATTTTGTGGAGTGGCTTCTAGCCAACTATCAGTTAGCCCACTATAATGATCTTTTGGACTATTTTTTACTTACTTTAATCTTACTAAGTCTAAAGAAATAGCATTTTTTCTCATCTATGTACTTGCAAATTTTATCCATCTTAGAAGCTGAACTATCGAATAGTATTCTTGCACACAGACATGTGACAAGGTATATTTGCTGGCCTCTCTACCTAGATACTTCTTGTCTAGCCTCTGCACCTTGTTAGGACTCTTTCAATAGTGGTTGGCCACTCTGTGGTGATTATATAGTGTATCTGCTTCTCTGTTGTGTGAAAGACAACACTATAGAGTGATGATTGGGTAACCTTTGACTATTGTGTGGTAGTTGGAGTTTGTTGCATTCCTCTTGAGTAATATGGTTGCGTATTAGAGGACTTATATATGCATGTATGTATTTTTGTATTTATGTACGTGTGTATGTATGTATGTATCCATCTACGTATATATAGATTAATGCATTTATTTCATATAAATATAATATGTATTTCAACATATATGTGTGAATATGAAAAATATATTTCCTTCTATCATGGATGATGATGTTTGTCTGTATAGTCTTCCGTAATTTAATTTATAGTACTGTGTATGTTTCGATCCGTGCAAAACGTCTAATATATGTATATGTGAAGATATTGTAGTTCTACGATTGGGAGGCAAAAACAATTTCAAATAACTTCTACTATTTCAACATTATGGAGTTAGTAAAACTATTAATAAACCTATAGACTATATCATATGTGTGTTGTCCGAATTAGACATGTTTTCATTTGTCGCGTGCATATATGTGTTCGTATGCGTTTGTGAATGTATGTGAATGTCTAAGTGTGTATAAGTTTATCGATTTAGGAGAAAAGGAATTGCTCGGTGTATTGTGTGCTTAGCAGCACTCTGATCATAGACGAGAGGGTCTTGAGAATCTGGAGGGAAAGATGTATGATTAGCTCCATTGAGTCCCCTAAAAAAGATAATCCACAGCCAAAACCCTGGAAACCCTGGACTTATTAGGTCGACGAAAGGATGTTTATTATTAATGAAAACCAGTTTAGAAACAATTGCATGTCCTGTGAATGAGATTAAAGACTCATTAGCCTCTTATGTACCTCTTTCTACTCTCTTTGTTCGCTTTTCGGATTCAATCCAAAGCTCCCCGGAAAACAGATATGTTTGAGATATTGGACAGCATGTTCAAATTCGGCATGCTGAGAATCATATCGCTTGGATTCTATCTCTCTCCCTGTGTGTGTATGTGTGTTACGCAGTTTACTTGTTTGTAACAATCACCGGCGTTCTTTGTGGGAGAGAGTTGATCGTCTGCCTACAGCATTAAATGGAGAATGCAGACATCCTATGCATCGTATACGAGGAAGAACTAATGATTCTTCACACAGAAGGATCTATAACGTTCCAACTTTAATCATACACGCCATTGCTCCTGAAAGCCCATGTCAAATGGAGTGAGAACCTTAGTGGGCACTGGGCAGGCACCATTGTCAGTGGAGAGATGAGTAACAAGAATCAGAGCTACACGCAAACGGCAAAGACAAAACAACAATCATTACCACAAGAAGCTTTCCAGAATTCATTGTCACGGAAGTGATGAATTGAAACGGCGGATGTCCAGTTTGTATGTTAGCAAGGTTACGTCATGCATAGTTTTACGTGCATGGGCAGAAAGGACAACCAGAAACTGTCGATGATATAGAAAAATATATTTCATATTCTGTCTTACGATTTTCGCATCTCTGTATTGGCATACGGTTCGTACGTTCATAGTGACCTGCATACAAAGATGATTCGAAAGTACAATGTTGTTTTTGCGTGCACCCCTCTACATAATCCGCCACCTCCAGCGCTTCTTGATTCAGCTCATGCAATCTCTGTACAGACATGAGTTTACATCCTGACTTATGTAGGACAATCGAATTAACATGTCTTGTAGAATAAGGATGTATGGTACTGAGAAATACATTCTCTAGAGATTCTAGAGAGATATGTGTCTATGACTTGTGTGGTATATCTTCTAGCTATACACAATAAAAGAAGAATTTTCCATTACTTTTTATTCCTTTTCATATGGGAGGCGAGAATGAGGACTAACAATGAATATGTAGGAGCATGCGTCAACATCTTCGAGTCATGTAGGAACAATAACCATAGATCAAAAACATCAAAAGCTTGGTTTTGGAATCTTAATGACGGTTTAAACGTCGCATCTTGCTATTTGGTTTCCATGAAAGATTGACCACCGTTAGATATTGTATTCAGCTATGCAAAAATACATTGAAGACTTATTGTAGAGATTAACGTAGATATTTAAGGAAAATCAGGAAGACGAAGGAAGATTAATGTGCACTATTTAGCCAAATGGTCTACGTAAAGTACGAAAATATTGATTCATGGCAAATACCTACACATTGAATAAATAGTACTGTGAAATGTATGATAATTTTAAGCATGTTATAGCTCTATTTTAGTATAAAGTTGACAATAGCTCCATAGCTCCAAAGAGTTCTAATAGAGGATCACCATACACCTTTTTATTAAAAAAAAGAAAGTAGTATTATCTAGTAGAAGAGGCGCTTTTCGATATGAGAACCACATCAAAAGAATGAATGGCTACTCAGATGTTTATTATGGAGAAGCGGAATAATAAAAATAATACTAATTTTAACTATCAAAATATGATCAACGTAAAAAGAATCTAACGAAGACCCAATGAATAATATGATAATTATTTTAAAGAAATTCCTACTGCATATTTCAATAAACAAAAGATCACGAAGGTATCGAGCAGGGAATATAAAACCATTTTACTTAATCAAAACTCGTGAGCATAAAACATATGGAAAGGTTTGGTTATCATCATAAAAAACCCTTGAAGTATTTGTAGTATTGAGTTTTAGTAGAACAAACCCAGTCTAGATCGTTTTTAGTACAACATGAATAAATGAGATGCCAATACTAGCACATGATCAAGAATACTAAGACATGGTCATAATCTTTAGAGCATGCCAAAAGTAGATAATATGGTCGAATAACAAGGGTCAAGTTTCGAGTCCCAAATTTGGAAGGATTTACTAAATAGATTCTAGTAGGGGAACCCTTCAGTCTACTGTTGGCTTACACAACGAAACCAGATGCTTGTCTATGATAGTTCCAACATCCACGCAACTACAACCACGATTGGATGACTTGGGTAAGGTGGTAAAGGCTGTTAATACCATGGAATATGATCTTCCATGAAATGCAAGCTTGTATAATAGAGTATGGATAAATTTAGAAGATTATAAGAATGGTAAATTTAGGTACCCATAATTTATGGAAAGCAATAAAGATGTTTATGCTGTAAAATTATAGGTGCAAGCAACAAAACTCATGACTTTAAGGGTATAACGTTCCTTCGAGAGCCCTTAGAGTGTGGAGAAACCGTGGGGAGAGTATCTCCAAATGTACTCTTTTAAGGCTTCAGCTATTTTTATTTTTTCATCTGCCACTTGAAGGATTACAATCTCAGGACTCAATTTTTTTATCTTGAAGTATTTATAGTATCAAGTTTTAGTAGAAAAAAACTAGCATAGTCCTATCTTAGTAGATTATGAAGGAAGAAGTTTTGATTCTTGACCAAATGAGATGCTAATACTTACACATGATACGAAATACTAGGACATGATCACAATCTATAGAACATGGATCCAAAACTAGATAGTATTATCAAGAAGGATCTACTAGAACATTTTATATAGTTTCCACTCGAGGAACCCTTCCCTTTAGGGTCCGCTACCACAAGGAGAACAAATGACTTTTTATAATAGTACCAACATCCATGTCACTACACCCACTATAGCATGAATCAATTAAGGAGGTAAAGGGTGTGAATGTTGTGGAGAATATGATATTCCATGGATTACAAGAAATTGTATAATAAAATATGGATGATATAACAACATTTTAAGAATGGTAGCTTTAGGTACCAATAAATTTTGGAAAGGTAAAAATATGTATGTTTGTATAATTATAGGTCCAAGTGACAAAAAAAATGATTTTAAAGGTATAATGTCACTCGTAGAGCTCTAGAGTTTATTGAGAAACCCTTAGGAGAGTATCTCCAAAATTATTATTTGAGCTCTTTATCTATTATTATTATTATTTCATCTGCCATTTAAATGGTTTCAATCAAAGGACTATTTTTTTAAGAAAATGCTAATGGTTGCACAAAAGAATTTAGGACTATCGGTAGAGAAGATAAAAGATATATTAGAACTTAAAATTTCCTACTTATATGAAGTAAAAAGATGATGGCATTGTCCACTCGTGCACTCTCAAGCTAGAGCTTAAATAACCATCTTCTCAACTCTCAAGATAGATGTATCCTCACTCATTTAAATTTTTAGGGTAGTGCAAAAGCCATGTGCATATATGTATATGAATCCTTAGATGGTCGGATTCGATCCTCACAAACATGCAAGTTAGGATTCCCATTTATTAGGTAATGCATGATTGGATTCTCCTCATAATGGGCCCTTATAGAATGTGCATTTTTACATATAATCATGAGGCATACACATTGTTCATGTTATAGAAAAAATTTACCTAAGGCTTAGATACCTTAGTCCTGGGAGAAGCATTCCCAAGTGCCAACTTGGGTCATACATTAAAGGCAAAACCATGGAACTTAGGGAATAGTGCACATGAAGAACATTTAGAGTGACACTTGGAAGTGTGCAAGGACATGTGCCCCTTGGCCTATATATATATATATATATATATATATATATATATATATATATATATATATATATATATATATATATATATATATATATATATATATATATATATATAGATACATACATACATACATACATGCATGCATGTCTCATCCCTTCTAGGATAAGAGTGTAGTCTCTAGAAATCTTGAAAATCACTTGGATTAGCTTGATCTAGTTTGTAAGTTTATTTCTTATGGTGAGGACACAATAGTGTGTAGGGATGTTTCAATCCACCCTTATCATTGTTTCCATAACTTGTATGTGATCAAACTTTTTGCATTGAAACATAAATGATGCTTATAAGGACCTTGAAAGGTGTTATCCCAAAGAAGAAATTCCTCTCCTTTTGAGATCCACTCATAGATTACCTCCAAATCCCTAGGTTGGATTTAAACACGTAGATACCATTGGAAAGCTCCCTTGATTATTATTTTTTAAGATTTTTGCACGATTGGTGGTTCAAAGCACCTAGCATGTGTGAGAAAGAAGTCCAAATTTATGAGGTTGTGAAGGCTCAAGACACCATCACAAAAAATAAGGTTCAAGACACAACTATTGAGAAGAAGGGTTCTAGTCACCAAGGTTGAGAGAAAGAAGGCTCAAGGCATTGTGAATGCATGACAAAATGGATTCAAGGGGATACTACAGACTCATATTTGAGGATAGTGATCATAGAAGAGGAGGAGAGTGTTAGACTGATAAATTACATGCACGGGATAGTTGAACCAACACCTCAAGAGGGAGGGTTAGGAAGTAATCCTCAACAATTGCTTTGATGTATATTCAGTTTGGAAACAAGACATGAGCGACCATAAAGTGGTAAGAGGTCTTCTAAGATTCAATGATCTTGGACTACATGAATTTTGTGAAGCATGCCAACTAGGAAAGCAAACTCGACAACCATTCAAAAAGAGCAACTATGTGGCAAGGAATGTCTTCGACTTGATACACACAAATGTATGGGGACCATCACAACAACCATTTGTGGCTCGTAATAGATATTTTGTCACTTTTATTGATGATCATTCAAAAAAAGTATGGATGTTTTTCATAAAACAAAAATCAGATGTGTTCTCCATGTTGATGAGATTTAAAGCACATGTAGAAAAGGAAAGAGGATGCTACATAAAGACCTTGAGGTCTGATGGAGGAGGAGAATATTTCTCCAAAGAATAATCAGATTTTCTTTATGAAACTGGTATCAAGCGACAATTTACATGTAGGTACACACCTCAACAAAATGGAATAGTTGAAAGAAAAAATAAACATATCACAAAAGTTGCAAGATACATGCTCAACGAGATGAAGGTGCCACTAAGCTATTGGGCTGAAGCAACTAGTACGGCTGTTTATTTCAACTAGTACGACATAATCTGACTCCCAAGGAGGTTTATTCAAGTAAGAAACCTGATCTTACACATCTCAAAGTTTTTGGATGTGTGTGTTATGTTCACATCCCTCAAGAACTAAGGACAAAGATGGAGGCAAAGTCAGAAAAATGTATTTTCAGTGGATATTCATCGGAGCAAAAGGAATACATGTGCGTGACAAAGGAGCTATGAGTCTCAAATGATGTGGTATTTGATGAGCTAAGTCCATGGTTTGGAGACAAGGGGAAAGAGAAGATTCTTGAAGAAGATTGCGAAGATGATGGGGGTGCTGTCCAAGAAGAACTCCAGCAAACAGGCACTCAAATGTCAGGTCCAGAAGCTTCTACATCACTTGGAGACAGCTCAACATGGAAGGGGAGACTAAGGAGCCATTCCTCATCACCAACATCAGGTTATGAAAGATTTGAAGCTGAAAGTGCTACCCAAAATAGTGATTCAAATTCAAGTGAAGAAGAGTATGAAGAGGTGATTATATCAAAGGTAAAGATGAACCGGTTGAAGAAGCAATGTTCAAAAGTGAATGAAAGGAGGTCTTCGAGAGCAAGGTATCAAATTCAAAGGCTGAGCTATGATAGTTTTATTGCAAAGCATTTTGCATATATGACACAGGTGGTCAAAGACAAAGAACCGGATGCATATGAAGAAGCATGTACACAAAAAGCATGGCAAGAAGCTATGCAAGAAGAGATAAAAGCTCTCAAGGACAGTCACACATGGGAGTTATTTCCAAAGGCTGAAGGTATGAAGATTGTTCCAAATAAATGGGTGTTTAAAATAAAGAGAAATGGTGATGGTTCTCTAGCAAGGCATAAAGCTATACTAGTAGCAAAAGGATTCAAGCAAACTCACGGCATCGACTATGAAGAGACTTTCAGCCCGGTTGCAAAGATGGGAACAATTAGAACCTTGATTGTAGTGAGTGCAGCAAGGAGATGGCCATTGTACCAACTTGACATAAAAAATGCTTTCCTCAATGGTGAACTTCAAGAAGAGGTATACATGAGTCAACCAATTGGATTTGAAGATAAGAGGCATCCAAATTTTGCTTGTAGATTTAAGAAAGCTTTGTATGGGCTAAAGCAAGCACCACATGCTTGGAATCAAAGATTGGTTGAGTACCTCACAAGGTGTGGATATAGTCCAAGTATTGTAGATCCTTCTTTCTACATGAAGAAAGAAGAAGGCAAGCAGGTATACATTTGCATATAGGTTGATGATCTCATCATAACAGGAAGTAATGTTGTAGGAATATAAGAGATTAAAAGAAAACTCAATAAGGAGTTTAAAATTTCAGATCTTGGTGAGCTGAAATACTTTTTAGGCATTGAGATAGTCTATGGGGAAGATGGCATTTACTTCATGCAAAGAAAGTACATGTTGGATGTTCTTTTCAGATTTGGAATGAGTGAATGCAAACCACTCACTCAACCTATGGACACAAATGTGAAGCAATGCTCAAATGATGGAGAAAAGTTACATGATGTAACTACATATAGGAGTATTATAGGTTCATTGATCTCTGCTACAATCACAAGACCAGATTTTTGTTATATTGTTGGAGTTCGTTCTCAATTTATGCAAGCTCCAAATTTAAATTCAGCCAAACAATTGCTAAGATATGTGAAGCACATAGTCAATCATGCCTTGTTTTATAGATATGATGAAGAATTGCAGGTAAAGGGCTTCACTAATGCTGATTGGGCTGGTTCAAAGGAAGATAGAAGATCCACTTCAGGTTATGTGTTCATGACAGGTAGCAAACCTATCACATGGAGCTCAAAGAAGCAACCTATTGTTGCACTATCATCTACAGAAGTTGAATATAGAGGATTAACCTTTGCAACTTGTAAATCTATGTCAATTAAGAAGCTCTTGGATGATCTTGATGTGCAGGTAGAGGCCATTCCAATTTATGGTGACAAAATTTCAAGCATTCACTTGACAAACAATCCAATATTTCATGCACGAAGTAACCACATAGAAGTGCATTATCATTATGTTTGAGAAAACATTTTGAACAAGGATGTGGATATAAAGTTCACTGGAACTAATGACCAGGTTGCAGACATGTTTACAAAGTCCTTAGATGCTTCTAGGCTAAAGAGGTTCAAGGATGAAATCAACTTGTATTATATGGTTGAAGGTGCAAGTTCACATGTGAGCTTGAGGGGGAGTGTTAAAAATAATGAAGTAAGGTCGAATATATTTTTGCAAAAAGGATTTTCTTCAAATAGAAGGAAAATATAAAAATGAAAAATGGAAACATTTACTTCAGCAAGTAGTGGAGGCCAAAAGAGAATCAAATCCAAAAACTGAATTGTAAGAGGAGTGCTTGTCCAAAGTAGTGGAGAAGCTATGGAGAAGACCTCTCAAACTCATCATGAGAGTTTCTGGTCACTTTTCTATAAACGAGGCAAGAGAGGACACTCAAGAATAGAGGAAGAAGGCATGGAAGTCCTTCTGTAGCTTGTTCATTTGATTCGGGTCATTTTGTTCTCTTTACTCACATAGACTATGTCTAGCCGCATACCAATTTTTGGGTAGCCTACTTGTGAGAGTCATATCTCTCAATGTATGTATCCAATTTTAGAGTTTAAACATTCCTTGAAAATTTTATCTCAAGTACGTCTTATATCTAGAATAGTTTTATCAAACTCTTAATGGTATATGAGTTATGTAGGTTTTAGTGCAACTTAACTGAGTCGATAGGTAGCATGTATTGAGGCAAAGAATTGCCAACCCAAAACTACTCCAAATTGAGTGTTTGATAGCTCATTTGAAAACTACAAGCCTTTAGTTTGAAGGACCAAAGTTTCATGTTCATTGCATTTTTCAGTTGGTACCACTTTTCATTTGAAGGTTTAGCTGTTGGCAAAAGTCTTTATCTTGAGAAAGTCTTCTACACTTTCTGCTGCGAATAGGAGAGGAATTCTCCAACAGAACCCTTTAGCTATTTGAATTATTTGCGATCCTCTGTAAAGTCTTTTTCCATGAAGACTATTTTATCCTAAGGTTTCACGACTTTATACTTGGAGAAAATTCTCCAAGTGCCACGTTATGGTGTACATGAAAGGGTAGAACTCACTTGACTAAATATGGATTTGATATTATGTGATACAATGGGATGGATCTAAGGAAAGTGATCACATGAGAGATAATTGGAGCTATAATTGGAAGCATCCAAAGCAATGCCCCCATTTTGCCTAAATTTTATACATGTTAATATATGGAAAATTCCTACCCCTCATGATTGCATGTTGTATTGCACATTTTTCATAGTTAAATTAAGATGATAAGCACATTATGCATTACATAGTTGATGAGAATCACAACTTTCAGGTTGGACAAAGCTCAAATGGGAGAATCTATGATACTGTACAAAGAGAGAGTGAATAGGATCCCCAATTATCAGCTCCAAGGTAGTGTACATATTACACACGTTAAGTTCAATTGTTTACCCTTTTGAGTTTTTCAATGATGTAAAGGCTCCAACAAGCTCTAATCAAGAATTAATTTGTATGAAAGGTCCATTAAATCTTTACATGATATTCCACCCTGTTGTGAAAGCTCCATAGCCTCCACAACTCAACCACTAATCAACTAAGAAGACTAACTAGCCAATCTCACACTTGGAGAGAGAGAGATGTGTTTCCACCCAACCAACCCCTCCAACATATAGCTCCAAGTCCAAGGGGTAAGTCCCTCTCAAGAGGACATGTGTACCTTCCATCACATGGGTCCCTAAGGTGTTTGCATGGTTAGGAAATCACATGAAATCACATGGCGTCTAAAAGAATACTCTCCAAGTTGTCACGTACAAACCAAGTGGCTAGGAGAAGCTTCAAATCAAGCCTAAGGTACTCAACCTTAGAGAATTAGCCCTAAGGTTCAAGACCCATCTAAAAGGGGTAAGTAAACCATAAATCCCAGGGGGTTCACACCCAGAAACCCAAGGGTTCTACCCCTTAGACCCATGTCATTATACAACATTCTCCCCCCCTTAAAAGCATTTCCGTCCTCCGAAATGAGTGGAGATATATACCTTGGGGTATTCCCCCTGTGCTCCATGATCAATCTCAAAGATCATGGCCTTCATCTCTCTAATTCACCTCTTAATTCAATAGGATGATTTCTACCCTGAATGAATTTTTAATGAGGAAAATCCATGTGTGGTCTGATTCCCTGCCCCAATCATTGAAAGTTCCATCTAGTTTGCATACGTGAGTTGAATGAAAAGTATGGAAAGAATGAAAAGGGTGGAAGAGAACATCCTTGCCTATTTCCTTTGTTTAAGCCATGTGCCATCTAGGTCTCCAAAGCTCAAACATGTGGATTAGGTGGAGTCAGAGTGACTTCAGCTAAATTGCTACCTTGGTCCATCTTTTTGCATTACTAGTGCATGAAGCTAGCAAAATGGATGAATGCTTCTTAAGGTTTCTTTATGAGATTCATCTCTCAAGTTAGAATCCATTGTTTTCTAAAAGGAAGATGAATCTTTCATAATCCCTGCCCAAAATCACTTCCTTTTTTATGTACACATACTTTGTACCTTTAGGCCTAGTAAAATGGGTGGATTTTCCTCATTAGAATTTCTTCTATTTTTATAATTCCTTGCCTAACCAATAGATTGGTATAGTATGACTATCTATGTAATTCTAAGAGGATATAACATCCTCTTTATCTTCAGAGAGAAATAGCTTACCAAAAGTGGGTTTAATGTTCTTTCAAAACTTTTCATAGTTTTGAGAATCCACTTTTAAGGGACTAAAATCCATAGGGATTAATCTAACTATTGTAGACTTCAATTGATTGAAACCTACTTTACTTGTTCTTCCAAAAAGATTAAGATCTTTATAATTACGTCCCAAGATGGGAACTCATAGTGTAAAAGATCATGTTATCTTTAGGGTCATAAGTAGAAATAGATTATTCCAATCATTTCTTCAATGCTTAATCCTTATGGATCTTTAGTTGGATCTCAAATCTTAAAGGTCCTCTTGATCCTTCTCGAATTATCTCCCTTTATATTCTAGATCCATTTAAGATGTCTTATGTTGACATCATAATTAGATCTTTCTTATTCTTTAGTTAACTTGAATTATCAAATATCAAAAGATGATCTTTCTGAGTTTTCTTGCAAGCTTGGCCTAAGGTCATCTGTATATTTCTTGAATTTCAAGTTATGCTTTGGGATGAAGCTTTTAGAGCTTCATGCTTTGGAGTTTACCTTCAATTTCAAGGAAGTTGATCCTCCCTTTATTTCTAACTCTCTATAAGAGGTAGATCCTTTCATATCTTGTTGGAAGAATTCTTCTTCCTTTTGAGAGGATAATTGAAGAAGATGCCTATTCCTAGACATTCTCTTCCTCATGTATTCCATTGAATCATGAGTACCTTTTTCTTTTGGCCATCAAGAAAAAGTACTCAATGGGAATCAATACCCACTGTCCCATACCAGTGGGTTCTTCATCCAATCCACATAACTATGTCTCTATATCTTCTCACCTTCTCTGTCCTTTTAAATGCCCTTCATATTATGGTACTAATTTATGACAACGAGGACTAAGGTGATTAGATACACCACTACTAATCATTCTCAAAATATTTGGTTAACCATTTAATGTGGTGTGACTCACCTTATCAAACAGAAAGTTTGACTTGATCTTTACCTTACTTGGGTCTTTTGGCTTTTCTTCTCTTCTTTTGCCAAAATAAGAGATAAGAATAGGCTTTTCTCCAATAGGTTCCTTCATGTTCAATGCTTTACCCATGGGTTTTACTTGGGGATCTAGCTATTATGCTTCATACAAGAAGCCATACTCCTTAGGTCTATATTACTGGAATCCATAACGTATGTTATGTTATCTCCATGAAGCATCAATATACTTTTAGGATTATGCTTATAGCTCATCCAACTTCTTTTCCTATCCCACTTAGGATTTATAGAATCCTTATGGTGTATGCAAGTCTTCTCTTGCATTGGGGTTCTTTGAGAATTCCTAATCTTTGAGAACTTCATTTAGTTGGAAGATGTAATGAAAGATATATGAAGTACTAGAATACAAGGAAGTACTTCAACTTTATCTATTTTGTGCATATCGTTTACCTTGCAATACCCTATTTGGCCTTTTCAAGGCATAAGATACAAGTTCTTGGGGACTTTCTCCCCTCCTTAAGAGTTTTCATCCTCGAAAACTACCTGAGAGTAAATTGAAAATTGTGCTCTTTCTAAATTATTTGAAAGAGTTGATTTTCAATCTTTTATTGTTCTTCCTGGTTAAAAGAACTATTTAGAGATTTTTTTTCCTTCTTCTTGAAGCATACAAAACAAATGTCCCAAGGTTCAAGTTTTGAATTACCTCTCAATTGGATGTCCCATACCAACGAATCAACTTTAGTGCTAATGTAAGCCTAGATGTCCCATACCATCTGACTTACACTTCCACTTAAGTAAAGGTAAGTTTAGCTTGAATTTTGGGATCAAACCTTCTTCTAATCAAGTAAGATCTATTACATCTTGGACTTGTAAGTGTTATTTCCACCGTAGAGCATATGTATTGCCTATGTTACTATGGACTTTCAACTTATCAAGTCTCAATTGTAATTGCAACTTGACAAGACTTAATGTTGAAGATTGGTTTTTCAATTATTCCTTTGTTCATATGTACTCTAAAAGATAATTTTATGTCACTTGATAATAGATCTAGTTTATACTCAAATAGATATTATCTCTTATGACATAATGAGTAATCTGAGAAAGAATAATTGACTTGCCAATCAAATCTCTATGTTGAAGTAGATGGTAATTCCATTTACTGTATAGTCTTTTTCTAGGACATTAGAAAATGGCACTTAGGGTTTATTACAACCCTTAAGTTTTAGCTTATCTTCATGCCTTGCATTTTCTTGGAAGAATAATGTAAAGCTCCAAATAGTTATGTAGTTCTTTCAAACAAAGAACTTTCTTGAACAAAAGCACTAATACTTTCATATTCCAAAACTAATATTCTATTACACCATATTTTCTCTTCCTTAGAGCTTTGAGAAGATAGTGCTCTAAGTTACCACCATTGTATCGTAGTTTTAAGAGAGAAAATTTTTGTATTACTACCTTAAGTCTATGGTCTTGCTGATCAGGTAGGCCATGGGCTTTAATGGAATTTAAAATTCCATAAGAGGTATTTTAATCTTAAGGTATTTCCAAGAAGTTAGGATTATTTGGCTTTTAATTAATAAGCCAAACATAAAGAAATTCAATGGTTTATAGTGGCCAATTTGCCTCATCACCATTCTTCCTAGACACTAATAATATCAAATTCTACTTAACTTCAGGAACTTAATCTCCCTCTCAACTCAAAAACCCATGTAATTATACCCTTGTTGTGAAAGCTCCATAGCCTCCCTCTGATACCACTATTGTGAAAGCTCCATAGCCTCCACAACTCAACCACTAATCAACTAAGAAGACTAACTAGCCAAGCTCACACCAGGAGAGAGAGATGTTTCCACCCAACCAACCCCTCCAATATAGAGCTCCAAATCCAAGGGGTAAGTCCCTCTCAAGAGGACATGTGTACCTTCCATCACATGGGTCCCTAAGGTGTTCACATGGTTTCCAAGCTTAGGAAATCACATGGCTTCTAAAAGAAGACTCTCCAAGCTCTCACGTACAAACCAAGTGTCTAGGAGAAGCTTCAAATCAAGCCTAAAGTACTCAACCTTAGAGAATTACCCCTAAGGTTCAAGACCCATCTAAAACGGGTAAATAAACCATAAATCCCAAGGGTTTCACACCTAGAAACCCAAGGGTTCTACTCCTTAGACCCATGTAATTATACAACACACCCTCATCTAGATCTTCATTAAGCTTGGAAGAGGTTGGACAAAAAATCCATATGTTCTATTATTATGAGTGCAAGTGATTCCATGCTTTCTCTACTCCAAGAGACCACTAAAGAACATAAAAGCGTGGGGAGTATTGGCTTGCCAATATGAGACCAATTGATTTCTCTTTGTGTTATAATAACACCTCAAGAACTCTCTTTGAGGGGTCTTTGAATTTTTGTGGAAACTATGGTGTTACTAATTGCCCATAATACTCAAGTTACACCCTCCTCTCTTATACTTTAGGGTTTTCTACAATGCTTCTACAAGGAATTTTGTTTCAAGAAAAGGAAAGGTACAAACGTAGTAAAGTTTTTGGGACAATGCAAAGGAAGAAGGATCTTCTAGTAGATCAAACCATGTTCTATTTCTACTTTGAAAGGAAGGGTTATGACATTAAGGATTGTAGGAAGTTACATGATGAGGGAAACAATACTTTAGAATCTATATGAAAGGATAGGAAGATATGAATGATACAAAATTTGAACTATGGGTTGTCATAGAGGTGGTGTATATTGCAAAAGAATTTTCCACTTAGCCAGCTCTTGAACGAATTTTTTCTCTCCACCTAACCTATCCTTCTTTGTGTATGTATATATATATATATATATATATATATATATATATATCTATATATATATATATATATATATATATATATATATATATATATATATATATATATATATATATATATATATATATAGAGAGAGAGAGAGAGAGAGAGAGAGAGAGAGAGAGATAGATATATATATATATAGATAGATAGATAGATAGATAGATAGATATTTATATTGAGGACTCAACAACTTTGGTTGTAAGTCACTCTTTTCAAAGGGAGATTTACTTGAGAACCACTCCTTTGGAAAAGTAGAATAACTTGAGAACCATCCTTGTGAAAATCTATTAATACCACTCTTTAATGGATTGGTTCTCCAACGACCTTTATCTGGAAAGATGTGAGTTAGAAAGACTTGTCCCCAACACTCAGACTCATGGAGGTTTTGGGAAATACCTTTCTATTTGTAGGTTTTGAACTCAAGACCTCCTCCTTGCCCCACTTAGGACTTATCGAGTAAGGTAGATTGATTCCTTATTTCTTATGGATCATAAGAGCCTATACATAAGTCTAGTTTGGTTATCTTTGGCTGAACAATAAGTATCCAAACAGTCTCCAAATCCTGATCTATCTAAATCGACGAGAAACTTAGAGCATAAACTTACTTTATAATGTTCTTCCCCCTTGGAAATATTTATAATTCTTGTTAGAAACATAGCCATGTATAAATAAATCTTGAGGCATCATCTAAGCTTCATGTTCTTAAACATCAAGAACATGGATCAGATATTCATTCAAGGAGCGGCCAACATAAATCTTGAAATTTGGAAAGCTCTGCTGGATTTTGGAAACTTGTTCCCAAGTAGAGTTTTCCTCAGTTCCATCCTTCCATTTTACTAATATCTCTTCATTTAAATGAATTCTTGTACGCTTTTCTTAGGTGGCAAGGATCAATTAAAGCTCATAAGGAAGTGTTTCGCTTACTACAAGTGGAAGTATAACTTATTTTCAAACCACGTACCTAAATCAATTAGACTTTTTGTAAGCCAGCTAACATGGAACATTAAATGAATCCAATCTTTGTCTCTAATTCGTATCCCAACTTTCTAGTTTTTTTGATGATCGTAAAAGTACTCCAATATCTTAGTGAAAACATGGCGCATTTGTCGGTCTTGAACTTTTTTTATCTTTAAGGGACTCAAAGATGGACTGGATCTTGGACTTGAAGTGACACCTTCCACTTGGGGATTTGTTCTAGTTGAGCTGAGAAAGAAGAGAAATTTTTGGGAAGGGGAAAACTAAGATTTGTATTGCTCGCCGGGGAAAGAGCATTTCATTTCGGACAACTTCTTTTCCCCATTTGATTTCTCTTTAGAGGCCTAGTGATTGTATAACCATGAGGATCCAATACGGATACAAGGATTTGAGCCCCCATGCTTGAGTAAGGTCACCAGAACCCAAACTCTCACCATTTATGATTAGTTTTGCATGTTGAAAGCTCTCCTGAAGCTTTCTTTGGCTGAATCATTTAGCCACTTGAACCCATTCATCAACATGAAATGGACTAGACTATCTTGATGAGTGATAGGAAGATTCATTCAAAGGAAGATAATCTTTCTATTGAGTATATTTGGAAGTAATATAAGCTCTAAGTATGTCTCCCAAGATCTAATTGATTTTCTGTGTCTTTCCATTTGTCTAGGAATGTTCATTTGTATGTAAGCTTAGTTTATTTGTAGTTCTACTAAAGAATTATCACCAAAAAGGACTAGTAAATATGGCATCTCTATCAAAAAATTTCTACGAGAATATGAGAGAATCTATAAAGTTGATCTACACATATTTTTGCAAGTTCGACAGCCTTATAAGTAGTCATGATTGGAACAAACTATGCAAGCATAGTCAATCAATCATTGAAAACCTAGATTGGATCAATCCCTTTCAGAGTGGGGGTAGTCATTGTTGGAACATCAAGCTTACACTAAGCTTGAGGTGGATTTGATCTACATCAAAGGCTATCGCGTCGAAAGAATATCTGTTGGAGAATTCTTTTTCATATGCTCATTTATTGTATTTTTTTTGAGAGATTTTTGATGGCTCATTTACCGTTGTAAAAGCCTTGAGCTTTACACATGTAAAGGTACAAATATAGAGCCCAAATCCCACGAATTTGTGGTGGTTGAATTTGCATTCAATCAAGAAATCAATTACCTAAAAGTAGATCAATCAAGACCTTCACTTTTCCTAGATTGTAGGAAAGTGAATTGATTCCCTCCAACAACCATTCCCACCTTCATTTGAATTCAAATTCAACTTGTAAAAGTCGTGGAACACTCCTAGAGTCTATATAAAGACTTGGATTCACTTGTAAAATACATGGAAGCAATATACATACACTTGTGACCATCATTGTCTTGCTCCTTCAATTTTCTGCATCATCTTCTTCGCCAACAGTAATCTTGCAGAGGCTGCTGCTCTCTCCTCAAAGCTCCAAATTGAGTGCAAGATGACTCATTGGAAAGGTATGAGTTTCTAGTTTATGCCTGTAACTCTTAAAAGCATTTGGTTTAGCAGATTTGGAGACATCTAAGTTTTTCTGCCTCGGGGTCAATCTCTCCGTATTCCTGAAAAATAGGAAGCACCACCGGTGAATGTCGCATTCATTCCTATAGCATATTTTCTTATTCCTTATAATTTTGGGCATTCCATACACCCAACGCTATGTGTATCCCTCCCATAAAAGGATTTTTTCTGATTGTAATCACGCTGGTCCCTATGGGCATTTGAAGTTCATTGTCTCTTCCATAGATAGTAAGTTTTTTGAGCTAGTCGACCCGCAAACCTATCTGTTTTGTATCGAATCATTCTCCTTGATGCTCCAAAGTACATAGTGTGTTTCTTTGCACTTATTGCATGCCTATAAGGTCTATTTGAGTCTCCATAAGCTCAAGGGCTGGTCTTGTGCTGGTTGGCTTGACCAAACTTCGTCGCCTCCAAACGCACTTTTCTACCTTCTACAAGCTTCTACATGTTTCTTTCAGTGGTACCGGAGCTAGATCAAGATGGGTGACGGCTTTCCCTCAATGATCGAGAAGCTTGATCGACACAACTACGCGGCTTGGCAAATCAGAATGGAGGCCTATTTGCAAGGTAGAAATCTTTATGGAATTGTAGCATGTGATGAAGCTATGCCTATTCCAAGATCCAAAGGAGGACCTACACAAGAGGAGACAGATAAGCTCACACTTTGGTGCGCAAGGGATGCTCAAGCAAGGTCGTACATACTAAACTCTATCTCTGACTTTCTATTACCACATATTAGAGGATGCAAGACATCTCAAGAGACATGGGATGCTCTCGAGACTTTCTTTTCTGCTAGTACCAAAGCAAGAAAGAATCATCTTTGGAACGAGTTGAACCAAATGAAGAAGACACCTAAACAAACCATCACAGAGTTTGTTACCAAAGTCAAGGAGGTTGCGGATCAGTTAGCATCCATTGGAGAGCTGACTGAAGAAGAGGTCATCATGAGGCGAATTCTCAACGGCATTCGAAGTGATAAGCAATGGCAATCCTTCACGACGGCTTATGATCTCATCATGGATGTGCAAACTCCACAATTCAACATCTTTCTTGGACAAATCTTCAATCAAGAATCCAACAATAGCATAAAGGAAGGTAACTCTTATCATGGTAATTCAACTAGTGCTCTATATGCAAATAAGAAGGATAAGAAGTAGAAAGGCAAGAAGAAGGAAGAAGATGAAGAAGAGACTTCCCAAGCCAACTTCGCAAGCAAGAGCAAGTGGAAAAGGAAGAAGAAAGGACCAAAGCAAGACAAAGCCAAAGGTCAGAATGTTCAACCTTGTGCCATATGCGATAAGACCAACCACACCACTCAGAATTGTTGGTTCAATGGGAAGACCCAGAAAGGAAGTGGAAGAGGTGGATATGGTAGCAATAGAGGCAGAGGTGGACACAACTTCAACAACAACAATAGAAGCTATAATAGAAGGGACTACAACAATTATTCAAAAGATCAACCACATGAAGACTCATTGCTTCTTATGAATCTAAGCCACAAAGAAGGTAAAGAAGATGATCATTTTTTCTACATAGATTCAGGATGTTCCAATCATGTTGCAGGAAACATTGCTCTTCTATCTGACTTGGAAAGTCCAAAGCATAGACATGAAGTGCAAACAGGGGATGACACAAAGCACAATGTGGAAAAGATTGGTAATGTCAAAGCTTCCAATGGCATGATAAACATTCTGAGTAAGGTTCTCTATGTACCCACTATCACTAAAAACCTAATAAGTGTAGGCCAAATAGTTGAAAAAGGCTTGCAAGTTAGGTTCACCCAACATGGAGCATTTGTGGAAGATCCATGTCAAGGCTTCAAGAGGATAGCTGGAGGTGAGAAGCATGGTGGGCTCTTTACTTTTGAGGTAGGAGAAACCAAGAACATAGCTCTATTCAACTTTGGGTCTCAAACCCTAAATGAGCTTGAAGTGTGGCATAAGAGACTTGCTCATGTGAATGAAAGAACCTTGAAGGATATATGCACGGATCAAAGTGTTCTAGGACTGCCGAACATATCAAAGCAACACATGATCAACAGGTGTGATGCATGTCAGATTGGGAAGGCACAAAGACAACCATTCAACCACAAAGGCTACATCCACAACAACTTATTGGACTTAGTACATACAAACGTATGGGGACCAAGTCAAGAACCTTCATTGGCAGGATCAAGGTATTATGTCTCATTTATTGATGAACATAGTAGATGGACTATTCTATACTTTATCAAGAGTAAGAATGAAGTGTTTGATTGCTTCAAGAAGTATCTTGCACATGTGGAAAATCATACAGGTAGATCACTAAAGAAGCTCAGATCTGATGGAGGGGGAGAATACTTCTCCAAAGAGTTTGATGAGTTCTTGCAGGAAAAAGGTATCCAAAGGGAAGTGACTACTAGGTACTCTCCTCAACTAAATGGAATTGCAGAGAGGAGAAACAAGACATTGGTTGGATGAGCCCGAGCAATGCTTGAAGAGAAGAATTTGCCACATTACCTATGGGCAGAAGCTATTTCAACTGTTGTGTACCTTGTCAATAGACTACCATCCAAATCACTTCAAGGTATGACTCCTTATGAAGCATGGCGTGGAAGAAAACCTAGTCTTGGACATTGCAAGGTTTTTGGTTGTTTAGCTTATGTTCATGTACCATCACAAATAAGAGGTAAGCTATATGAAAGGGCAACAAAGGCAATGTTTATTGGATATGATTCAACTCAGATGGGTTATAGGTTGTTCAATCCTTCAACCAAGCAATTCACTACAAGTAGAGATGTTGTGTTTGAAGAACAGAGGCCTTGGTATGACGAAGACAAACAAAAGGTAACACTACCATATGATCTTGATTCTAACTCTCATCAATTAGGAAGCAAGCATGATACACAGTTCCAGGATCCAAGAAGTGATACAGACGATGACCAAGATGAAAGAGAAAGGGATTACAAGCTATGGAATTCAAGAGGCAAAACAAAGATGCAAGAGGTTGGAGAATGCTCCAAACAAGCACCTAGAAGATCAGCTAGAGAGAAGAAACAACCAAAAGGTATGGATATGATTCCACATTTGTTACAAAGCATTCAATCTACTTGGCAAAAGACTCTATTTCAGAGGAACCCTCAACCTATAAAGAGGCAAAGGGAAACCCTAATTGGTAAAAGGCCATGAACGAAGAGATAGATGCATTGAAGGAGATGGACACTTAGGATTTGGTTCCAATGTCGCGGAATCAAAAGGTAATTGGTTGCAGATGGGTATATAAAGTTAAAAGAAATTGAGATGGATCAGTTTGCAGGTACAAGGCAAGATTCGTTGCCAAAGGATGCTCACAAACTCATGGTATAGACTATGAGGAAACATTCTCACCAGTTGCAAAGATGACTACAATCAGGACATTGATAAGTGTAGCTGCTGCAAGGAATTGGAGACTCCTCCAACTTGATGTGAAAAATGCATTCTTAAATGGTTGGATAAGTGAAGAGGTATACATGTCCCAACCACCAGGTTTTGAAAACCCTAATCATCCATCTTATGTTTGCAGACTTAAGAAAGCATTGTATGGATTGAAACAAGCTCCTAGAGCTTGGAATTACAGGTTGGTTACATATCTTCAAGATCAAGGGTTCAAAGCTAGCAGCTCAGATCCTTCTCTATTCATCAAAAGGGATCACAATGAGGTTATCTATCTATGTGTATATGTAGATGATATTATTGTGATAGGTGATGATCTAAATGGCATTCAAAGGATCAAGCGACACATGCAAGAGGAGTTCAAAATCAGTGACCTAGGTGACCTCACATATTTCCTAGGTATGCAGGTGGTATACACAGATGAAGGAATGTATTTGACCCAAAGAAGATACATTCAGGATCTTCTTCTCAAGTTCAAAATGGAGAACACTAAACCTGCAGGTACACCTTTGGAGATGAATCATAAACTAAGTGTTTATGAAGGTGAGAAAATTGAAGACATTAAAGAGTATCAAAGCTTGGTAGGTAGCTTGATATATGCTACTCATACAAGGGCAGACATCTCATATAGTGTGGGAGTGCTTAGTCAGTTCATGCACTCACTGAGAAGACCACACATGGATGCGGCTAAGAGAGTACTTAAGTATCTCAAAGGTACAATCAACGAAGGTATATTCTATCCTTACTCTTCAGATTTGGATATCAAAATCTACTCAAATGCAGATTGGGCAGGAGCTAAGGATGATAGAAAAAGTACATCTGGTTACTTAGCATTTGCAGTAGCAACTCAAGAAGCAATATGGTTAAAAGCATTGTATACAGATTTGGGACTTGTGAGTTCCAAACCTCACATATTTGGAGATAATGTAACTTCCATGCATCTAGCGGCAAATCCTATTTTTCATGCGAGAACCAAGCACATAGAAGTCCATTACCACTTCATCAGGGAGAAGCTCATGCCAAAGGAAATTGACATTTCCTTTGTTCCAACTGAAAAGCAAGTAGCAGATATGATGACGAAGGCACCTGATGGAATAAAGCTTTGTAGATTCAAAGATATGGCAGGTAGTCAACCTATCAAAGAATGAAGACTCAAGCATACTTTAGCTTGAGGGGGAGTTGTTGGAACATCAAGCTTACACTATGCTTGAGGTGGATTTGATCTACATCAAAGGCTATCGCGTCGAAAGAATATCCGTTGGAGAGTTCTTTTTCATATGCTCATTTATTGTATTTTTTTTTGAGAGATTTTTGATGGCTCATTTACCGTTGTAAAAGCCTTGAGCTTTACACATGTAAAGGTACAAATATAGAGCCCAAATCCCACGAATTTGTGGTGGTTGAAGTTGCATTCAATCAAGCAATCAATCACCTAAAAGTAGATCAATCAAGATCTTCACTTTTCCTAGATTGTAGGAAAGTGAATTGATTCCCTCCAACAACCATTCCCAACTTCATTTGAATTCAAATTCAACTTGTAAAAGTGGTGGAACACTCGTAGAGTCTATATAAAGACTTGGAATCACTTGTAAAATACATGAAAGCAATACACATACACTTGTGACCATCATTGTCTTGCTCCTTCAATTTTCTGCATCATCTTCTTCGCCAACAGTAATCTTGCAGAGGCTGCTGCTCTCTCTCTAGAGCTCCAAATTGAGTGCAAGATGACCCATTTGAACGGTATTAGTGGCTAGTTTATGCTTGTAAATTTTCAAAGCATTTGGTTTGGCCGATTTGGAGAAATCTGAGTTTTGCTGCCTCGGGGTGAATCTCTACGTATTCCTGAATAGGAAGTACCACCGGTGAATGTCGCATTCATTCCTATAGCATATTTTGCTTATTCATTATACTTTTGTGCATTCCATACACCCAACTCTATGTGTATCACTCCCATAAGAGAATATGTTTTAATTGTAATCACGCTGGTCGCTATGGGCATTTGAAGTTCATTGTCTCTTCCATAGATACTAAGTTTTTTGAGCTAGTCGACCCGCCAACCTATCTGTTTTGTATCCACTCATTCTCCTTGATGCTCCAAAGTAAATATTGTGTTTCTTTGTACTTATTGCATGCCTATAAGGTCTATTTGAGTCTCCATAAGCTCAAGGGCTGGTCTTGTGCCGGTTGGCTTGACCAAACTTCGTCGCCTCGAAACGCACTTTTCTACCTTCTACAAGCTTCTCCAAGTTTCTTTCAGTCATTAAATGAAATCCATCGAGACACTTTCCCATTTACCCTAGGGAATCTCCAAAGGATGCAGCAATCCTCCAACGGTAAGTCTTTTAAACTTATTGATTTGACATTTTGGGCATTTACACACATAGGTTCCACATTACAATGTATACTTGGCCAATAAAAATGTGGTTTAAGTAACCCATAAGTTCGATTAACCTAAGGATGTCTAGCACTTAGGGCACTATGGCATTCCAAAAGAACTTGATTTCCTATGCCCGGTTCACTTGGGACACAAACCTTCTGTTTATAAAGAGAATAATCATCTTGGAGGGAATATTTTCTTTATTTTTCCTCATAAGTACTAGCATCATTTTTCAAGATTCCTTAGCTACATTCGATGTTTGTTTGTAGCTTGGATCCTCTTTGTAATTTCCTTTCAAAGTTGAAGTAAATTCACTTTGATTATAGACCAAACTCACATTGTTCAACATAGGTATTTGACTTAAGGCATGTGCCACCACAGTAAACTTTCCTTTCATATAATTAAGTTCACAATCCAAATCTTTTAGCTCTTTAGCCCATCTAGCTATTCTACCTCTGAGATCTAATTGTTTTGCGAATTTCTTGATGCTCTCTTGGTCAAAGACTATTTTCAAATGTCTCATAGACTATGGTCAACTTCATCCATATAGGTAATGGTCCCATTTCTTCATACCATTTATAATAATGACCATCTCGCGCTCATAGGAAGAGACATTTTTTGAGCATGATTTAACTTTCTACTTTCAAAAGCCATTAGCGGACTTTTTTGGCTTAGTAGTGCTCTTATTGGAGATGAGTTTGCATTTGTTTCCAATTGAAGAGGCTTGTTTGTATTTACAATTTTTAGAATCAGTAGCAAAGCTAAAGCAAGTTTAAGATCTTCATAAATTTTTGCTTGTTTTGATTTCGAATAGAGTTTCGGATGCTTTCCTTTGAGTTGATATAGTAAAAGGTATTGGTATTTTGGCATATCCACTCATGAACTTCCGATATTATCAAGACAATTTGAGAAAACGTTTTAGCTCTCAAATAGTCTTGGGTTTACTTAAAAGTCACTTGGAAGTTTTCTAGGTCAAATTGGATTGCTTCCATGGAAATAACATGGACTTGAAACTATATTCTTGGGTAAAGAAATCTCATTTAGATTCTTTACTATAAATTTTAGTATCAAGATGATGTTCAAAGAATTTATTCAAGTGCTCTCAATGACTCTCATAATGTTTGTTGCATCTTAAAATACCATCAAGGAAATCTACCACAAATTTTTCAAAGCATATCTTTAGAACCTGATTCATAAAAGTCATGAATGTTGCGGGTGCACCTTTTCACTTGAAGGACATCATTACAAATTCATACTCGCCATACTTTTTTTGAAACGTTGTCTTGTGAATATCATCTCCTTTGATTCTAATATGACAATAATCTTAGTGTAAATCAATCTTCAAAAAGACTTATTCTCCCTTTAAGCTATCAAAGAGATCATCAACAAGCAACATGGGTGTAGCCGAAAGCGACTCGTTTGGTTGTATAAATCCTTTGTCCATATATTCTTTAAAATATTTTCTGATTTACATAATTTAGAATATGGGAGTAAGTAGGGATTTTGAGATCTTGTGGTGGTTCTGTAATCTAGCTCTATACTATGATTAATGTTTCTAGAAGAGGGTGGAAAGCCATCGGGGATTCCATTATGGAACACATCTTTAAATCATTTTAGTGGTTGATTAAATTGAAAATTTAGTTCACGAGGAATAAAGGATTAGACATAAGAGACTTGCTTTCTATTACTTCAACTCGTTATATCAGCTCTCAAGATAAAAAAATCTTGGGTCTAAGCTTCATTCTTTACAAGTTTCATACGTTGTATATTTGAAATCAAAGGAGTGCTTGGAATATTCCCTAGAACTAATTATTTTGGAACTCTAACTTTATCCTTTAAGTCTTGGATTTCAAGTTCTAAATTTGAGATCATGGTGTCCCAAATATGATGATCTTGCCCATGCATCATCAATACTTTATATCTATGTGGTGAATGGCTCTAAGGAATTGCTCACTTCTTGACAAGTGCATAATTAATAAAATTATGTGCTGAAAAAACATCCACCATAGTTTGGATAGTGGGACCTTTGACGAAATCATGTGGACCAAATCCTTGAGGTTTCCATATGTTTTTGGAGATCTAACACTGATCGGTAATATCAGAATGTATCATCTTTACTTGCCTTGCACTTGAAGTTTCATCCAAGTTCAAGGATTGTATTAGATGGATTTGACTTTTCCACTTCCTTTCATCAACCAAAGTGGCCTTTTCTTATCTTCCAACTAGACAAGCCCTATTATGATATCTAAGCTTTAGGCACTTAAAACACAAATTGTCCTTTTATGCTTTAACAAAATCCTCTTGATGAAACATAGTTCTGCAAACATGATGTTTTTTAGTAGTGTGTCCAAATTGTTTTGATCCTTTTTGCTTGCGTTTAGTGGAAATTTCCTCAAAATTAAAACTATCTTGTGGGCCATCAATAGTGAGAATTATCCTCATAAATATGTGCAACCTTAATCACTATGTCAAGTGACATCAATCATGATGTTTTACCTCATTGTGGATTCACGTGTTAGTTCCTTGAACCAAATCATGGAGCATAAGAAAATCATCAAAATTCCTTAATTCCATAATAATTTCTCCATATTATGAAATATATAAAGATAATGATCTTGCTTTCTAGTGGATTGGATCCTAATCCTCCCAATCGCATTACGCCTCATTCTTGGGGAGAAAATCCTTTTTTAAGAGGCATGTGAACTAAGCCTAGAGGAAGAGTTATTTATGTGTCTTAGAGAAAAGGTTTGACCATGTATAGGCCTTCAATCCTAATGATAAATTGGCTTTTACCATCTTTATAGGTTCGGAAGTATTCTCGAGCTGGTGGATATCTTTTCACTTCTCCAATAATGTTAGCACTATGTTCTTGTTTGGATCCTTATATTCACCTAAGAACTAAGGGGATCAGAGATATTTCCCCAAAGAAAGATCCAAGGGATGACTTACACCTACTACGTTTCCCATCATGTTGGTAAATATAGGAGTGATAGGAGTCATCAAACTAAGATGACTCATATTAGTAGTTAAAGGAGAAGAGATCTACTTGGGGATTTGGTGAATCCTTTTTTGCTAGGTTAGACAAAGGCATGGTTGCAATTTTACCATTATGGCTACCTTTAACTAACCTACCTACCTAAAGGGACCCCTAGAGTAATCTAGAAATGGCCCTAAGCTGACGAGCTCCTTCAAAATATTAACCAAGCTCCATGACTTCTGTGTGGACATTGCACAAATATCCAATGGCCTGCTCTAATCTCAACAACCTATCTTTGAGTCCTTTTCCCTTAGTTCAGGTTGTGCATATTTCATCCCCTTGTAGTGTGGCACCCTCAATGTTTGTAACTACATCTATGAGTGCTACATGCAATGCATCAAGTGCATGACTTGGAATCAAGATATTTCATGGAGATGCATGGGAAGCACATGATACTATTTGTGGACTAATCATCAATGATGATATAGACGATAATGGTACTGAAACAAATATTTGTGCACTTGTACTACTCATTATGGAAATGTGGCTCATTGACCCCTTTGTTGCACAAAGACCATTCTTAACTTCTTTGGAATTCCTAACCTCAAGTTGTGCATGGTGAAATAAGAGGGCGATGCAAAAAATCGAAAGAGATACTCTCGGATATAAGTTTCTTTGGCTTAAACTCGTTTATGGCTAATGGATTGAGAATTATGACATGGAAAACTTGAACATCCATCCTTCACTTGGTTGAAATGCTCCACAAATTGATGAAGTACAAGGCTTTTCTATTGTATATAACAACTTCATTGGTGCTTCATATAAGAACTGATGTGAGGATGAGTGTATGCCCTCCTTTGAACGTAATGCAAAAAAGTACGTTGTGTCACCTCCTTATAACATCGAAAAAGAAAATTGATTGAAGGCTTTAATGTGATGAATGAAAAAACCAAAAACCAATATTCTCCTTCCTTACTTGATTTATACTTGCCCTCTCCTT
Source organism: Ceratopteris richardii (assembly GCA_020310875.1). NCBI lineage: Eukaryota > Viridiplantae > Streptophyta > Polypodiopsida > Polypodiales > Pteridaceae > Ceratopteris > Ceratopteris richardii. The sequence continues at coordinate 110,918,106 of CM035437.1, read as the reverse complement.
GCTTTGATTCGGGTTTCGAATTGGATTTGAAATTAGTTGCACAACATCTGTCGAACGGCTAAGGTTCACAAAAGTGCAAAAGAAAGTATTTCGATTTGGAATCCAAATAACTTGTTGGGGTTACAAGAATGATTTTCAAAGGTTCTAGGCACTACACATATATCCCATATGGCATGAGCAAAGTAATATAAGCTTGCTATGTAAGGAAATTTGTGAGCTATTGTTTTTGAATTCAAAAGAGAAGAGGAGAGCAATGCCTTTCTCATCTCAGGAATTGTGGTTTCATAATGGTTCCACTCAAACTTTTGAGGTTGAGCTTGGGAGTAGGAGATGCTTCAACTTGATCTTATAAATTCACTCTCTACGGTTCTTTGTTTATGAGTTACTCCAAGGGAATTAAATGAAGAAGGGACAATCAAAAGGTGAAACTATTGGGTGATCTTGGAGTTGAGAAGAGGATTTATGATCTTTTATCTTCATAAATGGTGACGTACGCAATTCAAAGTTGAATAGAAAGTTATTTTTTCAATTTTCTTTGCATTATTAAGTTCTAAGAATTTTTTATGTAAGTAAATGTTGGAGGATCATAAGTACAAGAATTATACAAAGGTGTAGTTAACCATACACTTGGAACGAGATTTCTGAGGGGCTGATAAGTGTAACATAAAAAAAGCGAAATTTTGTTTGAATCCGCTCATTTGGAAGGAGATGCACAATCAAGAACGGCCACCAGAGGGGCATTAGGAAGTTTTCATTTTTTATGATGACTAGGACAAGGAGGAGTGCCCTCGGGAGCATCAAGGAAAGGAAGGAATAGAGGATATCACAAGAGCAATCCTCAGCTTTCTTATGGAATTTGTATGCTAAGCGCACGAAGGGATCCTATATAAAATGAGAAAGAGCAAGATCACATTTTCATGCGAGAAGGGAATATAAGATCAAAGGAGATTCCATATATTTGAGGGTTTTGCACATATTTTGAAATCGAGATTCAAGATCTCCACAGAGATATCTCTCCATTTTGTTTGTTTTTTCTCACTATCTCATTCGTTTTCTTCCATTGTTGGTAGAAAGACATAGCCCGACTTCTTATGGCAATGTCCTTTTCTTTTTGTTATGCCCGTTATGCCTAGTAGAGAACACCATAGTGAATGTTACCTCAATGGGATTGTAAGGACAAGTAGGCCATGCTTGCAGAGCAATGGCTTGTATTATGGTCTATAACGATACAAGGCATGTGACATGCAAATTAGTAAGCGTGCGAGAGGATTGAGGCTTCTAATTCTTCCTTCCTCTTAATAAGCAGTAAATGGACCCTTTCAATTGTCAATTGTAATCAAAGACTCAAAGAGATGGTTGCTATTATTTAGAAGGAGAAGCATCTTTCAGCAATGGAGCAAATTTGATGACCAATGAATTGTTCGAACTGTTGCAACTCATAAAAAGCTGATTTTTTATGATATTAAACTCTCTCTATCTCTCTCTCTCTATTTTTATTTGGATAAATGAACCGAGATAATGTTTATCAATGTAATATTGTACAAGCATAATTTGGACTCTCTCTCACTCTCTCTCTCTCTCTATGTGTGTGTGTCTCCCTCTCTCTCTTTCCACCATCTATTTTGGCCAATCAAAGTAAAGCTCAAATTCTCTCTCTGTGTGATCTACATGTCGGCTTTCTCTTTATGAATATGTGATCGTATGTATATTTGTGTGCATCTATCCATTACTCGATTTTTTTATGTTAGTCACATAGAGTTTCCTATAAGCAATGCTTCGATATCATAGTATTATTAGAAAAGCTAAAGGTCTTCCTCCAAAAGGCAAATATCCCTTAGGTACGCATATATCCAGAAATTCTCTGAAATAAATGATGTAGAAAAGTTCATTGCAAAGGTTTATATGAGGTAGTAGTGGTGTAAATAAAATATCACGCAAAGGTTTAGCTCTCAACTCAAGAGCTATCACGCATGAGATCTGGGTTTATTATATCTCTCTCTCTCTCTCTCTTGCTTTATGTTTTTCGCTCTCCCTCTCTATCTCTCTCTCTCTCCATCCCTCTTTCTATTTTCACCCTTGAATCTTTCTCTCTCCATTTTCTACATGTAGTGCCTTCGATTGGTCAGCCTTGCAAATTCTCTCTCCTTCCTGGTGATCTAACCTCTCTCTCCCTCTCTCTCTCTTGTAGCACCCAAACTCATTTTTTGCCCCGTCTCTCTCTCCGATAATCTTCCCATTGCCATGTTTCAATAGAGTGCTCGATCTATGCTCTTTCCATAGCTTTAGCTCTTGCTCTCTCTCTCTCTCTCTCTCTCTCTCTCTCTCTCTCTCCCTCTCTCCCCCTCTATCTCTCTCCCTCTCTGCTCTCTCTCTCACTCTCTCCCTCTCTCTCTCTCTCTCTCTCTCTCTCTCTCTCTCCCTCTCTCTCTCTTTGTTTGTCTCCCCCCTCTCCCTCTCTCCCTCTGTGTGTCTCTGCCTCTCTCTCTCTCTGTTTCACTGCTTGTAGTCTCCTGTGCATTTGATCTCTATAGTAGACCTCGCTCCTCTCTCTCTCTCTCCCTCTCTCCCTCTCTCTTTCTCTTTCTATCTCTCTCTCTCTCTGTCTCTCTATCTCTACCTATCTATCTCTCTTTATCAACCTTTTGCACCATCACTTCTCTCTCTCTCTCTCTGTCTCTCTCTCTCAACATCCGTATTGAAATATCAAGCTCAAGATGCGCTGATTTAGGATGACACATATCACCTTCTGATTTCCCTTACATGTATAGTGGTCATGGGAGTATATGATACTTCATTGATATTTACTTGATTTATCTAGCAAGATTGATGGCACATTTGTTTCTTGCCAAGTCACTCATTCCTGGCTATTACAGTTCTTGTTATGTATTGTTCTTGAGAAGGAAAATAAAAATGATGAGAAAGAAGCCATGCTCAAAGAGTCTTGAACTAGTAAAGAAGAGGAAAAAAGATGAGCAAAAAAAGGAGGGAAACAAGATCATGAATCAAGTTTATTTGAATCACTTGAAAGATCATATAGAAGACAAAATGAGCAAGAAAACTGTTGATATATTTAGGTAATGATCACTAGGACAGTCGGGGCACTTTTTTCCCTCTTCAGGAGGTTTTTTTCCCTCGGCTTGTATATACACCTATTACCCTAATGGGCTACTTATCTTTGCACATTCTCTAGTAATACATTTAGTATTGTGTGTTGTGCTCCAAGCTTCTTCTTCCTTGTGCTATTCGCGTGCTTCCGCAGACGTCTATCTCCAACAATTGCTATCAAAGCAGGTCGTCACTTCATCTAGGGCGCCATCTACACTCCTTCGTTTGCAGTCTCAGAATCACACAAATCTTGGTGAGCATACTCAACGTGTTTTCGAGATCAAAACAGCTTCACTGTGTCCTGCCGAAATCAGGATCTGAGCTCGTTTCGACCTCTGAATGCACTATCGTAGCGCTTGTGCAGGCTATTGTCTCTTTTTGTGCCAAAGGTATATACCAGTTTCTGTTTGCTAGTGTAAGCGTCTCCAAGTCTACTACAAGTCTAGCGGAATTCGTTTGGGTAGTTCTATTCAACTTTTTGAGATATAGTCTTTTCTGCATCAAGGTATTTTAGTCACCGGCCATGGCTAAAAGCAGTGATGTATTTCGTATGTTGTTTGTTGAGGATAATTTGGATGGTACCAACTACCCGTTATGGGATTATATGATGCGATATGTGTTGGTTGCAAAAGGATTGTGGAACATTGTACAGGGTGTCAAAAAACGTCCTATCACACCTGCAACTATTACAACTGCAGATACTGAAGTTGATGCAGAAGGTGTCCAAGATGATGAGATTCTGCATATTCCTATTCGTGCTACAGTTTTTGCTACACCTACTGCAGAGCAGATTTGTTGGGATGGCAAAGATGCCCAGGAACATGCATTGATAGCTTTGTCTCTCAAACATGCCATTATTCCTCACATTCGCTCTTGCGGAACAGCTAAGGATGCTTGGGATACACTTACCATATTGTACCAAGCTAGGAATGAGGCTCGTGTTGCTTACCTCCAAAAACAATTGGAGAGTGAGCACATGAATGAAGGTGATTCTATGGACAGTTTCCTAATGAAGATCAAAGACTTGAAGGAACATTTGATTTCTGTTGATGAGGTTATACCAGATAGCTCACTTGTGTAGACCGTTCTGAATGGTCTTCCTGATTCATATCTGAGTTTTGCCTCTACTCTTCGGTTGATGATGAAACGCAATCCAAATGCCTTATCATTTGAGGAGTTAGTCTCTCTTCTATTGCAGGAAGATCAATCAAGGCAAAACAATTCCATTATGCGAGTTGCAGATCAAGCTTTCTTGGCTAGTTAGAAGTGCAAGGAAAATGGAGCTCTTTAACTAGTAAGCAAAAATCTGTTAATTCTGCATGTTCGAAGAAGGAAGATAAAGATGAGAAGAAATTAGAAAAGCACAAATTGTTTTGTAAGTACTGTAAATGGAATGATCATATCATAAAGAACTGTCCAAAACTAGTTGCTAAAAAGGCAAAGAAGAAAGAGGCTGGAATGGTTGTTACAGAGGCCTCTACACTAAAAATAGAGTCTGCTAATCTTATGCAGGAAGAAGAATGGGTGTTTACTACTGTCTGCAGTTTTGACCCATCTTCTCATGAGCAGTGCATGTTTGCAGTAGACTCAGATGTTTGGTATTTTGACAGTGGGGCGACCAAACATATTACCTTGCAGCGTAGTTTCTTCTCTTCACTTGAGCCTGCCTCTATAGGGAATAATGTTACATGTGACAACAACTCCTCTTATCCTGTTATGGGAGTTGGTAAGATCATTTTGACTACTGCTCATGGTAGTTCTTTCACTTTGTCAGATGCTTTATTTGTGCGAGGGATCAAGAAGAACTTGTTATCAGTTTTTGCATTAGCCAAGATTGGCTTCATTGTGAAATTTGTTCATGATAGGTGTATAGATCATGATCTATCAAATGGCGATGTGATTATTGCTTGTGGCATTTTATGTCGTGGGCTGTATAATCTCATAGACTATGAAATATCTGTAAATGATTTGGCATGTGCAGTAAATGATTCTCAGCACGCTTTGGTCATCTGAATTTTCCTAGTTTGCTATGCCTGCAGAAATCGAAAATGGTGTCCTCTTTGACCAAACTTGAGGCACCTGGAAAACATGTTTGTGAAGTCTCTATTTTGGGCAAAATGCAGCGTTCCTCCTTTCCAAAACATGGTTCAGTTCGGGCTACTCAGAAATTGTAGTTTGTACATAGTGATGTCTATGGTCCTATGCAGACACCTTCTTTTGGGAATTATCTTTACTTCGTGACTTTCATTGATGATTTTTCCAGGCATGCATGGGTATATCCATTGAAGGCAAAGTCTGAAGTGTTCATTTGCTTCAAATTATTTTTTGTTTTGGCTGAAAATCGGTCAGCATGTAAAATGGGCACCCTCCGTTCTGATCGAGGGGGGGAATATATGTCTTCTGATTTTAATGCATTTATGGCTAGACGTGGGATAAAACACCAGTGTACAGTGCTGTATACACCTCAACAACATGGAGTTGTTGAACGAAAGAACATGTCACTCATGGAGATGGTGAGGTGTATGGTCAAGAGTCATGCTTTAGCACAGTTTCTGGCTTGAGGTTGTCATGTGTGCAGCATATGTACTGAACAGGTGTCTCTTGTATAACAACCATCTACTAAAGAATAACTACCTAGCAAAACCACCAAGATGAAGAGAGAGCACGTCTCCACCCATCCAACTCCACCCATATATATACCTCAAGACCAAGGGAGGAAATGTGAGGAGAGCTTGCCAAGTGTCCTCTCCACATGGATTCTAATCCAAGGCCTTCTAACCTTGGAAATCATATGGCCTTCATATGGATTCTTAAAAGTACTTCTCCCAAGCTTGTGCGTACAAGTCTCAAGGCTTGAGAGGCCTCCCTAAGGGTTAAATATCATACTCTTAGGAAATATCAATCCTAAGGGTCAAAACCCTTCAATTGGGAGTAAATAAATCCAAATTAGTCAAGGGTTCAAACCACATTCTTGGAGATACTTTTCCAAGGGTTTCCGAATAGAATCCAACGGTTCTCCAAGTGATTTTGGACCCTCAAAACCCATGTCTTTGGCTACTTTGGCCCATAGTTATACAACATTCTTCCCCCGTTTACATTTTCATCCTTTAAAATGTGTGTAGGCATATTATGTGGAGTATTCCCCCATGCACCATGATCTATACTCTGAGCATGGTCATCTCTGTCTTTAGATTCATTTCTAATAATCAGATAAGGGATAATCCCTACCTTATTCTGAAAAGAAATGAAAAAAAAATCCCTGCCCAAATCACTTTCTCTTAGTCCACCTGAATGTACATGCATGCCTTGTACCAATGGACTAGTGAAATGGGTGGACTTCATTGGTGGTCTTTTTCTTTTGGCACTTTCGCAAACCTTGAGCTCCATAAAATCATATATTTCAGTACACTTTGTACTTCCTAGAAATTTATATTTTTAGGAGTCTATGATAGATATCCTATCTCTATCTTGAAAGGGCCAAAAACTAGATTCATCTTCCACTTTCAACAGAAAGGAGAGGAATCTTTAGATGTTCTAAACTTAAGTTATTCTTTTATAGTCCTTTTCAAATACAAATATACTTTATTTGTATTTGACAGGACTTAGCTAAAGATGTGAACTTAGCAAAGTGGGTCTAGTGAGTCCCTGCCAAAACATGCTCAATAAAATGAGGAGAAATACTATCTTCTCATTCCTTGGCAACTTAGGTGGACTTATTTCAATCATCGAGGTTTTCTTGAAACATAAAGCTCAAGTATTATCAATGATAATATACCCAATCTACAAGTTCCTGTCTACAAGTGGATCCCTATCTTGATCATGTTTGATTTTCCTTGGATTAATTCTCATAATAGAGTTTAATCCTTTTGGAAGTTTTAACATTCAAGACTTAGATCCATAGATAACTTTAGGAATTGGAATTATTTGGTAGATCATTCTCCTAGGTCTCTACCCTACTTGTTTATCTTAGCTTAGCCTGTTCTTCCAATGAGAATGAGTACTAACTATCTTGAACTAACTATGGTTTAGGTAGTTATGTATACTAACCTCAACGGTCATCAAAGCTTTGCAAAGAGAAACAAATCCGATTCCTTCAAATCCTCAAAATTGAGGAAAAATACTTCATCAAGTCATCAAGATACCCTCTACATTTTCTATTAGATTTGGGTCGAGATGATTCAAGTTTTGCAGCTTTAGTTCCAAGGACTTGCAAGAAAGATACGTGTTTCTAGGCATCATATCTCAGATCTTGCTAGGAACATTCTTGAATCACTTGTTCTCACCAAAGATTCAAAAGAATATCTTTTACAGATCATTCATTCATTCGAGGCTATTATACTTGAATAAGCTTGACTTACTTTTGGAATTTAACTTCGTAAACTCCCAAAATTCTTTACCCTCTTACATATCCAAATTCCTTTGAACTTTACTTGGTATCGAACTATAAAAGGGTTTGATCTTTTTGACCAATGGAGGCCTCTTGAGTTATCCAACCATAAAAGGTTTGATCTATTCGACCAAGTTAGGTCACTTGGCTTTCTCAAAATTCCTCTAACTTATTTAACATGAGATAAGATTAAGTCTTTTCTCCTTTAGATCCCTTTGTCATTGATATTTACCCATGGGATTTTCTTGGGATCTTCAACTCATACCTTCGCTAGTTGATATCTTTGCTTAAGTCTTCAACATCATGTTGATGTTCTTCAAACCATTAACTATTCTCCTTTTAGGGATCAACAATTATATGTCACCCTTTTCACTTAAGCAAGTTATCATGCTTGTCGATCCAAACTTTGGATCCATTTTTATCCATTCTCAAATACCCTACTCTAAATATGCTTCAAGTCTTTGGCTAGCTTCCCTTAATTCACTTACCAAAATGGAATTCGTTAATGAATTCCCTTCTTACATATCTGGTTCTTACTGTGTTTGAGTTTTAACTCAAAACACACTTGGATACTTGGACATCCAATGTACTCCTTAACTTTCATGAAAGAGTTAAGGAATATTTTTTGCTTAGAAGTATCATATTGATGATACCATTCTTCCCCCCTTTAAAGAGTTTTCGTCCTTGAAAACTTTAGGAAATTGATGATCTTTTAATTTCCTATCCAAATGGGAGGTTTATTTATGCTAAATCCTTCACTCAAAAAGCTCTCCAATATCCTTGAGCTTAAGCTTCCATTAACCTTAAGTTCAGTGTCCCATACCACTGAACCCACTTAAGTGACATTCTAAACCTAGATATCCCATACCATCCGATTTACAATCCCACCTTAGTGTAGACAACTTTAGCTCTTACTCAAGGATTAAACTTCTTTTGTTTTAGTCTTATCAAATATAATCAAAATTTTTGTAAGTTACGTTCTTACAGAGTCTTGATTTGTTCTTTGAAAAGACTTTAAGCTTTCAATGAACTATTTCCTTGATTAGTTGCAATCAAAGTTATCTTTGTTTATGTCATTTGATAATAGAGCCAGCATTCTCATACTAGATATCATATATTGAAATAGTTAGGCATCTGTATCAAAGGATATAGTCAATCATAAGCTTTGCTAAATGGTTACCTTGTTAACCATCTTCATAAATTGTTTCTTACTCATAGAGCACATTTTTTAGTAGAGGTCTTAAGAGTTTCTTTCAACCCTTTAATCTTCCTCTTCTCTACTTAATGAGTTACAATTTTTTACTGTTGAAGCAATTTTCTCAAAGCTCCAAATGGATCCTACCTCTTGCAAATGAAGGGAGAAGCTTATTGGGGAAGAAATGAAGGAAGAAGCTTATTGCTTAAAAGTGTAAACTGGTTCACCCATTTTTCCCTTAATATGTCATTTGAGGACATTCTCTTCCCCCTTTTAGTGTGATCATTATCCTCAATGATCAGATGTTGAAGTTGCTCTGAACTTCTTAACATCCTTCACAAATGAAAAAATTACCCCATGAGTGTAGGGTTTCAAATAAACTTCTAGTTTCTCCTTTGGATTTTTCAATCCAAGTTCTTATTACTACAATTTATGGTTTAATAAGAAGAGAAACTTGTTGGTTTTGAAGCTTTAAGTGTTTGGCCTTGCTGATTAGGCATGCTATGGGTATTAGCGAACTTGGGGGTCCATAAGTAGGACTTGAAGTTTAAAGTTCCTCTTCCTAAGTTGAATTTTGAATTAAGCCAACATATAAAAATCATAAAAAATAATGGGCATAATCTCAGCACACCAGTAAACTTTTATGCTTTTCACTTCACATGAAGAATTCATTTTTCTATCTTAAACCTTAATCTTAGAGAACTTAATTTCTCTCTCATGTCCCACCAACCCATGCATATGAGATTCAATTCATGCATACACGGTGTAAGCCAAGAACCTATACATCTTTCCTTGAGGATGCTTTAGCATGCATAAGGTCCAAAGGTTGAACCCCTCCTTAAAGCATGCATGGAATTCACACTTCGAACTCCATTTAATGCATAAATAAATGCTTTTGCATTCCATGGGCGTTCATGCCATACTATAATGCACATTCTATGTCCCAATTTTTAGGTGGTGAGTTCATTGCATGCTAAAAATCCACTTTGTATTCTTTTGAGCCTCTAGTGGTGTATCGTGATTTCACAATAATTTTCTTCATTCTCCTAGATGTCAAAATCATTAAATACAATCAAGGAGTACCCATGTATCAAATCGTTACAATTTAAGGGATATGATGAATGATACGTCTTAAGTTAGTGATCATAAAGAAAGCTATTCTTAAAAGCAACCATATTGTGAATAGATTTTATATTTAAATCAGAAACATAGATTTACGATAAATGGAGCAAGATTGTTTTAAAGGATTAATATAAGAACAAATTTTGTTTCTAAATATGTTAGAAAGCATTTCAAGGATATAGGTGAGCACATACTAATAGATAACCATCCATGCCAAAACCAAGCAGCACAAAACTAAAGTGTAATGCATTGTTTTATAGAATAACTTGCAAGAACACTGCGGTATGCAGAGTAACCTCTAAATTTTGTTTTGACAAAATACTTTTAGAATAGTAACTTGTGCCTATTATATTAAGATTCAATCCTAAATGCAAATACCATGAAATTTTGTATTCCTATCAACCTTACACTATATACGAACATGTGACTTATGACTTGATATTTCTAGCGTGATCATCCATCAGTTCTTGACAACATGAAATCTAAATAGATCCGTTGTGTATCCCATTGAAATCCATCAGATGCACACAAATGTACCTTTGTTGTTATCACTTGCGGCACAGTCACGGATGATAGAGCGTCCAAGCCGTCTCTTCTTCACGTCTGATTGTACTTCCTTCATAGCAGTGTTCCTATATTCAATCCTTTGAATTGATCTAGCACAGCTTCCTCCTAGGGTGATATGGTCATCCTGTAGCTAAGATGATGCGTGTATATGAGAGAGGCACCCGTCAGTATAATTCAACTCTCTGTATAATTTATAACTACCATTCAGCAATTCATGATTCCAACTGAATTAATCAATTTTTATCAAATTTATATTAACCATCTATGTACGAAAAATGGATGCAAACTTTCACTTTCGCTTTACATTTAATATATGTAAACATGGGAGAGCGAATCAATTGCAAAAAAACTATCTAGTGTGACGTGGAAAATTTTATCTTCTCATAGAATCGTTCATCCAAAATTTGATTTGAACTACAAAGAAAACTGTATATCTGCACCAAATAGTATACGGAGAAATCATATACTGATTGTCATCGATTTAAATCGCTTTCAAACAAATAACGCAGAGGAATTATTTGCTCAAAGGAAAAGCAACTCCGAGTCATATCATATTTTACAGATAAAATCCATTCTGAGTACTTCAGCCATAAAGGCTAATATGTATAGCACCGTTCTGCAGAATGATTCAAACATGAACGAAATTTAGAAGATCATCAATCATGAAAAAATACTTATTGAGATATCATCAAAATCTCAATGCATATTCAAAAAACACGGGCGATCCACCAATCTTCAATAAAAGGTGCATTGAAGAAAGCGTAATCATGTGAGAGTTTTAAGTTCATAATATCATTTATCTGTCAGAGAATTGTCATAAAAAAATCAGAGACGTTAGCTTCATCTGTTCATCAAATTCATTTTCACTTTCCATCATACTCGATAAGATATCAGTTTCAAAAACATTCAATCATAAACATCATAAAACATTAAATGTGCAGAGCGCACAAATTGAACAGAATTCGAAGTGAGGATAAATTCGAATATTGAAGGAGATACATAATTATTAGAAATCCATGGCAAATTAGTAAAGATCAAAGCAGAAAAGCTTCAGTGCATTTTGATGTCGCGTCGTGCAAACATATCAGCTCTACTCCATAGATAAATGTTGATGTTTCTGCCAAAACTCTATTTCTGAGATGTCACTTTTCCTCCTGTTGATGCTTCTTTTGATGTGTACTTCTTTCTTCTCAGTGAAGGAGCTTCCGTCAACTCTTCACTCCAGTCACTCAAATCAGAGGCCTTCTTCTTCCAGATGATCTGCGTCCCAATTATCTCCAGCGCACGTCCCCCTCTGATCAATCGTGCCTGCAGAGATTTGCCAGATAAAGATGCATGAAGATTGGCCTCCCTTCCGCATGCGTATCTCCCTCCTACTGGCAGCTTCAGCGACCTCCTCTAACAACACTCAACGGATGCGGTTAATGCCCGAGACAGCCCCCCCCTCGGAAAGCAAGAGCTCCTTATATTCTTTAATCAAAATCTTGCCCTCCACGAATCTCCATATATCTTTCTCTCCATGAAGCGAAGTCGGCCTCCCTCTTCTGCATGCACCTCACGTGTTTGTCTCCCTCTTGCATGTAATTCTGCCACACATTACCTAGTAAAATGTGCTATTTTGACCCTTCATTTGCATTTTTCTTTATCCATAAACTGTTGTCTCCAACTATATCGTTTATTGGCTGCACATATTCCCTTCCGCGTCCTTATTTTGAACTTTATTTCTACTTATGATCATGGAGATCCCCCCCTGTAAAATCCCTTTCGATCTGCCAGAAGAGACCCCCTTATCTCATGCATTGCTGCCACTTCTCAAGTGCGACTCCTCTTCATGTGTGCGTCCCTGCATGTCGATCATCAATTGTACACATATGCCTATTCCAATAATTGTTGCCACGCCATAATGGTATCATGTCATATTGTTGCCATATCATATTTTTATTGCCTTACTATATTGTTGCCACACCATAATATTGCCATGCCATATAATTGCAAAATGCATATGAATATAACCTCTTCTGCTATGACTTTCAGATGCTCAAATGAGTAGGGATATGCAAGATCTAATACTAAATCTCAGTTGACTTTCTTTGAAATCCATTCCACAATCATAGTATCTCCTACTCATGTTTGAACCATGCCTTCAATAATTCTATTCAGTAGTTCGACAATTCTTATGTCAAAATAAAGGATTGAGATATCCAGTTAGGGAGAGAGAATCTCTTTGACATTCACCCCCACCAAACCTGTGCTTCCTCCGGATGCACCAACGTGAGAATAACCTGCTTTCTTCATATAATGAAATTTGTTTTTTATGTGATTTTCTTATAAACTCCTGCAAGTGCATGGGTAAACATAGTAAAGTGCCTTATGCACGGCCATGTATTGGGCCCTATAAAACGCATACTTTTTAAAATGCATAGAGAACAAATATAATGCAATGAGCAAGTTAAAAGGCTTCGGATGGTGAGGATTGTGCACTCACTCACATACATAGCAATGTGAATATACATAAAGCCTTACAGTCTCTCTTATGTGCATGGGTAGCACTCACTTTGTGCCTCAATGCATGGTCATTTAATGTGACCATAACACATGCATACTTTAAGTGCATCAGAAACATAATGCTGCAATAAGAGGTATTTAGCATTCGATGACAAAGCTTCACACTCAAATTGATGTTACCAGCTTCATATATATATATATATATATATATATATATATATATATATATATATATATATATATATATATATATATATATATATATATATATATATATATATATATATATATATATATATATATATATATATATATATATATATATATATATATATATAACTCATTATAAGTGCAATCAAGCATGTACCTATGGGTTTAAAAATACTCGTGCTCTCTACATTTTATTTATGCATGTTTTAGATGCATGAAGGAAAAACAAAATTGTGTGAAAATTGAGCTTGTATGGTATCAATCTCTCTTCCTTACTCATAACTACCCTCTCTCTATTCTCTCAAAACTTGATTCATTAACTTTTCAATGATGTTTACCTATTTATGGAATGTGCATATGGTCGTGCTTCTATTGGTTTTAAAAGACGTGCTTTCTACACATTTATACATGCATATTTGGTGTGCAATGCATCTCAAAATAGGTGCCAAAAAAATTTGGGTTAATAGGAGAACTAAGAAAAAAGACAAGGCTTTCTGATCTTCACTTCACTTCCCATTTCCATTTCCTTCCTTCGATCTTCTCTTGCATTCAAACACTACACACGTGATAAGAAATATTAAATCAAAATATTCATATGTACACATACAATTCATGAAAGGACTTTATGGTATGTATAGATGATTCAAAAACTGTTGCTCTTCTTACAATCCATTCAAATTCCTGATTTGCAATTAGCTCCAAGTCTTCACCTGTATTCATAAACTCAGAAAACACATCAGTAGCATCACATTCAAAACTCATTAGTAGGCCTTTTTCATCAAAATTATCATCACATCATCATCATATTTTGCCATCATAAAACTCATAAAAGAAAATCATATTTTTAATCACACTCATCATCATAATTTGGTATAAAAAACTCATAGTATATTTATCATGGAAAATTCTTTTAAAGGAAAAAATCATAAAAAAACATCAAATAGTTTCATTGAAAATAAGAATTTCATATCTTGATCAAGAAAAGCGCAAGCAATTAATACATATTCCTTTTGAAAGCAAATATTTTTCATCAACTGTTATTATCTTTTTCAATCATAGGAATTATTTAGGAGAATTTTCATCAAACATTCATCAAGCATCAATGTTTCATATTTCGCATCATAGATTTAGTAAACAAAAAATTCATTGATATAGGAAACCACAAGAAAATTATTCTATCAATTTCGTTTCCCTCTTATTCATAAGTTCATAAGAGTTTTTGATATTTTGCTCAATATTCACAATAGCCTCTTGTACCCATTTTCCAATATCTTTGTCATTATCAGTTTTAGTATGAAAATTTTTATCATTAAATTGAAATTTGAATTCATCAAATGTATCTTGATCACAACCATTCTCATTTTCTGAGATTTTAAGTTCATCATTCATAATATATATGTCTTCTCTTTCATCAACTTTTAGTAATTTTTGAACTTCATTTTCATCATTCTTTATATTTACACATTCATCTTTACCAATCCTTTTCAATGTACTTTGACCATCCTTTTTATCAAAAAATTTAGTTTTATCATCAGTGTTACTTATAACTTTTGGTTTTAGAAGATCATTATCAAAACATGTACCTTGACTTTCAAATTTAATCATAGATTTTAATGTTCTTTTTGTTTTCTCATTACAGCTCTTAGGTCTCCACTGTTTTTTAATGTTCTTATATATTTTAGGTCTAAATTTAGTTTGGGTAAAGTATTTTCTCATCCCTCCTCTACCTAAGTTTAAATGCAAAGGTAGTTGGGTTTGGAAGTCACAAATCTTAAGGTCATGTGTAATGACTAAGTGTAATTTGCATGCATCATCATAAGAAAGACAATCATCATACGCATGACCTAATTGATCACACCAAAAGCATCTTGTTGGACATTTAATTGTCCTATGCATAGCCCTAGGGATGGATCTCCTATGCTCCAACATATCATTGTTTTCATGCGCTTCTGTAGATAGGCTTAGACTTTCATGTTCATGCTTGCATTTACATCTAGATAGTTCATTTACTTGTTTGGTTAATTTATCAATTTGGTTTTTGAAATTTGAAACAACTTCTTTTAACATACCACACATCACATGACTTAAATTGGAAAACTCACTAAGTTTATTAATTAATAGGAATACTTCTTCAAATTTAGCTTGATTTGATGACTTTAGATTATCCCCTAGTTCTTTGAATTGTAATTCAAAATCCTAAATCTTACTCTTAATTAAGTCTTCCATAGTAGAGTTCTTCTCATTTGTAATTAATTTAACTATCTTCTTCTTACCCATTGAAAATCAATCAAAAGAAGTCTCAAAAGATAGATCAATACCTGAAAGATAGCTCGAAGAAGAGGCTCAATGTGAATGTGTATGTAAACTTTATACAATTTGATTTTCTTAAATTCTAATACATCAAAGTCTATTGAATGAATGTGCAAACATCTTCTATTCAGATGTTGATGAGAGGAGTGGTGAGAAGAGGATAATCACTTGCCAATTTTCGTGGAGGCGCTCAGACCATGTATGATCAGCCCTCAACACCCAGGAAAAAGCAAGGTTTAAGGATCAAGCTACCGCTCACATGGAAGAAGAAGCCGCGACTATGTGCCAACTTCGTCAATGCATATGCAAACAAATAGAAACTATACGTACCTGAGTTGCAGAGCCGTTGTTTGACCTCGAGTTCAAATGTGGGAGCGAAAACAATGGCTGGTGGATCAAGCCAACCGTTAGAATTACGGTGCATGCCGGGTGCTTCGAGACAATGTAGTAAAAAAAACATATGTTTTCATACTAGAAAATAAGTGGTGTATTGTGATTTCACAATAATTTTCTTCGTTCTCCTAGATGTCAAAATCATTAAATACAATCAAGGAGTACCCATGTATCAAATTGTTACAATTTAAGGCATATGATGAATGATACGTCTTAAGTTATTGATCATAAAGAAAGCTATTCTTAAAACAACCATATTTTGAATAGATTTTATATTTAAATCTGAAACATAGCTTTACGATAAATGGAGCAAGATTGTTTTAAAGAATTTATATAAGAACAAATTTTGTTTCTAAATATGTTAGAAAGCATTTCAAGGATATAGGTGAGCACATACTAACAGATAACCATCCATGCCAAAAGAGAGGAGCACAAAACTAAAGTGTAATGCATTGTTTTATAGAATAACTTGCAAGAACACTGCGGTATGCAGAGTAACCTCTAAATTTTGTTTTGACAAATTACTTTTAGAACAGTAACTCGTGCCTATTATATTAAGATTAAATCCTAAATGCAAATATCATGAAATTTTGTATTCCTATCAACCTTACACTATATACGAACATGTGACTTATGACTTGATATTTCTAGCGTGATCATCCATCAGTTCTTGACAACAGGGAATCTAAAAAGATCCGATGTGTAGACCATTGAAATCCGTCAAATGCGCACAAATGTACCTTTGTTGTTATCACTTGCAGCACAGTCACGGATGATAGAGCGTCCAAGCCGTCTCTTCTTCAGTTCTCATTGTACTTTCTTTATAGCAGCGTTCCTATATTCAATCCTTTGAATTGATCTAGCGCAGCTTCCTCCTAGAGTGATGTGATCATCTTGTAGCTAAGATGATGTGTGTATATGAGAGAGGCACCCCTCAATATAATTGAATTCTCTGTATAATTTATAACTACCATTCAGCAATTCATGATTCCAACTGAATTAATCAATTTTTATCAAATTTATATTAACCATCTATGTACGAAAAATGGATGCAAACTTTCACTTTTGCTTTACATTTAATATATGAAAACATCGGAGATCGAATCAATTGCAAAAAATATTATCTAGTGTGATGTGGGAAATTTTATCTTCTAATAGAATTGTTCATCCAGAATTTTGATTTGAACTACAAAGAAAATTGTATATCTGCACCAAATAGTATACGCAGAAACCATATACTGATTGTCATCGATTATAAATCGCTTTCAAACAAATAACGCAGAGGAATTATTCGCCTTATCATCGTTTTTACTCAAAGGAAAAGCAACTCCGAGTCATATCATATTTTACAGATAAAATCCATTTTGAGTACTTCAGCCATAAAGGCTAATATGTATAGCACCCTTCTGCAGAATGAGTCAAAGATGAACGAAATTTAGAAGATCGTCAATCATGAAAAAATACTTATTCGTATGTCATCAAAATCTCAATGCATATTCAGAAAATATGGGCGATGCACCAATCTTCAATAAAAGGTGGGTGGAAAAAAGCGCAATCATGTGAGAGTTTTAAGTTCATAATATCATTTATCTGTGAGAGAATTGTCAAAAAAAAATTAGAGACGTTAGCTTCATTTGTTCATCAAATTCATTTTCGCTTTCCATCATACTGAATAAGATATCAGTTTCAAAAACATTCAATCATAAACATCAAATTCATTTTCGCTTTCCATCATACTGAATAAGATATCAGTTTCAAAAACATTCAATCATAAACATCATAAAACATTAAAAGTGCAGAGCGCACAAATCGAACAGAATTCGAAGCGAGGATAAATGGGAATATTGAAGGAGATACATAATCATTCGAAATCCATAGCAAATTAGTAAAGATCAAACCAAAAAAGCTTCAGCGCATTTTGATGTCGCGTGGTGCAAACATATCAGCTCTACTCCATAGATAAATGTTGATGTTTCTGCCAAAACTCTATTTCTGAGATGTCGCTTTTCCTCCTCTTGATGCCTCTTTCAATGTTTACTTCTACCTTCTCAGCGCAGCAGCTTCCTTCAACTGTCTTCACTCCAGTCACTCAAATCAGAGGCCTTCTTTTTCTAGATGATCTGCATCCCAATTGTCTCCAGCGCACATCCTTCTCTGATCAATCGTGCCTACAGAGATCTGCTAGATAAAGATGCATGAAAATTGGCCACCCTTCTGCATGCATATCTCTCCCTCCTACTGGCAGCTTCAGGAACCTCCTCTCACAACACTCATCGGATGCGGTTAATGCCCGAGAGAGCCCCCCCCCTTCGGGAAGCAAGAGCTCCTTATATTCTTTAATCAAAATCTTGCCCTCCACGAATCTCCAGATATCTTTCTCTCCATGAAGCGAAGTCGGCCTCCATCTTCTGCATGCACCTCACCTATTTGTCTCCCTCTTCCATGCAATTTTGCCACACATCTCCTAGTAAAATGTGTTATTTTGACCCTTCATTTACGTTTTTCTTTATCCATAAACTGTTGTCTCCAACTATACTGTTTATTGTCTGCACATATTCCCTTCCGCGTCCTTATTCTGAACTTCCTTTTTACTTATGATCATGGAGATCCCCCGTAAAATCCCTTCTGATGTGCCAGAAGAGACCCCCTTATCTCATGCATTGCTGCCACTTCTCAAGTGCGACTCCTCTTCATGTGTGCATCCCTGCATGTCGATCATCAATTGTACACATATGCCTATTCCGATAGTTGTTGCCATGCCATAATGGTGTCGTCATATTGTTGCCATATCATATTTTTATTGCCTTACTATATTGTTGCCACACCATAATATTGTCATGCCATATAATTGCAAAATGCGTATGAATATAACATCTTCTATTATGACTTTGAGATGCTCAAATGAGTAGGGATATGCAAGATCTAATACTAAATCTCAGTTGACTTTCTTTGAAATCCATTCCGCAATCATAGTATCTCCTACTCATGTTTGAACCATGCCTTCAATAATTCTTTTCAATAGTTCGACAATTCTTATGTCAAAATAAAGGATTGAGATATCCAGTTAGGGAGAGAGAATCGCTCCAACAATGTCAAATATATGCAAATAAAAGACACAATACTTAGCTTTCATCAATGCTTGAAGACTTCGCTTTGTTGATGTTGCAAATGAGAAAAGAACCCTCCTTCCATCAAGGGTCATATTAGAGTTGGGCTTGAAGTGTAGTGATCAGGATCTTTTTCTCCTCCATGAAATAGTAAATTATGTACTTTAGCCTTCCACAACTCTCTCATGGAACCATGCATCTTTCAGAACAGCACCGCGCTGAGTGAGTTCCGTTCTGCGCTCAGATGATCGCCATCGTGGTCCGCCGTCTTATCCCATATATGCAACAAAGATCTTGTGATTTCAGTATATAAACAAAGAGGCACTCAACTCAGTTCTAACTCATGAAAAGGAGGAACACCGACCGTGAACGGTGTTGGTTGCTCATCATTTCACACATTGAGCGTATGTGTGGCCGTCCATCTCCATCTTGGACATATGCAAATCACTCTCAACAGCTGCTATCCTCTAAGGGATTCGATGGCCGACTGACTTGGCCTTCTAATGGATGATATTTTGGCCTCTTATAATCGGATGAGCCAAAACTATCGACGGAGAAAACGCATCGGGCAAAACATAGAGTCCAAATGCTCGCAGAAGTCAATGCTGGAGATTCATCGAGCTCTGAGGCCAATGTTGTATAACAACCATCTACTAACGAATAACTACCTAACAAAGCCACCAAGATGAAGAGAGAGCACGTCTCCACCCATCCAACTCCACCCATATATATATACCTCAAGATAAAGGGAGGAAATGTGAGGAGAGCTTACCAAGTGTCCTCTCCACATGGATTCTAATCCAAGGCCTTCTAACCTTGGAAATCACATGGCCTTCACATGGATTCTTAAAAGGACTTCTCCCAAGCTTGTACATACAAGTCTCAAGGCTTTAGAGGCCTCCCTAAGGGTTAAATATCATACTCTTAGGAAATATCAATCCTAAGGGTCAAAACCCTTCAATTGGGAGCAAATAAATCGAAATTAGTCAAGGGTTCAAACCACACTCTTGGAGATACTTTTGCAAGGGTTTCCTAGTAGAATCCAAGCGTTCTCCAAGTGGTTTTGGACCCTCAAAACCCATGTCTTTGGCTACTTTGACCCATAGTTATACAATAGTGTCCCATTAAAGTGCTGCAATCTATCACTCCATATGAGGCTTGGCATGACCGCAAGCCATCTGTTGCTCATCTGCATGTTTTCGGTTGTTTGGCATATGCATTAGTGCCTGAACAACATCGTAGAAAATTGGATGATAAAGCAATAAAATGTATTTTTGTTGGGTACAGTTCTGAAAGTAAAGGCTATCATCTATATCATCCACAGACTAAACGCATTCTGGTTAGCTGTGATGTTGTTTTTGTGGAAGATGTTATTCAGCCATTGCTTTCATGTACTAAGGACAATCTGTTAGCTCCAAAGACATGTATGATACTTTGCTGCCTCTTTCTACAGGTGGACTGTCTAGTGTTGGTCCTAATGAGGAAACTTCTCAGCCTTTGTAGGTTTCATGTGATGATGCAGATCATTCCATTTCTGATGCAAATTTACATGATGCACTTATTGATGAGAGAGCTGATATTGAGCAGGCAAGAACTATGCAAAAATGGCTGGTGCAGACCTTCCGTGACAACAAAGTAGATGCATATCTATCATATCGTACTCAATAAGGCTCTCATAGTGCTTCTTTTGCATCAGATTGCTATGCAATGGCTGCATCTAGTCTCTGTGATGAGACTGACCTTGTTTCGTTTGATGAAGCACAAAATTTAGAAAATTGGATGCCTGCTATGCAATTTAAATATGATGCAATCATGAAGAATGGTACTTGGTCCTTATGTGACTTGCCTCCTGGCAAGAAGGCCATTGGCACTAAGTGGGTATACAAGCTGAACCGTAAACCTGATGATATAGTTGACAGGTATAAGGCTAGGCTTGTTACAAAGGGTTATGCACAGGAAAGAGGCATTGATTTTGATGAGACCTTTGCACCTACAAGCCGTATGACTACTATTCGCAACATCTGTGCACTTGCAGCTCATCATGGTTGGAATGTACATCAGTTGGACATTAAAACTGCATTTCTGAATGGTGACTTGCATGAAGAAGTGTATGTTTTTCAGCCACGTGGCTTTGTGTAGAAAGGGCATGAAAATCAGGTGTGCAGGTTAAAGAAGGCCTTATATGGTTTAAAGCAAGCACCACGTGCTTGGTATGAGAAGATACATGCCTATCTGATTGCACATGGTTTTGAGAATAGTCCAATTGAAAGCACCTTATATGTTAAGCATGCTAATGATGTGCTTTTGATCATTGTTGTCTACGTTGATGACATGTTGCTCACTGGTCCTATTGAGAAGCATATTGCTGATTTGAAGGCTGATTTGCATGCCTGATTTGAGATGTATGATTTGGGGCATTTGCAACATATTTGGGCATTCAGTTTATGCACGTTGATGGTGGAATGGCTTTGTGTCAAACGAAATATATTGACACATTATTGCAGCGTTTTGGCCTTGAAGAATGTAAGCCTATTGCCACTCCTATGGAGATAGGTTTACAATTGAGTCTTCATGATGCTCGAGATGCATTTGATGTTCTTCTCTATCAGGAGGCTATTGGATGCTTGATTTACTTATGCATTACTCGACTAGATATTCAGTTCCCTGTCTCGTAAATGAGCAAGTTTACTGCTTGCCCAGGAGTCAAGCATTGGCAGGTAGTTAAGGGTATCTTTCGCTACTTGAGTGGTGCTCAGCTACTTGGGCTGTTTTATCCCAAGAGGGGATCGCTACTGCCAGATTTGCATGCTGTTTCTAACTCTGATTAGGCAGGTTGCTATGACACTCGTGTGTCCACTAGTGGCTTTTGCTTCATGCTTGGTAGCTCATGTATATCTTGGTTGAGATAGAAGCAGCCTACTGTGGCCACTTCCACTTGTGAGACTGAGTATAGGGCAGCTTTCACAGCGACTATTGAGTGTGTGTGGGTCAGACGCCTTATGGCTGATTTGGGTGTTGGTCAGTCTTCTGCAACCACCATCGTCACTGACAGTTAGAGCGCATTGGCAGTTGCGAGGAACCCTGTGTTCCATGCTCGCACTAAGCACATTGAGGTGCATTATCATTATGTCAGGGAGAGGTTCTTTGTTGGGGAGATCATCTTGGCCTATGTGCCCACGCACAAGAACATTGCACACCTTTTCATGAAGGCTCTGCCTAGGGAGAAGTTTGAAGCTTTCCGCAAAGCTTTGGACTTACTTCCTTTTGTGGAGTGATCTCCACATAGCTTGGCACTTCCTTATACAGGAGTGCCAACTCCTTGTTCTCCGCATCACTCTGAGGGGGGATTTGTTGATATATTTAGGTAGTGATGTGTGTGAACACACAAGGACCATCGGGGCACTTTTTTCCCTCTTTAGGAGGTTTTTTTCCCCGGGCTTGTATATACACCTATTGCCCTAATGGGCAACTTATCTTTGTACATTCTCTAGTAATACATTTAGTATTGTGTGTGTTGTGCTCCAATGAAGAAAGTAGAAAGTTTGTACTAAAATTTGGGCTAGAAAAATAGATTGATGCCAAGGAGATTTGAATTGATATTTTAGTCCAAAGTCAATTGAAAACATGCTTCAAGCAGGTACATTGAATCACAAATCCCAAATTCAAAGACAATGTTATAAAACATTTTAGAAGGAAGAGATTCCCACCTCTAAAAGATGTCAAGATAGATAAGTAACCTAATGTTACTAAGGTCATGAATGGAAAAATAACATTGAGTGACTCTTCTCATGAGGATAATGTTGAAGTTGAGACCTTCCAATTGAAGATAAAGGTCATTGGTCACATTCTACGTCATGAGGATCCAAAAGACATGGTTTGGCAGAAAAATCTGGGAAAGAGGAAATCCATAAATGAAAATCAAGAAAGGCGATGAGCATGAATCATGTTCATCTCTAGCACAAGTAGAATCCAAGTCATTGATAGATGTGATTTCAAAGACTTGTTATGATAAGTTTTGATTGCCAATAAACTAAGAACATGGGCGTAGAATGAGGACTACAAATAATAGATTAAGACTTCTATTGGAAGCATGGACCAATATTCATTTGACTCTAGGTACAATTTTAGAAGAATTTCACTTCTTACACTAGGATAATTGTTCGCATGAGACTATTCTTGGGCAACCATTTATAGTCAAAATGAGAGGGAGAGAGAGAAAGAGAGAGATTGAGAGAGATAAATGGAGAGTGAGAGTAAGAGAGAGAGAGAGAGAGAGTGTGTGAAAATTGCTTTTTTAGTTTTTATTTATTTCTTATTTATTTATTTATTAATATTTTATTTTTTTCTTATGTTTTCATTTGGTTCCTTTAGTTTTGTAATACATTAACTTAGGGAGTTAAAAGGAATTAATTACAAAAAGCAAAGGAATTAGGTATAAAACATAAAGCAAATTTATAATTTGATAAAGGAAATTAGCAAAGATATAAAAAACGATATGGAAAAAAAACTAAATAAAGTAAATAAATATAAAATAGAAAATAGATACTTAGGAAATTAAATAGGTGTGAAAGTGTTCCCACAAGAGCGGAAGTAGAAGATGTGTTTTAGCATCTTTTATCTTTATTGTAGAAGATGATTATGACTCATGATGAAGCATCTATTAGAAACAAATTAGATTGTATTGATACTCAACCTGTAGTTTATCGACCTCCCACCTAGAAGGCCTTGGAGACCACATGTTTAGCCGCTCTAGTTTATAGAGATGTAAGCATTCCAATTAAAAAGCAAACGATTAGTTCATAGATATCTAGCATTCTTTAAGGTTGAGTTATCTAAATAAAATCTTCAATTGAAGGAATTCACAAATGCATAATGTGTTAACTCTCTTAATGTTTTTATTGTACCCAAACAAAAAGCACAAAACCTTGTGTGATCATGTGTATGTGCGTAAAATCAATGGCTTAATCCATTTGGTCACATGTGAGATTCGTGTATATACTCATGACTCCTAGCATGGTTAAAGTGTTCAGACTCTCTATACATCTCTCTAATTGACATATTTTTAGCATAGGATGTATTTATTTTTTATATTGATTGATAAGTGCACCATGCATGCAAGTGTACAAGCTCCTAAATAGTGTTTTGATTTTAACAGTGGATAATTGAATGTACCCTTTAGGTTCTAGATTATTTTCTAAATTCCGTAAATTTGAAACTCCCACAACACAAATTCTACAAAAGGAAGGTTTGTCTAGATCTAAGTGATCATCTCCATTTTCCCGTTCTCTACATTTCTTATTGAAGGTTAAAGTTGAGGTCAAAAGTAGTGAAAAGCACTCAAGTATTTCCTAGGCACTCAAGTATTTCCTACACATAATGTGGTGACTTTTCTCCTTGTAAAATTGATTTGTCTCATAGGATTAGGCTTCCTTACAAGCGATGCATGCAAATCTAGTACAAATGACAATGTCCTATAGCAAATAGGACACGAGGAATGGTTTTTATATTAAAAAAAATCTTCATCATTCCCTTACCACGTCCTTACATCAAGTTTTCATTTTCTCTACATATATAGACTTTTGTCTGTAGTGAATGCTTGCAAGTTGAATCAAGAAACGGATTGCCATGAAGTGACTCACTATGTAAAGAAGTTAACACAAGAAATTTGAATACTATAGTTTCCATTGTCACTTATGTATTCTAGTTCTTGGTGAAGCCTTTTGTTGAGATTAAGCAGATAAAATGGCTTCTTCTTCCTCAACATTGTAGTTGATTATAGCAATCTTTGTTGATGATACAAATGCTTTAGTGCAGAATGATAGTAGTAGCACTACCTCCCTTTGGAACTATCTTAACACGTCCATTGCTTCCAGATTTAGAACCAATCACCCTAAAATGCCTTTCAAGGTGTTGTCTAGTAACTTGCCCTAGTTTTTAACAAACCAGGGCTGTAGGGAGCTCATAATAGCAAAATTCTCCATTTTCTCGGTATCGTAGTGGGTTTTCAGGTTTCAATCTATCAAAGGTGCAACAAGGTGCTTTCCTAACACAAAACTAAACTAGCATACTAGAAGGTCATAAACATTTACCTTATGGGAAGGGTGATGGTTATTAACACCTTTCTTCTCTCTTTCGTGATTTACTTTTTGGCATATTGCAGAGCCAAAGAGAGAGTTTTATAACTTGGGAAGGACTTGTAGAGATTTTCTGTAGATGGGGGATCCGGACTAGAGGAGTATGCCCAAGGTTGATTTTCCGATGTGTATTTCCCAAAAAGATGATGGTGGGTTGGACATTCTAGACATTAGGGGCATGGCTGATAAAATGGCAGCCAAATGGTCCATTAAGTTCAGGCACTTTGTTCTCTCCTATTTTAGTGTGTGCTAAGGGATCCGATTTAGCTCGCACCCTATGGATGTGTTGAAAAAGATGAAGCCCTTCATCAAGGTTAAAGTGGACTATAAGTGGCCTATAAAGATTAAAAAAAAATGATTCTATTTGGTTACCAATCATTAGCATGAACAAGATTGAAGGGTAGAACCTCCTAAGGAAAATGAAGCTTTGGAATCCCAAACACAAAATCAATTCTTGGAATATCTGAAAAGCCCACCTCCTAATGGGGAAATATCCCCCAAGTATAGAAGGAGTAAGAGGGACGAATGGCAACGAATATGATAAGATGCCTAGAATTAACAAACGTCTGGAATTACACATTCCTCTTAGCATGAGATGGGTTTTGAAAAGGGTTAGTATCTGATGATAATTTACGGTCATGGACCTATGGAATTGTCTCATTAAGAATAAAAAATTAGTACTTATGTGGTAGATTTTGCAATAGAGGAACTAGGACCAAATTTAAAGCTAATTAAATTTGTGGGCCCCCATAGTGGTACAAGTGTTGCCTCAACGGTCATGAAGAGATTTTCTATCTCTAGAAAGCGATATGAAAGATGTACAAAAAAAGATGTGCGGATAAATTTGGAGAAATTCCAAAAGAATGGCCAATTGATAAATCCCTCTACATTTAAGGCGAAAGATACAAGAACTAAAACAACCCCCCCCCCCCCCTCCCCCCCCCCCCCCCCCCCCTTTTAGAAACCATAAGATCTTCATTGTGGAAGACAATAAGGTCAAAATCAAATGGATCCCATATGTGGGGGGATGGAATCTCCATTAAAGATATTTTTTAGTATCTCTATCACGTGGCCTTCCCACCAGACCTTGTTGGTTATAATTCTTTAGTCAACTTCGTAACTCCCATTTAATTTGTTTCCCAAGAGAACCTTAATCTCTTTAGCTCTACCCCTCCTTGTGGAATATGGGGGATCTCTAGGGTAGGAAATGGGTGTTGATGGTACAAGGTGTTGGTGCATTTTGCCCAAGCCTACATGCTTGATATGCTTGATATTCCCCTCATTTGTAAGTCATATGAGTAGTCATGTGAACACCTCTTGTAAAAGAGTACATTTTATCTCTTGTAAATGGAAAAAGAAAAAAGTAAAAGGATGGCTTACCTCATCCATGATGTAAAAGCAAATTCGTGGCTCCAACTACCAAAATCACGAATTTTTGAGCTGAGGGAATCTCTCCTAACTTTGGGGATCACTTTTAGGTGGAGCCATTCGAATTCGAATTCAAAACTCCCTCCAAGAATTGCTATAAAAGGAGCAAGAAGGAAGAGGCGATTAGCAAGCCTTGTACGTGACCACTTCATGTCATTTTGTAGAGATTGAAGAGCTTACTCCATAGCTCTATCATTCTACTCCCATTGTGCAAAGATTCATTGCCAATGTGGTTGTAATCATATGTGAATCTATACATTTATTATCATCTACCTCTCTGTTTTGTTCTCTGCTATACTCACTCAGAGCAGTAACTTCAGAAGGTCATATCTCGAGTTTTACTGAACCTTTTTCAGTGTTTTAAAGTGAGTTGGATAGCTCTCACTGTCTAGTTTCTACCTATAAATTTTCAAGGTCATTGGATTTACACTTTTGGAGATATCTGCATTTTACTGCTTACTGGTCTATCTCTGCAGAGCCCCGAGAATTGTGGGAATGTTCCAGAACTTGATGAAACTTGTTCTCAGTGCTTAGTCCATCATTTGAATTGTTTTAACTTGGAATAGGAAGCTTGCTAAGTCTATTTGCTATGCCCAAAAGGAATTTTTCTAATTCCTTCCAGGTTGAGAGCACTGTTCATTTTTTCCAGCAGGTGTATGTCCAAAAATAGCAAGTTTTGGGAGCTAGTCATTTCGCAACTAGCCTGTCTTGACTTAAACTTTTGGGATACATGTTCCAAAGTACTTGGCTGATATTTTGGTGGATTTAGGAAGCTCAAAGGGTCTACTAATCAACTCTGAAGTCTCAGTTGGCTGGTGTGAAGCTGGTTGTAGCGGCACCTACTCATCTTTGGATTGCATCCACCATCTCTCTTCACAGTGGTATCAGAGCATAGTCAAGCAACATGGGAGATGGATTTCCATCAACAATTGACAAATTGGATCGAAACAACTACCCGGCATGGTCTCTAAGGATGGAGGCTTACCTTCAAGGAAGGAATCTATATGGATTCATATTCGGAGATGAAGCAATGCCAACCATGAGGAACAAAGGGCAACCATCACATGAAGAAGTGGAAGGACTTTCGAATTGGTGTTCGAAGGATGCACTTGCAAGGTCTTATATTCTAAACTCAATCTCTGATTTTCTTTTACCTCATGTCAAGGGATGCAAGACATCAAGAGAAACCTGGAATGCACTTGCTTCTTTCTTCTCTTCCAACACTCGAGCAAGGAAGAACCAATTGTGGATGGAGTTCACAACAATGAAGAAAAGCCCGAAGCAAAATGTGACTGATTATGTCACAAAGATGAAGGAGATTTCCGACCAACTTGGAAGCATTGGAGAGGTAATTGAAGAGGAGCAAATCATAAGACAAATCTGTTGGTGCATTTTGCCCAAGCCTACATGCTTGATATGCTTGATATTATCCTCATTTGTAAGTCACATGAGTAGTCATGTGAACACCTCTTGTAAAAGAGTACATTTTATCTCTTGTAAATGGAAAAAGAAAAAAGTAAAAGGATGGCTTACCTCATCCATGATGTAAAAGCAAATTCGTGGCTCCAACTACCAAAATCACGAATTTTTGAGCTGAGGGAATCTCTCCTAACTTTGGGGATCACTTTTAGGTGGAGCCATTCGAATTCGAATTCAAAACTCCCTCCAAGAATTGCTATAAAAGGAGCAAGAAGGAAGAGGCGATTAGCAAGCATTGTACGTGACCACTTCATGTCATTTTGTAGAGATTGAAGAGCTTACTCCATAGCTCTATCATTCTACTCCCATTGTGCAAAGATTCATTGCCAATGTGGTTGTAATCATATGTGAATCTATACATTTATTATCATCTACCTCTCTGTTTTGTTCTCTGCTATACTCACTCCGAGCAGTAACTTCAGAAGGTCATATCTCGAGTTTTACTGAACATTTTTCAGTGTTTTAATATGCGTTGGATAGCTCTCACTGTCTAGTTTTTACCTATAAATTTTCAAGGTCATTGGATTTATACTTTAGGAGATATCTGCATTTTACTGCTTACTGGTCTATCTCTGCAGAGCCCCGAGAATTGTGGGAATGTTCCAGAACTTGATGAAACTTGTTCTCAGTGCTCAGTCCATCATTTGAAGTGTTTTAACTTGGAATAGGAAGCTTGCTAAGTCTATTTGCTATGCCCAAAAGGAATTTTTCTACATCCTTCCAAGTTGAGAGCACTGTTCATTTTTTCCAGCAGGTGTATGTCCAAAAATAGCAAGTTTTGGGAGCTAGTCATTTCGCAACTAGCCTGTCTTGACTTAAACTTTTGGGATACATGTTCCAAAGTACTTGGCTGATATTTTGGTGGATTTAGGAAGCTCAAAGGGTCTACTAATCAACTCTGAAGTCTCAGTTGGCTGGTGTGAAGCTGGTTGTAGCGGCACCTACTCATCTTTGGATTGCATCCACCATCTCTCTTCACAGTGGTATCAGAGCATAGTCAAGCAACATGGGAGATGGATTTCCATCAACAATTGACAAATTGGATCGAAACAACTACCCGGCATGGTCTCTAAGGATGGAGGCTTACCTTCAAGGAAGGAATCTATATGGATTCATATCCGGAGATGAAGCAATGCCAACCATGAGGAACAAAGGGCAACCATCACATGAAGAAGTGGAAGGACTTTCGAATTGGTGTTCGAAGGATGCACTTGCAAGGTCTTATATTCTAAACTCAATCTCTGATTTTCTTTTACCTCATGTCAAGGGATGCAAGACATCAAGAGAAACCTGGAATGCACTTGCTTCTTTCTTCTCTTCCAACACTCGAGCAAGGAAGAACCAATTGTGGATGGAGTTCACAACAATGAAGAAAAGCCCGAAGCAAAATGTGACTGATTATGTCACAAAGATGAAGGAGATTTCCGACCAACTTGGAAGCATTGGAGAGGTAATTGAAGAGGAGCAAATCATAAGACAAATCATGAATGGAATCAAAGCAGACGACAAGTGGGAGTCATTCACAACAGCCATGGATTTATACATGGATATGCATGTACCCGACCTCAACACACTCATGGGCCAACTCTTCACTCATGAAGCAAATATTAGCAAAGGTGGTGAGTCTTCAATGATGGAGAATGTTAATCCCCAAAAGAACAACTTATTCTTGTGATTAGAGCACCTCTATACCAAGAATAAGTCAAAACCTTTCACACATTTAGAGGATCAACTTCTAATTATCAAAAGATGAACAAATCTGTGAAGAAGGTGATACACAGAAAAGTCTTCTGCACTATTTCCTTATATTGACTTATCAAACGTGTAAAGTTTTTGATGAAACTTTGTACGAATCATCTCCTAGAGATTGCGCAACTATTCCAAGTTGAATTACTCCAAAAGATTAAGTGTAGCTTGAGAAATCAACTTCTCAAGTTACATATGTCAGAAACTGTACTTCTGAGAAGTCGATTCAGACACCCCTAACTTCTTAACTTTGATTCTCACAATATCTAACCCGTTTTGCCAAATGCTTTTAGCCACGAGTAGATCACCTTCCAACTTAAAGATTAAGTGCTTGCTTGCACAAAACTTTAAACTATGGAGTGAGCACTGACCAAAAGATTAAACACGAAATTTGCGCCTGTTTCAGAGAACTGTAGACATTCAACACATATGAATGTTCCTATTCACAATTCTCCTAGCCTGTTTACAATTGGACTCTGAAATTCAGGTCACAGGCTCATTAACTAACAACTTAGATATCCTCAAAAGGATTTCGCTAATGATCAAACACAGAAGGAGCAGACACGAAAAGATCGGGCGCAATATTTCTTCATTAACTCAGAAGATTACAACTGAGTGATGAGAGCAAACACAAATTCACTTTCCACTATCTCATAGCTTCTATCTCCCTAATTCTTGACTTGTAACTATTGTCACATATGCTCTCATACATGCCCCGACTTTTCTCAAGGTATTTATAGATAATTTGTACATAATTCTTACTGATCAAAAGATCTAAGTCATCTATGACTATGCTAATGTACATATGTGTACAAGACAACATTCTGACTTCTTCTTAATTTTGCAAATGTCTTCCTTTGCTTCATTCTGACCATAAGCATTCTCCAAGATCTTTATAATCACCAATTTGTGATTGGTTTGCTCCAACAGCTCCCCCTCAATCACTAATTGTGATTATTCCATTCTTCTTCACTCCTGCCATCTCCTTGAATCTCTGTAGCTTAGGTCCATCCAAGCTTTTTGTCATCATATCTGCCACTTGTTCTTTTGTTGGAGTGTACATCACTTCAATCTCTTTATCAAGTACCTTTTCCCTCAAGAAATGATACTGTATCTCTATATGCTTAGTCCTGGCATGAAAAACAGGGTTAGCTGCCAAATACAAAGAACTCATATTGTCTCCAAAAATTATTGGAGTACTATGATCAGTCTCAAAACTTTTCATCAAGGTCTTCAACCATATAACTTCTTTTGCAGCTTCTACCATTCCCTTATACTCAGCCTCTGTGGATGATAAAACAACTGTGTGTTGCTTCTTTGAACACCAAGACACTAACTTGTCTCCAACATAACATAGATATCCATGAGTAGACCTTCTATCATCTGAGTCACCTGCCCAATCTGCATCACTAAACACTTTGATTCTTGTGTCAGAAGTGAAACCATAGTACAAACCTTCACTTAGGGTTCCTTTGATATATCTGAGTACCCTTTGGGCTGCAATCCAATGAGTCTTCTTTGGACAATGCATGAATTGTGACAACACACCTACTGCATATGATAGATCTGGCCTTGTCAAGGTAGCATAGATTAGACTACCTACCAAACTCTGATATTTCTTCATGTCATTGAACTCTTCACCTCCATACCTGCTTAATTTATGATTTACCTCCAATGGAGTGGTTGAGGTCTTGCAATCTTCCATGTTAAACTTGATCAAAAGATTCTTCAAGTATCTCTCTTGTGAAACATATACTCCATGTTGAGTATACACAATCTGCATTCCTAGAAAATAAGATAAGTTTTCCAAGTCACTTATCTTAAACTCCTTCTCTATTTGCTTCTTGAGTTCATTGATTCCTTGAGCATCTGTTCCTGTAACAATAATATCATCAACATAAATGCACATGTAAATATATCCATTTTCACTTGCCTTCACTAGCAAGCTACTATCTGCCTTTGATGCTTGAAATCCACATTCATTCAAGAACTTGACCAATCTGTAATTCCAAGCTCTTGGGGCTTGCTTCAACCCATATAAAGCTCTCTTGAGCTTACACACATAATCTGATCCAATTGACTCCATGAAACCTTCTGGTTGCTCCATATATACTTCATCTGCAATGTAACCATTAAGAAATGCATTCTTCACATCCAATTGTGATAATTTCCATCCTTTGCAAGCAGCAATAGCAATCAATGTCCTAATTGTAGACATCTTAGCAACAGGACTAAAGGTTTCATCATAATCTACCCCATAAGTTTGGGCATAACCTTTAACCACAAGTCTAGCCTTATATCTAGACACCTTACCATCTGCAAACCTCTTTGTTTTGTATACCCACTTGCATCCAATGACTTTCTGATTCTTTGGTCTTGGTACTAATTCCCAAGTTTCATTTTCAAGTAGAGCATTATACTCTTCTTGCATTGCCTTCTCCCAATTCTGTTTACCTTTGGCTTCTTCATAAGTGGTTGGATCTTCTTCTGTTTTCACAATGTAAGCATAATCTCTTGTTGTTAGGAAAGATGTATCATAGCTATACCTTATAGGCTCTTTCCTTTCCCTTGTAGATCTTCTGATTTCTGCACTTCTTGATGTTTCAGCCTCATTTGATTCTGGATCAAATCTTGGCCCTTCTTCTACATGATCCTGCACTCTACATCTAGAGTCAACTTCATCAACAATTTCTTCACATACCTTTACCTTTGCCTTTCCTTTCCTTTGAATTTCTTCAACACCTGCATACTCATTTGGTAATCCTGTATACCACATGTTTTGCTCATCAAATGTTACATCTTTAGTAACAAGAAACTGCTTTGTAGATGGACTCCACAACCTGTAACCCATCTGTCTATCATCATATCCAATAAACACATACTTCTCTGCTTTTGGTTCTAGCTTATGTCTTAATTGTGAAGGAACATAAGCATATGCAATACATCCAAATACTTTACAGTGATCAAGACTAGGCTTCTTACCCCACCATGCTTCATAAGGGGTTCCTCCATCCAAAGCTTTGCAAGGCAACCTATTCACAAGGTATGTTGCAGTGTTAATGGCCTCTGCCCATAAGTAATTTGGACAATTCTTTTCCTTCATCATGGCTCTTGCAAACTCTACAAGAGTCCTATTCCTCCTTTCTGCTACTCCATTTTGTTGAGGGGAGTACCTGCAAGTTACTTCTCTTTTGATACCTGCATTCCACAAATAATCATCAAACTCTTTTGAGAAATACTCTCCCCCTCCATCTGATCTTAATCTCTTTAACTTTTGTCCTGTGATCCTTTCTGCATAAGCATGGAAGTGTTTGAATGTCTTGAAGACTTCTGATTTGTCCTTGATTACATACAAAGTAATCCACCTGGTTGCATCATCAACAAACAACACATAATATCTGGATCCATTTATGCTATAGTCCCTTGAGGGTCCCCATACATCTGTATGAACCAATTCAAGCATATTTGAATACTTGTACCCTGATTTGTTATAAGAACCTTTATGTGCTTTACCTAATTGACAAGCTTCACACTTGTACACCATATGTTGCCCTTCAATATTTGGCAATCCAAGCACCACCTGATTCTTTGACATTTCCTTTATAGCTCTCTCATTGAAATGACCTAGCCTCTTATGCCATAGGTCTAATTCAGATACCTTTTGACCTCCATAGGTAAACAATGCATGTCCTACATTACCTTGGACTTTGAGAGTAAACAATCTTCCTTCCTTTTTACCTGCAATTATGGTTCTATATCCCTGATTTGGATCTTGTACATAGACACCATCATTTGTAAATCTTACCTCATATCCTTTCTCCACAATTTGTCCTACACTTATCAAATTTTTAGGAATAGTAGGAACATAAAGTACCTTACTCAGAAGTGTACTTCCACTCTTTGTCTTCACTGATCCAATGCTCTCCACTTTATGTTTGGTATTGTCACCTGTTTGAACTGTATGTCCATTCACCCTTGCTTCCATATCAGTCATCAAGGATAGATTCCCACTCAGATGGTTGCTGCACCCTGAGTCAATATAAAACACTCTTTGATCTTCTCCCATTGATTCATGAGTTGCATTCAGGATAAGAGTCATGTCATCCTTCTGATCTGATGCATAATTGTAATAATTATTGTTGTAGGACTGAGATTGGAAGTTTCTTCCACCTCCTCTACCATATGATGTCCTACCACCTCTTCCTCTGAAATTGCCTCTTTGGTTTCTGCCTCCTCTACCTCTTTGACTATAATTCTGATTGTTGTATCCTCCACTTTGATTGTTATACCAACAATCATTTGCCAAATGATTTGTTCTGCCACAAATCCAACAAGCTTTAGCATTATCTTTGTTCTTACCTCCTCTTCCTTTACCTCTGAAATTTGTCTTCCCTTTTGTGAAGTTGGCTTGATTTGAGTTCCTTTCATCCTCATTTGATTGCTTTCCCTTGCCATTCTTTTTCTTATCTTTGGAGTACATAGCTTGACTTGTACTTCTATCATTGTCTCCTTTAAGATCCTGCTCAAAGGTTAGCATGTGTCCTAGCAATTGATTAAGATCAGGAGTAAAGTGATCAAGTGACAATTCTATGGACAAGATAAAAGGCTTCCACTTCTCATCACCTCTTAGACCTGTAAGTATTTGTCTTACCAACTTTTCTTCTTCAATGTCTTCATCCACTGCTCCCAAGCTATCTGCAATATCTTTCATCCTTGCCACATAATCTGAAATTGATTGTGAACTCTTCTTCTTGAAAGTTGTGAACTCAGCCCATAGTGAGGACTTCCTTGACTTAGTTGTATTTTGGAAATGCTCTTCCAAGGCATTCCAAACATCTGTAGCACTTTCTAAACCTCTGATGTGAGGTAGAAGGTAATCATTTACAGCCATGTAGATGATACTCCTTGCTTGAGCATCCTTTCTCATCCAAGTCTTCAACATTGCAAGTTCTTCCCTAGTAGGAATACTTGGATCTGCAAATTCTGGTTTTTCTTCATCTCCTGTAATGAATGATATAAGATCTTTGCTCATGAGGTGTGCTTCCATCCTCATGGACCATGCTGGATAGTTCTCCCTATCTAGCTTATCAATCTGCAAGCTTTCTCCCATCTTGTATCCACCTGTGTATTGAAATCTTCAAGCTTTACAAACAATGTATGTACCTTTACTTCGAATTGAACTCCTTTTGCCTTTCTTGATGTCAATTTGTCTTCTCCTCGAGCTTTGACTCCAAGCTTTCACTTCTTGATCCTTCAAATGTTGAATCTCTTGAATCTGCAGCAGTCGAGATCCTCCTTTTCTTCAAATTGATGTCTCCTGCTCTGATACCACTGATGGAGAATGTTAATCCCCAAAAGAACAACTTATTCTTGTGATTAGAGCACCTCTATACCAAGAATAAGTCAAAACCTTTCACACATTTAGAGGATCAACTTCTAATTATCAAAAGATGAACTAATCTGTGAAGAAGGTGATACACAGAAAAGTCTGCTGCACTATTTCCTTATATTGACTTATCAAACGTGTAAAGTTTTTGATGAAACTTTGTACTAATCATCTCCTAGAGATTGCGCAACTATTCCAAGTTGAATTACTCCAAAAGATTAAGTGTAGCTTGAGAAATCAACTTCTCAAGTTACATATGTCAGAAACTGTACTTCTGAGAAGTCGATTCAGACACCCCTAACTTCTTAACTTTGATTCTCACAATATCTAACCCGTTTTGCCAAATGCTTTTAGCCACGAGTAGATCACCTTCCAACTTAAAGATTAAGTGCTTGCTTGCACAAAACTTTAAACTATGGAGTGAGCACTGACCAAAAGATTAAACACGAAATTTGCGCCTGTTTCAGAGAACTGTAGACATTCAACACATATGAATGTTCCTATTCACAATTCTCCTAGCCTGTTTACAATTGGACTCTGAAATTCAGGTCACAGGCTCATTAACTAACAACTTAGATATCCTCAAAAGGATTTCGCTAATGATCAAACACAGAAGGAGCAGACACGAAAAGATCGGGCGCAATATTTCTTCATTAACTCAGAAGATTACAACTGAGTGATGAGAGCAAACACAAATTCACTTTCCACTATCTCATAGCTTCTATCTCCCTAATTCTTGACTTGTAACTATTGTCACATATGCTCTCATACATGCCCCGACTTTTCTCAAGGTATTTATAGATAATTTGTACATAATTCTTACTGATCAAAAGATCTAAGTCATCTATGACTATGCTAATGTACATATGTGTACAAGACAACATTCTGACTTCTTCTTAATTTTGCAAATGTCTTCCTTTGCTTCATTCTGACCATAAGCATTCTCCAAGATCTGTATAATCACCAATTTGTGATTGGTTTGCTCCAACACTCAAGAGGTAATCAAACTTCTGCCTTATATTCTGATAAAGCTAAGGTCAAGGACAAGTCAAAGAATAGGAAGAATGAAGATGAAGGAAGCTCTTTCCAAGCAAACTTTGCAGGTAGAGGAAGAGCTAGAGGAAGAGGCAGAGGTGGAAAGCAAGGCAGGGGGAGATTCCAATCATCTCAACCTTGCAACATATGTGGCTTATCTAACCATACTACTGAAGAATGTTTCAGGAATCCAAGGAACTCAAGAGGAAGAGGATTCAATAGAGGTGGCTATGGATCAAATAGAGGTAGGTACAATGGAGGCTACAACAACAACAACTACTACAACAACAATTACAACAACAACAACAACTATCAAAGTGGCCATAGAGGAAAAAGAGATTACAATAACTATGCAGAGGACCAAAGTCAAGAAGATTCATTATTGATTATGAATCTATCAACAAAGAAGGGTAAGGATGATGATCACATATTTTACATTGATTCGGGATGCTCGAACCATGTAGCAGGAAATGTGGCTTTACTTTCTGATTTGGAAGATCCTCATAACAAGCATGAAGTGCAGACAGGAGATGACACAAAGCACTCAGTGGAGAAGATAGGTAATGTGAAGACATCAGATGGGAATATGAACCTCTTAAGCAAAGTCTTGTATGTCCCTACAATTACCAAAAATTTAATAAGTGTTGGACAGATTGTTGAAAAAGGATTGCAGGTTAGATTCAATCGATTTGGAGCATATGTTGAAGACCCAAGGCAAGGCTTTCGAAGGATTGCCAAAGGAGAAAAGACAGGAAGGCTTTTCACTTTTGAAGTGGAAGATACAAAGAACATAGCTTTGTTTAGCTATGGATCTCAAACTCTAACAGAGTTGGAGATATGGCACAAAAGGCTTGCTCACATTGGTGAGAGGACACTCAAACAGATTTGCAGGGACCAAAGTGTACTTGGTTTGCCTAATATCACAAGGCAACACATGATTTATAAGTGTGAAGCTTGTCAACTCGGCAAGGCTCATAGACAACCTTTCAATAAGAAAGGATATATGTATCAAAATCCTTTGGATCTAGTGCACACGGATGTGTGGGGTCCAAGTAAGGAGCCATCTATATCAGGCTCAAGATATTATGTGTCTTTCATAGATGATTGTAGCAGGTGGACCATTCTGTTTTTCATGAAGCACAAGGATGAAGTGTTTAATTGCTTTAAGAAGTATATTGCTCTTGTTGAAAATCAAACAGGTAGGACTTTGAAAAGACTCAGATCAGATGGTGGAGGAGAATACTTCTCTTCTGAATATGATGCCTTCTTGCATGAAAGAGGCATTAAAAGGGAAGTCACTACAAGGTATACACCTGAACTCAATGGTGTAGCAGAGAGGAGGAATAGAGCTATCGTCGAAGCTGCAAGGTCCATGCTCAACGAAAAGGGATTGCCGAACTACCTATGGGCAGAGGCTGTGTCGACAGCCACATATCTCATAAATAGACTTCCATCTAAGTCACTAGATGGAACCACTCCATATGAAGTGTGGAATGGAAGAAGACCTAGTCTAGAGCATTGTAAAATCTTTGGATGCTTAGCCTATGCTCACATTCCTTCTCAAGTAAGAGGGAAATTGGATCCCAAGGCAGAGAAGTGTGTATTCATTGGTTATGATCAAAACCAAAAAGGATATAGATTGTACAATCCAACCAATAAAGGATTTTCTGTGAGTAGAGATGTAATTTTTGATGAAAACAAATCATGGTTTGATGATGACAGGAAAGTGAAGCTGCCATATGACTTGGATGAAGATTTTCCATCACTTCAACCAAAGGAGCCAAAGCAGATTGAAGAAAGTGATTCGGAGATTGACCTAGAAGACTTGGAAAGACTAAAGCTATGGAAGAACAAAGGTAAAGCAAAGATGCAGGATGCTACATATGGACCCGAGAGCTCACATCAACCACTTAGAAGGTCTTCGAGGGAGAAGAAGAAACCAGAGAGGTTTGGTTTTGATACTTCTTTGGTCACCAAGCACTCAATCTACATTGCAAAGGATTCAACCAATGAAGAACCTACCACATTCGAAGAAGCACAAAGCAAGAAAGCTTGGAGAGATGCAATGGATGAAGAAATGGAAGCCTTGAAGGAGAATGACACTTGGGAGCTTGTACCTAACAAGCCATCTATGAAGATAATCGGATCTCGATGGATATACAAAATCAAGAGGAATCCAGATGGAAGTATAAATAGACACAAAGCAAGGTTAGTTGCTAAAGGGTTTGCTCAAACCCATGGTATTGATTATGAGGAGACTTTCTCTCCTGTTGCAAAAATGCCTACAATTAGGGTTCTCATTAGTCTTGCTGCATCTAGAAATTGGAATCTTTATCAACTTGATGTAAAGAATGCTTTCTTGAATGGATGGATTTCTGAGGAAGTGTATATGGCACAACCTCCTGGATATGAGGATGCACATCATCCTAACTATGTATGCAAACTAAAGAAAGCTTTGTATGGATTGAAGCAAGCTCCAAGAGCTTGGAATTTCAGATTGGTGACTTATTTGCAGGACCAAGGATTCAAAGCTAGCAAGGCGGATACCTCTTTGTTCATAAAGAGGAATGGATCTGAAGTGATCTATTTATGTGTGTATGTTGATGATATTATTATCACAGGCAATGATCTTGAAGGAATCAAACAGGTAAAGAGTCAAATGAAGGAGGAGTTCAAAATAAGTGACCTCGGACCACTCACTTATTTTCTTGGATTGGAGTTGATCTACACAGATTCAGGTATATACATCACACAAAGGAAGTATGTCCATGACATGCTCGTCAAGTTCAAGATGGAAAATACCAAGTGTGCAGGTACACCTATGGAGCAAAATCATAAGCTTAGTGCTTATGAAGGAGAGCCAATTGAAGACATCACAAGCTATCAAAGCTTGGTTGGAAGTTTGAACTATGCAACACTCACAAGGGTGGATATATGCTATAGTGTTAGCATATTGAGTCAGTTTATGCATAAGCCGAGAAGACCACATATGGAAGCGGCCAAGCGAGTCCTCAAGTACCTAAAGGGGACCATGAATGAAGGTTTGTTCTATTCATATACTTCAGATATTGAGCTAAAGGTCTACTCAGATGCAGATTGGGCCGGATCTAAAGATGATAGAAGAAGCACATCAGGGTATATAACATTTGCAGGTTCAAAAATCATTTCTTGGTCATCGAAGAAGCAACCAACCGTGGCATTATCTTCTACTGAAGCTGAATATACAGGTTTGGCTAATGCAACTCAAGAAATCATGTGGTTAAAATCTTTGTACACAGATCTTGGACTTCATTCTTCAACACCTCACATTTTTGGTGACAACACAAGCTCACTACATCTAGCAGCTAATCCGGTATACCATGCTAGAACCAAGCATATTGAAGTCCACTACCATTATGTAAGGGAGAAGCTAATGAGCAAGGATATTCAACTATCCTACATCTCTACAGATATGCAATGTGCAGACATGTTGACGAAAGCTCTTGATGGTACGAAATTAAGTAGATTCAAGTTGATGATTGGTTTGCAGGAAATCAAGGACAATTGAAGACTTATTTGGAGGCCAAGCATGTTAGGCTTGAGGGGGAGCTGTTGGTGCATTTTGCCCAAGCCTACATGCTTGATATGCTTGATATTATCCTCATTTGTAAGTCACATGAGTAGTCATGTGAACACCTCTTGTAAAAGAGTACATTTTATCTCTTGTAAATGGAAAAAGAAAAAAGTAAAAGGATGGCTTACCTCATCCATGATGTAAAAGCAAATTCGTGGCTCCAACTACCAAAATCACGAATTTTTGAGCTGAGGGAATCTCTCCTAACTTTGGGGATCACTTTTAGGTGGAGCCATTCGAATTCGAATTCAAAACTCCCTCCAAGAATTGCTATAAAAGGAGCAAGAAGGAAGAGGCGATTAGCAAGCCTTGTACGTGACCACTTCATGTCATTTTGTAGAGATTGAAGAGCTTACTCCATAGCTCTATCATTATACTACCATTGTGCAAAGATTCATTGCCAATGTGGTTGTAATCATATGTGAATCTATACATTTATTATCATCTACCTCTCTGTTTTGTTCTCTGCTATACTCACTCAGAGCAGTAACTTCAGAAGGTCATATCTCGAGTTTTACTGAACCTTTTTCAGTGTTTTAAAGTGCGTTGGATAGCTCTCACTGTCTAGTTTCTACCTATAAATTTGCAAGGTCATTGGATTTATACTTTTGGAGATATCTGCATTTTACTGCTTACTGGTCTATCTCTGCAGAGCCCCGAGAATTGTGGGAATGTTCCAGAACTTGATGAAACTTGTTCTCAGTGCTCAGTCCATCATTTGAAGTGTTTTAACTTGGAATAGGAAGCTTGCTAAGTCTATTTGCTATGCCCAAAAGGAATTTTTCTACATCCTTCCAAGTTGAGAGCACTGTTCATTTTTTCCAGCAGGTGTATGTCCAAAAATAGCAAGTTTTGGGAGCTAGTCATTTCGCAACTAGCCTGTCTTGACTTAAACTTTTGGGATATATGTTCCAAAGTACTTGGCTGATATTTTGGTGGATTTAGGAAGCTCAAAGGGTCTACTAATCAACTCTAAAGTCTCAGTTGGCTGGTGTGAAGTTGGTTGTAGCGGCACCTACTCATCTTTGGATTGCATCCACCATCTCTCTTCACAAAATCATGAATGGAATCAAAGCAGACGACAAGTGGGAGTCATTCACAACAGCCATGGATTTATACATGGATATGCATGTACCCGACCTCAACACACTCATGGGCCAACTCTTCACTCATGAAGCAAAGATTAGCAAAGGTGGTGAGTCCTCAAGAGGTAATCAAACTTCTGCCTTATATTCTGATAAAGCTAAGGTCAAGGACAAGTCAAAGAATAGAAAGAATGAAGATGAAGGAAGCTCTTTCCAAGCAAACTTTGCAGGTAGAGGACGAGCTAGAGGAAGAGGCAGAAGTGGAAAGCAAGGCAGGGGGAGATTCCAATCATCTCAACCTTGCAACATATGTGGCTTATCTAACCATACTACTGAAGAATGTTTCAGGAACCCGAGGAACTCAAGAGGAAGAGGATTCAATAGAGGTGGCTATGGATCAAATAGAGGAAGGTACAATGGAGGCTACAACAACAACTACTACAACAACAATTACAACAACAACAACAACTATCAAAGTGGCCATAGAGGAAGAAGAGATTACAATAACTATGTAGAGGACCAAAGTCAAGAAGATTCATTATTGATTATGAATCTATCAACAAAGAAGGGTAAGGATGATGATCACATATTTTACATTGATTCGGGATGCTCGAACCATGTAGCAGGAAATGTGGCTTTACTTTCTGATTTGGAAGATCCTCATAACAAGCATGAAGTGCAGACAGGAGATGACACAAAGCACTCAGTGGAGAAGATAGGTAATGTGAAGACATCAGATGGGAATATGAACCTCTTAAGCAAAGTCTTGTATGTCCCTACAATTACCAAAAATTTAATAAGTGTTGGACAGATTGTTGAAAAAGGATTGCAGGTTAGATTCAATCGATTTGGAGCATATGTTGAAGACCCAAGGCAAGGCTTTCGAAGGATTGCCAAAGGAGAAAAGACAGGAAGGCTTTTCACTTTTGAAGTGGAAGATACAAAGAACATAGCTTTGTTTAGCTATGGATCTCAAACTCTAACAGAGTTGGAGATATGGCACAAAAGGCTTGCTCACATTGGTGAGAGGACACTCAAACAAATTTGCAGGGACCAAAGTGTACTTGGTTTGCCTAATATCACAAGGCAACACATGATTTATAAGTGTGAAGCTTGTCAACTCGGCAAGGCTCATAGACAACCTTTCAATAAGAAAGGATATATGTATCAAAATCCTTTGGATCTAGTGCACACGGATGTGTGGGGTCCAAGTAAGGAGCCATCTATATCAGGCTCAAGATATTATGTGTCTTTCATAGATGATTGTAGCAGGTGGACCATTCTGTTTTTCATGAAGCACAAGGATGAAGTGTTTAATTGCTTTAAGAAGTATATTGCTCTTGTTGAAAACCAAACAGGTAGGACTTTGAAACGACTCAGATCAGATGGTGGAGGAGAATACTTCTCTTTTGAATTTGATGCCTTCTTGCATGAAAGAGGCATTAAAAGGGAAGTCACTACAAGGTATACACCCGAACTCAATGGTGTAGCAGAGAGGAGGAACAGAGCTATTGTCGAAGCTGCAAGGTCCATGCTCAATGAAAAGGGATTGCCGAACTACCTATGGGCAGAGGCTGTGTCGACAGCCACATATCTCATAAATAGACTTCCATCTAAGTCACTAGATGGAACCACTCCATATGAAGTATGGAATGGAAGAAGACCTAGTCTAGAGCATTGTAAAATCTTTGGATGCTTAGCCTATGCTCACATTCCTTCTCAAGTAAGAGGGAAATTGGATCCCAAGGCAGAGAAGTGTGTATTCATTGGTTATGATCAAAAACAAAAAGGATATAGATTGTACAATCCAACCAATAAAGGATTTTCTGTGAGTAGAGATGTAATTTTTGATGAAAACAAATCATGGTTTGATGATGACAGGAAAGTGAAGCTGCCATATGACTTGGATGAAGATTTTCCATCACTTCAACCAAAGGAGCCAAAGCAGATTGAAGAAAGTGATTCGGAGATTGACCTAGAAGACTTGGAAAGACTAAAGCTATGGAAGAACAAAGGTAAAGCAAAGATGCAGGATGCTACATATGGACCCGAGAGCTCACATCAACCACTTAGAAGGTCTTCGAGGGAGAAGAAGAAACCAGAGAGGTTTGGTTATGATACTTCTTTGGTCACCAAGCACTCAATCTACATTGCAAAGGATTCAACCAATGAAGAACCTACCACATTTGAAGAAGCACAAAGCAAGAAAGCTTGGAGAGATGCAATGGATGAAGAAATGGAAGCCTTGAAGGAGAATGACACTTGGGAGCTTGTACCTAACAAGCCATCTATGAAGATAATCGGATCTCGATGGATATACAAAATCAAGAAGAATCCAGATGGAAGTATAAATAGACACAAAGCAAGGTTAGTTGCTAAAGGGTTTGCTCAAACCCATGGTATTGATTATGAGGAGACTTTCTCTCCTGTTGCAAAAATGCCTACAATTAGGGTTCTCATTAGTCTTGCTGCATCTAGAAATTGGAATCTTTATCAACTTGATGTAAAGAATGCTTTCTTGAATGGATGGATTTCTGAGGAAGTGTATATGGCACAACCTCCTGGATATGAGGATGCACATCATCCTAACTATGTATGCAAACTAAAGAAAGCTTTGTATGGATTGAAGCAAGCTCCAAGAGCTTGGAATTTCAGATTGGTTACTTATTTGCAGGACCAAGGATTCAAAGCTAGCAAGGTGGATACCTCTTTGTTCATAAAGAGGAATGGATCTGAAGTGATCTATTTATGTGTGTATGTTGATGATATTATTATCACAGGCAATGATCTTGAAGGAATCAAACAGGTAAAGAGTCAAATGAAGGAGGAGTTCAAAATAAGTGACCTCGGACCACTCACTTATTTTCTTGGATTGGAGTTGATCTACACAGATTCAGGTATATACATCACACAAAGGAAGTATGTCCATGACATGCTCGTCAAGTTCAAGATGGAAAATACCAAGTGTGCAGGTACACCTATGGAGCAAAATCATAAGCTTAGTGCTTATGAAGGAGAGCCAATTGAAGACATCACAAGCTATCAAAGCTTGGTTGGAAGTTTGAACTATGCAACACTCACAAGGGTGGATATATGCTATAGTGTTAGCATATTGAGTCAGTTTATGCATAAGCCGAGAAGACCACATATGGAAGCGGCCAAGCGAGTCCTCAAGTACCTAAAGGGGACCATGAATGAAGGTTTGTTCTATTCATATACTTCAGATATTGAGCTAAAGGTCTACTCAGATGCAGATTGGGCCGGATCTAAAGATGATAGAAGAAGCACATCAGGGTATATATCATTTGCAGGTTCAAAAATCATTTCTTGGTCATCGAAGAAGCAACCAACCGTGGCATTATCTTCTACTGAAGCTGAATATAGAGGTTTGGCTAATGCAACTCAAGAAATCATGTGGTTAAAATCTTTGTACACAGATCTTGGACTTCATTCTTCAACACCTCACATTTTTGGTGACAACACAAGCTCACTACATCTAGCAGCTAATCCGGTATACCATGCTAGAACCAAGCATATTGAAGTCCACTACCATTATGTAAGGGAGAAGTTAATGAGCAAGGATATTCAACTATCCTACGTCTCTACAGATATGCAATGTGCAGACATGTTGACGAAAGCTCTTGATGGTACGAAATTAAGTAGATTCAAGTTGATGATTGGTTTGCAGGAAATCAAGGACAATTGAAGACTTATTTGGAGGCCAAGCATGTTAGGCTTGAGGGGGAGCTGTTGGTGCATTTTGCCCAAGCCTACATGCTTGATATGCTTGATATTATCCTCATTTGTAAGTCATATGAGTAGTCATGTGAACACCTCTTGTAAAAGAGTACATTTTATCTCTTGTAAATGGAAAAAGAAAAAAGTAAAAGGATGGCTTACCTCATCCATGATGT
Source organism: Ceratopteris richardii (assembly GCA_020310875.1). NCBI lineage: Eukaryota > Viridiplantae > Streptophyta > Polypodiopsida > Polypodiales > Pteridaceae > Ceratopteris > Ceratopteris richardii. The sequence goes on along the minus strand of CM035437.1, from coordinate 110,873,385 downwards.
AAAAGCAAATTCGTGGCTCCAACTACCAAAATCACGAATTTTTGAGCTGAGGGAATCTCTCCTAACTTTGGGGATCACTTTTAGGTGGAGCCATTCGAATTCGAATTCAAAACTCCCTCCAAGAATTGCTATAAAAGGAGCAAGAAGGAAGAGGCGATTAGCAAGCCTTGTACGTGACCACTTCATGTCATTTTGTAGAGATTGAAGAGCTTACTCCATAGCTCTATCATTCTACTCCCATTGTGCAAAGATTCATTGCCAATGTGGCTGTAATCATATGTGAATCTATACATTTATTATCATCTACCTCTCTGTTTTCTTCTCTGCTATACTCACTCAGAGCAGTAACTTCAGAAGGTCATATCTCGAGTTTTACTGAACCTTTTTCAGTGTTTTAACGTGCGTTGGATAGCTCTCACTGTCTAGTTTCTACCTATAAATTTTCAAGGTCATTGGATTTATACGTTTGGAGATATCTGCATTTTCTTTCTTACTGGTCTATCTCTGCAGAGCCCCGAGAATTGTGGGAATGTTCCAGAACTTGATGAAACTTGTTCTCAGTGCTTAGTCCATCATTTGAAGTGTTTTAACTTGGAATAGGAAGCTTGCTAAGTCTATTTGCTATGCCCAAAAGGAAGTTTTCTAATTCCTTCCAGGTTGAGAGCACTGTTCATTTTTTCCAGCAGGTGTATGTCCAAAAATAGCAAGTTTTGGGAGCTAGTCATTTCGCAACTAGCCTGTCTTGACTTAAACTTTTGGGATACATGTTCCAAAGTACTTGGCTGATATTTTGGTGGATTTAGGAAGCTCAAAGGGTCTACTAATCAACTCTGAAGTCTCAGTTGGCTGGTGTGAAGCTGGTTGTAGCGGCACCTACTCATCTTTGGATTGCATCCACCATCTCTCTTCACACAAGGCCCCCTTCGGCCTAAGAAGGATACTGGTTTGACTTGAATTTAAAGTTGTTGTAGTGAATAGATGCCTCATCACTACCAATGAAGGGAAGTCCAACCATTCCTAGAAAGGTGCTAGTTTAACATCTCATTGCAGTTTAACATCTCAACATAGCATATGATATGGAGGTTTCCTTCTATTGGACTCCATTAAAATCCAACCCACACCCTCTCCTGTGGTATCAAATGGTTCATCGCTTGAGATACTACTACTCAAAACAAACATGGAGTTGTGGTCCTTCAACATCAATCATCAATATAGAATCCATGAGTTTTTACACCTCACCAAATACCTAGTGCATATGCAATATTCATCGGTTGAGATATGGATCATTTGAGTCAATTGTGTAACACCCTTCAGTATGCTAGCTATTGCCTTTAGCATCATATGTAGTAACTCACAAAATAATTGCATCAAGAATCAAAGGAGACAACATACTTCAAATGATTCTTTGAAGAGGTGGTGAAAGATAAAGAACACATGGATAAGAAGGCCGATAACTTGTAGGAGTTGAAATCTTGGCACCTCTAGCATATTCAAGAGTTGGAGCACAAAAGCATGGTCCAAAAGAAAGACATTCACAAGGCCGATTTTGTACTCAAGCAGATTACATAGGATAAAGAAGTGATGCACCAAACTGTGGCACCCCGCAGGACACCAATGCTTGACTCTCTCTAGAGGTTTCCAAAGTCCATGCACTTGGAGCATGTTATCAAGTAGACTTATAAGATCTACAACAACAATTAGAGAAAGCAGAGGGCCAAAACACACAAGCTCTAGAGCAAATCTAGAGTGAAAATTGTATCGCCGCATCTCTCTCTCTCTCTCTCTCTCCCTCTCTCTCTTTCTCTCTCTCTCTTTCTCTCTCTCTCTCTCCATCCCCCGCAGCCCCTACCCCCACTCCCCCGCAACCCCCTCAGGCCCCTCATCCCCCCCCCCCCGGCCCCCTCACAACACTCGCCCACAGCCCCCTCAGGCCCCTCATCTTTCTCCATGCGGCCCTCTCAGAACACTTCCTCCGCCTCTCTCTCTCTCTCTCTCTCTCTCTCTCTCTCTCTCTCTCTCTCTCTCTCTCTCTCTCTCTCCCTCTCTCTCTGTCGCTCTCTCTCTTCTCCCTTTGTAGTGATCATTCTCCACGTGGCTATACTTGTAGCGGCTCTCTCCCCCATGAACTCCGCCAACCCGCCATGCGTGGTTCTCTCTCCTCCTCCCTGTAGGACCGTGGACCGGCAGGCTCACCAAGCCACAAGCCTACAACGCCACAGTCCCGCAAGGCCACAGGCCCACACTTCCTTTACTGCTCTCTTGGTGGCTATAGGGAGGTGCAAGCACACTACCTTCGACTCTCTTTTAGTAGCTATGGTCAGGGGCAACCAAGAACAATAAGGAAATCCTATGATATTATAACTTGCACATACATGGATATTGCAAGAAGGGCCTTGATAGAGCTTTGCAAAATCATCATGGGTGGTATGGAAATATTGAGGAAAAATCCAATGAACATGATTAGGCTACAAATAAGTCACAAGGCTTAGGATTCATAACATTCAAGACCTTGGAAGTGTGTATCGTGGCAGTCTCTCTCTCTCTCTCTCTCTCTCTCTCTCTCTCTCTCTCTCTCTCTCTCTCTCTCTCTCTCTCTCTTTGTCTCTCTCTCCCTCCCTCCCCAACCCCCACAACCACCCCTTCCTCTTTTCCCCCGCAGCCCCCACACTCACCCCCCCTCCCTCATCTTTCACCCCACAACCCCCACAACCCACCCCCCGCCACCCCCTCATCCTTCCCCCTACAACCCCCACAGCCCACCCCCCGCCACCCCCTCATCTTTCCACCCACAACCCCCACAGCCCACCCCTTGCCACCCCCTCATCTTTCCCCCCACAACCTCCCACCACTCCACCCACACCTCCCACACCCCCCACAACCTCCCACCACTCCACCAACACCTCCCACACCCCCCACAACCTCCCACCACTGTAGCCATACCTCCCGCACCCCCCACAACCTCCGATCACCCAAGCCACACCTCCCACACCCCCACAACCTCCCACCACTCCAGCCACACCTCCTGCACCCCCACAACCTCTCACCACTCCACCCACACCTCTAACACCCCGCACAACCTCCCACCACTCCACCCACACCTCCCATACCACCCACAACCTCCCACCACTCCACCCACATCTGCGCCACCACCCACAACCTCCCACCACTCCACCCACACCCCCCACAACCTCCCACCACTCCACCCACACCCCGCGCAACCTCCCACCACTCTAGCCATACCTCCCACACCCGCCACAACCTCCCACCACTCCACCCATAACTCATGCACCACCCACAACCTCCCACCACTCCACCCACACCTCCCACACCCCCCACAACCTCCCATGACTCCACCCACACCTCCCACAGCCCCCACAACCTCCCACCACTCCACCGGCACCTCCCACACCCTCCCACAACCTCCCACTACTCCACCCGCACCTCCCCCACCCCTCCCAACCTCCCACCACCCCACCCACACCTCCTGCACCCCCCACAACCTCCCACCACTCCACCCGCACCTCCCCCACCTATCACAACCTCCCACCACTCCACTTGCTAGTACTGCAAATGCACCTAATAGAGAGGAGAATCGTACAACGAAGCCTAGATATAATAGGCCATTGATGTGTTATCACTGTGTTGAGTATGGCCATATGCAAAATAGGTGTTACCTTCCAGAAGATGCACCTCCTTGTCAGCGTTGTCCAGAGGCCAAAGATCACTATACCAAAGATTGCCCAAGAAGCCGCCCCGCTAAAATTCACATGATTGCGGTCTCCCGACAAGTGGAAGGTATGACCACTCAGTCTTATGCTATTTCATCTTCTTCAATGCCCATGATGACTAGAGCTAGACAAGCAGCAACAACACATAGAGACGAACAAGAAGGACTCCAGGATAAAGAGGAGGAAAAGAAGGTTGGGTGGAATGGCCAAGCACATATTGAAGGATCTTATGAAAGGATGGCTACTTCACTAAAGGACCAACCAACAAGTCTGCAAGAAGACACACATGTGGTAAACATTGAGCAGATCTTGAAAGGTATTCATCATAAGGTTAGTCTGTACGAACTCATAAACATGGATTCAAAAAGAAGGAGTGACTTACTAAAGATTATACACTCTGCTCACTTGAGCCAACAACCTAGCATAGATGGTTTCATGGTTGATTTTCCCCCTGCACCCCTGGCAGACTACCAAAGCTCAAGGTTATCTGTTCTTATAAAGGATGAAGCTCTCACAGGTGTGATTATAGATGGAGGCTCTCGCATTAATTTGACGCCAGATTTCACAATCAGGAAACTCAATTTGAACCCCACCAAGATGGCACCATTCACAGTTACCCTAGCAGATCAACATCGAGTTGCGCTAGTGGGCATTATTGAAAAGGTAGTGATGATAGTACAGGGTTGTCACTTTGTTCTAGATTTTGTTGTTATTGCACTTCCACAAGAGACTTCTTACCCATTACTCCTTGGGAGGCCTTGGTTAAGGCAAGCAAAAGCTTTGCAAGATTAGGGAAAAAACAAACTGCGGATTTCAACAAACACCAATAGCCAACTGAAACTACATTTGGAAGAAGGATTCGACTCACGGAAAACTACTGGGTATACTGTGGACACTCAGGTAATGCGCTCTTTACCCCTAGAAGATGATACTCTCTTGAATTGGATGATGGAAAGTACAGAGTGTTGCACAGTGGGAATACAAACTTTGAAGGGGCATCAAATATAGAAGTATCAGGGAACGAAAGTTATGAGCCTGAGTGCAGAGATCTTCCCTTTTTGGATATACCTCAAGGATGGACCAGAGAACATATTGCAGAATATAAGCTAAATTCCACACCTGCATATAGTGGAGATGATTTCTCAAACAAGACTAGTCTTGAAACACTGGTTCAAGAAGTAAATCTAGGGGATGAAGAGAACGCTCAAGTAGTCCACTTGGCCTCTTGGCTATGACATTATCCCCCTTTACTATAGAAGGTAACTTCTTTACTTTTTGCTTACAAAAATGTCTTCGCATGGTCCTATAAAGATCTAACAGGGATACCAGGGGAGCTTGGATTACACCGAATACCCTTAGTTGAGCGAGCTGCGCCTGCAAGAAGTAGGCCGCATCCACTCAATCCAAAGTATGCAGAGGCCGTAAAGTTGGAAATTACAAAACTAGAAGAAGAAGGTATAATTGTTCCAGTAGAACATTACAGGTGGCTTTCTTCTATGGTTATTGTACCCAAGAAAAATAGTGGAAAAATAAGAGTTTGCGTTGATTTTCGTGCCGTGAATAAAGTCACTGTTCAAGATGGATTTCCTCAGCCGTTCACAGATCAAGTACTTGAGGAAGTAACCGGTCACACTTTGTATAGTTTCTTGGAGGGTTCTAGTGGCTACAATCAGATAATCATCCATCCTCATGATAGGGACAAAACAGCCTTTGTTACTCCATGGGGCACTTATGTCTATGCCGGCATGGATTTTGGCTTGAAAAATGCGCAAGCTTCATTCAATAGAACAATGTATTTGATATTGGGAAAGTGTTTAACAACTTTTTTATGCATTTTCATGCATGAATTTTCAGTGTTTTAAGGCACGGATAGAAGAGCAATAGTTCACCATCTCCATGATCATTTGGAAAATCTAAAGGAAATCTTTGAGCAATGTCTCAGAATTAAATCCTGCTAAATGTCACTTTTTGGTCACGAAGGGCACTCTCCTTGGTCACATAGTATCTACTGAAGGGATAACGGTTGACCCTGCAAAAGTTACTGCTATCCTTTCCATGCCTATTCCACAAACCCCGAAGGAAGTGCAAAGTTTTTTGGGCCATGCAGGATACCATAGAAGATTTATACAAATGTATTCAGAAATAGCTAAGCCCTTCTCAAGGCTTAACAGTAAAAAGGTCCCCTTCTCATGGAGTCCTGAAGCTGAGAAAGCATTTTGCGAACTAAAATTGAGGTTATGTACTGCTCCACTTTTAAGTGTTCCTAACTGGTCAAGGAGTTTCATGTGCATACGGATGCTAGTCTTCATGTTGTTGGTGCAGTTTTAGCTCAACCATCATCACACAAAGTTGATAGACCTAACTCCTATGCCAGTAGACTACTTACCAAGGCAGAAAGGAACTATAGTACGACCAAAAGGGAAGGTTTGGCTATTGTATTTGCTCTTCAAAAGTTTCGACATTACCTTCTCGATGTAGATTTTATAGTCATATCTGACCATCTGCCCTTGAAGTACTTAATAAACAAGCCTAGAGTGACCCGAAGGGTTTGGAGATGGTTACTCCTATTTCAAGAATTCAACTTTGATATTCATATTGAGCCAGTAAGAGAGCACTACATGGCAGATCAAGTATCCAGGGTTGCAATGAGCGAGAAGGCAACAGGTATTAATGACGAATTGGTGGATAGTAATCTCTTCCTAGTAGGAACGTAGGCTGAATGGTATGATGGAATTCTCCATTGTCTCCAGGGTTGCAATGAGCGAGAAGGCACCAGGTATTAATGACGAATTGGTGGATAGTAATCTCTTCCTAGTAGGAACTTAGGCTGAATGGTATGATGGAATTCTCCATTCTCTCACTACGCGAAAACTCCGAGAACACTTAACACCTGTAGAAAAGAGAATATTACTCCTCAAACCAAAGCATACTCACTTATAAATGGAAATTTATATAGATATTGTTAGGATGGTATCTTGAGGAATTGCAATGAGATTACTCCTATAGATGAAGTATCCAGGGTTGCAATGAGCGAGAAGGTAACAGGTATTAATGACGAATTGGTGGATAGTAATCTCTTCCTAGTAGGAACTTAGGCTGAATGGTATGATGGAATTCTCCATTGTCTCACTACTGGAAAACTCCCAGAACACTTAACACCTATAGAAAAGAGAAGATTACTCCTCAAGACCAAAGCATACTCACTTATAAATGGAAATTTATATAGATATTGTTAGGATGGTATCTTGAGGAATTGTGTTTATCAAGAGGAGGTGAACCTTTTGCTTGAGGCAGCACATATAGACTTTTACAAAGGGCCAAGTCATATAGACTTTTACAAAGGGGTAAAAGGGTAAGAACATCTAAGCATATGTTCATATGAACCTTGCTTCAAGTGAAGCCTTGATAAAGCTTTGTCCAAGCTAGTCTTCCATGATTCCAAGCCAATGTGTGAAGGCTTGATATGCACCAACAGCTCCCCCTCAAGCCAAACACTTTGGCTTAAGTCTTCTCTTTCAATCTTCAATTACATCCTGCAATCCAATCATGGATTTGAATGTGCTTAACTTGTTTCCATCCAATGCCTTTGTAAGTAAATCTGCACATTGCATATTAGTAGACACATAAGCCAATTGTATATCTTTACTAAGAAACTTCTCTCTCACATAGTGGTAATGAACCTCTATGTGTTTGGTTCTAGCATGATAAATTGGATTAGCTGCAAGGTGAAGAGAGCTAGTGTTATCTCCAAAGATAATTGGTGGTCTTGTATGTAGGCCTAATTCTGTATATAGAAGCTTCAACCAGATAGCTTCTTGAGTGGCATTGGCAAGCCCTCTATACTTTGCTTCAGTGGATGACAATGCCACTGTAGGTTGCTTCTTGGCTGACCAAGAAATAGGCTTATCTCGTGCAAAACAAATATAACCAGATGTGCTCCTCCTATCATCCTTGCATCCTGCCCAATCTGCATCTGAGTAAACTTTAATGTCAATATCTGATGTATATGGAAAGTACAAACCATGACTTTGAGTTCCCTTTAGATACTTCAAGAGCTTCTTTGCTGCCTCTAGGTGAGGTACCCTTGGTTTGTGCATGAATTGACTAAGCACACTAACTCCATATGCTATGTCAATTCTTGTCAAGGTAGCATAGTTCAAACTACCTACCATACTTTGGTATCCTGTGATGTCTTCTATTTCTTCTCCTTCATGAGCACTTAGCTTTAGGTTGACCTCCATTGGAGTAGTAGATACCTTAGCATCCTGCAAACCAAACTTTTTGACCATATCCTGCACATACTTCTTTTGAGTGATATATATACCTGAGTTGGTGTAGACTAACTCAAGACCTAAGAAGTACTTCAATAATCCAAGATCACTAATCTTGAATTCTTTCATCATATGTCCTTTGATGTGTCTAATGCCATTGACATCATTGCCTGTAATGATGATGTCATCAACATAAACACATAAGTAGATTACCTCTGTACTACTTCTCTTTATGAATAGAGAAGTGTCTGCTTTACTCATCACAAATCCTTGGTCTTGGAGATAGGTTGTCAACCTGTAATTCCATGCTCTAGGTGCCTGCTTCAAACCATACAGAGCCTTCTTCAATTTACAAACATAATGTACCTTTTTTGGATCTTCATAGCCAGGTGGTTGTGACATGTAGACTTCTTCAGATATCCATCCATTCAAGAAAGCATTCTTGACATCTAATTGGTACATGTTCCAATTCTTGGATGCAGCTACACTCACCAAAATTCTCATAGTGGGCATCTTAGCCACAGGAGAAAATGTCTCCTCATAATCAATGCCTTGGGTTTGTGCAAATCCCTTGGCTACCAACCTAGCTTTGTACCTGTTTATTGTTCCATCTGAATTCTTCTTTAGTTTGTAGATCCATCTGGATCCTATTACCTTCATAGAGTCTTTCTTGGGTACCAAGTCCCAAGTATCACTTTCCTTGAGAGCTTCCATCTCTTCATCCATGGCTTCTTTCCATTCTAGTTTGGTAATTGCTTCTTCATAGGTACCTGGTTCTTCATTCAACAAGTCCTTTGCAAGATATACAGAATGTTTAGTTACAAGTGATGTGTCATACCCAAATCTGATAGGCTTCTTCTTTTCTCTCTGAGATCTCCTCATTGCTTGAGTTGAAGATTCTGGTTTATCTTCTAGTTGCTTCATCTTCATCTTCCCTTTGGACTTCCAAGCCTTGAACTCTTCAAGATTTATTGTATCATCATCATCTGAGCTTGAATCTTCTTGCTGAATCGGTTCCTCCTTGGTGAGCTTTGGAAAATCTTCTTCCATATCATAGGGTAGACTCACTTTCCTGCATTCATTCTCATACCATGAGTCATTCTCATCAAAGATGACATCTCTGCTTACCTTAAACCCTTTGTTTGTTGGATTGTAGAATTTGTATCCCTTTTGGTTCAAATCATAACCAATGAAGATACATTTTTCAGCCTTGGGGTCTAGCTTTCCCCTTACCTGTGAGGGAATATGCACATATGCTACACAACCAAAGATTTTGCAATGATCCAGAGAGGGTCTCTTACCATGCCAAGCTTCATATGGTGTCATGCCATCAAGTGATTTGGATGGCAACCTATTGATGAGATAAGTGGCAGTGGATACACTCTCTGCCCAAAGATAGTTTGGTAACTTCTTTTCATTAAGCATAGACCTAGCTGTTTCTACTATGAGTCTATTCCTTTCTGCTACCCCATTTTGTTCAGGTGAGTACCTGGTAGTAATCTCCCTTTTGATGCCTCTTTCCTACAAGAAATCTTCAAACTCTTTGGAGAAGTACTCTCCTCCACCATCTGACCTTAGCCTCTTCAAGCTTCTTCCTGTTTGATTTTCAACAAGTGCAAGATACCTCTTGAAACAATTAAACACTTCATCTTTATGTTTCATAAAGTATAAAATGGTCCACCTGCTATAATCATCAATGAAGTACACATAATACCTTGAACCTGAAATGGAAGGATCCTTGCTAGGTCCCCACACATCTGTGTGTACCAAGTCTAGGTAGTCTTCATGCATGAAACCTTTCCTTGAATAGGATAACCTATGAGACTTACCAAATTGACATGATCCACACTTGTATATCATGTGTTGCTTGGACACATTAGGTATCCCAAGCACACATTGATCCCTGCACATTTGCTTTAGGGTTCTTTCACCTATGTGCCCTAATCTCTTGTTCCATATTTCTAACTCTGAAAGTGTCTGATCCTTATAATTATACAAGGCAATGTTCTTGGTGTCTTCTAGCTCAAATGTAAACAATCTACCTGATTTCTCCCCTTTGGCTATCCTTCTGAATCCATGTCTTGGGTCCTCCACATATGCTCCATGTTGTGTGAATCTGACCTGCAAACCTTTCTCCACAATCTGACAAACACTCATTAGATTCTTGGTGATGGTTGGTACATAGAGTACCCTGCTCAATAGGTTCTGGTTACCATCACATGTCTTCACATTTCCAATCTTAACAACAGAATGTTTAGTATCATCACCTGTTTGTACCTAATGTTTGCCCTTGGGCTCTTCCAAATCAGAAAGTAGTGCCACATTGCCAGCTACATGGTTAGAACATCCTGAGTCAATGTAAAATAAATGATCATCATTTGTACCTGCCTTGGAGGTCATATTCATGATCAATAGGGAGTCATCTTGCTCCTCTGTGTAGTTGTTGTAGTCTCTTCTATTTCTGAATCCACCTTGGTAATTACCATTGTGGTTGTGATTGTAGTTGTTGTTGTAAGAATTGTTGTATCCATTGTAGCTTTGGTGTTTATTGAATCTGCCTCTCCCTTGAGAGTATCCACCTCTTGAGTAGCCTCTTCCTCTCTGATTTTTGTAGTTCTTGTAGCATTCATCTGTGGTATGATTGGACAATCGACAAATGTTGCACGGTGATGAGTTGTAGGGTCTCCCCCTACCTGACTTACCTCCTCTGCCTCTTCCTCTAGATGACCTACCTCTCCCTGCATAATTAGCTTGGGAGGTAGAGCCTTCTTCATCCTGTTTCTTCCCTTTACCTTTATCTTTAACTTTCTTATCAGTATAGAGAGCAGAGGGGTTGTTACCTTTTGATTGATCTCCAGCCTTTGTAAACTTTGCTTCATGTGTGAATAGTTGGCCCATAAGTGTTGTGAGATCTGGGGTATGCATGTCCATATAGAGGTCCATTGCAGTGGTGAAACTTTCCCACTTATCATCTGCCTTGAGTCCATTTGTTACTTGCCTGACTATTTGCTCCTCTTCAATTTCCTCTCGAATGCTTGGTAATTGGTTTGCCACATCTTTGATCTTTGTCACATACTCTGAGACTGATTGCTTGGGCTGCTTCCTAAGGGTTGTGAACTCAATCCACAATTGATTCTTCCTAGCCCTTGTGTTGGAAGAAAAGTAGTTTGACAAGGTTTCCCAAGTCTCTTGGGAAGTCTTACAATTCCTTACATGAGGTAAAAGAAAGTCAGATATAGAGTTTAGAAGGTAAGACCTTGCCAAAGCATCCTTTGCACACCATTGGTTGAGTCTTTCATGTTCATCCTTTGTGGGTAGTCCTCTAGTCTTGAACGAGGGCAATTCCTCATCTCCTGATATGTATCCAAATAAGCTTCTCCCTTGTAGATAGGTCTTCATTCTTAATGACCAAGCCTGATAATTGTTTCTGTCCAATTTGTCAATGAATGAAGGGAACCATCACCCATGTTTACCTTCTTTGCTCTGATACCACTGTTGGGAGTGATGGTTGGATGCACTCAAGAAATGGGTTGATGCTACAAAACCTGCTTCACACCTGCCCTCCTTAGATTCCAAAGATGCTTAGTACACCCTTTAAGCTTTCAATTGATACCAAGAAAGCATATATGTACTTTGCAAATGATTTGTGAAATGATCAAACCAAAACAGATAACTTGGTTCCTTCACAAATTCAAAAAACTTGCTATTTCTGTAATGACACCTGCTTAGTGTTATGCTCAGTGTGACCAGCACACTTGAAATTGAAACAATTCCTTTTGGGAGTATTAAAGTACCTTAACAAGCTACCAATCATAAGTGGAATCACTCAAATTGATAAACCATACACTGAGAAATAAGTTTAGGAAAAATCTGATTACCCCCGACTTTTTAGGAACTTTGCAGACACAGACCAGTGTGCACTTCGAAGCGGATTTCTCCCAAATGGCTGAATGAAATCTTCTGAGATATTGTATGCTTGTAGTAGACCTTAAGCTGGTTCCAATGAGCTATTGAACTCTTGATTTGGTTCACTGAGCACTGAGAAATGCTCCTTGGAAGTTGACAGACTTGGAGTAGGAAACACAGACAAAACAGAGATGATGAATGTAAGTATTTGTATTATATCATATGAATGTACATTCCCATTGGCATGATAGACATAGCACAATGGTACTCAGAGGTGCAAGCTATGGAGTAGGCCTTACAAACTCAATGAATGGTACAGAATAGCCTCGGGATTGATGATGGACTCCCGCGACATTTTGCTTGTAGTTTTTATAGGAGTTGAAGATTAATTTGAATTTCAAATTCAAACTTAGGCTCCCTAGAATATCTCTACTAAAAGTAGGGAGATATTCTCTCCACTAAATCATTCCCTTTTCCATGAATAATGAAGTAGGTAAGTGACTAAAGTGATTACATATAAATGCCAAGTCATATAGACTTTTACAAAGGGGTAAAAGGGTAAGAACATCTAAGCATATGTTCATATGAACCTTGCTTCAAGTGAAACCTTGATAAAGCTTTGTCCAAGCTAGTCTTCCATGATTCCAAGCCAATGTGTGAAGGCTTGATATGCACCAACATCCTGCACCCCCCACAACCTCCCACCACTCCACCCACACCTCCCGCACGACCCACAACCTCCCACCATGCCACCCACACCTTCCACACCCCCCACAACCTCCCACCACTCCACCCACACCCCCCACAACCTCCCACCACTCCGCCCACACCTCTTGCACCACGCACAACCTCCCACCACTCCAGCCATACCTCCCACACCCCCCACAACCTCCCACCACTCCACCCACACCTCCCACACCCCCCACAACCTCCCACCACTCCACCCAACTTTTGTCATTCAATTTGAGTGAGTGGTATTCCGTGCTCTTTCATTAGAGCAAGTCTTCATACCTTTGTACTGAGTAGTGCAAGTCTTCATCTAGTTGTGTTCATTTTATTGGACAAATCTCTTCTATTGATTTTGTTTTGTTCTCGATTGACATGTTAGCACAGAGCATCAGCTTTTGTAGCATTTCCTTTGCCTACGTTGTAATCATCTGTTCGAACTAAGGAGTGTTTTGGTCTTTCACTATTGTCATTTATCATTTCCCTAAGTATTTACAGTTCTATGCATTTATTGTTATCTGCCTGCTCACAGGAGTGTGAAAGGGTATATTTCCCTAAGGAGAACCTCCCTTGAGTAGGCGAAGTACTGGAGTGCATGGTGCATGCTCCTGCTAAAAGTAGATACCCTAGCACCTCCTCTACAAAAACAAAGAAAACACATTCTCAGAGAAGACTCTTACTTTTAGGAAGAGTTTGAGCTCCATCTTGTAAAATCTTATAGGCATGGTGTGGTTTCCCTTGCTACCTCCACAAGCAAGGAATCCAATGCTACTGTTTTGCTACATCAACATGAAGTGAAAAAAGTATTAATGACCATGGTTTGCAAGATTAAGCAGACATTTAAGGATGGTAAAGAATCATTCACTAATGAGGTGCATACCCCCTCTGATGAAAAGTAGGAAGAAGCTAAAGACTTAGTTTCATAGTTTTGGGTTTAGATCCTCCATGCATGTGAGTGTTAGCCTGTTGGACAACACATTATTTTGTAATAATCTATTATTCGATCTATATATGTAATTCAATGAACATTCCTAACCAAAAAGGTAGGACTATACAATGTAACTCTTTGATTATGAATGAAAAGGTGTTCTTCCACTTCGTGTGTAGAGATAAAGTCGAGGCAATGCGACAGAGTCAATGCCAATAGTGTTGTAAGCATCTGTTATATGCATATTTTGAGTACTAAATTATCCATTCCATCTATTCAATGTCAATTCATGTATTGAAGAAATTTATACTTTGGTGTTGAATTACCTGTGCATTTTTCAAAGTCTTTGTAAGGATAGTATTTAGTAGAATGATTAGTTCATAGTTTATTACAGACTGTATTAGTCTATTTGATTGTAGTGATGAGTATAAGTAAGTCTGGTAATAATCAACACAAATTACAATTTGATACATTGTATGTAGTCTAGACGTATAGTACCATAATATTGTAGTACAAAAATAGCAAGCATTGGAGAAACTAAGTGATTTAGAGTAATCTGAATTCTCCCACCCAATAAGCCTTAGTTGACCTACTCCTTTCCTTAATCGGAATGAAGGGAATAGAGTTTAAAAGGCCTCACAGTGGTGCAAGTGTTGCCTTAGTGGTTATGTAGACATTTGCTATCTCTTCTTTTCATTCCCCGAGAGCCATTAAATTGGGACGACTTCCAAAAAATTTATGAATCTGTAAAATCAAATCAACTTGAAGCATGCAACGCTTGGTGAAGCGGGCGGGTGCTCTTCTTTATTGTGAAAATGTCCTCATGGGGGAAGCGATATGAAACATTTTGAAAGAAATCTATGAAGATAACTTTGGAGGAATCCTAAAAGAATGGCCAATCGATAAATCCCTCCACGTTTTAGGCAAAAGAATCAAGAACTCGCAAAAGATCACACCTTAGAAACCATAGGATCTTCATTGTGGAAGATAACATGATCAAAAGAAAGTGGATCCTACATGAGGGGGAAAAAAGCTTTATAAAATGTAGTGGTGACTCTCTCTATCACTTGGCCTTCCCACCATACCTTGGTGGTTATAATTCTTTAGTCAACTCTCTAGCTTCCATTCTACTTTGTTTCCCAGCAGAATCTTGCTCTGTTGAGCTCTATCCCTCCTTGTGGAATGTAGGCGATCTCTAGGGTAGGAAGTGGGTAGGGATGGTACTCGGGCCTCCTTGGTCTAAGAAGGACACTAGTTTGACTTAAACATGTCACTTATCTTAATTATTTTGCTAAAGTTTCTCAACATTTTATATCCTAGCACACTAGCATCTTGTTATGTTGTGTGCATGATCATGTGAATTGATTTGAAATCTCAAGCACATATGGGTGTATTTGGCTCAAAATTTCCCTGAACAAAGGACCTTAAAATTCTATAGAGATGAGGATCATATTGGCCTACTATGGAAAAGAGGTAGACACTTATTTTTCACAATGTGCAAAATCCTAAATCTAGCGTCCTATACATCATGCTACTTTGTAGCAAGTTATTACAATGCCCACCTAGAGGAAGCATATAGTTGAATGTCCATGTGCCCAACAGTTTCTAAAACGAGCTCATAGAGTAAAAAGGCAATCTTAGATGAAAGTGTTTCGTTTCACTCATTTCAAACTTCAAATGAGGGTAATGGACCAGTGGTGACCTAGTGTGGAGATCAGAGTTTCGAACGAGCCACTTTTTATAACTCATTATAAAAATAACAAAAAAATTCTATTTTATTTGCTCGTTTTCTCAAGTATTCATTTCTTACGAGCTTAAGTGTCTTTCCAATGTCTGAGGTTTTATTGCATGTGTGGATGTATGGGCGAGAATCTGTGTGAAACTCCTTGTGTATGTGTGCATAACTGTTAGTATTATGAAGGTCTTCATACAATTGATTCATCTCTCCATTGAAATTTTGTAGGGAAATGTATATTGCTTGATGCGAGTCGGTATATGTATCATGCGAGCGAGTATACAAGCTATTAAGTAGTGTCTTGAGTTTTAAGAATGATTAATTGCATGCACCCCCAAGGTTCTAGATTATCTTTCAAGTTGCATATAAAATTGAAACTACTACACTACATATTCTACAAAAAGAGTGTTTATCTATATGTAAGTGATCATCTCGATTTTCTTGTTGTCTATAATTCCCAGTCAAGGGTGAGCACGAAAGCCCTAAAAGCACCCAAATATTCCGTACGCATACTATGGTGATTTTTCTATTGCAAATATTCATTTTTCTCGTAGGCTTATCTTCCCTAACAAATCTACTATACCTGATTATGTCAACGAGACTCTTCATCACCCGCTTACCTGACTATGTTAATAAGAAACGAAATGCCTTCAAGTGACTTATTATGTAATGAAGTTAACACAAGAAATTCAAGCATTGTAATTTTCAATCATCTCGGTATCGAGGACGGAAGAAGAATGTAACCTTTTGTCTGATTGACAGCTCGTGCTTGTAATTGACAGCTGCTGCTTGTCATTTTCGTCACAGCTGACCTTCTATGGTTACAATTTACTTTACAAACGCAACATCCGTCATCTCATTTCATCATTGCTCCATATTTGGCCAAGTCGATTTCGGAAAAGCTTTTGTTTGTAATTCTTGTTATTTTCTCTTTCGCAGGTCGGATGTAGTTTTGGTTCTTGTTTCACATCTCTCCATGGACAAAAACGTTCGCAAGCGATGGCGTGTCTCGATGGTACTTCAGGAGCCACATCATTACTTCCGGGTTGCTTATTCTAGTAGGCTATTGAGCGCAATTGAATGCAGTTATAGGACTAATGAAATAGGCCTCCGAATGGTGTATGCCATTAATAGTTTTTCCATGATCTACCAAGAAATAAATTCAAATTCTTTACTTATCACCAAGACCTTTATATATATATATATTTTACAAACGATGTTCTTTTTGATAGGTTATTAAGATGGTTTTCTATTACTCTTCAAGTTTCACTTAGAAATTTTAAAAAAGCATGGAATGATCCACTTGTGAACGGATCATTTTTTTGATGATTTGTGTGATGCATATTTGTTCAATCTGAAAATAGTTCCAATATGGGCACAATCATTTACTCGTATCCTTACACATGCCACCCATCTTAAGTATTTTCCTAAAGTTTCTCTCACGATTTATATACTAGCAGAAAGAACGTACTACCAAGAACCAACTCATCTTGTTATGGTGCATGCATGATCATGAGAATTAATTTGATATTTCAAGCACATGAGGGTGTTTTCGGTTGAAATGTCCCCAAAGAAAGCACCTCAAAAATTCCACAGAGATGAGGATCATATTGGCCTAGTATGGAAAAAAGGAGGACACTTATTTGTCACAATGTGCGAAATGCTAAATCTAGTCTCCTATAAATCATGCTACTCTGTAGCAAGTTATTGCACTGGCCAGCTAGAGGAAGCATATAGTAGAATGTCCATGTAACTTAAAGTTTCTAAAATGAGATGATAGATTGAAAAGGAAATCTTAGATGAAGGGGTGATTTTACACTCAATTCATACTTCAAATGAGGGCAATGGACCAATGTTGACCTAGGGTGGAAATTAGAATTTCATGAGAGGCACTTCTTATACTTGACTAAAAAAATTAAAAAACTTCTTTTTTTTACTCAAGTACGCGTTTCTTGGGAGCGCATGTGTCCTTCTTATGATTGAGGCTTGATTGCATGTGTGGATGTATGGGTGAGTATGTGTGTGGGAGTCCTTTTCAATGATTGAGGCTTTATTGCATGTCTCAATGTATGGGTGAGCATGTGTGTGAGACTCCTTGCGTATGTGTGCATAACTCCTAGTTTCATGAAGGCCTTCATACAATTGATTCATCTCTCCCATTGATATTTTCTAGGAAAATATAAATTGATTGATGCCAGTTGGTATATGTGTCATCCAAGCCAGTCTATGATTTTTGAGAGTGATTAACTGCATGTACTCCCAAGGTTCTAGATTATCTTCCAAGTTGCATATAAATTTTAAACTACCCCTCTACATATTCTACAAAAAGAGTGTTTATCTATATGTAAGTGATCGTCTCCATTTTCTCGTTGTCTATATTTCCTACTCAAGGTTGAAGAAGAAAGCCCCAAAAGCACCCAAATATTCCGTACGCGTACTATGGTGAGTTTTCTTTTGCGGAAATTGATTCGTCTCGTAGGATTAGCTTCATATCAAGTGACACACGAGACTCTTCATCACTCGCTTACCTCATTATGTTAATGAGAAACAGAATGCCTTGAAGTGAGTAATCATGTAATAAAGTTAACACAAGAAATCCAACTACTGTAGTTTGCGGTCATCTCGTTATCCAGAACGGAAGAAGAATATTACTTTCTGTTTCATCGATAGCTGCTGCTTTTCGTTTTCCTGATGATCCACGTAAAATTGTGTGACTGACCTTCTGTGATTACAATCTACCTACAAATGCAACATCTGTCCTCTCATTTCATTATTGCTCCGTATTTAGCCAAGTTGAAGATACACTACAGTCTAGCGCTCTCATCTCTAGCCATGAATTTTGAAAATATTTTGATTGTAATTATTGATTTTTCCTCTTTCGTAGGTCGGTCGTAGTTTTGGTTCTTGTTTCTTATTTCTGTTGGGAATGATGGATGGACACTCTAAGAGAATGAGTAGGTACTGCCAAATCCTGCTTTGTACCAGCCGTTTGATGCTTCAGAGTTGATAAGTGGACCTTCTTAGCTTTCCAGTGACACCATAAATTGGCCTATGTACTTTGGAAATGATGTATGAAAAGATAGAGTCAAAAAAGACAACTTTGAACTTCAAGTCTTCAAGAAAACCTTCTATTTTTTACAATACACCTGCTGTATCTTTTGCTCAGTATGACCAATACAATAGGAATTGGAAAAATTCCTTTTAGGGGTATCTAATTAGCGTAGCAAGCTAACTATTCCTAGTCGAACCACTTAAAAAGATTAACTATGCTCAGAGAAATCAATTTAGCAAGTAAACCTTTACCCCGGATATTTTAGGACTCTTGTAGACTTCGACCAGTGATCACCACGATGGACTTTCCTCTTAAATGGCTGAATATAAATCCTTCAAATTGTGATATCAGGTAGTATACTTTGCACTAGTTCCAACAAGCTATAGGTCATTGAATTTGCTGGAGAAATGAGTGAGATATGATCTTCACAACTTGACACACTTTTAGACACTATGACAGAGATCTCAGAAATGAACAATGTGGATATATGTATTAATGAACAGTGTTGTACAATGCCATTGGCATGAAGATCATTGGCTAATGGTGTAGAAGGGTGCGGGCTAGAGCGTAGGCCTCACACACACTCAGAGATGGGACTGAGGAGCTCGGAAAAGTGGCTCACACAATGTGACTTTTTAGTTGATCTTTTTTATAGAACTTGAGTTCAAAGTTTGAATTTGAATTCAAACGTTGGCTCTCTATAATGATGCTCCTACATCTTAGGAGATATTCTCTCTAATTGATTGATGCTTTACAACTAATAAAATCCACGACTGCCTTGGGTAGGTGGTTACAAAGATTCCAAGTCAAATATGACTTTTACAAAGAGTAAATAGGTAATTATCTTCTAGCATTGGTTCTCATGCTTCTTCATATGTGTATGGCCTTTAAGCCAAATGTGTAGGCTTGTGAATTTCACAAATAGCTCCTCGTCAATCCAAACATTTTGGCTTGGTCTTCCTCTTCAGTCTTCATGTATATCCTATAATCCAATCATTGATTTGAACCTGCAAAGTTTGGTGCCATCCAATGCTTTAGTTAACAAATCTGCACACTGCATGTTGGTTGATACATAGGTTAGTTGAATGTCTTTGCTTAATAACTTCTCTCTCACATAATGGTAATGGACCTCTATATGTTTGGTCCTAGCATGATAAATAGGATTAGCTGCAAGGTGAAGTGAGCTTGTATTATCTCCAAAGATCAATAGTGAAGTAGTATAAAAACCCAATTCTGTATACAATAACTTGATCCATATGGCTTCTTGAGTGGCATTTGCCAATCCTCTATACTCTGCCTCTGTAAAAGATATAGCAACACTAGGTTTCTTCTTAAAAGACCATGATCTTGGTTTATCACCTGCAAATGAAATGTATCCTAAAGTGCTTCTCCTATCATCCTTACATCTTGCCCAATCTCTATCTAAATAGATCTTGATATCCAAGTCTGAAGTCTAAGGAAAATACAAACCATGATGTTGTGTACCCTTGAGATACTTCAAGATCCTCTTGGCAGCCTCCATGTGAGGTGCCCTAGGCTTGTGCATAAACTTACTTAGCACACTAACTCCATGTGCAATATCTATCCTTGTCAAGGTAGCATAGTTCAAGGTACCCACAATGCTTTGGTAACGTGTAATATCATCAATTTCATCACCTTCATGGGCACTTAGTTTTAGGTTTACCTCCATTGGAGTACTTGCAACTTTGGCATCCTGCAAATGAAACTTTTTCAACATATCGTGTATGTATGTTTTCTGAGTAATGTAGATTCTGGAGTTAGTATAAACTAACTCAAGTCCAAGGAAATACTTTAGTAATCTAGGATAACTGATCTTGAACTCCTTCATCATTTGATTCTTGATTTGTCTGATTCCATTGACATCATTACCTGTAAGTATGATATCATCAACATATGCACATAGGTATATTACCTCTGAATTACTTCTCTTGATGAATAGAGAAGTATCTGCCTTACTCATGACAAAACCTTGGTCTTGAAGGTATGTGGTTAACCTGTGATTCCATGCCCTAGGTGCCTGCTTTAATCCATAAAGAGCTTTATTCAATTTGCATACATATGTTACCTTGTTTGGATCCTCATAGCCAGGAGGTTGTGACATACATACCTCCTCTAATTCCATCCATTAAGAAATGCATTTTTGACATCCAATTGATACATGTTCCAATTTTTTGATGCAGCCACACTTACCAACACCCTGATGGTTGGCATCTTTGCTAGAGGTGAGAATGTTTCTTCATAGTCAATGCCTTGGGTTTGTGCAAAACCCTTGGCCACCAATCTAGCTTTGTACCTGTTTATTGATCCATCTGAATTTCTCTTGAGTTTATAGATCCATCTGGATCCAATTACCTTCATGGGCTCTTTCTTTGGTACTAGTTCCCATGTGTCCCTTTCCTTGAGTGCCTCAATCTTTTCATCCATAGCCTCTTTCCATTCTGTCTTAGTTTTTTCTTCTTCATATGATCCTGGTACTTCAATTGACAAATCTATGGCAAGATAAACAGAGTGTTTGGTAACAAGAGAGGTATCATACCCATATCTGATACGTTTTTTGCTTTCCCTTTGTGATCTTCTGATGGATTGATTTGAAGATTCAGGTATGTCTTCAAGCTTCTTCATTTTGAGTTTGCCTTTGGACCTCCATGCCTTGAACTCTTCAAGATTGATAATTTCTTCATCATCTGAATTGGTGTCTTCACTCTGCTGTATAGTTGTTGTAGTCCTTTCTGGATTTGAATTCCCCTTAGTAGTTGCCATTGTAGTTGTTGTTGTAGTTGTTATTGTAGTTGTCGTTGTATCCTTGATGATGGTTGAATATGCCTCTTGATTGTGAGTACCCACCTCTTTGATATCCTCTTCCTCTCTGATTCTTGTAGTTCCTGAAACACTCATCTATAGTATGATTTCATAAACCACCAATGTTGCATGGTGAGGAGTTATAGGATCTCCCCCTACCTTGCTTACCTCCTCTGCCCCTTCCTCTTGATGATCTACCTCTCCCTGCATAGTTGGCTTGGGAGGTAGTGCCTTCATCTTCTATCCTTTTGTTCTTCCCTTTATCTTTAGACTTACTTTTATCAGTGTATAGGGCAGAAGAGCTATTTTCTTTGGATGAGTCTCCATTCTTGTTGAGCTTGGCTTCATGAGTGAACAATTTCCCCATGAGAGTTATAAGATCTCGAATTTTCATGTCCATGTATAGGTCCATGGCAGTGGTGAAGCTTTCCCATTTGTCATCAGCTTTAATCCCATTGATCACTTGCCTTACTATCTACTCTTCTTCAATCCCTTCTCCTATGCTTGCTAACTGATCTGCTACATCTTTAATCTTAGTCACAAACTTTGAAATAGCCTGCTTAGGTTGCTTCCTTAATGTGATGAATTCAATCCACAATTGGTTTTTTCTGGCCCTTGTGTTGGAAGAAAAATAGGATGACAAGGTTTCCCAAGTCTCTTGGGATGTCTTACAGTTTCTAATATGTGGCAGAAGAAAATCAGAGACGGAGTTGAGTAAGTAAGACCTTGCTAATGCATCCTCTGCACACCATGTGTTGAGCTTCTCATGTTCTTCCTTTGTTGGTAGTCCTCTGGTTTTGAATGATGGCAATTCCTCATCTCGTGAGATGTATCCATAAAGACTCCTTCCTTGTAGGTATGTCTTCATTCTTGGAGACCATGCGTGATAATTGTTCCTGTCCAATTTATCAATAAATGAAGGAAAACCATCTCCCATTTTGCCTTGACTTTGCTCTGATACCACTGTTGGGAATGATGGATGGAGACTCCAAGAGAATGAGTAGGTACTGTCAAATCGTGCTTTGTACCAGCCCTTTGATGCTTCAGAGTTGATAAGTGGACCTTCTTAGCTTTCCAATGACACCATAAAATGGCCTATGTACTTTGGAAATGATGTATGAAAAGATAGAGTCAAAACAGACAACTTTGAACTTCAAGTCTTCAAGAAAACCTTTGATTTCTGACAATACACCTGTTGTATTTTTTGCTCAGTATGACCAACACAGTAAGAATTGGAAAACTTCCTTTTAGGGGTATCTAATTAACTTAGCAAGCTAACTATTCTAAGTGGAATCACTTAAAAAGATTAAGTATGCTCAGAGAAATCAATTTAGCAAGTAAACCTTTACCCCCGATATTTTAGGACTGTTGCAGACTTCGACCAGTGATCACCTCGATGGAATTTTCTCTGAAATGGCTGAATAGAAATCCTTCCAATGTTGCCAGCATGTAGTATACTTTGAGCTATGTTCCAACAAGCTATAGATCTTTGAATTTGCTGGAGAAATGAGTGAGATATGATCTTCACAAGTTGACAGACTTTCAGACACTATGACAGAGAACTAAACGAACAATGTAGATATATGTATTAATGAACAGTGTTGTACAATGCCATTGGCATGAAGATCATTGCCTAATGGTGTAGAAGGGTGTGGGCTAGAGTGTAGGCCTCACACACACTTAGAGATGGGACTGAGGAGCTCGGAAAGGTGGCTCACACAATGCGACTTTTTAGTTGATCTTTTTTATAGAAGTTGAGTTCAAAGTTTGAATTTGAATTCAAACTTTGGCTCCCTATAATCATGCTCCTACATCCTAGGAGATATTCTCTCTAATTGATTGATGCTCTACAACTAATAAAATCCACGACTCCCTTGGGTAGGTGGTTACAAAGATTCCAAGTCAAATATGACTTTTACAAAGAGTAAATGGGTAATTATCTTCTAGCATTGGTTCTCATGCTTCTCCATATGTGTATGGCCTTTAAGCCAAATGTGTAGGCTTGTGAATTGTACCAACAATTTCTCCATTGACAAAACCTGACTGTCGACCTTGGCATTCCCAAGCGATGGCGTGTGCACTTCAAGTTGGGATGGTGCATCAGGAGCCGCATCGTTACTAGTTAGCTCTTCTTCGTATACGACCAATAGAATGTGGGCACTCTGCATTGCACGACTGCACACAGACGATTTGTTCTCGCGCACCGAGTACGCCAGTGATTGTTTCGAAGAAGTATATTGCGTGAGAGAGAGAGAGAGAGAGAGAGAGAGAGAGAGAGAGAGAGAGAGAGAATCTAACGTGCTGCCAAATAGCTGGAATTTTAACGTGCTTCGTAATAGCTTGAGTTTTAAGATATCTGGAATTAGTGAACGATTAGGATGTTCTTCTGCATTTGACTTCACAAATAACTATTCTAATTCAGATAGAGGCTCCGCAGTGTTTTGTATTGAGAAATGGATCCGATATTGCCGATAAATGAATCCGCGTAAAGAGAAGACCATGTATTTGGACCGCTTAATCGCTATCAGTCATGACTTATTTTTATTATCCTTACGTGGAGAGGCGCTTGTAACCGACAATCGCATTGTGCTTCTCCATAGATCCATCCGAGTTTCGCACGTTTTAATAGTCGTCCTCATGTTCCAGCGGTGCATTGGGGACATGCGCATTCAGTTACACAAAAAATACATTGGTCAGCTTGATGGTGTGCTGGAACGGTAGGGGTTTTCTAATCCTTGTTCTCTCAGCTTGCTTTCGCGCTTCCTTGCGAGCCCGTTTCGGCTGGTCCAAGTTCTTGTGAGTCCTAAACCGTGTAGAAGCCTCTCTGGGCCTCCCCCCTTGGCGTTGCAAGCTACTCTTGTAAATGGTCTACCTCTTAACACTGATCCATTTGGACGGCCTATTACTGCAAACTTGCAAGTGATGGGGAATGGTGATGGAGCGCCTTCACTCAACAAAAGTTTTGCTGTTTCCGCTCGTCCTACTTCAATCTGGAGATGGAGCGCCTTCCCCCAACAAAAGTTTTGTTGACGCTACCTGTTATGTTGGGGACAACGGTTCTATGTTCGGGATTATGAGCTTCACGTGTAGTCCTAATAACCCTAACTATTGTTTCAAACATGGAGGTGCTGGGATAAGTGCGAGCAAAGGATCATGCAAATTAGTTGACTCTTGAAGTTGTTTCTAGTAACGATAATGCTACCCTTTTCATTGATAAGGTTGGCTTAGGAAGATGGCAAAATCAATTCTCTGATCTTGTTGGTATGGTGTTGTTTCATGGAGGTAGGTCGGCACAAGAGCACCTTAGACAGTGGTTAAAAGCCATTTGGGAATTGAGGGGTTATTTGTGCAAAAAAATCAGCATTTACCCAATGGTCTCTTCATGTTCTTCTTTCACCAAGATCATAGTGCTTTGGGGGTGATTTTTGAAGGGAAATGGTTGATTAAGGAGATCTCTATTTTTATTCTTAAGTGGGTCCTAGGGTTCAATCCAAAAGGCCCCAAATCTTCTAAAGTTCCTTTCATGGTAGATTTCCCATTCTCGCCTATAAAATTTTATTCCTAGCTAGACAAACTTGCCTGCAAGTTAGGTAGAGTTCTAGGGCAGAAAACTTGAGAAGTGATCAACCTAAGATAGCGACATTGCCAATAAATGAATCCGCGTAAAGAGAAGACCTTGCATGGAGAGGCGCTTGTAAGCTACATATGTTTTAATATTTATAAATAATTTGGGACGTACTCACACAGCGCATTGTGATTTATCTATGATATAGATCATACACATTCGGTGTCCCCCATCTTTATATTTCGCAAGCAGACAAAACGTCACAACTATGCATAGATCCCAACAAGGTTGATGTAACAAACTTTCGTAATCAAAACGGTAGAAGGTCATGAACTTTATACATTCTTATATAGTTTTGTAGGCTAAAATCTGCTAGGAAACGAGGTATCTTTGCATCTGATCTCATGGATTGGGCTTAACCAATGCCCTAACTACCGTCCAACAGTTTGTGTCATGTGTTCAAGGCATTTATACATATTAAGTACTTGGAAGTATATCTAGTTGAAATCATTTGTTGTAAAGTGTAGGCGAAATTGAGTGTGTCTCAATCTAGCGAAATACATCCTTATTGTGCAAGAAGGTAAAATTTTGGCACACATTGTCTCTCGAAATTCCATCTCCCGGGATCGAGACAAGATCAAAGTCATTGTAGATCTTGCAAGGCCTAAGAACTGCACGGAAGGTCATGCTTTTATTATTGAAGCTATTATGAAACGTTGATTCACTTGTGTGCAGTCATTATCAAGCCGTCATTATCAAGCAGTAAAGGTCAAGAATATAATTAATTGTGTATGCAGTAAATAGTTTTTCCATTCTCTATCAGAAAATAGATTCAATTTCTTTACTTATCATGAAGACCTCTTATATTTGTTTAACATACCAACTTCTTTAGGTAGACTCTATGAAACTGATTTTCTATTGCTCTTCAAACTTAGCTTCGAAATTTCAATAAAGAATTGAAAGATGCACTCGTAAATGGATCATTCGTTTGATGATCCTTGTGATGCATAGTTTTTCAAACTGTAAATATTTCAATTATGGTTACAATCATTAATTCCTACCCTTACACATGGCAATAATCTGAAGTGTTGTCCTAACGTTTCGCAAACATTTTATATCCTAGTAGAAAGCATGTACTACCAAGTATCAACTCGGATCTTGTTATATTGGATACATGATCATGTGAATTGATTTGATATCTCAAGCACATGTGCGTGCTTTGAGTTGAAATTTCCCCAAAGAAAGCACCTTAAAAATTCTAAAGAGATGAGGATCATATTGAGCTAGTATGTAGACACTTATTTGTCACAATGTGAAAAATGCTTAATCTAGCCTCCTATAGATCTTGCTACTCTTGAACTGAGTCATTATGTAATGAAGTTAACACAAGAAATCCAACTACTGTAGTTTGCAATCATTTCGGTTTCCAGGACGGAAGAAAAATATAAATTTTTGTTTCATCGATAGCTTCTGCTTGTCGTCTTCGTCATGATCCACGAAAAACTGTGTGACTGACCTTCTGTGGTTACAATCTACTTACAAACGCAACATCCATCCTCTCATCTCAACATTGCTCCATATTTTGCCAAGGCAAAGGTACACTACAGTCTAGCGCTTTCATCTCTACCCATGAATTCTGAAAAGCTTTTGATTGTAATTATTGTTATTTTCTCTTTCGCAGGTCGCTTGTGGTTTTGGTTCTTGTTTTTTATCTATCCATTGACAAAAACGTGCCTGCCGATCCTGGCGTTCGCAAGTGATGGCGTGTGCACTTCCAGTTTGGATGATGCTTCAGGAGCCGCATCGTTTCTAGTTAGCTCTTCTTCGTATACAAGGGCATTCTGCATTGTATGTCTGCACACAGACGATGCGTTCTCTCGAACCGGGTACGCCGGTGATTGTTTCAAAGAAGAACATTGCGTCAGATAGAGAGAGAGAGAGAGAGAGAGAGAGAGAGAGAGAGAGAGAGAGCGCAAATCTAACGTGCTGTCCAATAGCTGCACATAGACGATGCGTTCTGTCGCACCGGGTACGCCGCTGATTGTTTCAAAGTGCATTGCGTCACACAGAGAGAGAGAGACCAAATCTACGGTGATGTCCAATAGTTGGAAGTTTAATGTGCTGTGTAATAGCTCGAATTTTAACCTATATGGAATTAGTGAACGATTATGATGTTCATCTGGACTTGACTACACAAATAACTTGTCGTCAAATTCAGATATACACCCCGGAGTATTTTGTATTGAGAAATGGATCCGATATTGCTAATTATTCAATCCGCGTAATAAGAAGAACATTTCTTTTTACCACTTAATCGCTATCAGTCATAACTTATTTTTGTTATCCTTACATGGAGAGGCCGTTGTAACCGAAATAGATCCATCGGAGTTTCCCGCGTTTTAATAGTAGGCATACTTTCTCTACGAGTTAACCAAATTTAGTTTACATAGTGGCCCTCATGTTTGAGCGGTACATTATTACGATAAATGGCTTCTAGACACCCACTTTTAATTACACAGAAACATGCTTTGTGGGATACGGGGGGTCTTACGAGTACTATGCCCATTCACTTGTACAATTGGACTTTGTAAGTTCAAGCTCAAGGAGTATGCTTCGAGAAAACCTTCATTATAGAAAAAAATACACAAAAACAAGGTGATCTATCTTGATTAGCTTGATGGTGTGCTAGATTGGTAGGGGTTTTCTAATGCTTGTTCTATCAGCTTGCTATCACTCTTCCTTGCTCTCATCCAAATTTTTGATGTTTTAATAGTAGGCACATTTTCTCGACGAGTTCTCCAATTTTGGTTTACATAGTGGTCCTCATGTTTCCGCAGTGCATTGGGGACATGCACATTCAATTACACAGAAAAAAGATTCAATTACATAGAAACAAGATCATCTTTTCTAATGCTCGTTCTCTAAGCTCGCTCTAGTTCTTCCTTGTGAGCCCATCATGGGTGATCCAAGTCCTTGGGAGTCCTAAATGGTCGAGAAGCCTCTCTCGGCTTCCCCCCTTGGCACTGCAAGGTACTCTTTTAAATGGTGTACCTGTTAGCACTAATCCATTGGGATGGCCTACCGCTTCAAACTAACAAGCGATAGGGAATGGTGATGGAGGAAGAAAACGTTTGTTTCTTTTGCTCATCCTATTTCAATCTCATTGAGGTTGGAGATGGAGCACCTTCTCCCAACAAACATTTTACAGATGCTACGTGTTACATCGCATACAACAGTTCTATGTTTAGAATTATGTGCTTCACATGTATTCTTAATAACCCTAACTATTGTTTCAAAGTTGGATAGTGCTCGAAAAGTGAAACCAAAGGATCATGCATATTATTTGAATGTTGAAGATGTTTTTAGTAACAATAATGCTACCATTTTCATTGATAAGGGTAGGTTAGGAAGATGGCATAATCACATCTTTAACCATGTTGGTTTAGGGTTGTGTCAAAGAGCTAGGTCAGCACAAGAGGACCTTAGATAGTGGTTAAAACCACTTGGGAGTTAATGGGGTTATTTGTGCAAAATAATTAGTATTTACCAAGCTAAGAATGCTTTGGGGTGATATATGAAGGGAAATCGTTGATTAATGAGATCCCTATTTTTGTTCTTAAGTGGACCCTCGGGTTCAATCCAAACGGCCCCAAAATGTTCTAACTTTCCTTTCTTGGTAGATTTCCCACACTTGCTTGTAAACTTTTCTTAGCTAGCAAACCTGCTCCCAAGTTAGGTAGAGTTCTATGTCAAAACTCTCAAGAATTCGTAGACCTAAGATGTCATCCTTAGGTCCTAATTCAGGTTGACCTAGCTGAGGATGTCAAAACTAAGCTATTCATTAAAGATTTTGATGGGAAAAGGATTCGTGATCAAAATCTTATCTACATAAATATTCTAAACGTATGGTTTAACTGTTGAAATGAAGGGCAATAGATGAGGGATTATCCCATTCAAACAAAGGTAATGAAAACTTGGTATTTGGTGGTAGTTTTCTCCTCCCAATGCACAAGCAGAAGCTTGGACTCTACCCATGTCATAGCTACACCCAGACTAGGCCTCACAAAAATTCCTATATCTCTCAAGTCACGAATCCAATCAGCAAACCCATCTAGCCACATAGACTAGACAAAAAAGGCTTTCCAATGCATCATCAATCACTAGATGTAGAAAATCGTAGACCAATCAACTCAATTTCATAAGATAGAATATTTCTTCCTAACAAGTCTTGAGACACAACTATAGACAAGGAAATTCTTATACCTCAAAGTACAAAAGGTGTTTACCACAAACCCTTTGGATGTAGAGTCCTCGTTTTACAACCTTTGTTAAAAGTATAATAGGTTTCATACTTTAGCTACCTATAAAGATAAAATGAGCTTCTAAGAGCTCCCTATAGAAATTTAGCACCCTTCCGAAAGGGTCTTAGATATCTACATTGGAATATGAGATCCTAAGATACAATATGGCTCAATAGCACATGCAAACATATCATCTTGATTTCCTAGCATCCATACACACTTAGAATAAGCTTGGATGTTTCTTAAATATCCATGGGAGCCTTCGATGACTCCTCATATGTGCTCCATGTCTCTTCATATGCCTTTCATGGCTCTTCATCTACCTTGTGACCTTGTCTCTTCATTGGACTGAATTCTAGTGATTTAATGCCCAATTTTGGATATGGTCACACCTTCAAACATGTGCTTTGTATCAGCTAGAACCAAATAACTTTTAACACTACCCCTCAAGCTCAAGCTCCTTTTCTCTCAAGTGTGGGGGTTGGTTCCTTCATACCTATCATATCTCTGAGTGTTTCCATCCACTTCACATCCAGGAAATTAGTAAGAAGGTCTAAAAATTGATCCTTAGTTTTCAAATGTTAATCTAAATACTTATCCATTATATTTTCTCTTTTGAAGTGATAATGTACTTCTACATGCTTGCTCCTAGTATGGAACATTGAGTTGTTTACAAGATAGATACTTGAGATATTATCTCTAGGCAACGGAACAATTTCAAATTGAATATCCAAACCCTTTCAAAAAAGAGTATACCATTTACCTCACATATGAGCTCAGAAAGAGCCCTATATTTTGGCTCTTTGGAACAGAATGAAATTGTTGGTTTTTTCTTTGACATCCATGATACACAACTCTTCCCAAGCATCACTATGTATCCTGATGTAATTCTTCTACCATCCTTGGAGCTAGCCTTAGCAGCATTTGCATAACCCTTTTGCTTCAAATCACAATCATATGTTGCAAGAGAACAAGGATTACGACCACCACATGCTAGAGAGATGACTCTCCTCCCAACCAAATGCCTCTATATATAGCTCTCTCTAGGGGACTGCCTTCTTGGGCAGGTGGATACTAACCATCCATGTGTCAGCCATGTAACTACATGTGCGCCAAGTGTCCTAGTTAACTCGAGTTAACTCAAGTGGATGCTTCTAGAAGGCTCTAGATCTCTTTGGGCAAAATACTCTCCCCATGTCTCCCATGGGGATTGAACCCAAGACCTCTTCCTTCACATCCTTGAGACTTAACCACTAAGCTAAGTGGATCACTTGTTCACAAGAGCACAAGACCTCCTAGTAAGTCTAAACTCGAGATCTTTGGTAATACACACGGATGACCAAACGGTGTCCGATTGCAGATCTGTCTGAACCGGCCAGACCCTTGGATCATAGACTTACTTTATTACATTCTTCTGATACCAATGCAAGAGAACAAGGATTACAACAACCACATGCTAGAGAGATGACTCTCCTCCCAACCAAATGCCTCTATATATAGCTCTCTCCAGGGGACTCCCTTCTTGGGCAGGTGGATACTAACCATCCATGTGTCAGCCATGTAACTACATGTGCGCCAAGTGTCCTAGTTAACTCGAGTTAACTCAAGTGGATGCTTCTAGAAGGCTCTAGATCTCTTTGGGCAAAATACTCTCCCCATGTCACCCATGGGGATTGAACCCAAGACCTCTTCCTTCACATCCTTGAGACTTAACCACTAAGCTAAGTGGATCACTTGTTCACAAGAGCACAAGACCTCCTAGTAAGTCTAAGCTCGAGATCTTTGGTCATACACACGGATGACCAAACACTGTCCGATTTTAGATCTATCTGAACCGACCAGACCCTTGGATCATAGACATACTTTATTACATATGCATAGTAGATGCCTTCATTGATTGTACCTTTCATGTACCTAGGAATCCTTCTATCTACATTCAAGTGATCAAGTCTGGTTGCATGCATGAATTGTTAGAGCATTCCAACACTAAAAGATAGATCAAATCTAGTAATGGTAGCACAATTTTAAGACCTAATCAAACTTCTATACACACACTGAGCCTTAAGCTTCTCACCTTGGTCTATCCTCAACTTGACATTGCAAAAGCAAATATCAAAGAAAGAAGATATATTGATATCTACCCAATTCACTTAGATACTCCCAAAATGAATTCAATCAATTGCTAGCAGGTTAGGAGCACTATTCATTTGACTAAGGAGGTGTAGAGACCAAAATAAGAAGTTTTAGCTCATAACTGAATCTCGTACTCATCTGTTTTGATCCATTGATTAGATTATCATACTCCAAAGCACTTAGGTGATTATTTGTGGTTCCTAGAAGGCTCAAGGAGTCTACTTTATACTCCTCAACATGTTCTTGGCTGGTGTGAGGTAGGGATTTGCAGCATCACTTCATCCCAAGCATCTATCCACCATCTCCTCCAATAGTGGTATGAGAGCAACATCAAAGCAAAATGGGAGATAGTTGTCTTCACTCTGCTGTATAGTTGTTGTAGTCCTTTCTGGATTTGAATTCCCCTTAGTAGTTGCCATTGTAGTTGTTGTTGTAGTTGTTATTGTAGTTGTTGTTGTATCCTTGATGATGGTTGAATCTGCCTCTTGATTGTGAGTACCCACCTCTTTGATATCCTCTTCCTCTCTGATTCTTGTAGTTCCTGAAACACTCATCTATAGTATGATTTCATAAACCACCAATGTTGCATGGTGAGGAGTTATAGGATCTCCCCCTACCTTGCTTACCTCCTCTGCCCCTTCCTCTTGATGATCTACCTCTCCCTGCATAGTTGGCTTGGGAGGTAGTGCCTTCATCTTCTATCCTTTTGTTCTTCCCTTTATCTTTAGACTTACTTTTATCAGTGTATAGGGAAGAAGAGCTATTTTCTTTGGATGAGTCTCCATTCTTGTTGAGCTTGGCTTCATGAGTGAACAATTTCCCCATGAGAGTTATAAGATCTCGAATTTTCATGTCCATGTATAGGTCCATGGCAGTGGTGAAGCTTTCCCATTTGTCATCAGCTTTAATCCCATTGATCACTTGCCTTACTATCTACTCTTCTTCAATCCCTTCTCCTATGCTTGCTAACTGATCTGCTCCATCTTTAATCTTAGTCACAAACTTTGAAATAGCCTGCTTAGGTTGCTTCCTTAATGTGATGAATTCAATCCAATATTGGTTTTTTCTGGCCCTTGTGTTGGAAGAAAAATAGGATGACAAGGTTTCCCAAGTCTCTTGGGATGTCTTACAGTTTCTAATATGTGGCAGAAGAAAATCAGAGACGGAGTTGAGTAAGTAAGACCTTGCTAATGCATCCTCTGCACACCATGTGTTGAGCTTCTCATGTTCTTCCTTTGTTGGTAGTCCTCTGGTTTTGAATGATGGCAATTCCTCATCTCGTGAGATGTATCCATAAAGACTCCTTCCTTGTAGGTATGTCTTCATTCTTGGAGACCATGCGTGATAATTGTTCCTGTCCAATTTATCAATAAATGAAGGAAAACCATCTCCCATTTTGCCTTGACTTTGCTCTGATACCACTGTTGGGAATGATGGATGGAGACTCCAAGAGAATGAGTAGGTACTGTCAAATCGTGCTTTGTACCAGCCCTTTGATGCTTCAGAGTTGATAAGTGGACCTTCTTAGCTTTCCAATGACACCATAAAATGGCCTATGTACTTTGGAAATGATGTATGAAAAGATAGAGTCAAAACAGACAACTTTGAACTTCAAGTCTTCAAGAAAACCTTTGATTTCTGACAATACACCTGTTGTATTTTTTGCTCAGTATGACCAACACAGTAAGAATTGGAAAACTTCCTTTTAGGGGTATCTAATTAACTTAGCAAGCTAACTATTCTAAGTGGAATCACTTAAAAAGATTAAGTATGCTCAGAGAAATCAATTTAGCAAGTAAACCTTTACCCCCGATATTTTAGGACTGTTGCAGACTTCGACCAGTGATCACCTCGATGGAATTTTCTCTGAAATGGCTGAATAGAAATCCTTCCAATGTTGCCAGCATGTAGTATACTTTGAGCTATGTTCCAACAAGCTATAGATCTTTGAATTTGCTGGAGAAATGAGTGAGATATGATCTTCACAAGTTGACAGACTTTCAGACACTATGACAGAGAACTAAACGAACAATGTAGATATATGTATTAATGAACAGTGTTGTACAATGCCATTGGCATGAAGATCATTGCCTAATGGTGTAGAAGGGTGTGGGCTAGAGTGTAGGCCTCACACACACTTAGAGATGGGACTGAGGAGCTCGGAAAGGTGGCTCACACAATGCGACTTTTTAGTTGATCTTTTTTATAGAAGTTGAGTTCAAAGTTTGAATTTGAATTCAAACTTTGGCTCCCTATAATCATGCTCCTACATCCTAGGAGATATTCTCTCTAATTGATTGATGCTCTACAACTAATAAAATCCACGACTCCCTTGGGTAGGTGGTTACAAAGATTCCAAGTCAAATATGACTTTTACAAAGAGTAAATGGGTAATTATCTTCTAGCATTGGTTCTCATGCTTCTCCATATGTGTATGGCCTTTAAGCCAAATGTGTAGGCTTGTGAATTGTACCAACAATTTCTCCATTGACAAAACCTGACTGTCGACCTTGGCATTCCCAAGCGATGGCGTGTGCACTTCAAGTTGGGATGGTGCATCAGGAGCCGCATCGTTACTAGTTAGCTCTTCTTCGTATACGACCAATAGAATGTGGGCACTCTGCATTGCACGACTGCACACAGACGATTTGTTCTCGCGCACCGAGTACGCCAGTGATTGTTTCGAAGAAGTATATTGCGTGAGAGAGAGAGAGAGAGAGAGAGAGAGAGAGAGAGAGAGAGAGAGAGAGAGAGAATCTAACGTGCTGCCAAATAGCTGGAATTTTAACGTGCTTCGTAATAGCTTGAGTTTTAAGATATCTGGAATTAGTGAACGATTAGGATGTTCTTCTGCATTTGACTTCACAAATAACTATTCTAATTCAGATAGAGGCTCCGCAGTGTTTTGTATTGAGAAATGGATCCGATATTGCCGATAAATGAATCCGCGTAAAGAGAAGACCATGTATTTGGACCGCTTAATCGCTATCAGTCATGACTTATTTTTATTATCCTTACGTGGAGAGGCGCTTGTAACCGACAATCGCATTGTGCTTCTCCATAGATCCATCCGAGTTTCGCACGTTTTAATAGTCGTCCTCATGTTCCAGCGGTGCATTGGGGACATGCGCATTCAGTTACACAAAAAATACATTGGTCAGCTTGATGGTGTGCTGGAACGGTAGGGGTTTTCTAATCCTTGTTCTCTCAGCTTGCTTTCGCGCTTCCTTGCGAGCCCGTTTCGGCTGGTCCAAGTTCTTGTGAGTCCTAAACCGTGTAGAAGCCTCTCTGGGCCTCCCCCCTTGGCGTTGCAAGCTACTCTTGTAAATGGTCTACCTCTTAACACTGATCCATTTGGACGGCCTATTACTGCAAACTTGCAAGTGATGGGGAATGGTGATGGAGCGCCTTCACTCAACAAAAGTTTTGCTGTTTCCGCTCGTCCTACTTCAATCTGGAGATGGAGCGCCTTCCCCCAACAAAAGTTTTGTTGACGCTACCTGTTATGTTGGGGACAACGGTTCTATGTTCGGGATTATGAGCTTCACGTGTAGTCCTAATAACCCTAACTATTGTTTCAAACATGGAGGTGCTGGGATAAGTGCGAGCAAAGGATCATGCAAATTAGTTGACTCTTGAAGTTGTTTCTAGTAACGATAATGCTACCCTTTTCATTGATAAGGTTGGCTTAGGAAGATGGCAAAATCAATTCTCTGATCTTGTTGGTATGGTGTTGTTTCATGGAGGTAGGTCGGCACAAGAGCACCTTAGACAGTGGTTAAAAGCCATTTGGGAATTGAGGGGTTATTTGTGCAAAAAAATCAGCATTTACCCAATGGTCTCTTCATGTTCTTCTTTCACCAAGATCATAGTGCTTTGGGGGTGATTTTTGAAGGGAAATGGTTGATTAAGGAGATCTCTATTTTTATTCTTAAGTGGGTCCTAGGGTTCAATCCAAAAGGCCCCAAATCTTCTAAAGTTCCTTTCATGGTAGATTTCCCATTCTCGCCTATAAAATTTTATTCCTAGCTAGACAAACTTGCCTGCAAGTTAGGTAGAGTTCTAGGGCAGAAAACTTGAGAAGTGATCAACCTAAGATAGCGACATTGCCAATAAATGAATCCGCGTAAAGAGAAGACCTTGCATGGAGAGGCGCTTGTAAGCTACATATGTTTTAATATTTATAAATAATTTGGGACGTACTCACACAGCGCATTGTGATTTATCTATGATATAGATCATACACATTCGGTGTCCCCCATCTTTATATTTCGCAAGCAGACAAAACGTCACAACTATGCATAGATCCCAACAAGGTTGATGTAACAAACTTTCGTAATCAAAACGGTAGAAGGTCATGAACTTTATACATTCTTATATAGTTTTGTAGGCTAAAATCTGCTAGGAAACGAGGTATCTTTGCATCTGATCTCATGGATTGGGCTTAACCAATGCCCTAACTACCGTCCAACAGTTTGTGTCATGTGTTCAAGGCATTTATACATATTAAGTACTTGGAAGTATATCTAGTTGAAATCATTTGTTGTAAAGTGTAGGCGAAATTGAGTGTGTCTCAATCTAGCGAAATACATCCTTATTGTGCAAGAAGGTAAAATTTTGGCACACATTGTCTCTCGAAATTCCATCTCCCGGGATCGAGACAAGATCAAAGTCATTGTAGATCTTGCAAGGCCTAAGAACTGCACGGAAGGTCATGCTTTTATTATTGAAGCTATTATGAAACGTTGATTCACTTGTGTGCAGTCATTATCAAGCCGTCATTATCAAGCAGTAAAGGTCAAGAATATAATTAATTGTGTATGCAGTAAATAGTTTTTCCATTCTCTATCAGAAAATAGATTCAATTTCTTTACTTATCATGAAGACCTCTTATATTTGTTTAACATACCAACTTCTTTAGGTAGACTCTATGAAACTGATTTTCTATTGCTCTTCAAACTTAGCTTCGAAATTTCAATAAAGAATTGAAAGATGCACTCGTAAATGGATCATTCGTTTGATGATCCTTGTGATGCATAGTTTTTCAAACTGTAAATATTTCAATTATGGTTACAATCATTAATTCCTACCCTTACACATGGCAATAATCTGAAGTGTTGTCCTAACGTTTCGCAAACATTTTATATCCTAGTAGAAAGCATGTACTACCAAGTATCAACTCGGATCTTGTTATATTGGATACATGATCATGTGAATTGATTTGATATCTCAAGCACATGTGCGTGCTTTGAGTTGAAATTTCCCCAAAGAAAGCACCTTAAAAATTCTAAAGAGATGAGGATCATATTGAGCTAGTATGTAGACACTTATTTGTCACAATGTGAAAAATGCTTAATCTAGCCTCCTATAGATCTTGCTACTCTTGAACTGAGTCATTATGTAATGAAGTTAACACAAGAAATCCAACTACTGTAGTTTGCAATCATTTCGGTTTCCAGGACGGAAGAAAAATATAAATTTTTGTTTCATCGATAGCTTCTGCTTGTCGTCTTCGTCATGATCCACGAAAAACTGTGTGACTGACCTTCTGTGGTTACAATCTACTTACAAACGCAACATCCATCCTCTCATCTCAACATTGCTCCATATTTTGCCAAGGCAAAGGTACACTACAGTCTAGCGCTTTCATCTCTACCCATGAATTCTGAAAAGCTTTTGATTGTAATTATTGTTATTTTCTCTTTCGCAGGTCGCTTGTGGTTTTGGTTCTTGTTTTTTATCTATCCATTGACAAAAACGTGCCTGCCGATCCTGGCGTTCGCAAGTGATGGCGTGTGCACTTCCAGTTTGGATGATGCTTCAGGAGCCGCATCGTTTCTAGTTAGCTCTTCTTCGTATACAAGGGCATTCTGCATTGTATGTCTGCACACAGACGATGCGTTCTCTCGAACCGGGTACGCCGGTGATTGTTTCAAAGAAGAACATTGCGTCAGATAGAGAGAGAGAGAGAGAGAGAGAGAGAGAGAGAGAGAGAGAGCGCAAATCTAACGTGCTGTCCAATAGCTGCACATAGACGATGCGTTCTGTCGCACCGGGTACGCCGCTGATTGTTTCAAAGTGCATTGCGTCACACAGAGAGAGAGAGACCAAATCTACGGTGATGTCCAATAGTTGGAAGTTTAATGTGCTGTGTAATAGCTCGAATTTTAACCTATATGGAATTAGTGAACGATTATGATGTTCATCTGGACTTGACTACACAAATAACTTGTCGTCAAATTCAGATATACACCCCGGAGTATTTTGTATTGAGAAATGGATCCGATATTGCTAATTATTCAATCCGCGTAATAAGAAGAACATTTCTTTTTACCACTTAATCGCTATCAGTCATAACTTATTTTTGTTATCCTTACATGGAGAGGCCGTTGTAACCGAAATAGATCCATCGGAGTTTCCCGCGTTTTAATAGTAGGCATACTTTCTCTACGAGTTAACCAAATTTAGTTTACATAGTGGCCCTCATGTTTGAGCGGTACATTATTACGATAAATGGCTTCTAGACACCCACTTTTAATTACACAGAAACATGCTTTGTGGGATACGGGGGGTCTTACGAGTACTATGCCCATTCACTTGTACAATTGGACTTTGTAAGTTCAAGCTCAAGGAGTATGCTTCGAGAAAACCTTCATTATAGAAAAAAATACACAAAAACAAGGTGATCTATCTTGATTAGCTTGATGGTGTGCTAGATTGGTAGGGGTTTTCTAATGCTTGTTCTATCAGCTTGCTATCACTCTTCCTTGCTCTCATCCAAATTTTTGATGTTTTAATAGTAGGCACATTTTCTCGACGAGTTCTCCAATTTTGGTTTACATAGTGGTCCTCATGTTTCCGCAGTGCATTGGGGACATGCACATTCAATTACACAGAAAAAAGATTCAATTACATAGAAACAAGATCATCTTTTCTAATGCTCGTTCTCTAAGCTCGCTCTAGTTCTTCCTTGTGAGCCCATCATGGGTGATCCAAGTCCTTGGGAGTCCTAAATGGTCGAGAAGCCTCTCTCGGCTTCCCCCCTTGGCACTGCAAGGTACTCTTTTAAATGGTGTACCTGTTAGCACTAATCCATTGGGATGGCCTACCGCTTCAAACTAACAAGCGATAGGGAATGGTGATGGAGGAAGAAAACGTTTGTTTCTTTTGCTCATCCTATTTCAATCTCATTGAGGTTGGAGATGGAGCACCTTCTCCCAACAAACATTTTACAGATGCTACGTGTTACATCGCATACAACAGTTCTATGTTTAGAATTATGTGCTTCACATGTATTCTTAATAACCCTAACTATTGTTTCAAAGTTGGATAGTGCTCGAAAAGTGAAACCAAAGGATCATGCATATTATTTGAATGTTGAAGATGTTTTTAGTAACAATAATGCTACCATTTTCATTGATAAGGGTAGGTTAGGAAGATGGCATAATCACATCTTTAACCATGTTGGTTTAGGGTTGTGTCAAAGAGCTAGGTCAGCACAAGAGGACCTTAGATAGTGGTTAAAACCACTTGGGAGTTAATGGGGTTATTTGTGCAAAATAATTAGTATTTACCAAGCTAAGAATGCTTTGGGGTGATATATGAAGGGAAATCGTTGATTAATGAGATCCCTATTTTTGTTCTTAAGTGGACCCTCGGGTTCAATCCAAACGGCCCCAAAATGTTCTAACTTTCCTTTCTTGGTAGATTTCCCACACTTGCTTGTAAACTTTTCTTAGCTAGCAAACCTGCTCCCAAGTTAGGTAGAGTTCTATGTCAAAACTCTCAAGAATTCGTAGACCTAAGATGTCATCCTTAGGTCCTAATTCAGGTTGACCTAGCTGAGGATGTCAAAACTAAGCTATTCATTAAAGATTTTGATGGGAAAAGGATTCGTGATCAAAATCTTATCTACATAAATATTCTAAACGTATGGTTTAACTGTTGAAATGAAGGGCAATAGATGAGGGATTATCCCATTCAAACAAAGGTAATGAAAACTTGGTATTTGGTGGTAGTTTTCTCCTCCCAATGCACAAGCAGAAGCTTGGACTCTACCCATGTCATAGCTACACCCAGACTAGGCCTCACAAAAATTCCTATATCTCTCAAGTCACGAATCCAATCAGCAAACCCATCTAGCCACATAGACTAGACAAAAAAGGCTTTCCAATGCATCATCAATCACTAGATGTAGAAAATCGTAGACCAATCAACTCAATTTCATAAGATAGAATATTTCTTCCTAACAAGTCTTGAGACACAACTATAGACAAGGAAATTCTTATACCTCAAAGTACAAAAGGTGTTTACCACAAACCCTTTGGATGTAGAGTCCTCGTTTTACAACCTTTGTTAAAAGTATAATAGGTTTCATACTTTAGCTACCTATAAAGATAAAATGAGCTTCTAAGAGCTCCCTATAGAAATTTAGCACCCTTCCGAAAGGGTCTTAGATATCTACATTGGAATATGAGATCCTAAGATACAATATGGCTCAATAGCACATGCAAACATATCATCTTGATTTCCTAGCATCCATACACACTTAGAATAAGCTTGGATGTTTCTTAAATATCCATGGGAGCCTTCGATGACTCCTCATATGTGCTCCATGTCTCTTCATATGCCTTTCATGGCTCTTCATCTACCTTGTGACCTTGTCTCTTCATTGGACTGAATTCTAGTGATTTAATGCCCAATTTTGGATATGGTCACACCTTCAAACATGTGCTTTGTATCAGCTAGAACCAAATAACTTTTAACACTACCCCTCAAGCTCAAGCTCCTTTTCTCTCAAGTGTGGGGGTTGGTTCCTTCATACCTATCATATCTCTGAGTGTTTCCATCCACTTCACATCCAGGAAATTAGTAAGAAGGTCTAAAAATTGATCCTTAGTTTTCAAATGTTAATCTAAATACTTATCCATTATATTTTCTCTTTTGAAGTGATAATGTACTTCTACATGCTTGCTCCTAGTATGGAACATTGAGTTGTTTACAAGATAGATACTTGAGATATTATCTCTAGGCAACGGAACAATTTCAAATTGAATATCCAAACCCTTTCAAAAAAGAGTATACCATTTACCTCACATATGAGCTCAGAAAGAGCCCTATATTTTGGCTCTTTGGAACAGAATGAAATTGTTGGTTTTTTCTTTGACATCCATGATACACAACTCTTCCCAAGCATCACTATGTATCCTGATGTAATTCTTCTACCATCCTTGGAGCTAGCCTTAGCAGCATTTGCATAACCCTTTTGCTTCAAATCACAATCATATGTTGCAAGAGAACAAGGATTACGACCACCACATGCTAGAGAGATGACTCTCCTCCCAACCAAATGCCTCTATATATAGCTCTCTCTAGGGGACTGCCTTCTTGGGCAGGTGGATACTAACCATCCATGTGTCAGCCATGTAACTACATGTGCGCCAAGTGTCCTAGTTAACTCGAGTTAACTCAAGTGGATGCTTCTAGAAGGCTCTAGATCTCTTTGGGCAAAATACTCTCCCCATGTCTCCCATGGGGATTGAACCCAAGACCTCTTCCTTCACATCCTTGAGACTTAACCACTAAGCTAAGTGGATCACTTGTTCACAAGAGCACAAGACCTCCTAGTAAGTCTAAACTCGAGATCTTTGGTAATACACACGGATGACCAAACGGTGTCCGATTGCAGATCTGTCTGAACCGGCCAGACCCTTGGATCATAGACTTACTTTATTACATTCTTCTGATACCAATGCAAGAGAACAAGGATTACAACAACCACATGCTAGAGAGATGACTCTCCTCCCAACCAAATGCCTCTATATATAGCTCTCTCCAGGGGACTCCCTTCTTGGGCAGGTGGATACTAACCATCCATGTGTCAGCCATGTAACTACATGTGCGCCAAGTGTCCTAGTTAACTCGAGTTAACTCAAGTGGATGCTTCTAGAAGGCTCTAGATCTCTTTGGGCAAAATACTCTCCCCATGTCACCCATGGGGATTGAACCCAAGACCTCTTCCTTCACATCCTTGAGACTTAACCACTAAGCTAAGTGGATCACTTGTTCACAAGAGCACAAGACCTCCTAGTAAGTCTAAGCTCGAGATCTTTGGTCATACACACGGATGACCAAACACTGTCCGATTTTAGATCTGTCTGAACCGACCAGACCCTTGGATCATAGACATACTTTATTACATATGCATAGTAGATGCCTTCATTGATTGTACCTTTCATGTACCTAGGAATCCTTCTATCTACATTCAAGTGATCAAGTCTGGTTGCATGCATGAATTGTTAGAGCATTCCAACACTAAAAGATAGATCAAATCTAGTAATGGTAGCACAATTTTAAGACCTAATCAAACTTCTATACACACACTGAGCCTTAAGCTTCTCACCTTGGTCTATCCTCAACTTGACATTGCAAAAGCAAATATCAAAGAAAGAAGATATATTGATATCTACCCAATTCACTTAGATACTCCCAAAATGAATTCAATCAATTGCTAGCAGGTTAGGAGCACTATTCATTTGACTAAGGAGGTGTAGAGACCAAAATAAGAAGTTTTAGCTCATAACTGAATCTCGTACTCATCTGTTTTGATCCATTGATTAGATTATCATAATCCAAAGCACTTAGGTGATTATTTGTGGTTCCTAGAAGGCTCAAGGAGTCTACTTTATACTCCTCAACATGTTCTTGGCTGGTGTGAGGTAGGGATTTGCAGCATCACTTCATCCCAAGCATCTATCCACCATCTCCTCCAATAGTGGTATGAGAGCAACATCAAAGCAAAATGGGAGATAGTTGTCTTCACTCTGCTGTATAGTTGTTGTAGTCCTTTCTGGATTTGAATTCCCCTTAGTAGTTGCCATTGTAGTTGTTGTTGTAGTTGTTATTGTAGTTGTTGTTGTATCCTTGATGATGGTTGAATCTGCCTCTTGATTGTGAGTACCCACCTCTTTGATATCCTCTTCCTCTCTGATTCTTGTAGTTCCTGAAACACTCATCTATAGTATGATTTCATAAACCACCAATGTTGCATGGTGAGGAGTTATAGGATCTCCCCCTACCTTGCTTACCTCCTCTGCCCCTTCCTCTTGATGATCTACCTCTCCCTGCATAGTTGGCTTGGGAGGTAGTGCCTTCATCTTCTATCCTTTTGTTCTTCCCTTTATCTTTAGACTTACTTTTATCAGTGTATAGGGAAGAAGAGCTATTTTCTTTGGATGAGTCTCCATTCTTGTTGAGCTTGGCTTCATGAGTGAACAATTTCCCCATGAGAGTTATAAGATCTCGAATTTTCATGTCCATGTATAGGTCCATGGCAGTGGTGAAGCTTTCCCATTTGTCATCAGCTTTAATCCCATTGATCACTTGCCTTACTATCTACTCTTCTTCAATCCCTTCTCCTATGCTTGCTAACTGATCTGCTCCATCTTTAATCTTAGTCACAAACTTTGAAATAGCCTGCTTAGGTTGCTTCCTTAATGTGATGAATTCAATCCAATATTGGTTTTTTCTGGCCCTTGTGTTGGAAGAAAAATAGGATGACAAGGTTTCCCAAGTCTCTTGGGATGTCTTACAGTTTCTAATATGTGGCAGAAGAAAATCAGAGACGGAGTTGAGTAAGTAAGACCTTGCTAATGCATCCTCTGCACACCATGTGTTGAGCTTCTCATGTTCTTCCTTTGTTGGTAGTCCTCTGGTTTTGAATGATGGCAATTCCTCATCTCGTGAGATGTATCCATAAAGACTCCTTCCTTGTAGGTATGTCTTCATTCTTGGAGACCATGCGTGATAATTGTTCCTGTCCAATTTATCAATAAATGAAGGAAAACCATCTCCCATTTTGCCTTGACTTTGCTCT
The DNA here is from genome assembly GCA_020310875.1 of Ceratopteris richardii. Taxonomy (NCBI): domain Eukaryota; kingdom Viridiplantae; phylum Streptophyta; class Polypodiopsida; order Polypodiales; family Pteridaceae; genus Ceratopteris; species Ceratopteris richardii. The sequence goes on along the minus strand of CM035437.1, from coordinate 110,830,345 downwards.
GATACCACTGTTGGGAATGATGGATGGAGACTCCAAGAGAATGAGTAGGTACTGTCAAATCGTGCTTTGTACCAGCCCTTTGATGCTTCAGAGTTGATAAGTGGACCTTCTTAGCTTTCCAATGACACCATAAAATGGCCTATGTACTTTGGAAATGATGTATGAAAAGATAGAGTCAAAACAGACAACTTTGAACTTCAAGTCTTCAAGAAAACCTTTGATTTCTGACAATACACCTGTTGTATTTTTTGCTCAGTATGACCAACACAGTAAGAATTGGAAAACTTCCTTTTAGGGGTATCTAATTAACTTAGCAAGCTAACTATTCTAAGTGGAATCACTTAAAAAGATTAAGTATGCTCAGAGAAATCAATTTAGCAAGTAAACCTTTACCCCCGATATTTTAGGACTGTTGCAGACTTCGACCAGTGATCACCTCGATGGAATTTTCTCTGAAATGGCTGAATAGAAATCCTTCCAATGTTGCCAGCATGTAGTATACTTTGAGCTATGTTCCAACAAGCTATAGATCTTTGAATTTGCTGGAGAAATGAGTGAGATATGATCTTCACAAGTTGACAGACTTTCAGACACTATGACAGAGAACTAAACGAACAATGTAGATATATGTATTAATGAACAGTGTTGTACAATGCCATTGGCATGAAGATCATTGCCTAATGGTGTAGAAGGGTGTGGGCTAGAGTGTAGGCCTCACACACACTTAGAGATGGGACTGAGGAGCTCGGAAAGGTGGCTCACACAATGCGACTTTTTAGTTGATCTTTTTTATAGAAGTTGAGTTCAAAGTTTGAATTTGAATTCAAACTTTGGCTCCCTATAATCATGCTCCTACATCCTAGGAGATATTCTCTCTAATTGATTGATGCTCTACAACTAATAAAATCCACGACTCCCTTGGGTAGGTGGTTACAAAGATTCCAAGTCAAATATGACTTTTACAAAGAGTAAATGGGTAATTATCTTCTAGCATTGGTTCTCATGCTTCTCCATATGTGTATGGCCTTTAAGCCAAATGTGTAGGCTTGTGAATTGTACCAACAATTTCTCCATTGACAAAACCTGACTGTCGACCTTGGCATTCCCAAGCGATGGCGTGTGCACTTCAAGTTGGGATGGTGCATCAGGAGCCGCATCGTTACTAGTTAGCTCTTCTTCGTATACGACCAATAGAATGTGGGCACTCTGCATTGCACGACTGCACACAGACGATTTGTTCTCGCGCACCGAGTACGCCAGTGATTGTTTCGAAGAAGTATATTGCGTGAGAGAGAGAGAGAGAGAGAGAGAGAGAGAGAGAGAGAGAGAGAGAGAGAGAATCTAACGTGCTGCCAAATAGCTGGAATTTTAACGTGCTTCGTAATAGCTTGAGTTTTAAGATATCTGGAATTAGTGAACGATTAGGATGTTCTTCTGCATTTGACTTCACAAATAACTATTCTAATTCAGATAGAGGCTCCGCAGTGTTTTGTATTGAGAAATGGATCCGATATTGCCGATAAATGAATCCGCGTAAAGAGAAGACCATGTATTTGGACCGCTTAATCGCTATCAGTCATGACTTATTTTTATTATCCTTACGTGGAGAGGCGCTTGTAACCGACAATCGCATTGTGCTTCTCCATAGATCCATCCGAGTTTCGCACGTTTTAATAGTCGTCCTCATGTTCCAGCGGTGCATTGGGGACATGCGCATTCAGTTACACAAAAAATACATTGGTCAGCTTGATGGTGTGCTGGAACGGTAGGGGTTTTCTAATCCTTGTTCTCTCAGCTTGCTTTCGCGCTTCCTTGCGAGCCCGTTTCGGCTGGTCCAAGTTCTTGTGAGTCCTAAACCGTGTAGAAGCCTCTCTGGGCCTCCCCCCTTGGCGTTGCAAGCTACTCTTGTAAATGGTCTACCTCTTAACACTGATCCATTTGGACGGCCTATTACTGCAAACTTGCAAGTGATGGGGAATGGTGATGGAGCGCCTTCACTCAACAAAAGTTTTGCTGTTTCCGCTCGTCCTACTTCAATCTGGAGATGGAGCGCCTTCCCCCAACAAAAGTTTTGTTGACGCTACCTGTTATGTTGGGGACAACGGTTCTATGTTCGGGATTATGAGCTTCACGTGTAGTCCTAATAACCCTAACTATTGTTTCAAACATGGAGGTGCTGGGATAAGTGCGAGCAAAGGATCATGCAAATTAGTTGACTCTTGAAGTTGTTTCTAGTAACGATAATGCTACCCTTTTCATTGATAAGGTTGGCTTAGGAAGATGGCAAAATCAATTCTCTGATCTTGTTGGTATGGTGTTGTTTCATGGAGGTAGGTCGGCACAAGAGCACCTTAGACAGTGGTTAAAAGCCATTTGGGAATTGAGGGGTTATTTGTGCAAAAAAATCAGCATTTACCCAATGGTCTCTTCATGTTCTTCTTTCACCAAGATCATAGTGCTTTGGGGGTGATTTTTGAAGGGAAATGGTTGATTAAGGAGATCTCTATTTTTATTCTTAAGTGGGTCCTAGGGTTCAATCCAAAAGGCCCCAAATCTTCTAAAGTTCCTTTCATGGTAGATTTCCCATTCTCGCCTATAAAATTTTATTCCTAGCTAGACAAACTTGCCTGCAAGTTAGGTAGAGTTCTAGGGCAGAAAACTTGAGAAGTGATCAACCTAAGATAGCGACATTGCCAATAAATGAATCCGCGTAAAGAGAAGACCTTGCATGGAGAGGCGCTTGTAAGCTACATATGTTTTAATATTTATAAATAATTTGGGACGTACTCACACAGCGCATTGTGATTTATCTATGATATAGATCATACACATTCGGTGTCCCCCATCTTTATATTTCGCAAGCAGACAAAACGTCACAACTATGCATAGATCCCAACAAGGTTGATGTAACAAACTTTCGTAATCAAAACGGTAGAAGGTCATGAACTTTATACATTCTTATATAGTTTTGTAGGCTAAAATCTGCTAGGAAACGAGGTATCTTTGCATCTGATCTCATGGATTGGGCTTAACCAATGCCCTAACTACCGTCCAACAGTTTGTGTCATGTGTTCAAGGCATTTATACATATTAAGTACTTGGAAGTATATCTAGTTGAAATCATTTGTTGTAAAGTGTAGGCGAAATTGAGTGTGTCTCAATCTAGCGAAATACATCCTTATTGTGCAAGAAGGTAAAATTTTGGCACACATTGTCTCTCGAAATTCCATCTCCCGGGATCGAGACAAGATCAAAGTCATTGTAGATCTTGCAAGGCCTAAGAACTGCACGGAAGGTCATGCTTTTATTATTGAAGCTATTATGAAACGTTGATTCACTTGTGTGCAGTCATTATCAAGCCGTCATTATCAAGCAGTAAAGGTCAAGAATATAATTAATTGTGTATGCAGTAAATAGTTTTTCCATTCTCTATCAGAAAATAGATTCAATTTCTTTACTTATCATGAAGACCTCTTATATTTGTTTAACATACCAACTTCTTTAGGTAGACTCTATGAAACTGATTTTCTATTGCTCTTCAAACTTAGCTTCGAAATTTCAATAAAGAATTGAAAGATGCACTCGTAAATGGATCATTCGTTTGATGATCCTTGTGATGCATAGTTTTTCAAACTGTAAATATTTCAATTATGGTTACAATCATTAATTCCTACCCTTACACATGGCAATAATCTGAAGTGTTGTCCTAACGTTTCGCAAACATTTTATATCCTAGTAGAAAGCATGTACTACCAAGTATCAACTCGGATCTTGTTATATTGGATACATGATCATGTGAATTGATTTGATATCTCAAGCACATGTGCGTGCTTTGAGTTGAAATTTCCCCAAAGAAAGCACCTTAAAAATTCTAAAGAGATGAGGATCATATTGAGCTAGTATGTAGACACTTATTTGTCACAATGTGAAAAATGCTTAATCTAGCCTCCTATAGATCTTGCTACTCTTGAACTGAGTCATTATGTAATGAAGTTAACACAAGAAATCCAACTACTGTAGTTTGCAATCATTTCGGTTTCCAGGACGGAAGAAAAATATAAATTTTTGTTTCATCGATAGCTTCTGCTTGTCGTCTTCGTCATGATCCACGAAAAACTGTGTGACTGACCTTCTGTGGTTACAATCTACTTACAAACGCAACATCCATCCTCTCATCTCAACATTGCTCCATATTTTGCCAAGGCAAAGGTACACTACAGTCTAGCGCTTTCATCTCTACCCATGAATTCTGAAAAGCTTTTGATTGTAATTATTGTTATTTTCTCTTTCGCAGGTCGCTTGTGGTTTTGGTTCTTGTTTTTTATCTATCCATTGACAAAAACGTGCCTGCCGATCCTGGCGTTCGCAAGTGATGGCGTGTGCACTTCCAGTTTGGATGATGCTTCAGGAGCCGCATCGTTTCTAGTTAGCTCTTCTTCGTATACAAGGGCATTCTGCATTGTATGTCTGCACACAGACGATGCGTTCTCTCGAACCGGGTACGCCGGTGATTGTTTCAAAGAAGAACATTGCGTCAGATAGAGAGAGAGAGAGAGAGAGAGAGAGAGAGAGAGAGAGAGCGCAAATCTAACGTGCTGTCCAATAGCTGCACATAGACGATGCGTTCTGTCGCACCGGGTACGCCGCTGATTGTTTCAAAGTGCATTGCGTCACACAGAGAGAGAGAGACCAAATCTACGGTGATGTCCAATAGTTGGAAGTTTAATGTGCTGTGTAATAGCTCGAATTTTAACCTATATGGAATTAGTGAACGATTATGATGTTCATCTGGACTTGACTACACAAATAACTTGTCGTCAAATTCAGATATACACCCCGGAGTATTTTGTATTGAGAAATGGATCCGATATTGCTAATTATTCAATCCGCGTAATAAGAAGAACATTTCTTTTTACCACTTAATCGCTATCAGTCATAACTTATTTTTGTTATCCTTACATGGAGAGGCCGTTGTAACCGAAATAGATCCATCGGAGTTTCCCGCGTTTTAATAGTAGGCATACTTTCTCTACGAGTTAACCAAATTTAGTTTACATAGTGGCCCTCATGTTTGAGCGGTACATTATTACGATAAATGGCTTCTAGACACCCACTTTTAATTACACAGAAACATGCTTTGTGGGATACGGGGGGTCTTACGAGTACTATGCCCATTCACTTGTACAATTGGACTTTGTAAGTTCAAGCTCAAGGAGTATGCTTCGAGAAAACCTTCATTATAGAAAAAAATACACAAAAACAAGGTGATCTATCTTGATTAGCTTGATGGTGTGCTAGATTGGTAGGGGTTTTCTAATGCTTGTTCTATCAGCTTGCTATCACTCTTCCTTGCTCTCATCCAAATTTTTGATGTTTTAATAGTAGGCACATTTTCTCGACGAGTTCTCCAATTTTGGTTTACATAGTGGTCCTCATGTTTCCGCAGTGCATTGGGGACATGCACATTCAATTACACAGAAAAAAGATTCAATTACATAGAAACAAGATCATCTTTTCTAATGCTCGTTCTCTAAGCTCGCTCTAGTTCTTCCTTGTGAGCCCATCATGGGTGATCCAAGTCCTTGGGAGTCCTAAATGGTCGAGAAGCCTCTCTCGGCTTCCCCCCTTGGCACTGCAAGGTACTCTTTTAAATGGTGTACCTGTTAGCACTAATCCATTGGGATGGCCTACCGCTTCAAACTAACAAGCGATAGGGAATGGTGATGGAGGAAGAAAACGTTTGTTTCTTTTGCTCATCCTATTTCAATCTCATTGAGGTTGGAGATGGAGCACCTTCTCCCAACAAACATTTTACAGATGCTACGTGTTACATCGCATACAACAGTTCTATGTTTAGAATTATGTGCTTCACATGTATTCTTAATAACCCTAACTATTGTTTCAAAGTTGGATAGTGCTCGAAAAGTGAAACCAAAGGATCATGCATATTATTTGAATGTTGAAGATGTTTTTAGTAACAATAATGCTACCATTTTCATTGATAAGGGTAGGTTAGGAAGATGGCATAATCACATCTTTAACCATGTTGGTTTAGGGTTGTGTCAAAGAGCTAGGTCAGCACAAGAGGACCTTAGATAGTGGTTAAAACCACTTGGGAGTTAATGGGGTTATTTGTGCAAAATAATTAGTATTTACCAAGCTAAGAATGCTTTGGGGTGATATATGAAGGGAAATCGTTGATTAATGAGATCCCTATTTTTGTTCTTAAGTGGACCCTCGGGTTCAATCCAAACGGCCCCAAAATGTTCTAACTTTCCTTTCTTGGTAGATTTCCCACACTTGCTTGTAAACTTTTCTTAGCTAGCAAACCTGCTCCCAAGTTAGGTAGAGTTCTATGTCAAAACTCTCAAGAATTCGTAGACCTAAGATGTCATCCTTAGGTCCTAATTCAGGTTGACCTAGCTGAGGATGTCAAAACTAAGCTATTCATTAAAGATTTTGATGGGAAAAGGATTCGTGATCAAAATCTTATCTACATAAATATTCTAAACGTATGGTTTAACTGTTGAAATGAAGGGCAATAGATGAGGGATTATCCCATTCAAACAAAGGTAATGAAAACTTGGTATTTGGTGGTAGTTTTCTCCTCCCAATGCACAAGCAGAAGCTTGGACTCTACCCATGTCATAGCTACACCCAGACTAGGCCTCACAAAAATTCCTATATCTCTCAAGTCACGAATCCAATCAGCAAACCCATCTAGCCACATAGACTAGACAAAAAAGGCTTTCCAATGCATCATCAATCACTAGATGTAGAAAATCGTAGACCAATCAACTCAATTTCATAAGATAGAATATTTCTTCCTAACAAGTCTTGAGACACAACTATAGACAAGGAAATTCTTATACCTCAAAGTACAAAAGGTGTTTACCACAAACCCTTTGGATGTAGAGTCCTCGTTTTACAACCTTTGTTAAAAGTATAATAGGTTTCATACTTTAGCTACCTATAAAGATAAAATGAGCTTCTAAGAGCTCCCTATAGAAATTTAGCACCCTTCCGAAAGGGTCTTAGATATCTACATTGGAATATGAGATCCTAAGATACAATATGGCTCAATAGCACATGCAAACATATCATCTTGATTTCCTAGCATCCATACACACTTAGAATAAGCTTGGATGTTTCTTAAATATCCATGGGAGCCTTCGATGACTCCTCATATGTGCTCCATGTCTCTTCATATGCCTTTCATGGCTCTTCATCTACCTTGTGACCTTGTCTCTTCATTGGACTGAATTCTAGTGATTTAATGCCCAATTTTGGATATGGTCACACCTTCAAACATGTGCTTTGTATCAGCTAGAACCAAATAACTTTTAACACTACCCCTCAAGCTCAAGCTCCTTTTCTCTCAAGTGTGGGGGTTGGTTCCTTCATACCTATCATATCTCTGAGTGTTTCCATCCACTTCACATCCAGGAAATTAGTAAGAAGGTCTAAAAATTGATCCTTAGTTTTCAAATGTTAATCTAAATACTTATCCATTATATTTTCTCTTTTGAAGTGATAATGTACTTCTACATGCTTGCTCCTAGTATGGAACATTGAGTTGTTTACAAGATAGATACTTGAGATATTATCTCTAGGCAACGGAACAATTTCAAATTGAATATCCAAACCCTTTCAAAAAAGAGTATACCATTTACCTCACATATGAGCTCAGAAAGAGCCCTATATTTTGGCTCTTTGGAACAGAATGAAATTGTTGGTTTTTTCTTTGACATCCATGATACACAACTCTTCCCAAGCATCACTATGTATCCTGATGTAATTCTTCTACCATCCTTGGAGCTAGCCTTAGCAGCATTTGCATAACCCTTTTGCTTCAAATCACAATCATATGTTGCAAGAGAACAAGGATTACGACCACCACATGCTAGAGAGATGACTCTCCTCCCAACCAAATGCCTCTATATATAGCTCTCTCTAGGGGACTGCCTTCTTGGGCAGGTGGATACTAACCATCCATGTGTCAGCCATGTAACTACATGTGCGCCAAGTGTCCTAGTTAACTCGAGTTAACTCAAGTGGATGCTTCTAGAAGGCTCTAGATCTCTTTGGGCAAAATACTCTCCCCATGTCTCCCATGGGGATTGAACCCAAGACCTCTTCCTTCACATCCTTGAGACTTAACCACTAAGCTAAGTGGATCACTTGTTCACAAGAGCACAAGACCTCCTAGTAAGTCTAAACTCGAGATCTTTGGTAATACACACGGATGACCAAACGGTGTCCGATTGCAGATCTGTCTGAACCGGCCAGACCCTTGGATCATAGACTTACTTTATTACATTCTTCTGATACCAATGCAAGAGAACAAGGATTACAACAACCACATGCTAGAGAGATGACTCTCCTCCCAACCAAATGCCTCTATATATAGCTCTCTCCAGGGGACTCCCTTCTTGGGCAGGTGGATACTAACCATCCATGTGTCAGCCATGTAACTACATGTGCGCCAAGTGTCCTAGTTAACTCGAGTTAACTCAAGTGGATGCTTCTAGAAGGCTCTAGATCTCTTTGGGCAAAATACTCTCCCCATGTCACCCATGGGGATTGAACCCAAGACCTCTTCCTTCACATCCTTGAGACTTAACCACTAAGCTAAGTGGATCACTTGTTCACAAGAGCACAAGACCTCCTAGTAAGTCTAAGCTCGAGATCTTTGGTCATACACACGGATGACCAAACACTGTCCGATTTTAGATCTGTCTGAACCGACCAGACCCTTGGATCATAGACATACTTTATTACATATGCATAGTAGATGCCTTCATTGATTGTACCTTTCATGTACCTAGGAATCCTTCTATCTACATTCAAGTGATCAAGTCTGGTTGCATGCATGAATTGTTAGAGCATTCCAACACTAAAAGATAGATCAAATCTAGTAATGGTAGCACAATTTTAAGACCTAATCAAACTTCTATACACACACTGAGCCTTAAGCTTCTCACCTTGGTCTATCCTCAACTTGACATTGCAAAAGCAAATATCAAAGAAAGAAGATATATTGATATCTACCCAATTCACTTAGATACTCCCAAAATGAATTCAATCAATTGCTAGCAGGTTAGGAGCACTATTCATTTGACTAAGGAGGTGTAGAGACCAAAATAAGAAGTTTTAGCTCATAACTGAATCTCGTACTCATCTGTTTTGATCCATTGATTAGATTATCATACTCCAAAGCACTTAGGTGATTATTTGTGGTTCCTAGAAGGCTCAAGGAGTCTACTTTATACTCCTCAACATGTTCTTGGCTGGTGTGAGGTAGGGATTTGCAGCATCACTTCATCCCAAGCATCTATCCACCATCTCCTCCAATAGTGGTATGAGAGCAACATCAAAGCAAAATGGGAGATAGATTTCCATCATTCATTGATAAATTGGACAATGGCATTTATCCAGCATCGTCCCTAAGGATGCATGATTACCTTCAAGGAAGAAGCTTGTATGGATACATCTCTGGAGATGAAGAATTGCCAATATTTAGAAGCACACACCAACCTACAAGAGAGGAGCAAGAAAGACTAGCTACATGGTGTGCAAAGGATGCTCTAGCTAGGTCTTATATACTTAACTTAATATCTGATTTCTTATTACCTCATATTAGGAATTGCAAGACCTCCCAAGAGACTTGGGAAGTACTTTCTTCATACTTCTCATCAAATACAAGGGCTAGGAAGAACCAGCTTTGGATGGAATTCAGAACCTTGAAGAAGCAACCTAAGCAAGGTGTATTTAACTATGCGCCCAAGATGAAGGATGTAGGTGATCAACTTAGGAGTATAGGAGAAGAAATAGAAGAGGAGAAAATAGTAAGTCAGATCATATATGGCATCAAGGATGATGACAAATGGGATTCCTTTACTATAGCAATGGACCTATATATGGACATGTAGACACCTGACCTCAACACATTGATGAGGCAACTCTTCACACATGAGAAAAAGCTCAACAAGAATGAAGATAACTCTAGAGGTAATCAATCCTCTTCCCTTTATAGAGATAAAAATAAGAGTAAAGTTAAAAGGCAAAGGGAAAAGCAATGAAGAAGAGGCAAGTACCTCTCAACTTAACTTCATAGGTAGAGGAAGAGGTACTAGAGGAAGGGGCAGAGGAGGAAAGCAAGGCAGGGTGAGATCATATAAATCTTCACCTTGCAATATCTGTGGCTTGACCTATCATACCACAGATTAGAGCTTCATGAACACAATGAATTAGACATGAAGATGCTTCCACATAGGAGGCTATGTATAATCTAGGGGCAGGTTTGATAATGGAGGAAGCAATTACCACCATAATTACATCCAAGGCTACAACAAAAACTATCAAGTAGGCTTGAGAGGTAGAAGAGAATACAACACCTATACAAAAGACCAAGCGGATTCTCTATTGATCATGAACATGACATGGAAGCAAGATAAAGATGATGAGCATCTATTCTATATTGATTCTGGTTGTTCCAATCATGTGGTTGGAAATGTAGCATTGTTATCTGATCTTGAAGAACCTAAAGGGAAGCATGAAGTCTAGATAGGTGATGACGTTAATCGTTGAGATTTTCTCTCCTCTCTCACTTGTGAAGGCCTACAAAAAACATATTTGGTGAAGGTAGCCGGAATTCCCCGAGAAGTCTAGGATGCATCAAGGATGTCAAAGGAAGCTCACATACAAAGTTTTAAAGAAATCAAGAAAGTCCATGGTAGCGGTCAAAGCTGGTCAAAGTTAGGAAATTAGGGAAAAAATTTCATTGTCACCAAATTAGATGAAAATTCATATACTTGTAAAGATTGTCAAAGGCAGTCTATAGCCCAAATTTCAGTAAAAAATGGATTTTGTAGCACATTGACAAGCTATGTTCATTTTGTAAAAATGTAATTTTTCTAGTTTGACCCTACAAATTCTTGTTTAGAAATTTATGTTAGCCATATTGTTTGGCATGTATAAAGACCATATGTCGCTACATATTTGTACAAAGTTTCAAGGCTATCCGAGCTTCCTAGAGACCTTAATGCCACCTTGCAAGCTTCCAAATGTAGTACAAGGAAGATTCATATGGAAGTTTTTTTTGCATATTCCTGAAGGAGTTCTTTGGAAACATAGTCCTACAAAGTTTCATCTTCATCAAAGCCTTTTTGGAGGGTCAAAGAGCACAAAGTCCAGTTTTCAGGATCACCGCAGTTTTCTAGTTTAAGCAAATTGAAGGGTTAAAGAGCCACCACATGGCAAAAGCTGATTGAGCCATGTTGTACGATCAAGATGAGCTCATATTCAAAGGTGGAGATGCACTTATGCTTAAAGCAAGGAGGATCCATGAGTTTTTCCATAAAAGAAGACAATTTTTTACAATCAAACATCAATAATGCAGCTTTTCTCCAAAAATAGTGGCTTATCTTATCCAAACTGATGTCAACACTGATCCGACGGTCCAGATCATCCCCAGATCCAATGGTGGAGAATGAAGGCGCCTAAATTTCACTCCTTTACACTATATTTGATAGAAAGAACAATTCCAAGCCATTGATTTGATTAATCAAATGGTTGTAATCGAAAGTAGTGATCCTAGAGTTGAGAGTTGATTTCTCTAGATCGAAGGGCCCAAATTCATTCAAAAAACTATATTAACCCCCCTCTAAACTCCTAGAGCATCATTGTTAGGCATCCATAGGGCTCATGCTAGGTTACAGTTTCCTTGAGACGATCACCCTCGGTTGAGCGAGTGAGGATCCAAAGTGGGCTAGTATGAGTATAGTACCTAGTTTCAAATTTAAGTTAGAACTCCAATCTAGGATAGGCTCTTGAAATCAGCATCTCTATCTTAACTCACCCTCGGTGGAGCATGTGAGTGAGTTAGAGCTGATTTTAATGAGTCTTAGACTTCTTTAGTTAGACATTACGAGCCTAGACATACATAGGATCAATGAAGTGGAACTCACGACATTCGGTTAAACTGTCATGGTTTGAAAGTCGAAAACGCCTTTGATCAGTAGACTGCTTAGCTTGACGTACCATGACGATCTTATACATGTATCTTAATTCAAATCCTTTTAATTCATGTCACTTGCACTTGTCTCTTGTCTAGTCTCTCAGTCTCTTAAGTATTTTTACATGTTTTCTATTTTCTTCTATGTGTGAGAAGGCTCCGCAATATTGCGTTGAACCAGTGAGGATGTTTCCTTGAGCTTGTGAGTAAACTCTATCATCATAATACACTTGCATGCATATAATCCATACATACCCATACATATTGATTAGTTTCTGAAAGTGTATAAGAAGCTCCAATATTGGACCACTCTTCCTTTCGAAACTGATTTATGTGTAAGGATTCCATCTATTCTCGTCATGCATACATATCATCCAAAGAAGACTATGCATATGGATTAGACCTAGGAAGTGTTTAAGAAGCTCCTTCAATGGAACATTCTTCCTTCCAAATTTGATTGGTGTGTATGGTTCTCTTTCATTCTTATCAATCATGTTCATAAATCTAACTTGCACTCCTACAATTCCATTCCCATAATCATTTCAACATCTCTCTCTTCTCCATACTCAACATTAATTTCACTTTCATGTCCTTAAACCATCCAACATTCATTAGCTTCATACACCCTGTGTGTGCCACGACCGGACCCGATCCACCTGGATTGCGATCACCTCCACATTTGAACCCCACGTGAAACGCTTCATGGCATTTTCTTCTTATCTTGTTGGGAGTTTGTGATCCATATCCTTTGTTTCATATTTTTCATCCTCATCATATCATCATCATCAGTCTTGAGTGTTGCACTGGATTTCTCACAGTATCGTGCACATCTTCGTCATGAAGTAAACACATTTGTGAGAGATCTAGAGCATCGTGCATCACTTGCTTATTCACATAAGATGGAGGAAGGATTCAAATCCCTTATTGTTGAGAAACAAGGCCAAAGAATAGTCCCTTCTATGTTGAGAGAGAAGGGAAAATTCAATGGCATCAACATCACAAGCTACTTAGATTTGTTTGAAGAGAAAGCTATGACTTTTGGTCTTCCTGAAGATCTTTTGATATCATTCTTTGAACGAATTGTTGATGGCTCTATCATAAACCGTGTCACTCAATATGATAGTCTTCCTTGGAGTGATTTTAGAAAGGAGATGCTCAAAGAATTCTATCTTGAAGATTATTGTCAACATAATCGGGATGGATTCTTACGATGGGTCAATTCCCCAAAGCCTAGTAGCTCTATTACTCACTTACAAAATGAGTATATTAGACGCTATGAACAACTTCCTAATGAGGATAAGATAACTTTGGAACCTGATCTTGTGATCAATTTTCTTGAGCTTCTTCATCCTGAAACTCGTAGGGAAGTTGAATGGCGATTAGAAGAACCAGATAAGCACTATGGTCTTACTAATGATTGACAAAAAGTGCGTAAAGTAGTAGAGGTTGTAGCCCATAGACATCAAAGGCAATCCATGCTTTATGAGCAAACTAGTCTTCCTCAAGATAGCCTTCCACAAACTAAGGAGCAAGTTAGAGAACAATCCCATGCTCTGATTTTGGACTCGACTCTTATTGCTCAAATGATGGAGCCTACTCAAGGTTTTAAAGTAGAGCCAAATAAAAGTGTAGTTGAACAATCTCAAGTGGAAATTATCATTAAGCAAATGGAAAGTCTTATTGCTACACAATCCAATTTGGCCAAGACTATAGATGCTTTACAATCTAATTACACCAAAACTTTTCAAAATCAAATGAACCCAATGACTTTTCAAGAGCCTAATCAACATGTTATAGCTACCAATGAAAATCCACAAGTAGCTCCTACTCAAGCATATCAAGTTCCTCCAATGCAAAATCCTCATCCTCATGTGCAAAATCCTCAAATGTATCAAAACATGTATCCTCAAACTTCACAAATAGCTTTTCAAAATCCTCAAAATCAAAATTTTCAAAATCATCAACCGTATAATATGGAAGCTCCTCTTGCACCTCAAGTACCACATGTTGCTCCCCAAGCTCCTCAAATACATCAATTGCCTTATCAAAATCCTAATTATCCTGTTCAAGCAATACCTTATCAACAAAATCCTCAATTTCAAAATTTCCCACCACAAGTTAATCAAAATGGTTTTGTGCATGGCCCTCGTAGGTGTCCTTGGTGTGATCGTTAGAGCACTTTTTGAGAGATTGTGAACTATTGAAGGCTGCTAAGGAGCAACGACTAGTAATAGACATAGACAAGAAAATCTGTGACTATCGATCTAGGCTACCTTTGCAAGGAAATTATGGTAAGGGAGGAATGAAAAAACACTATGAAAATATAACCATAACGGATGTAGGAACTAGAGGAGTGAAACTAGAAGCTCTTGATGAACAACAAGTAGAATCAAGTCAACCCACAAAGAAAGTTGACTTTTCCATAGACGCTTTAGTAAGAGCACGAGATGAGATTAGGAGAATAACGGCTTGGGAGTCACCGATAGAAGATCATTCTCTTATTTCTCACATATCCAATGTAGAAGAAAAAAAAAAGAGATGAAGCTGAGCCTAGTGAAAGAAGAGTGACTCGAAAACAAACCTTAGAGGGAATAGAAACAATCATAGAGCAAGGCAAAACATCACAATCCAAAGATAAAAAACAAGAATCGGAACCCAATGAACAAAAACAAGAGGAGAAACAAAAAGGGAAGAAGACAAAGCAAAGAAAAACAGAACCAAATCCTTTAGATAAACAAGAACAATCAAAACAAACTGAAGAACAAACACGAGAACATGAACAAAAACAAAATCCTGAGCAAAAACAAAAGAAACCAAAGAGAAAACCTAAAGCCATCTTGATTTCAAAAATTGAGAGAAAAATAGATCCTATGGAGATTTTAGATGACATTTTGCTTAAGAGTCAAGTGACTATGTCTTTAGAACAAGTTTTCTCTATTGCAAAGCCTGTTTTTAAAGATAACTTTATCGACCTAATTGAAGGGAAGAGGTTTTCGCTTAATCTACATACTGAGATGCAAGATTCTGTAGATCAAGATCAAGCTATGAATGAAGCCATAAACTTTGATGAATCTGATGAAGAGGACTTTGATGATGATGAAGAAAATGTTAATAAAAATTTCTTAGGACCTATTCAACCTGACCATGAAAATCATGAAAACAATCCTGAAAGTCACTTTAAAAGAACATTTTGGTCTAGAGGTACATCAGAGATGCATGTTAAAATATGAAATGATAAGAACACTATCACTGTAAATGTATTAGTAGATTCCGGCTCTGAAATCAATGTGATTTCAAGAGAAGTCTATGATAAGTTTCGATGGCCCATAGATAAAGATTGTGGATGGCATATGAGAACTGCAAATAATGGTGTAGGTACCCTCTATGGAGCTTGTGCTAGTGTGCCCATATCCATAGGAGGAATCACAGAAGAGTTTCACTTTTTTATTCAAGATAATTGCTCCTATGAAGTTCTCTTAGGTCAACCCTTTATTTATGAGAGTCGTATGGAAACTAAAGCCATGGATGATGGGTCTACATATGCTAGATTCAAGTCTAAGGATGGCGGTGAATCATCCTAGGAATCGATTGTCAAATAGAAAGAAACCTACTGTTACTCAGGGTCATGAGCATGCTTGTAGTGATTGTGCACCTCGATTCATGTTTGGAGCTACATATGATCAAAATTTCGGATAGAATCCATTGTTCAGCGGGACAACAGTGGATATTGGTTTGACATCGTGCAACCAACCAACCTGTACAATAGTTTGTCACTTTGTTTTCCACATTCTTGATTAGATGTTCTTCATAAGAGTCAATTGTCCAAGTTTTTTATCCAAAAAACCCAAAAAAATTATAAAAACAACAAAATCATGGAACATGATGAGAACATTGAGCATGTGATTGAAACATCTCATTATTTCTCTACTCTTGAGGAGTTAGAGTTATGTCTTCAAAAAAATTCTAATTCCCATATTATTCTTCTTTCTTCCCTTGATCAGTATGCTCTAATCCAGGAATATGCTCTCAATGTTAACAAGTGCTCAAAATTTAAACAAACACATGATACCTTAGTTGAAACAAAGTACAAAACTGTAGACAAAAAAATCAAACCCATAGCTCAACCATTACCGCAAGGAAGTAATGAAAAAATTATTGATGTGAAAAATGATCCAATTCTTCGGGATAAGAAAAACATAGGACATACATTCACGGATGAGACAAACAAACAGGTGAAAATTGGTAGAGATGATGACTTTCTTTTGCCAGCAGAGAGAGATAAATTTGAGAGAGTCATACGTAGCCATGGAAAAGCCTTTACTATGTATCCCCATGAGATTGGTTGTGTAGATCCTAAGCTAGTTGCATCCATGATAATCTTTACTATTCCACATATTCCATGGAATCTTTGTCCTATACCAGTTCCAAAGGCTCACTTACCTAAACTAATGAAACTACTTAAGGAGAAGATAAACATGAGAATTTTAGAGCCATCTTTTGCACCTTACTCAAATAGATGGTTCACTGTGCCTAAAAAGAATGGGAAACAACGTTTTATTCAAGATCTCCAACCTGTCAATAAAGTCACCATAAGGAATGTAGGAACAAGACCCATTGTAGATGAGTTTGCTGAATCATTTTCAGGACATTCTATCTATTCAATGGGTGATTTATATTCTGGATATGACCAATTCCAGTTAGCAATTGACAGTCGTGACATAACCACAATGAAAACTCCTTTAGTCTTAGTGTGAATGTGTACTTTACCTCAAGGAGGGACTAATTTTATGGCTCATATGATGAGTGCTATGAATATGGTCTTAGATGATTTTATCCCTCATATAACTATGCCATTCATTGATGACATTCCAATTAAAGGGAGTGAGGAACGTGTAAAGGACATTTCTTTAGACTCATCTGGATGTCGTAAATTTGTTCTTGACCATATCTCTGATTGTGAAAGAATATTTCAATGATTTGAAGAGGTAGGTCTCACATTTTCCATAGAGAAATCTGTTTTTGGTGTCAACGAGGTTCTTATTGTTGGACATTTATGTGGCCATTATGGTGGAAAGCCATACCCACAAAAAGCTGATGCCATTAGCAAGATTTCTGAAACATGTAAAAATGTGAGTGAGGTACGTAGATTTCTTGGTGCTTGCATCTTTTATGTTATTTGGATCCCACACTTTTCTCATGTTGCTGATTGCCTCTATGACTTGTTGAGGAAGAAACGAAAATTTATTTGGACGGACAAACATACTAAGCTATGCGTAAATTGAAGAAATTGTTGCTTGAAGGTCCCATCCTTAAGCGTGTAGACTATTCTTCTAACAACCCTATTATATTGACTGTTGATACTAGTCCTATTGGTATAGGTTGGGTTATAAGTCAAGATGATAGTGAAGGGAATAGATATGCAATTAGGTTTGGTGCCAAAATTTTACATGAAACACAATGAAAATATCCACAGATCAAATGAGAACTATGGGGTATG
Organism: Ceratopteris richardii; assembly: GCA_020310875.1. Classification (NCBI taxonomy): domain Eukaryota; kingdom Viridiplantae; phylum Streptophyta; class Polypodiopsida; order Polypodiales; family Pteridaceae; genus Ceratopteris; species Ceratopteris richardii. The sequence goes on along the minus strand of CM035437.1, from coordinate 110,812,832 downwards.
GTAATAGCTTTGAAAACAGACAAAGAATATTTTATTGGTGCAAATATCAAAGTTGAGATTGATTGTTTGCCTCTCATTGGAATGATAGCCAATTGTTCATCTCATGATATAGCCATGCCTAGATGGATCTCATATATTAAGTTCATAAATCCTGAGTTAGCTCATATTTCAGGTAAGTCAAACTCAGTTGCTGATATGTTATCGAGAGCTAGATTTGATGATGATCTTGAAAGTGATCTAATAAAGAATGTGAACTTAATTGACTATGTTCCACATATATATGAGTATGAGCAATTTCATGAGTCTGAGTACGAAAATGAATGGAGAGACATAGGAAAGTATCTGAGTACACTACAACCATTACCTAACTGGACTACGAATAGATTCCGTAACATTAGGAAACGAGCTTATAACTTTTTCCTATGTAATGGTTATCTTTGGAGACATGCTAAGAGTAAGGTAAAGAATCCACAACGAGTCCTAGGAAAACGAGGTCTTCAATTGCAAGTAATGAAGGAAATGCATGAGACATTATGGGCCGGTCATAAAGGATTTATTGGAACATATGAAAAAATTAGAAGTACCTATTATTGGCCTAGGATGTATGTTGACATTAGTAGCTATGTTTCTACATGTTCTACTTGTCAACTTCATGCATCAGTCAAACATAGAGATCCGTTGCATCCTACTTATCCACCTTTTATTCTCTACAAGTTGGTAGTAGATCTTGCAACTATGCGTAAAGGTATTGACAAAATGCGTTACATTGTACTTGCAAGAGAAGATTTAACTAATCATGTAGAGGGACGTGCACTACGATCTAAGACCACTTACAATGTTTGCAAATTCTTGCTTGAAGATGTCATAAGTCGCTTTGGGTACATAGAGAAAGTAGTTGCCGATCGTGGAGAGTTAAATACGAGAGAAGCTAAAGAGGTCTTTGATCATCATGGTATTCTTTTGTCTCTTACTACTGCATATAATCCAGAGGCCAATGGTAAAATAGAGAGAGGGCATCCACCTATTGTGAAAGCCATATCTAAAGCATGTAACGGTGACATCAAACAATGGCCTAGATTCTTACCTTTTGCACTTTGGGCAGATAGAATGATGTGCACACACACTACTGGGTATATGTCTGCTGAACTCATGTACTGTAAAAAACCATTGTTTCCAATTCAGTCTCGTATTTCTGCATGGTCAAATTTGCCTTTGTCTGAAAACATGTCTACTGATGATTTTTTGAGTTTGCGCATTAAACAGTTAGAACAAGGTAAATTAAGACTTGATGATGCCGTTGAAAAATTAAGAGAATCTAGAATGAAGAATAAGCATTATTTTGATAAAACTCATCGATTGCATCCTAAGCCAATTGAAGTAGGGGATTGGGTGCTCATTTATGATAGTACATTTGACTCTCAATATGATGCACACAAAAAGCTCACTCAACGGTGGTTTGGGCCATACATTGTATCAAAAGTCAACAACATTGGTACGTATGCTCTTTGTGAATTAAATGGTGTTGCAGGTAAAAGGATAAAGCTATTCAAATAATGTGATAATGATGAGTACATTTTGGATGAGGACATTGAAGAAGATGACAACAATGAGGTCGATTCATAAACAAGAGTATCCATGTTATAAAAAATAAAAATAAAAATAAAAATAAAAATAAAAAATAAAAAACATATAAAAATATCATTAATTTTTCAAGTTCATGTTGCTTTGTTTTTTTTCAAGTTCATTCTTTGTTTTCTTTGATTGCAGGTAAAAGGATAAAGCTATTCAAGAAACGTGATAATGATGAGAACATTTTGCATGAGGACATTGAAGAAGATGACAACAATGAGGCCCATTCATAAACAGGAGTATCCATGTTATCAAAAATAAAAATAAAAATAAAAAAATAAAAAATAAAAAACATATAAAAATATCATTAATTTTTCAAGTTCATGTCGCTTTGTTTTTTTTCAAGTTCATTCTTTTTTTTTTCATACTTGTTTCATGCATGTTTTTTATAGTCTTTGCATTGCATTGCATATCCACATCACTTGAGTCAAAAAACGGCAAATGATGATTTCTCTACTTGTGTAAAATTGTATCTTAAGTAGTAATTTATCTACTAAGAAATTGATTATAATCTAGGATTGTGGAAAGATAGGGCATGTAGATTTGGAGGTTTATTCTTGTGACATGACTTTCATATATAAACATGCATATGTATCCTGTATCGAAAGCATAATTGTTGAGATCCTAGCTCCTGCTATTGCATGTTTCTACATCCTTAGTCCATCTCACAGCACTTGTATCGGAGTTTAAACGACTGTTCTCTATCATAAAAAATGGTTGTACCTTGTATCGGGAAGTTTACACTTTCTTCCACCCCAAAAAAGTGATCGTAACCATAAAGTTGCCGAATCATCATCATCATCAAGAAAAAAAAAAGAGAGCAAGCCAAAGGAGGATAAAGAGGCATAGTAGAATGAATCACGGGCTATATAGGTAGATTTATGCATTAGTGGAGTTTAGTTAGATTTCCTGACATGTTATTAGAGAAAGAGCATATTCATATTTATGTAGAAAAGGAGTTGATCTAAAATAAGCTAAAGATGAAAGATGTCTCTTGAAAATCCTAAATCTTTGTTTATAATCGTATTTAAGGTAGATTGCTTTATGAAAAAGGTACAAATTTTTCTTCAAGATGAGAGGAACTGATGCCTAAAACGACTCAATACATCCACGTCCACTTCATATTGATGCTTGTTTGTTTTCTTTCTTGTTGTCAATGTTGCTTGTTCATTTGCATATATGTTCCCTATTTGTTCATGCATATTCATGTTGCGTGTTTCAATTCTTTCTTTCATGAAAATTTTGCTTCATGTCACGTTGCCTACTCATTCATAACAATGTTGCATGTTCATTTATAGAAATGTTACCTATTTATTTATGCATATTCATGTTGCCTGTTTTAATTTTTCCTTTCATACATATGTTGCTTGATATCATGTTGCCTTCTCATTCATGCATATCATCAATATCTCCTTCCTGTTGCCTATTTTCCTTTAAAAGAATATGATGCTTGAAACTTATGTTTTTAGGAACACTAGAGTGGCGCTTCCGGAGGAACCGCACGTTTAGTGGGGGCGAATGTCATCGAGATTTTCTCTCCTCTATCACTTGTGAAGGCCAACAAAAAACATATTTGGTGAAGGTAGCCAGAATTCCTCAAGAAGTCGAGGATGCATCAAGGATGTCAAAGGAAGCTCACATACAAAGTTTTAAAGAAATCAAGAAAGTCCATGGTAGCGGTCAAAGCTGGTCAAAGTTAGGAAATTAGGGCAAAAATTTCATTGTCACCAAATTAGATGAAAAGTCATATACTTGTAAAGATTGTCAAAGGTAGTCTATAGCCCAAATTTCAGCAGAAAATGGATTTTGTAGCACATTGATAGGCTATGTTCATTTTGTAAAAATGTAATTTTTCTAGTTTGACCCTACAAATTCCTGTATAGAAATTTATGTTAGCCATATGGTTTGGCATGTATAAAGACCATGTGTGGCTACATATTTCTACAAAGTTTCAAGGCTATCCGAGCTTCCTAGAGACCTTAATGCCACCTTGCAAGCTTCCAAATGTAGACAAACTTGTACAAGGAAGATTCATAAGGAAGTTTTTTTTTGCATATTCGTGAAGGAGTTCTTTGGAAACATAGTCCTACAAAGTTTCATCTTCATCAAAGCCTATTTGGAGGGTCAAAGAGCACAAAGTCCAGTTTTCAGGATCACCGCAGTTTTCTAGTTTAAGCAAATTGAAGAGTTGAAGGGCCACCACATGGCGAAAGCTGATTGAGCCATGTTGTACGATCAAGATGAGCTCATATTCAAATGTGGAGATGCACTTATGCTTAAAGCAAGGAGGATCCATGAGTTTTTTCATAAAAGAAGATAATTTTTGACAATCAAAGATCAATAATGCAGCTTTTCTCCAAAAATAGTGGCTTATCTTATCCAAACTGATGTCAACACTGATCCGACGGTCCAGATCATCCCCAGATCCAATGGTGGAGAATGAAGGTGCCTAAATTTCACTCCTTTACACTAGATTTGATAGAAAGAACAATTGCAAGCCATTGATTTGATTAATCAAATGGTTGTAGTCGAAAGTAGTTATCCTAGAGTTGAGAGTTGATGTCTCTAGATCCAAGGGCCCAAATTCATTCCAAAAACTATATAAACCCCCCTCCAAACTCCTAGAGCATCATTGTTAGACATCCATAGGGCTCATGCTAGCTTACGGTTTCCTTGAGACGATCACCCTCGGTTGAGCGAGTGAGGATCCAAGGTGGGCTAGTATGAGTATAGTACCTAGTTTCAAACTAAGTTAGAACTCTAATCTAGGATAGGCTCTTGAAATCAGCATCTCTATCTTAACTCACCCTCAGTGGAGCGTGTGAGTGAGTTAGAGCTGATTTTAATAGTCTTAGACTTCTTTAGTTAGACATTACGAGCCTAGACATACATAGGGTCAATGAAGTGGAACTCACTTTCTTACGTGTGACATTCGGTTGAATTGTCATGGTTTGAAGGTCGGAACCGCCTTTGATCAGTAGAATGCTTAGCTTGACGTACCATGACGATCTTATACATGTATCTTAATTCAAATCCTTTTAATTCATGTCACTTGCACTTGTCTCTTGTCTAGTCTCTCAGTCTCTTAAGTATTTTTACATGTCTTCTATTTTCTTCTTTGTGTGAGAAGGCTCCGCAATATTGCGTTGAACCAGTGAGGATGTTTCCTTGAGCTTGTGAGTAAACTCTATCATCATAATACACTTGCATGCATATAATCCATACATACCCATACATATTGATTAGTTTGTGAAAGTGTATAAGAAGCTCCAATATTGGACCATTCTTCCTTTCGAAACTGATTTATGTGTAAGGATTCCATCTATTCTCTTCATGCATACATATCATCCAAAGAAGACTATGCATATGGATTAGAATTAGGAAGTGTTTAAGAAGCTCCTTCAATGGACCATTCTTCCTTCCAAATTTGATTCGTGTGTATGGTTCTCTTTCATTCTTATCAGTCATGTTCATAAATCTAACTCGCACTCCTACAATCCCATTCCCATAATCATTTCAACATCTCTCTCTTCTCCATACTCAACATTAATTTCACTTTCATGTCCTTAAACCTTCCATCATTCATTAGCTTTATACACCCTGTGTGTGCCACGACCGGACCCGATCCACCCGGATTGCGATCACCTCCACGACGTTAGGCACTTTCTTAAGGAGATTGGAAATGTTAAAGCATTTGATGGTAACATGAACTCTTAACAAAGGTATTATATGCGCCAACCATAACAAAAAACCTAATGAGTGTTGGGCAGATCATTAAGAAGGGCTTATAGGTTAGATTCACAAGGCATTCAGCATATGTGGAGGACGCTTAACAAGGCTTGAAGAGGATTGAAAAAGGTTAGAAATTTGGTAGACTCTTTACATTTGAAGTTGAAGATACCACAAATATTGTTCTCTTCAATTACAAAGATAAAACCCTATCAATTGGAGATATGGCATAAGAGACTAGGTCATATAGGAGAAAGGACACTAAAGAAAATATGCAAGAATGAGAGTGTGCTTAGCATCCAAAATGTCCAAGCAACACATGATTTACAAATGTGGAGCATGCAAATTTGGCAAATTACATAGGAAACCATTCAACACAAAAGGATACATGTATGAAGACTACCTAGAGCTTGTGCACATAGATGTGTGAGGTGCTAGCAAAGAACCATCAATCTCAGGATAAAGGTATTATGTTTCATTCATAGATGACTATAATAGATGGACAATACTTTACTTCATGAAGCATAAAGATGAATTCTTCTCTTGTTTCAAGAAGTATTTGGCATTGGTTGAGAATCAAACAGGTAGAAGCTTGAAGACGCTCATATCTGATGGAGGTGGTGAGTATTTCTCACATGAACTGGACTCTTTCTTACATGATAGAGGCATAAAGAGAAAGGTTACAAAAAGCTACACTCGTGAACAAAATGGAGTGTTAGAGAGAAGAGATAGATTGATAGTAGAGGCTTGAAGATCAATGTTGAATGAAAAGAAACTTCCAAATTACTTATGGGTAGAGGATGTTTTCCGAGCCACATACTTAATTAATAGGCATCCATCCAAGTTCTTGGATGGAATGACACCTTATAAGGCATGGAATGGCAAGAGACCCTCCCTAAACCATTGTAAAATCTTTGGGTGCATTGCTTATGCGCATATACCCTCACATATTAGAGGAAAGCTTGATCCAAAATTTGAAAGGTGCGTATTCATTGGTTATGGCCAAAATTAGATAGGATATATGTTCTATAATCCTACTAACAAAGGATTTACAGTTAGTAGGGATGCAATGTTTGATGAAAATAAATCCTCGTTTGAAGATGATTATAGGAAAATAAAGCTACCATATTACTTAGAAAGTGATTTTCCAACTCTGACTCAAGAAGAACCACAAATACGAGAAGATGTCAACTCAGAAAATGAAGAACAAATTGACTTCAAATCTTGGAAGTCCAAGGTGAAGACAAAATTCAAACAATTGGAAGACATTCCACAGTCATCCAATCAAGAACTTAGAAGATCTCAAAGGTAGAGTAACAAACCCATAAGGTATGGCTATGACACATCATTAGTCACTGAACATACTATATACATGGCTAAAGATTCTATGCCGGAAGAACCTTCTTCACTTGAAGAAGCCAATAAGAAGGAAGAATGGAGAGAAGCTATGCAACAAGAAATTGAAGCACTTCAAGAGAGCAATAATCAAGATTTGCAAGAATAATCGATATTTGCTTCGTAAGAAACAAAGCATGAAGGTAATAGGATCTAGGTGGATTTACAAAGCAAAGAGAAATTCAGATGGTTCAATCAACAGGTATAAAGAAAGGCTAGTAGCAAGGGGTTTTCTCAAACCCATGGAGTTGATTATGACCTTCTCATCTGTGGCTAAAATGCCAACAATCGGAGTTTAATTAAGTATTGCTACTTCAAAGAACTAGAACTTGTATCAGTTAGATGTTGAAAATGCATTCCTTAATGGATGGATTTCTCAAGAAGTCTACATGGCTCAACCACCAGTGTAAGAAGACAAGGACAAACTTTATTTTATATGTTAATTGAGAAAGGCATTGTATGGATTAATGAAAGCTTTGAGAGCTTCAAACCGTAGGTTTGTCACATATTTGCAGAACCAAGATCTTGTTGCTAGCAAAGTAGATTCTTCTTTGCTCATAAAGAAGACTAACTCAAAAGTTATTTATCTATGTGCTTATGTGTTTGTTAGCATACTTTCTTGGATTAGAACCTGTATATTCAGATTCTTGTGTCTTTATAACTCAAAGGAAGTACATTCATGATAGCTTGGTTAAATTCAAGATGGAGAACACTAAAGTTGGAGGTATACCTATGGAGCTCAATCACAAACTTAGCTCTCATAAGGGAGAACTACTTGAAGATATTACAGGTTATCAAAGGCTTTTTGGAAGTCTTAATTATGCAACCCTAATAAGAGTGGAAATATGCTATGGAGTAACAATATTAAGTAAATTTATGGATACACCAAGAAAACCTCAAATGGAAGCTACCAAGAGGATCTTAAAGTATCTAAAGGGTACCATAAATGAAGGGCTATTTTATCCATTCACATTTGACTTAGATATCACGATACATTCTGATGCAAATTGGGCTTGCTAAAAAGATGATAGAAGAGCACTTCTAGCTACTCTTCTTTTGCAGGTTCAAAGTTAATTTCATGATCATCAAAGAAACAACCAACTGTGGCATTATCATCAACTCAAGCTGAATATAGAGGCCTAACAAATGCAACACAAGAAGAAATTTGGTTAAATCTATTGTACTCAAAATTGGGGATATACACCTACACTCCAATGATCTTTGGAGATAACGCTAGTTCACTTCATTTGGCTGCCAATCCTTTATATCATGCAAGGACTAAGTTCATTGAAGTGTACTATCATTATGTGAGAGAGAATCTACTTAGCAAGGACATCCAATTGTCCTATGTATCAACCACTTTGCAATGTGCAGATATGCTAACCAAATCTTTGGATGGAACTACGGTAATCAGATTGAAGATGATGATTGGATTGTAAGAAATCAAGAAGAAATGAAGACCAAGCATGGTAGGTTTGAGCGGGAGCTATTGGTCCACATGAGTCCAAGCCTACATACTTGGACAGTTAGCATGCACTTCATATAGTCGTTTAAAGTCACATATGACTATTCCCTTGTAAAAAATACATGTACTTTTACTATTGTAAAAGCACATATGTTAATTGCTCTTACTCTCATCACTTGGTAGGTGATTGATGAGAAAGTACGTCCTAAATTTTAGGATTCACCTTGTGGTAAGAACTTGAATTTGAATTCAGAAATTGGCTCCAACTCTAGCTATAAAAGATGGATCAAGATCTTGTGTGCCATGAGCCCAATTTGGAGATCATTTAAGAGGGATCTATAGTGCTTAATGAATCTATCATTCTATAGCTCCATCACTAACCTCACATTGTGCATTGTTTTCATTGCCAGTGACAATGTAATCTATGTGCATTAATATATACATGTTGATCATATCTCACTTTCTCTTCTCTAGCATGTTCATCTCAAAATAGTGAATTTCTGAGACTTGGTTCTCAGTACATACTTTATCATTTGATGTGATTTAAAGTGGTGTAGAGTCAGCATACTATTTGTTTTGTTGCTATAAAGTTTCATTTTCATTGCATCAGTCAATCATAAGATATCTTCAAACCCCAGCTTACTGGTCTTCATAGTATTGAAGCGTGAAAAATATCGAGATGATCATTTGATTTGCTAGCTTAATTACTAGAGTACACTTGATCATTTTTAGTGAAATTACTTGTGATTGGTAGCCATCAAAGTCATTTAAATTCTCTCAAAAGGAATTTTATCAAATGCTAGCAAGTTAGGAGAATTGTTCATTTTACTAAGCAAGTGTACAGACTAAAATCGCAAGTTTTACCTCATAGTTGAATCTCCCACTCATTTGTTTTGATCCATTGATTAGAGGATCCACTCCATAGCACTTAGGTGATTATCTCTGGTTCCTAGAAGGCTCAAACGGTCTACTTTACACTGCTCAACTTGCTCTTGGCTAGTGTGAAGCAGGTATTTGTAGCACCACTTCATCTTTGGCATCTATCCACCATCTCCTCAAACACTAGTTATGTTTAGTGCATAGCATACCAAGTTCTACATGTGTTGACGTACATATTCGAGACATTGATGAAGAGAGTTGAAATTCTATAATTCAACGTATTAAAGAGTCTACTTCCAAAATTACAACAAGGCACCATGTACACATACTTTCAAATTTTGACACAAGTTCCACGTGTACCTAGCCCTAAGGAGATCATGGAGGCAATTGAATTTGCATCCCAATAGCTTGGTTTTACATCAAAATACATCATAAGTAGAGCATAACATGATTTACTGTTTTGGATAAGGTGCCCCGGATGGGGATGATCTTCATTTCTTGTTATAGAAGTCAGAGCCATAGGAAAGATCTCCAATGCGTTTGGCCCTTTTGGAAGCTCTCTGTACTTCTGAATTCAAAGCCAGCAAGACACTTATCTACCTGAGGTAGAGAGAAAGATAGCAAGAGAGGAGGAGGATCTAACAATAGGAGAGAAAAGGAGAATGATATGAGAGAGAGATGGATGGAGAGACAGAGAGAGAGCAATAGAAAGAGAGAGCAATATAGAGAGAGCGAGAGTAGAAAAAGCGCAACCTATGCCATCTCCTTTGCTTTGGTTGCCTCTTTCATAGAGAGAGAAAGAGAGAAAGCGATGGACAAAGGAATAGAGAGAACCATGTAGAGAGATAGAGGGAAGGAGACATAGCAAGAGAGAGAAAGTAACAATCAATTATTTAATTTTACTTATTTATTTATTTGTTATTCTTTTTCTTTTATGTTTGGGCTTCGTTCCTTCAATTTTGCAATATATTAAAAAACTAGAAAATTAAATAGTGAAATCAAAACAATCATACCAATTATAAATAGAAAGTAAAAAATAGATTTAGTCTCATAAAGGGAATAAAAAAAACTAAGAAAATAAATTAAATTAGAGAAACAAATTTGGAAAGGAAAATAAAAGCTTACAAAGTAAAACTAATCAAAGACAAATAGAAAATGATAGATTAAAAACAATAAAAAGAAAATAAAAGGAAGATAAACAATTGTATATTTTTGTGGATAATTTCTACTAATGAATGTTTTCTTATTGTTTCTCTCTTGCAAACCTACTTTGTGGTAAGTATCTGATTGACGAAAAAAGTATGAAAGCCTTTGTACTAGCGTGGACGTAGGAGATGTGTTTTAGCATCTTTTATTTATATTTTATAAGAAAATTATGAAGTCGAAAAAGGTTCTAGTAAACATGAATTGGATTGTATTGATAATTAAGCTATACTTTATGGACCGCCCACCTAGAAGGGTTTGAACACACCATGTGCACCCTCTCCAAATTTTTCTATTATGTCGCCACCTATAGTTGTTATCGTGATAATCACTTTATGAGGTAGTTTTTCTAATTAGTCTACGTCAAAATAGACGCTCTAAATATGGATCTTGTTCCATTTTCTAAATATCATAAGTCTTCAACATAATGCTGAAATTGAAATAAGAATCGAATTGCCTAGTAAATGTTATGGACTAAGAGATAACTGGTGGACATTAAGATTTAAGGTTGAGCTTGTTGCTTTGACAAAGCAATGATAGTCTTGTTTATGATAGGCTAGTTCACATCTAGGTAAGAGAGAAACCTATAATTTTGGATCTAAATGTGACTCTAACAATGGCTACTACCAACATTGGATCCTCACCAAGGACACCTTTATGTCTCCAACTTGGAATCTTGTGTGTAGAGATGAAGAATGTGATGTCCATGTAGACTTCTCTATCAAATGAGATGGCTATTTTGCTTAACAATTTGTATTCCATGGGTTTCAAGATCCTATAGCAAGTTGCCTCAGTATTATCCAAGTAAATCACATGCAAACTGCTATGCAAGGTGTTGATCAACAATTTATGTATGAGAGAAAGGTAGAACATGCGTAAGAGAATAAAAGTGTCTATGTGAATTTTTTTTTGAATCATGGTTTAGGTACCTTGTTTAGTGCTCTACATTCAGTTCCATGTAAGAAAATGCCTTGATTTTATCCTCTCTATAGAATTTTGAATTTAGTAGGTCTCAAAAGTGATACTTAGAGGTGGATTTGGACCTAGGCCATCTCTAACACTATTGTGCAGATCGAAAAAATTATTAATAGTGTCTCGCATAAGCTGAAGCTAATACCTTACTCTTTGAGCTATAAGGCCTCAAAAAGTGCCATCTTCTAACACACAAAAAAATTATTGGGTTTCCATGTTTCTATTCAAATTTTTTATTTTGAAGCACACGTGTTTTTGTTGGTTTTCTTCTATTTTTTATAGGTACCGCTAAAGAAGTAGTACTGCAAGTGCATGCTTTTGCAAAAGTTTTCTGGAGAATGAGCTTTTTCTAAATTTTCTGGATTGCGCACTTCTTTGGCCAGCAATTAAGTCTGTTATAAGAAGACTTATGGATCAAAGAGAAGGAGACCAAGAATCTAGGAATTACCTTATGATTGAGAGTGTGAATGAGAGTAAGAGTGAGAGTGTGATTGAAAGTGCAAGTGTGAATGCAATTTTGATAGCTTGGGGGTGGTTGGGAGGTTGTGTCTTCATCAAGAAGCTCTTTTCCAAAGCAATGTTATCGATTGATTCACATCTATAATACCAGAATTTCTCCTTCTTTGAGTCATATCTTGTCTGGTCTTCTGCACCATATTTTCTCTTATCTTGTGAAAGCTCAATTTTTCTCTATTCCACTATTCTTGAGTGATCAGAAACTTGTGATTGAGGATAGATTCTGATTGTAAAAATGCTACGATGTTTGTTTGTGTGTGTGTGTGTATTGATAGATAGATAGAGATAGAGAGAAAAAAAAAGAAAAGATAGCCAAAGGGGGAGAGAGAGAGGGGTAGAGGGAGTTTTGATACATACAGGCTACTATGGTGTGGGGGGAAGAGAATTCCAAAGAGAGAAAGAGAGAGGTGTAGAGACTAGGGAGTGATGGTGTGTGGTGGAAAGAGAATGGGAATCTATGAATTATTTTTTTGAGACTCAAAGTGTGTGAGTTTTTTGGATTAGCAAGAGGAAGAGAGTGGAAATGTTTATGTATATGTGTGTGTGTGTGCCTTTAAGTGTTTGGGTGAGAGAGAGAGAGAGTGTGTGTGCACATATCTGATCTCAGACTATGGTTAGTTCGGATACCTAGTTTGTAATATACATATTTTGTAAGGTTTTAGAACTCCTCGGAAAGTCAATGTAAGACCCGTTTCCTAGTTTATAACTATTGTAATGAAGTTATAAAGAGGCCTTGGGTGAGATAATGAGAGAAGTGGTTGAAACCATGAATACATACACATAGGGAATGGAGATAGAAAAAACAAAGAAGAGTAAAATGCTTTGTTAATTTGTAATCTTCATCAATTGTAATGAATTGTTTGCACTATAATCAATGAATACTTTCTTTGACTACCATTATCTATCTTGGAAGTATTGTTCTAAGTATTTTACTATTCTTTTTGTGTTCTAATTGTGAAGTAAGGAATAGAAATGCACATAATATATTTTTTTAATCCCCATTCATTGAACCTTTCTTATTGTATAAAAAACCAGCAAAGATTTGGCGACCATGATGGGATGGGGTATCATGACAGACTGTTTGGTGATGAGATTTTGTACACATTAAGTGGAATTAAGAGGGGATTGAAGGCTACACACTACAATGGATAAGGATCATGCTAACATAATCAGGTAAGTGATTTCCAAAGTATGAAGAGCAACGATAAATATTTGGAGCAATGGAATTGTCTATGTTTCAATATATTGAGGGCTTTGGAGATGGCAGTTTTGGAAACTACATGCTTTAGTAGATAAAGGGCTATTACCATAATAATGAGTGACACAAGTTCTTGAGGTGTAGGTGGCTTTTGAAGCAACAAATGTGCAAGCAAAAGGTGTAGACAATCAGCATGCGAAGGAGGAATTACATAGGAAATGAGAAAAGAGACCTTGATATTCAAGTGTGGTGCTGGGCCTTTTGCATTTTGTTTGGATGGAGAATTGGGAGAAAGGTGATAGTATTGCAAAGGCATGTTGGCATCATACTCGAGATGGATTCCTAGGATGACATTATGCTTGAAGAGAATGAATTACTATTGATAACCATTGATGAAGAGTGGATGTAATGGCAATCTCATATTTAAAGGGAGTTCCAAGTCACTAAGTTAGTGGAATGTAGTTTAATAGGTTTAGTGGAAGAATAGATGATCATCTTGATGTTGATGTGCAACTTTTGGATATGCAATGTGTTTCACTGGAAGGAAACTAGGATGATGCTCGAAAATCTCAAGTATTCCAAGCCACTAACCAGAGTGAAGTGGTTCATTGGTTATTGGAGTTTACTCCATACCATTCTCTAATATATGGTGCCTATAAGCCTACGTTTTTACAAAGATCTCGAAAGGCCAAATTCACAAGTCAATTATTTATTATACTACAATATATAGTGTGCCAATGAACACAAATGGTTGTATATTATGCCTCCCGATTCTAGAGTAATCTACTTCTGATCCATGAGGATGAGTGTCCTTCAGATGATGTCATGTATGTTTGGATTGTGATAGTCTAAATCCCTTACTCAAAGAGAAAATCTATCTTTTTGGATTGGATGGTACTCAAACTCTCAATAAAATAATTGATGCTACTTAAAGTTCGAATAGAAGCTAAAAGTAGCCAATAACCAATCCAATCTCCCAACACTCTCTAGAAGCCATAACTCTAGTAACTTCAACTACTCTGGCAATATGTGATCCATATAGTCAATTATATTGTAGAAAATGTAGAAATGTAGGACATGTAGTAACCACTTGTGCCCCAAATAAAGTATACTATGCAATTCGTGATATAATGATGCATAGTACGGAACAATGTAGATATAATACTAGCAATCAAGTGGTAATGACAAACCACATTCAACCAAAACCGCAGTATGGTGGTCTTTGGCATACACCACCACATGTGAATAATATTCATCTGATGGAATGAGGTAACCCTTGAGATAGCCTAGAAGAATGCTCTTCTCTAAATGTGGGCCATGGAGAGAAAAACTATCAAGGTTATGGGAGAGGATGGAAAGCTTTTAATAGATATTTTCATGATGAAGGGGAATAATTGAAAGAAGGCAAGGGACCGCAATATCAATTTTGTTAAGAACTTGGACATATACACGCCAATTGTCCAGATCCAGACGACTATGAGTAGTAAAAGCAAGAAGCTAGACTTAACGTCCTAATGACCAATATGGTGACTTTAGCTTTTGAGGCAGGCTCTGATAGACTTTTCTAACCCTAGCAATAGTGTTCTTGAGAGGATAGCACTAGCTAACCAAGTACCGGAGATAGTTGATAAATCTTTGGAAGCAATCATGGATATCTCTCCAAAAAATATTACTCCTCATACCTATTTTGAGATTTCTCTAGCAACCACACAATTCCCTACATCACTAAATAAGGCTATACAACATTTCATACCATATCTATGGCATATCTTTTGCAAATCTACGATCCACTTGCCTCTTGGTGGTTTGTTGGAACTAATGGCTACATTTTGGGACACTGTTGAGGGAAGCACACAACCACGAAGTAAGAAAGTTTGAGGATGAATAAATATAGGTAAGTATAGTGAAAAGCATAGAGGATCGATTACTAGATTATGTGGTGCCATTAATTTTGGTATAATATAAAAATAATAACATTTCTAGAGTTTTGATTGAGAGAGGCTCTAAAGTAGACATTGCAACTTTACCTATTTACCATCACATGGGTTGGGCAAATATTCAACCAACTCCATTTTAGAGTTGCATCGTCAATCAATCAAGTGTTGATTCGGTTAGCCTCATTAAGGATATACCCATCAAGTTACAAAATATTCCATTTAAAATTACTTGAACTATTAGGAAAGAGGAATGATTGTAATTTACTATTTGGGTCGCTCTGGCTAAGTTAGGAAAAAGCTCAGCAATATTGCGGTTCTAAGGATATATTTTATAAGAAAGCGCATATAAATTATTATATTGCTCTAGATGATAAGCAACCGTACCCTAAGGCCCAATAACCCTCTATTGTAGCACCACTTCATGTGCTAGCAGGATAAGACGAGGATGAAGAAACCCAATTTCTTGAAGCAAATAAAGATATATGGTCTGTAGTATCATGGGTATTCCAAAAACTTTGGCATAGTATAAGTACGAAGCTCCGATACGAGCTTGAGTGTAGCTTGAAGTTAATTCTCTACAATTCAAGGAGAATGCAACATTGCTCTTGAAGGAACATGTCTTTGCATATACCACCATTCATATTCAGGAAGATCAAGTCGATTAAGTAAATTTAGGGTTTGAAATCATACCTCAAAAGGTCAAGATTTGTGTTTGTCTATTAAGCCCATTCTTAGCAGAGTTAATCTTGCTTCTTAATGATTTTAAAGATGTGTTTGCATGTTTGAATTTGTGTGGCTTGAATCCCCGACTATATCAGCATAAAATAAAATTGAAACGAGATACTTCCCTAGTGATTTAGTATAAGTATCTGATCAGGTGATGAGAGTAGGATTCATTGCACCTATTGAATGTCAAGGATGGGTATCACTCATAGTCATAGTAGCCAAGAAAAACAATCAATTGAAAATCTAAGTAGACTATCATAAATTAAATGCACCAACAATTTTAGACAAATTCCCTTGAGCCTTTTTAGATACAAAGCTAGATGAGGTTCTTGCTAGGGAAAATTTCTCATTCTTAGATGGATTCAATGGTTGGAATCATGTGCAAATGGCTGATGGATATATACCCAAAATAGATTTTATGACCGATTGGAGATTAATTGCATGTGCCATAATATGGTTCAATCTTTGCAATGCCCCTACTACTTTTAAGAATTACATGCAACAATTATTCGCCCCATTCTTAACCATTTTTTATGTGTGTGTTCGTAGATGACTTTTTGATCTCTCGTAGATCTGAGTTTAAATCCAGAAAAATCAGTTTTTGGTGTGAAATGTGGAAGATTACTAGGACATGTGATCTCGAATACAAGAATTCAGTTGATCCAGATAAAGAAGAATTAGTTTTACAAAATCCTATGCCGACAAATGGAAAGGAAGTACTTTCATATCTAGGCTATATTAGGTGGCATGGGCTACATTTACAGTGTTTGTCCCATATTTCCATGCCTCTCGATTGCGTGGCTCATGTCAAAGGTAAGGATTTTCAAACTGAATCTGACTTATCGTTTAAGCATGTTAAAGTACTAATAACTCAAGCACCTGTTTTACAAGCCCCAAATTGGACTAAGCCATTGCATGTTTTTGTGGGTGCCTCTGATATAGCTATTGGAAGTGTTTTGATGTAGAACATTGGTAGTTCATGGTATCAACCTATTTACTATGCTAATAAAAGGTTGATTGTAGCAAAACTTACTATTTGTAGTAGAATGAGAATGCTTGGGATTAATTCACTCCATTAAAAAAATTCATCATTATTTATTAGGTTGACTATTAACTTTTCATGTAGATCATTTTTCTTTATTGTATTTGGTTACACAACAACATTTGATTAGTAGATTAGCATGGTGGGTAATTCTTTTCGAAGAATCTGATTATGATGTGGTACATAGACGTGGCTCTTCACATGTAGTAGTTGAAATTTTATCTCGATTGGATAATGGAGAACCTCTAGGCAAAATTGATGATTCTTTTGTATATTTTGAATTATTTCATGTAGCAAATAGCACTAAACCAGATTTAGGAACTCCAATTGGGTATGATGAAATTCCATGTTTTCTTGCAACAGGAATTCCTCCCTTGCATTTACGATCTACAGCTAGAAAATAATTAGCATTATCGATTTTACATTTTTTGGTCATCCTAGAGCAAATTAATTATAAGGATATTACTGGTATATGTATCGAATGTGTACCTTCTCATGAAGAAGCTACTATAGCTATGAAAGTGCATGCTTGAATGATAGGCGAACACTCTTCTATGGAGTTAACAGTAAAGAAACTTCTTCAAGGTTGATTATGGTGGCCAACAATCCACAAAGATTTTCACAATGATGTACAACATTGTGATCCTTATCAAAGGACAAGAGAGCTGTGATATATTTGTCATTTTCCTTTACAACCTATACTTCATATAGGCCATTTTAGAAATAGGGTTTGGATTTTATTTGACCTATTCGACCTTTGGAAATTCTTGTTACACCTTTCATTATTACTTGTACAGATTATTGCACTCCATAGAGTTTGTAGCATGCTATGTCATGTATTGTAGCTAGAATATTAATTACTTAATTATTTCCATGTTTTGGACTTCCTCTCAAATTAGCTTCACATCATAGAACTCAATTTTTGAACTAGCTAATCAAGGAAATTATATATTATTATCCTACAGAACATTAGTTAAGTTCTCGATATTATCTTAAGGAAAATGTAATGGAAAAAAGTACAAATAGATTTTTTCTTATCATTTTATAGAAATTGTTTCTCAAATATTCTAGGAAATGGGAACAATACCTACCTTTGGTTTTATCGTCTTATCGTACCTCTTACAAAGTCGCAACAAGATTTACACCTCTCAAATCAGCATATAGAATGGAGGCTATAGCACCTATGGAATTGGTGGTGCCCACTTGAAGGATTTATGTCAAGACTCTTTATTATCCTAAGAGTCATTTGCATTTCAAATTGATGTGTTATGATCGTTAGAAGAAAGTAGATATCATAGTTTTCTCCTCATGGAAGAAGTTCAACAGTGATAATAATGTAGGCATGGTCATCATTTATGGACACCACTACTCTAAATTGGTTATTTTATATTATTCTTTAGTTCAAACATGGAAAGAGAAGCAGGAAAACTTAAACTTCTGTGGACTCTTCCATTCTCAATTCACGCCGAAGAAGGTTTGGCTACTTTTTGGTTAGCCACATTGGTGGAGACATTTTAAAAACTGCAGTAAAAGGGTCCAAACTTTGACCCTCTTGCATGTAAATTAGTGGGTTTCTGTGTATAATAGTGTGCCTATATATATTTTTTTCTTTATTATGGTGGTGTGGATAATAAAGTCATGCAATTTGACAAGAATCACTCTCGTATAGATGATTATTCGATTAATGATAAATAGAGGCTCAAGATTGTTTATGGTAGATTCATCTTCATTAGGAGGATTTCATGCCAATCAAGGACATGTATAACTCAACTTATGAAGTAAATCCACTACTTGTTATTTAAATGGATGAAAGTGTGAAATACACGTTTCACTACTTTTAGCATTATTGCTCCCCCTTGAATACATCTTGTGTATTACATTATGTCAAAGAGTATTTAGGATGAAGAGTTACTATCAATTATGAAATCTATTGAATACGGAATTATTGGAGTGAGATTTATTACATTCTTAATGTGTTTTAGTGTTTTGATATAGTAGCTGAAGGTTTATGAGGGTGTGAAAGGACGTGGATATTTTGGATGTGTCTAGATACAAATAATAGACTTATATTTTATATATAACTTGTAAATAAATGCCCATATAAAGGGTTCTTTCTAGAAAAATTAGCAAAAGTAGTGGTTAGGATAAGGATTGTTGTAGATCATGATTTATGTTAATAAATAAAATTTATCGCCATTAAAGAGAGAACTTTTTAGTTTCATGGATGGTTTTTGAAGCCATCCTCATTGAAACCCCTATTTTTGACATAATGGAAAATCCTTTAAATAAGTGCACTTTGTAGACCTATCGAAACAGAGTGCATGGGGGAGATTGCACCCAATCTTGTGTACGATCTCATCTATTCAGATATCTATTTTTTATGTGTTTTCAGTACTGTACCCTCTATGTGCATGTGTCAATAGAGAGGGATCTAAGGCTATTCATTTTTAGTGTTCAATTTATGTTTTGATATTCCTTTTCATTTTTGGATTCCGATTCTGATCTTTGTCTCTATTGTTTCACTTTCATTTTTGGTTTATCTTGCTGAACCTGAATCTATATTTACTCTTTCACCTATGTTTACTCTAGTAACTTCTACTCTCTCTCCTTTGTCTTACTCCATGGATAGCTATAGGTTATGAGCCAACACCTTTTAATTGAGGAGTGGCAATAAGGAGTCTTTTATTCACCAACAAGGGTAGATTTTAACCTAGAACCTAACTTCGATAAGTAAAGTGTTTTACCACTACACCATTCCCTTCTATTCTCACTCTAAACCTTTTTATTTATATCTAAGACAAGTTCCATCTCTCTTACTTTTTTAATTCGCAATAATCACCCTTCCCTTTTTCATTTTAGTTAAAGCAATCTCAAATTTGTTTTCACATATGTAGCAAGGGGGTTTCTTTGTCTACATACCCATGGACCCTACAAATACCATGGATGATTTTTGTGAGTCACCTCTACCCAAGGTACCACTCAAGCAATAGTTGGAGCTTTTGTGGCACGAACTTTGAGGTGCCCAAAATGAGAGCTAATAATGCAACAAAATACTTAAAAAGATGCATTCTCAAGAGCATATTCTTAATACAAGGGTGGTAAAAGAAATTGTCTCTACTGAAGCTTATGGCATGCATTATAAGATTGATATAAAAAATTAACAATTTTTATAGTTTGATGGATCAAAGGATAATCCATTAGTTCCCTCATGGTTATGACTATTTGATAATTTCTATTCTTATGAGTCATATTATGAAAGTGATAAAGTAAATTTTGCTACTAACTATTTAGTAGGGAAGGCTCAAATTTGGTGGAATGATCTACATTATAGTACAAACTATCTACCCATATGGAATGATTTTCAAGAAAAGGTCAAGGAGTTTTTTCTTCCCCTAAGGTTCTACCTACATGTTTGTTGTTTGTTGGCCCCATTTTCTTGGAAGGAGGGTGATTCTTTTAAAACCTATATGGACCAATTCTAGCAATACCAAGTATTTCTCTACCTACCTGAAGATGTTTCTTGGCTTGGAGAAGGAGATCCAAGCTAAGCTGCATTCACTCCGATACACAACGCTTCATGATGCTATTTATTTTGCTCATGATGGAGAGAAAGAGTACCCATCGATTATAAAAATGATCTATTTGTGGCAACCACATCACCAACAACCTTTTCAACAAGTCTATTTTTCTTTTATTATCAAACTTTCATTTTTTTTTTTCTTTTGTTAATCTTTTAGTTCTTTACATGTGATGCATTTACACATAGGATTTAGTATGTAGGCACATACCTTAGTTATGCCTCCCAAACTAAATTAGAATATTTCGAGCAAACTCTAGACTATGAACAACTGAAAAAACAAAAAAAATTTTCAAATAGTTAGTAATTAAATTCTTTTATTGAATTTATCAGAGACTATGGTAGCACCCCATAAATAATCTCAATAATTTAACTCCTCCATTAACATTTCCATGCATGTGTTTTTACATGGCACATGCTTATGTTGTTCAGTGATGAAACATGTTACTCACCATCCATGTTTATTTTATTTTCTTTTATTTTATTTTATCAACTAAGGTCAATTTATTTTTCAACTAAGGGGCATGTTATCAATTATGGAGTGTGTTGAACAAGGAACTTTTGGAGTGTTAACTTGTTCAGTTAATAACATGTATTCAAGGATCATGAGGGTGTGAAAGGGTGTGGATGTTTGGGATGTTTCTCGATACAAATAGTAAAACCTATATTTTATGTATAGCTTGTAAATAAAGCACCACAGAGAGAGTTATCTCAAAACACCAAAACACATTAATGAATTAATAAATCCCACTCCAGTAATTCTTTATTCAAAACATTCCATAATTGATAAAATGCCCTCAATTCAATAAGCAAATGATCTCAATTGATAAAATAAAATAGACATGCATAGCGAGTGACATGTCCCATCACTCAACAACATAGGCAAGTGTCATGTAAAAACCATGCATGTAAATCTTAATGGAGGAATTAAATTATTGAGATTATTTATGGGGTACTAACATAGTCTCTAATGTATTCAATAAAAGAACAAACATTACTAAGAGTTCAAAAGGTTTTTTCAATTGTTCATGATCTAGAATATGCTCTAAATATGCTAATATATTTTGGGAAGCAGAACTAAAGTATGATCATGTATACTCTATCCTATTTCTAAATGCATTACATGTAAAGAGCTATAGGATTAAGCAAAGAAAGAAAAAGGAAGTTTGAAAATCAAAGAAAATTACACTTGTGAAAGGTTTGTCTTGATGTTGTTGCTTCAAATAGATCATTTTGATAATGGATTGGTACTCTTTTTCAGCAATGTGAGGAAAAGAAATAGCTTTGTGAATCATTGTGGGTTGGAGTGAATGAAGCTTACCTTGGATCTTCTTCTCCAAACCATCCTCCTACTTCTTTTTCATGGTAACTTCACAAACATCTTCAAGTAGGCCCAAAAATACTAGGTATTTCTAGAATTAATCTATATACAAATGTCAAACATGTAGGTGGAGCTGTAGGGGAAGAAAAATCTCCCTAACCTTCTCATGACAAGCCTTCCATGTGGTTGGACAATTTCCACTATGATGTAGGATATTTCGCCAAAGTTGAGCCTTCCCTAATCAATAGCTCGTATGAAATTTTGCTTTATCACTTTCAAAATATCTGAAGTACTTTGTCACAGTGTCGGATCTTCTCGACACCTTGAATACTATGCCATAGAAGCTCTAACTATTGCTCAAGAGGTAGCTCTGGTAGAGGTGACTCACCAAAATCCTCCATTGTGTCTAGACAAAAAACAATCCTTATTGGATATGTGAAAACAATTTCGCGATTTCTTGTAAGTACTTTATTTCTTGTTGAATATTCTCATCTTCTCTAGTGTTAGGTGGTAGGGAGATAGCTTTAGGTACTTGTTTACTTGTGGTGGCCAATTGCCTCGAGTGCTCCCATTCTTATTCCATCTTTGCATATGACTCTAGGAAGTCTACATGTTCTTCTAGTAAGATTCCGATAATTTTGGATTGAGCCACTTGAAGTGTGGTAGGATTGATGGTGGCTTTGCTCTTTTCTTCCATGGCCACTTCCAAATTGTCTTCGTCCTATTGTTGGAGCCATTTTTTTTCCTCCATAGTTGTTGACATGTGTCTTCTTAAAAGATCTATTTTTCGTTGTAACTTAGCATTCTTGTCCATTTGTTTGTGCAATATGGTTTCCAAATTCTTGACTGCTCCTACATCCACATCTTGCAATCTTGAATTGAGTTCGTGTAGCATACTCTAGATTTATTCTGCGGTTGTCTTCTTCTAGTCTTGTTACTCGATCATATAAGCATTCTAATTCTGCTTGGAGTATAGTATTTCATCATTCCATTTGTTAATATTCTTACTATAACTAATTAGTATAGTGAATTGTAGTAATTATAGATGTAGATGCAATAGTTACAGGTAGAAATGCAAAGGGAATGGGAATGGGAGTGGGTAATGTGAATGTCATGCATGAAGGTGATGGGCATTGGTGATGTTGGTGGAGGGGGGATAGGGGATTGTGGAAGTGTAGGTGGAGGGGGTGGTGTCGTATGTGGTGAGATATCCATGGGGTCTGACATTATGATGCATGTGCATTCAACCATAAAAATGGGAATGGTAGGTAATGTGTGTGTGCTGTCACCATAGAGTGATGTTGTTACAAATGGGTTCAGCCCCTAAGAAAATTGTGCTAGCAATCACATGATGGCTTCCATGAATGGAATCGAGAGTGGTGGTACGATGATAGCCATTCTTGGGGCTTGAGGAATGAAATAATAAGGATCAACAATGAATGAGATTTGTCTGTGATTGTGATAGGAAATGGATACTTCCTTTTATGGGATGGGAATTGCCTACTACAATAGTGACAATAGGGTGACCTATGACTAGTGCAAGGGCATTTGTTGAGGTATTGTACAATGGGTGGTGATGGCATAAAAGAGTGTTTCTTGGAAAGTGGGTGGTTGGAAAGTTAATGACATTCTAGATGCAATGGTTTTGGTATGGGCCAAGGAATTAGGAGTGTGGAGGATGGGTTCTGTGGTGTGAGTGGTTGTATTGGTCTCTTTGGTTGTCTGTACATGAGTAGTGGTGGGAGGGGATGGATGTTGCTGAGTGGAGATTAGGGAGACTTGAACAAAGGTCTTGACCATCATGTTAATGGTAGTTGTTGATGTGGCCTCTTGAACTATAGTCACTTCTTGTTATGATATGATGATCCTTATGTTCTTACTAGTGCATGATCATGTCTCAACACATCATCAATCATAGTGAGGTGTTGTCTTTTGTAGCTTGGTATGAAACGCTTCTATCACACCTAAGGTCTCTATGAGGATTTGGACGGTTTCAAGGGGCTAGGGATTCACTCCATCCTCACTTAGGATCTTGTCGATCAAAGCCCTACCTTGTTAAATGAAATATGGTGTCGCTCTTGTAAACTTATCATGGTGTCATATAATCTTTGCAATTGTGCAATATTAGTTGAGGCATCTTTAGTTTCTCCACCTTCTTGTTGGTCGTCATGTTCTTCAATGTCCTCTTGCTCTTCCTCTTCTTCTTCTTGTTCACTGACTTGTCCTTGTTATTCTTCTATCTGTTGTTGTTGATCACCCTCCCCTTCTTCTTTAGATTCGAGGTTCACATCTTGTAGAATCTATTCAAAGTCTTCATTGCTAAGCTCTTCTAGAAGAATTACTCTAGGCAATTCTAAATCGGATGACACAAGGGGAAAATCAAGTTGAGTCCATCTGTACTTCTTCTTGGCAGTGTAAGTGTGAAGGTTTATACTACCCTTTGTTGTTCAAGAGTTATATGTGTAGTCAATGTGGTTCCTCTAGGTTGAGCACATGATATGGATCCTCTCATGCTCTTCAATGGTGGTGTAGAGGATTTTCTTCTCTTAAAGTGTTCGACTATGTTCCAGGATAATGCTCATTGAAGGGGTATGTCATAAAGTAGGCATCTATAAATGATCTTCTTGAGATCACAACATCCATGCAACACTACCTTTCTTGGCCATCACTTGTGAGCTTGATGGATCTTATCAATAATCTATTGTGGCCCGTTGATGTTCATGTTTTGCATATCTGCTAAATACAAAGTGAACCAAACCTTCTTATGTGGCATTGTGAATCTATCTTGCCTTGGGAAGGCGAAAGCTGCATACACATGATTAGATTGACTGTGATATTGGGTGTCATGGCTACCATATCCTTATGTTCTATGAGACTCATATTCTTCATGCTATAGGAACTACCCCTTCCTTCGCAGTGGGGATGCACATACCCCTCATATCTAAGGCTTCAAGTACTAGTTTGTTTGTGAAACAGAACCATTTTAACTCATTTCCCGACACTAAAGATGGGATCACAAAGGTACAGGAGGCCCTAGGGTACTTGTTGGGCACCAAAGACTTCATGAGATAGTAGCAATGCATAAATTTGGGCTTTGTACACTTTGCACTAAAAATAGTGAGTCCTAACAAAAGAGAACTATGTCATAAAAAGTGAGCTCCCTCATCAAAAATCAAGCAAATTACATCTTATGTTTAAAAGCCCTTTACACTAATATACATACATTTCAAAAATCAAGTGAAAACATGCAGTTTTTTTTAATTCTTTGTCATTGAAAATTTCGGGGGTCAAAACGTGCCTAAATCTTGGCTCTATTTAACATTGATATCTCCAGCATCTATATGAGAAATATAAAAGTGATGAAAATCTTATATAGAAAATAGAGACTAAACATATGTTGATAGAGGATCTTTGACACTCATACAAAATGCAATAGACCATGGTTTCATCATGCAAAGTGCTTTTGAGCAGTTGTATAAGCATCAAAAAATTTCATTGACTTCCAAATTAATTCACAACTTTCTTGTTCTATGTCTACACACCCATCATTGGATGCATCTGATTCAGTCTCAGATTGTTTGAAGCTCTCTTCTTCTTCTTATATATCAACAAGAGCTCTATCCTCATCCAAATGCAATCCAAATTCTAAAGAATCTTGCATAGATCTTCTTGTTTGCCTTTGATTAGATGTCCCACATACATGTGGAAGCTTTTGCTTTATCATATTGACTGTTGCTTTCCTCAAGTGCCCTGTTTTTGTCAAGGCAAACTCAAAAACAAGAATAGCTACATCATCCATTTTAAGGGTGGATGTACTTTGAATATTCTTTTTCTTCTTTGAGCTTGTTCATTTGGTATCACATACCCTTTCTAAGCTATAATTACCAGTGAATGCATTACTAGTTTTTGTATAATGCTAATGGACTATCAAAGCCTCTATTCTTCTTTGATCAATATCGTTAATGACCTCTAACACTCTTGCTACCCAAAATAGTCTAGGAGACTCATCACCATCAACAAGGATTGCAATAAGTTTGCCAACAATTATTTGTTTCTAATTTCCTTGCCATCCTTCTTCGACCTATTTCATCATCCTTGGGCCTACATAAATATTCCTTTCTAGTAGATGCATCTAAACTACATGCATGGTCCACATTCATTGATCTTTGTGTGCTAAAATCCCATGGGAATGGAATATCAATAGGCCAATGCCCTACAATGGTATTATTTATAATCTCTTCTTGATGGTTAAGAAACTCATCCCACCAAGATTTTTTGCATGTCCAATTTGTCTCTTCTTCTCCATAGGTAAATGGATCCACCTTTTACTTTGCTCAACCACATTTTCACATATTTTCATATTGCTTTTTTCTTCACATGGTGTTTGTTCTCCACCATTCACAGACAAATCAGGCACATGCAATAAAAATCTGCATCCATCTCTAGGCTTCCACCCTAGAGAACATGAATATTGCTTTGCGATTAAAAGAGCAATGTCATTAAGCCTCCTCATCAAGAACATGTGGTTGAAACTAATGTTGTGCAATGGAGCCAAAATCTTAGTACTATTATCAATACTTGGTAAGAAAAACTGCTTAAAGTCAATAATCTGTGTAAGGTGTTGAATTTCAAGCTTTGGAGTATATGCTTCAGAAATCAACACAGATAATATTGGAAGAGTAAAAGCATTATTACATGCCAACCTCTTAGAGAAGGTATTGAACATTTCATCAATGTGATCACGAATGTGCCCAACCAAGAGGAAAATGACCTTAGCCTTTTGAAACACTTGTTTATCAAAAAGCATGCATAAATATCCAAATATTGTAGAACTTTTATTCTCTCTTGCAGTGTTATCAAGCTGCAAATAGAGATTCGGTGGCAAAAGACCCTCACATGATTGAAAAATTTATGAGTCAACGTAACCATAAGGTTTGGATCATTATGCATGTTAAGATATGTGAAGAAAACCTTCAACTTTATGGTTCCATTGTATACCAAATCACCAACCAAATGCATTTGCACAAGGATTTCATTTCCAATGTCCTTAGGAATGTGAGCATAATGGGGCAGACATGTTTTCTTTTGATCCATACCATTAATCAACAAACACATATAAGGCTCTGATTTCTAAGTGCTTTAATTTGAGGATGAATTATTTTCTTTCTTTCTAAAGCTTGACTCTTTCTTTAGAAGGCTTTTAAAATTATTTTTTGCTTGTGGTTTTGTGGCCCCCCTTTGCCATGTTTTTCAAAGTGGCACAAACTGAACATTCATCCATTCTAACTTCATGAAGATAACTCACATTGTTTAACTCTTCTTTCTATAATCAAGAAAAATGTCGATATAGGACATACTTTTTATTTTTACTTTCCATATCTTCTTTATAAACTTGAAATACTTCTCGACCAGTAAAGTTATCCGACAAGTGTAACCTTCTAGTTGTAGGAATAACTTCAAAATGCAAATTAAAATAGTTCATCATCCAATTCATTGCATGACAACCAATAGAACCTTTGATCCCAACTCCCTGAAATGTATAAAAAATGAGATCTTCACATATAATCCGTTGCTAAATCTATGTATTTTGCAATTTCCAACACCTATTGCAATTTTAAATGTAGCCTACAACATTGATCCCTTCAATAAAATAATATTCAAAAGGCAACATATGCTACTAACATGCTATCCTCAATCATTTGCATGTGAGAAATATGGTATAAATCTTGCCTTTCACTATCTAAATGGAAGAATTTCTCTCCTAGCTGCTTTAGCTTCTTCATTCCTTATTTATACATACAATCCAAGATATAAAATGCCAAAAGAATTAATAACATCACCATTTGATAGATCATGAACCAAACCACAACAATGTTTCTTAAGGTCTAATGCAATTTGTCTATGTGAAATAAGGAATTGAAGTCTTTTTTGACTTACTTCACGAGGCCTTTCGTTAAAATGCCACATGCTCTATACTCTCTCTCCATCTCTCTCTCTCTCTTTGCTGACATTCTTTGCTCCACATGCACTTGAATGTGAAGAAAGATCAATAGGTGGATCGGGTTCAATAGATGGATCAAATTCAACATGGTTGCATTGAGAATCTAACTTAAATGACTCAATTGAGAACACAGAATCATTGATACATTCTAAGCTTTGGACATCATTCATGAAAAGGTCCATTGAAAACAACAAATTTGAAACTATGGACTTGATCACTAGAGACAGGTGCTGCCCAAGCATGTACGAGAAAGAAAGAGCTCATCTTCATTGATAGTGGAAGTGTAAGAGCATTCCCCTTATAATATGCAAGCAGTGGAAGTGTCACATCAAGTAATTATATCTTCGACATCAAGAATCATAATCTAGATAATTATGAAGATGGATTGTGCCAATTATTATGGCTTGTACTATTTGACTTTATGTCATAATCAAGAATCATTTAAACTCATTGAGCACCTGCTATTTCAGTGCCATGTTTTTATGCATGTTGTTGATTTTCTTGTGAATTTTTTTTTTACTATGGAGAAGAAATGGCAATTATAGGTGATTTGATTAAGCGTGTTTGGGCAGGTAAAAGAGTTTAGTGAGTAGTTAAAATTCACCTACTTCAACCTAGAATTATTCCGATTCTCTTGATCATTTCCATGCTAACAGAGATTTTATTTAATGAAAATGTTGAAAGTCTATCTAACCATTTGCAAGGACCCAAAACTTACCACATGGAGGCATTGGATGAACATTTAAAATCTCTTCATTTTAAAATGATCCTTAGATTAAAATTTCACCCAAGAATCCGGATAAAGGTATTGGGCATGTTGGATCTATGCCTACGAGTGCACATCACAAGAATGGCGAGACATTTCACTTGTGTGAGGATTTTTTTGTATGTAATTAATTTTGCACCTAAAAAAATGAAAAGATCTTTCAATCTAGACTAAAAGGGAAGAGCACGGTAAGGAGGGATGATGATGAAATGAGGAAATGTTTGAGCTTGAGGAACCCTAATGTCACAATTCTAAAATGGTGTATAAGGAGTAACGTTTGTAAATCTAGAGATTCTATGTGTAATAAGGAAGAATCTTATGATAAATCTCAAGATCAATCCCAAAACACATATCTTAGTGATCTAATGAATATTAATTGTAAATGTGTAGAAGATCAATTAGACAGTACCTCATCCATAATGGATTTGAACAAAAGTTATATCTCTTTTGAGGATCAAATCAATCCAAAGGATAGAAACACTTTGTGGAGATCCCCATGCAAAGACGAAAAATGTATTTTTCTTGTAATCCTTACAATTTGTGATTAAGAGGTCCACAATATTGCATTGCAAGTCATAATTACATGAGCAAATGCAAAAATGGATTAAAAATGATGATTTGAAAGCATTCTATGGACTTTTAGTTCAGCTATTTCCTTTTATTTCATTCAAGTGTATACAAAGAAAAACAAGAACTGTGGAAAGTCAAGTAGTTCCAAACTACATTCCCCAACATCGAGTCTACTATTGTTTGAGTCATTTAATTATATATCTTATTTGGTAATGAAAGAATACATATCTTATTTGCCCTCAATCCCATAGATAACTAAATATGGTATACCAAGTTTGATGTGGCTAAAAGTGGTTGCTTCCTGCTTCAATTCTATAGTCTAGTTATGCCATTAAGTTGGTTCTATTTGATGTGAGGCATCGAATCATGGGAACACACATGCTAGAAGTGGATGCCTAGCATCAAATCTCGGTAGAATTGTTATGTTCAACATGTACATGTAGTCACAATTCAATTCCAAGCATCAAACTTCTGTTGGACTCCAATGTAAGGCATCATATTTTCGTAGAGAATTGATTCCATGTATAGCTTCCCAAGGGTAGTCCATGCCAAGCATCGACCTGAAGCAAATTAGATGGTAGTTGGGCTTTAACTATTTATTCTTTTAAGTCTCCTAGAAAAATTTTATTCATTTATTCAATGCTAAGCATCGTAACAATTGATGTATGTTACATTATAAACAATCCTTGAGTTGACACTCATCCTTTGTTTGTAGAAACCGTGAAAGAAGAGTGGTGAGCCAAATAAGAGTGTCCTTTTGCCTTCCTTGCTCATATCTGAAGGGCAAGGCATGAGAAGTCTAGAATAAAGGCAAAGGATATCGAGTTCGAGGATGAGTCATCTGTACTAAAGTGATTTTAAAACCCCATAGAACCGTTAAGACCATTGTATTCATATATATATACATATATATATATATATATATATATATATATATATATATATATATATATATATATATATATATATATATATATATATATATATATATATATATATATATATATATATATATATTGTGATGATGTAAATGACGTATTTAGAATACTACATAGGAAACATTATTCACTTCTAATAGTAGACATCCCATATGGCTTTAGAATGAGTGGTTCTATTAATGATGATGACCATTCAAGCACCCAGAGATACGAAGGATGGTGATAAATTTTGATGAATTGGCTATGTCACCACTCTAGAGGATTGTCATTTTCCATAGCAAGGACCAATCCTTTATTGTCTCAACAACAATGAAGTCAAGGTGTGATGTTATTGAGTGTCTTACATGGTATGTCCCTCATTTGTGTCTCTATCTTGAAATTGCATGTGACATTGCTCTTATAATTTTAAATTCACAGGGTAAAGACAAATGTAAATCACACCCAGCACATAGGTTTGTTAGTGCTAACGAGTGCCTTACAGTTGGGTACTCTGATGAAGTTAGTAAAAAGAAGGGTCCTGGAACATTGTAGTGATAACGGAATTTTAAATGTGCTAATGTTCCCTATAGTTACAAAGAAACTTCATCATGTGGTAGGGGACAAGACATTGTTTAATCCTTATCAAAAGCCCCAAAAGCTTATAATGAACTTCATCCAACTGTTCTCTAGTAATGATGATTGGATCTTGGACTTAATTTTTGGCACAAGTACTTCTAATTGCAATGTTGCTCATTGACACTCTTTTGGCATCACCTCTAGTTGATTTGTTTGTTTTCAAGGACTACACTCGCATGTGCCCTCAAAATGTTGAGGCACTACGTTGTTGTAGAAAAGGATGAAGCCCAAGTTATCTTCATTAGGATGTGGATTAATGGATTGAATGAATGCTCAGACGATCAGTAAGAGGTTGGGAAGAGGCATATAGCTGACATAGAGAAATTGTCACCCGTGTCAAGGTAGCTTGTGCCACCATTGGGAGATGAGCTAGGAGACATGACTTACCTTCGAAGACTTCTTATGTTCCAATGATGCTATGTGCAAGAGAACAAGGATTACGACCACCACATGCTAGAGAGATGACTCTCCTCCCAATCTAATGCCTGTATATATAGCTGCTTGAACTAATGAGGACCACAAATGTAACTAGGGTCCACAAGTGCATGTGCGATCTCCACCACTCCTTTCCCACCTTCCACTGGAGTCCACTAGTGGTTGGTGTACTCCCCTCTTGAGTTAAGTCCACTGGACTCAAGTTAACTCACGTTAATTCGAGTTAGAAGGCTCTAGAGCTCTTTGGGCAAAACTCTCTCTCCATGCTCCCCATGGGAGTTGAACCCAAGACTTCCTCCTTCACAACCATGAGACTTAAACACTAGGCTAAGTGGATTACTTGAATATCAGAGCACATGACTTATGCTTGAGTCTACTCTTGAGATCTTTGGTCCTACAGACGAGTGACCAAACAGTATCCGATTTCAGATCTGTCTGAAGCCATCGGATCCCTAGATCATAGACTTACTTCATTACATTCTTCCCTCCTTGGAAAAGATTTTCGTCCTCAAAAATAAAGCTATATATATAACTGTAGGCAACCCCCGAGCCTCATGTTCTAAAACTGGAAGAACATGGTCATGTTCTAGAACTGGAAGAACATGTCTCATCTCTGTGGTGGCATCCCTGCCCAAATGATTCAAAACACTATCTGGGTTTGCACTTTGATGAACGGGACAAAGTACAAACTAGTGAAGAATAGTAAGGGTGGATCTAAACACATCCTTGGCCAATTCATAGTTTCTAGATGTGCGATCTAGGCACAAACATGTGAATTGGGTGGATTCAAATTACTAGTCCATTTCTGGGCATGACTGGTGCATGGACTTAGTAAGGAAGGTGGGATTCGTATCCCTCGAAAGACTTTGAGAATTCTTGAGTCACTTGAATTTGTTTTGGAGAACTTGAAGTTTGGTTTTCTCAAATATCTAACTTAGATGTTTATACAATGGTTTACTTTGATCCAACAGTTACTTGATTTTTTCACCCAACTAGAGGATTACTTTTTCCTAATGAGTTGAAAAAATCCTATGTAAACTGTAAGAGAAAGTTACCATTTTCTTTGAGTCAACCATACTATAACTTGCCCAATTCCAATCCAATGAAATTTGTCCAACTTAGGACACTTTTCTCAAAGACTTTAACTAAAAGTTCTTGGGAATTGTCAATCTAATGAGCAATTCCTAACTTCTTTATTCTAGAGTATACTGGACTCTTGGAAATCATTTATGCTATAACTTGAAGTAAACTCAAATGAATAAGTCCACTTAGACTTATCATCTTTTGAAGATTGAAAAGTTTCTTGTACATAACATCTATCTAGGATGTTCAAGTTAGTTATTTTATTCTAACCGGCTAACCCTGGTCTTTTGCAAAAGGAATCAGATACCATGTCTGAGCCAATTCCAAAAGATTTGGAAAGCAAAAAGAAAATAACTAAAACTCTGTACAACCAATTCAAACTTCAAACATACATAAACTTGCTATGAGTCAAAGTCTAGTTGACTCAGGACTTTAACTTTTCAACGATCAATTTCAACAAGGTATTGAAGCATTGTCTTTATCTTTAAGAGAAATAAGCTGGATTCTCAAAAAGATTCAAAGAAAATAAAAAACATCATCCAACCACAAGATACTAGTGTGGTAACCAACATCAGTGTGTCGACCCACTAAGGTTCTATCGATGAGTTTAGTTTTCAAATAATGCTTTACTTGAGACTAATTTCAAATCGAATTCTGTCTTTCTGACTCCTTACTAGTAATGCAATTCTTGTGCATTTCTTTGAGTCAAAAGAGTGAATTTACTAAGTTTCACTATGAACTTGATACTTGACTTAGTCAATTAAATCTTTAGTTGAAAAGATCAACTCAAAATCAAAGTCCAACTTCTTTCAGAAATTTATCAAATATTTCTGATCAATAACACTTAAGCTTGAAGTGTTCTAAGAAGATCTTGGAAGTTACTTACTTCATATCTTCAGTTTCCTTGATCTTGAAGTCTTCTTGAAGTATCTTGAGATCCTTCTTGAATTTAAACTCCTTCTTTGAAGTTTTAATTCTCTTGAAGATCAAACCTAACTTCAAGATCCAAACAAGGACTAAAAGATAATCATCATCTCGCGGTCCGATGTCCCATACCATCTTTCCTACATCAATATGAGTATAAAATCTGGTGTCCCATACCACCTTATTTTATACTCACATTGACATGTGAGTGAATTTTATCCTAAAGTCTACAACATCTTTTGATAGAGAACCTTCTAGCTTTAATTCTTGACAAGAATTTCGCAGTTTCAGGCACTATCTCTATCTTGATATTCTAGGTTTTTAATCCCTTGAGATGATCGTTTCACGATCTTGTACTTTAACCTTGGGAACTTGAAAACCTTTAATAGAATATCTCCAATCCTTTTTTGCTAAGGTTTTCAAATGAAAACCAATCCGAATTCCAAGTTCTTGAATTTCTCAAATTCAAGTTCAATTGGTTATTCTTGAACAATTTTGTAGCGACAAGAGCTTTTGACTTCTTGTCTTTAGATTCCTTCTTTACTAATGCTTTAGGTACCTATCTCGGCCGAGACTTTTTACAGGAATCTCTCTACTACATAAGTCTGAGCATCCGCTCATGCTTTCTGGATTTGTACCAAAATCCCTTTAAGGATAGGCAAACATTTATGTTCTACCTTCCACAGACTTAAGTACCGTTTGCACGGTTGCAGACTACATTTTTGGAATTCCTTAACTATGTTCATGCTTGGAATAACATACTTTTTTTTTTCTTTTTTACAATTTTCCGTTCGATAAATGGAACTTGAGTGAATAATTCCTAACGGAATTTTTACTGCCAATACTTGGGCAATCTACAGGGTAGTTCTAATCGCACGTTCTTGGACAATCACGACCAAGCTTGATCAAGTCTGGTTGATACTTGCGACAAAAATAAAGACTTAGTCTTTATCTTTTAAGATCTCTTAAAGTATCTTAAGCTTCTTTGCTTACCTGCAGGATTTTAGAGATCTTTCCCTCAACTTAAGTCCAAGCATTTTCTAATGCTTTTCAAATTCCAAAGCTAAGAATCTATGATATACCTTAAGGTTATATCACTTATTTGGACTTATATACCAAACCTCGTGGTTAGGGATTTGCTGAGCACTACTTACTATAAAACTTCTCTTGAAAGATGCTAGTCTCACATCTGGGGAGATTTTTCTTTCAAGAACTTTTTGATTCCTACCAAGGAATCAAGTAATACTAAGCTAATGATTCATCTTGGAATCGTTTGCTTTCCAGTCTAATGATTCATCTTGGAATCTTCTCCTTTACTGGAAAGATCTTCAAAAGGAATTCTAGACTTTTGGATAAGACCAAGACTTAAGGCTTTGCTTGTCCAAAAGATATTCTCTTTTAACCAATGAAATAGTTAATTGGACTCTTTCATTAGCTTGTCTTTAGGAAATAGCTTAATTTCCAAAGATTACTTTGCTTGGGTCTGTTGTTTAAGCTTTTCTTATCTTAAAGACCACTAAGCATACTTTTCTTATCTTCAGAAAAGTGCTTTAATAAAGTCTCCATGTTTGAAAACTTTGCACAAGCAAATAATGCTTGGAATTGTTTACTTAATCTTATAAAAGATATTCTTGATTTTTATAAGATTCAAGGCTTTACCACTTGAAGCTAATCTTTTAGGAAAGAGCTTGTTTCCTAATTTGTCTTTAGGAAATATCGGGATTTCCTAAGATATATCTGTTTCAAAAATGAAAATAATTTGAATCATTTCATTAATTGTCATGACTTTAGGAAATTACTTGATTCCTAAAGATCAATTAATATTTGTCTTGGTTTCTTTTTTAAGCCTTGAGTTGGCTTAAATAGAATCAAGCAAGTTTCCTTGAAAAGTTTCCGCGTCGATTGAAGACCTTGCATCATGCCTTGAGATGCATTTCTGGAAACTAACATCTATGAACACTAGAGTTCCAGGGATTCTAGAAGTTCAATACTTCTACTTAATTTCATCAATATTTGATGAATAATAAAGTATTAAATCTCCTAAAAATATTTTGAAACTTACAAGTTTCAACAGAAACTTCCTTACTTGGATGCATGAACATGAACATCCAAAAACAACTAAATCCCCGTTAGTTGCTAAGAATGTCTAGGTTTCTTCCCAAACTTAGACTGAGCATGCATGTTGGAAAGTAGCTCTATGAATACTTACTTTCAACTTACTTTCTTTTCCCCAAAAAAGACTCCTACTAAGTGGTACCTATGTATCACTTTTTGGGACAAAAATAGACTAGATACTTAGTTGCATGATGGTCAAGATCCTTGCAACTAGGTAATTTTCTATTTTTTCCACCTAGCTAAGTCAAGATAGAAAAAGAAAGGAATGAAAATATATGTGTTCAACTACTTACCAAAAGATCATGTGTATGCTCATGCATCTACTTGCATGCAAATGCATGTTCATGTATGCAAATGCCCATTCTTGGGTGCAAATGCATGTGAGTTCATGCAAGTGTAATGAACTTAAGCAAATCTTGAGCTGATTAGGTATGCAAACAAGCATCCATGCAAAAACAACCTGCTTGCTATTCTGGCAAAAGGTATTTATTCAAGTGCGTGAACTGGAGAATTAGCTACCTTTCCCAAGCAAGTGCGAACTTGATGTGCACAATACATTCTTTTATGCACAAATAATCTTTTCATGAATGGAAATAGAAATTTCAATTTCATACCTAAAACTGAAAAGTACTTTACATACTTTTGTGTCTTTTCAATACCGTTTAGTTAGCTTTCATCTTTTGGAGATGCATGCCTATGCTTGTGTTTAATGAGTGTTTCAATATCTTTATGCTCTTTCATGTAGGTTTCAAAATTTGCATCAAGAATTATCAAGAATGAAGTTTTACTTCTATACTTCAATGATAAAAATGCATCCTATATGAAACCAGAGAGCAAAAACAAATATTGAAACCAATCATTAACTTGGAAAATACTTATCTCCACATAGATCTACGTCCTTCCCTTGATCCTTTGGAAGAGTGATTCATCCTCTTGATCCTGGCCAGGAGCTATTCACCATTCTTGAAGCTTCCTCATCAAGTAATAGTCCCGGATGATTTGGTTCGTCAAGGTCGACGAAGTTAGGTCTCCGGATCTTCACTCCACAACTCCACTTCCTTCCGGCTTTGCTCACACTTTAACTTTCCTTGCTTATTTCTTTGGCTAAAGAAGAGTGCATCTCGGGTTCCGGGCTGCAACAGTTGAGTGCTGTAGACTTCAATTCTAAATATCCATGAATATATCAAGCGCTACTATATTATCGTGCAAACTTGCTTAGCATTGTGGATGGATGAGATGCTTCCCAATTGAGAGGTTGAGGGATCGAATCCCGGGTACTGATCGATAGTGATATCTCTTTTTTAGCTCCTAATTGAGACCTTGTACAGCAGCAACACAGACAAATTTATCTGCTCTGAACATTGCATCGTGAACCCCCGAATGGCCTTGTGGATAAGGCAGCGTACTCACGTATGAGGGACGTGAGTTCGATTTCTCTGCTCTCCATAGCAGAAGGTATTAATCTTTTGATATTCTTAGCTTCTTACTGAAGGCTCATACCGCACAAATCAAATCGGCCACGGATCGAAAGTCACGATCACCTGTGTACTTCGTGGATAGGCCACCTATTTCCAAAGTTGACGACGGTGATTCGAGTCCCGCGGTCCTACAGCAGAAATGATATGCCTTCTTTTGCTCCTGCCTTCTTCAGCAATGACCTGTGATAATTTGAGGCGTCTGAGAATGTAGGTCGTCAACGCCCGTAGGATTTTTGGATAGGCAAAATCAGTCCCTTCGAGAGGTCCTGAGTTCGAGTCTCTTGCGGCCAACGGCAGAAATGGTAGCTCACCTTTTGCTAATCATCTCTTAAGCAGTCGCCACCAAGATGAATTCGGCACGCAATACAAGACAACCGCCACCAAGATGAATTTGGCACGCCATACAAGACAGCCGTGAATGAATATTTGGCAAGAAATGCACGCAAAAAGTAATAAGCAAGAAGCTATGGAGAGAAAGATGATGAAGCCCACTCCAAGGTCACCATGGAAGCTCTGATACTAATGCAAGAGAACAAGATTACGACCACCACATGCTAGAGAGATGACTCTCCTCCCAACCTAATGCCTGTATCTATAGCTGCTTGAACTAATGAGGACCACAAATGTAACTAGAGTCCACAAGTGCATGTGCGATCTCCACCACTCCTTTCCCACCTTCCACTCGAGTCCACTAGTGGTTGGTGTACTCGCCTCTTGAGTTAAGTCCACTGGACTCAAGTTAACGTTAACTTGAGTTAGAAGGCTCTAGAGCTCTTTGGGCAAAACTCTCTCTCCATGCTCCCCATGGGAGTTGAACCCAAGACCTCCTCCTTCACAACCATGAGACTTAACCACTAGGCTAAGTGGATTACTTGAATATGAGAGCACATGACTTATTCTTGAGTCTATCTTGAGATCTTTGGTCCTACAGACGAGTGACCAAACAATATCCGATTTCAGATCTGTCTGAAGCCATCGGATCCCTAGATCATATACTTACTTTATTACACTATGCATGAGGGCAAGTAGTTATATTATCAACTTCTATTGTAAAAGGATTTTTTAAGTTTGTAAACATATACTTTTGTAATGATTTGATTATTGGAATATAAGGATCAAAGTTTTTGTTATTTGTGCTTAGCCCATTTCCCATTCTACACACTTTTGTTGGATTGGGGTGTGATTTTCTTTATATGTATGGATGATTAAGGTCATATTCTTGAAGTGGTAATTGGAATAGCTTGGTGAGCTAGAATAGAAGTATGCAAAAAAGCTCGTCCAATGTTTGTACTAGTGTAAAATGATGTGATATTATATATACTAAGCCTTGAAAAGTGTATTTTATTTTTCTCTATCAAGTAAATCAAATTTTTTATAAGAATGAGAACATAAATCTCTCATCAAGAGAGCCAAGCACTATTTCAAGAGATTCTATTTCTTTGTTTCTGGCATCATTGCTACTACTTTCTCAAATTGGAAATTTTGACAAGAGGTACTCGAGCATTTGATGGCCTTTTCTGGCATTGAATATAGTTAGCTTCTTCATGAATTTGATGCTTCAATGGTGGTTTTTCATGGTACTAATTGAAAAAGAAATACTTTTAACTATGGAATACGAAAATCATGCTTTTTTCAACATTTGGTGCATTTCTTCTCAAATGAAAAAGAGGACATGTCTTTCTTCTCATTTGTTATGACTCCATGTTTAAAATATTCTGACCCTCTTTCTAACATACCAGACGTAGCTTTGTTCCATTCTCTAGATGCTCAAAACCTCTTGTAAAAAAGTGATACTTTCCACATACATTTTTGTAATTTATCTCTAGTTCCCAAATGAAAAATCTTCCCCAAGGGTTCCTATCACTTCACTCAACCAATGAGAGTTCTTGCTAACCTAAGTTGTATGTTCCATTGATAGATCCTGGATAGGGATGTTTTGTAAGTCCCTCATCTCCTCTACTCATTCCCTTGGTTCATCTAATATGGGTAGGCTCTCTATATTGATGGTTTGCTAACTAATCCCCTCCTATGAGCTGGAACTTGTTGTTTCAACCATAGTGCTAGAGATTATCATTACTCTTGAATCTTCAAGAAGAAGAACATCATATTAGCATTGCATTGGAAATGAGATGATACCTTGTCCCCTTTATAAAACCAACATGATATTCATCTTAGCTAGGGGCTAGTAAGAATGATGTGTCATGTGAATCTGAGTGTATGTGAGGAGGCTAGTAGGTCTCCTACATGCATATTCAAGATGTGCAATATACTCAAAATGCCTCTATGCTTTTGTGAGGGTCTTTGAAATATGTGGTCAAGGGCTTCATTATAAGGTTTGACTATCCACACATCCCTTATGGGATTATAGATTTTGTCATTGATGACATTTAAAGGTGTTAGGAGTAGCTTTTCTTGGATATGAGACTCTTAAGGTACCCATGTCCAAGTAACTCTAGGTGTAGTTTTATGTGCTGATGTGGTGATAATAGGTTTTAGCTTCATTGTTGGTGAAGTACTTGCTTGTGAGCTCTGATTCACACCTATGGGTTTATGTGCATCTATTTGAGTGTATAAATGGGTCAAAGGCAGTCAGCTTTGTCTAGCATTGGAGTGAGTCTTCATTGATTGCTTAGGTATTCAAGTAGAAAAGATTCATCGAATTTGGCTCATGGAATACTATGCTATTCTTTGCGTTGATTGTGTCATTTTTTTTAATATGTACTTAAGCTCTATCAAGGGAGGAGAGGGTTTCTCAAACTTGTGCCTCCAGATGTGCTTCACTCCATGAGCCTTTCTATGTTTTGCTGACTTCATAATATGAGATTGATTTGTCTAGTCCCTCCATTGGTTGGGTTTCTTTGATTGATTTTCTTCAACCATATTGTTTGATTATTACTTTTTCTAATTTCTCAATAGTATTTCTACATCATAGCACTCTACACAAGAACATCATCTTTATCTTCATGTGTATTCATGGAAGGACCAAGAATTGGTGCCTTTCCTAGTTCAGTGAATGCACAACTTGCTAGTTCAACCTTGATCAATTGCTCGTTCACCCAAACCTGAACAAGTCCACTTATTAGATTTAAGTTGATCAAATGTTCATAGATCCAATCTTGACCCAAGTTAAGAGGTTCCATGAGGTCCTCATTCTAACACACTAATACTATAACTATCATTCGGACATCTTGTATGGAGATGGGAAGTTCCACTTCACACATGCAACAAGCTTCCACACCTTCCATT
The DNA here is from genome assembly GCA_020310875.1 of Ceratopteris richardii. Lineage (NCBI taxonomy): Eukaryota > Viridiplantae > Streptophyta > Polypodiopsida > Polypodiales > Pteridaceae > Ceratopteris > Ceratopteris richardii. The sequence goes on along the minus strand of CM035437.1, from coordinate 110,773,072 downwards.
ACTATTAGATAAGCTTCAATAAGTTTAATGCTCAATTGTAGGTCTGGATAGTAAGAAAATCTATTAACATTAATAGTTGTGCCTGCATCAATCAAGGCTTTTACAATCCTCTCATTCTTGTCTTGTCTTACTTCTAAGGCTACAAAAGGATGCCTAGAGATTATTCTACGATGGTTAATGCTCTTGGTTTGCCACATAGCCACATGGTGTCCTTGTGCCTCTTGAATATCCTGCCCAGTTTGATCTCTAACTTTTCTTCTCAAGTTCATATATCAGATATGTTCTAAGGCTTCTGCCTAAGCTTCTTTTGGAATCCATCGTTCTTCCTCCTTGCGCTTCTTTGCTTTGTTGAGTGAACTCAAGATCTCTTCCTTTCAAGGTTCTTCATATAATTTCACTTTCCATCCACTAATGCAATTTTGTGGTACATCGCCCTCTAAGGTTTCTAGCTAGATGTCTTTGCTTGTTGAGACTCTGTTAATTATCATCAGACCATAGCCACACCTTTCTAATTTCTTGGCATGCACCTTCAGTGTATATTAAAAAACTAAGTCTCCTACCTTCAAGCCTTATCTTTTACATCTACATCAAAGTAAGCTTTTTGCCTCTTCTTAGTTGCATAGATCCCAGCAACTGGTCTTAACATAGGTACTCCAAGTTGTTCTAAATAAAAAATTCTCGACGAGAGCTCATGGCCGGTCCATTGATGTTCTTGTGCTACGTTCAAGTTGGGTATTAGGAAGTATAAGTGTAATAATAGATTCTAACCAAAAAACATCTAAAAGGGTGTAGCATTGAGTACTATTTTATAGTCCACTCTATAATCCCAAATAGCATGATGTAATTGTTTGTCCCAATGAGAGCATTTATTGTTTGCCACTTTTGTTTGTCCCAATGAGACCATGTTTTTTGAGACAATGCATTGTGCTTCTCCATAGATCCGTGCAAGTTTGCACGTTTCAATAGTAGGCATATTTTGTCTACAAGTTCTTCAAATCTAGTTTAAATAGTCCTCCTTATGTTTAAGTTGTGCATTATTATTCCTAAATGCCTTGGGAACATGCACATTCAATAACACAGAAATAGGCCGAACTTCCTTCTGAAAAAAAAAAAACTTACACAAAAATATGTTGTGTGGGATAGGGATATGTGAAATACAGGGTTTTGTGGGTTCTATGCCCATTAATTTGTATAGTTTACCTTTAAAGTTGAAGTCATGGAGTATGCTTCGGGTAAATCTCCATTATACAAAAGAATACACAGAAACAAAATGAACTATGTCAGTCAACTTGATGGTTTGCTAGATTGCTAGGATTTTCCATTCCTTCCAAGCCCATTTCAGGTGTTCCAAGTCTTTAGGAGTCTGGAACCATCCAGAAGCTTCTCTCCACCTCCCCCTTGGTACTCCAAGCTACTCTTTCAAATGGTCTACTTATTAACACTAATTCATTTGAATGGCCTACTACTTCAAACAGGCAACTGATGGGGAATGGTTATGGAGCGACATCTCTTCACAAAAAAATATTGTTCTTTCCGCTTGTCCAACTTCAATCTGGTCGGGGTTGAGATGGAGTATCTTCTCCCAACAAAATTTCTGTTGATGCTACCCATTAGGTCGGGGACAACAGTTCTATGTTCGGGATTATGAGATTCATATGTAGTCCTAATAACCTTAACTATTGTTTCAAAGTTGGAGTCTCCTTGGACAAGTGCAACCAAAGGATCATGCATATTATTTGGATGATGAAGATGTTTATACTAATGATAATGCTACCTATGTCATTGATAAGGCTAGCTTATGAAGATGTTATCAAGGGGTGCAAATCGAGACCACCAGGTGGATCATCTTTGGCTTTTCTATGCTAACGACCTACGAGATGCATGTGATAAAAAGTAACCTAACTTAATTTAAACAATAAGTGGGACTCAATGTTGTTCCATAGGAAGTAAATATTCAGAATAAGATAGTCGAGCGTTTTCCCATTTACCAGAATGTTATGGTTTTGATGCATATTGTGTTCTGTTGGAAATAAATATGTAGAAAGGAAAATATAAATGGTACTCTGATCTACTAGAATATGTTGTGTTTGATTTGAAATGATTCTAGAAGATGCATTTTATTTAGTGGAAGAGTTTGCATCCATGAATAAACAACTAATATGAATCTAGTATGGTAGGTAAAATCCTATAGAAATGATATGTTCACAGGTAATTTCTCAAAATATCTTCAAGTTTTAATGAATGAAATCCATCCACAATGAGAGAGATGGATGAAACAACTTCTAGCATCTACAGTCCAAGCAATAGAAAAGATGTTTTCCCTCTCCACCTTCTCATACACTTTATAGTTGCTCTTAGCGCTCTGCATGAAGGATCATTAGCAAAAAAATTCGCATATTAACGAACAATAAGAAATACACATTTCTCTATTACTACTTTCTCTCAACTCACCTTACATGCACACTTACACTCCACTCATGTACTCATAGACACTCACATACATACTTACACTCCAAATATATGCACATATGCACACATCCAACCACTCACATGCATTCGCACATTCATCCATAAAATATATTTAATTAACCACTTCATTCACACATGTATACTCACACATATACACACACACGATCTCTCTTGCACACACCCACACACATACACACACACACAAAGATATCATTTTCTCACTCTTTATCTGTAATGTTACCTCTCCATAAGTGCTTTGTTTTCCATATCTATAGATACAATTCTCCTCTTTTACTTGGCATCTTACCTCTTTAACTTAGAAACTTTGGGGTTCTCTTTCTCCTTAATATTACCCGAACATTTTCTTTTGTATAGAGTCAAAACATTCTAGATGCACTCTTTAATGCCCATTATATCTTTGTAAGTTCATATTCCTAAGATTATGAAATAACTCCATCAATTTGACGAGACAAGTATTGAATTTCAAACTATGATGAAAAGCTTCGACAACGAGCTATTACATTTATTTTCATGTCATTAACGCCCTAAACTAGGTGTAAGCTTTGATAAAATGACTGATAAAGTAGGTGTAAGCTATGGTCACTTTTAATCTCTTATTTCTTCATATGATACCTAATTCAATTCCTATCGTTCTATTTGATGTGTTCACACCATCGATACTAACACTTACAAAACATCATGTACATGTTGGTGCTCAAACAAGAGCTAACTATTACCTATTTTAACTTCATTCGTTTGATCATTTCACACTTAAACAGTACTTTCACACCAATATGCACATGCCATGGTTTACATATGGAAAAAATGATGCATATAAAAATATATGCATACGTATGCATATGCATAGATACGAATATGCACACTTACCTTTTATACACACAGATACACATATGCAATCACGTATGTGCACATTCATGCATAAACTCATGCACACATGAATACATGCACACTTAGAAACACACACCAAACAACCAAATACATTCAAACATACAGAAAACTCAAACACTCATATGCATTCTCAAATGAACTCACACACACATGCAAATATGCACACACAGTTACATGCACACATGGACACCTATATTCACTCATTCACATGCACACATATACTCACATTCTTTGTTCTTCCATACACTTACACTCTGTCCCTCTCTTTCTCTCTCTCAACCTCTCTTTATATCTCTCTCTATCTCTCTCTAATTGTGACATGTTCCGTGACTAATCTTTGCATAGCAGTCAAGAGTCTCTCTCTCTCTCTCTCTCTCTCTCTCTCTTCCCGACTAGGAAGAGAAAGAGCCCTTAAGTATGTACAGTGGCATCCATCTTCAGAAGAATATGGAGGAGCAAGAACATCAGGTACAACACAAGGTGAAATAGAAATAAAGACACACATATTTCCCCCACTTTGGGGTATAAAATTTTCAAATCTCATGGGGCACTCATTACACGATCTACGAGAAGATTTTCTAACCGTTGATAAGTTACATCACTGTTAACCACCAAGTCATAAGCCTTCACATGCATAGACCCATAGAAACGCTTGCTCATGACTATTATTCCATGATGGTTGTGGAGCAAAATCATAGTTGATTTTGGCAAGAAAAATATCCCCATTGAAAAATCTTCCGATTCATGAATTTGGATGTATGATATTGGAGGACACACTTCCCTCTCCTACCATTGATTCTCCTCAAGTGACTAGAACTCTGATTATTGTGTCGAATGGTTCCATGATCTTCTTATCCAACATCTCATGCTTATATTGTACGTAGAATAGATCTTATCATTTGTAAAGCTTGACCTTGAAAGCTTCCTGCATTACATGTAAATGTTGCCCTACTCTCTCTCTATCTATGTGTGTGTTCACAACATGGGATCAAGTCCATGTATTTTGAGTCCCTCATAATATACTATCACTATGGTTAAAAACCATTTGGGAGTTAGTGGGGTTTTTTATGCAAAATACACAATGTTTACCCAATGGTTTCTTCCTATTTTTGGGGGTGATATATGAAGGGACATGGATCATTATGGACCTCCCCATTTTTGTTCTTGAGTGACTCCTTGGCTTCAATCCAAAAGGTCCAAAATGTTATAAGATTCCTTTCTTGTTGGATTTCTTGGACTTGCTTGTAAACGTTTATTCCTAGCTAGAAAAACTTGCTTGCAAGTTAGGTAGAGTTCTAGGTCAAATTCATCTAGAACTGCACAACCTAAGATGGTATCCTCAGGTTGAGCTTAACATAGCCAAGGATGTCAAAACTACTCTATTAATTCAAGATTATGATGGGATAATGCTTCTTAAAAAAAACACGCTTATCTACATAAATATTCTAAATGTATGCTTCAATTGCTAAAAGCAAGGGCATTGGATGAGGGATTTCCCCATTCGAACAAAGGCAATGACAATAAGGTATTTTTTGGAAGATTTTTGTGTCCTAATGCACAACCCAACCCAAGTCCTAGATACACTCAAATTAGCACTCAATAAAATTCCAATGACTTGGAATTCTCAAATCCAATTAGCAAAACCTTCCAGCCACATAAACCAGACACAATAGGTTTGCCAATGACCTATCAATCTTGTAATCTGGACAACAGTAGAACTATCAAGTAAATCCCACGAGATAGAATATTTTTTCCTAACTTGTTTCAAGATGGAACAATAGATAGAGTAATTCCTATACCTTAGAGCACAAAAGGTGTTTACCACAAATCCTTTGGATATAGAATCCTTGTTTTAGATCCTTTCTAGAAAGTATAATAATTTCAGAATGAAATGAAGTTCTAAGAGATCGCTATAGAAATTCAGAACCTTTTGAAAATGGTATGAGATATATACATGAGAATATGAGCTCCTATGATAGAATATGGCTCAATGGCACTTGTAAAAGTAGCACCTTGATGTCCTAAAATCCACACACACTTAGAATGAGCTTGGATGTTGCTTAAATAGACATGGGAGACTTCCTTGACTCATCATATGTCCTCCATGTGTCTTCACATGACTTCCTTGTCTCTTTAGATACGTTCTGACCTTCACTCTTCATTGGCATGCATTTGGTGGTTCAATGCCCACGTTTGGATATGTTTGCACCTTCCAACATGCCCTTTAAATTTAGTAGGGTCCAAAAATGTTCAAATGAAGTTTTTTAGTAAAAAAAGGTATGCTTAGTCTTGCCCTAGAGCGGCATAACTTTTTACCTCGAGCTCAAGCTCCTTTGCTATCAAATGTGAGGGTTGGTGCTTTCATAGATATCATGATTTTAAGATTTTCCATCCTCTTTGCATCCACGAAATTTTCAAGGTCTTAAAATTCCCCCCTTGGTATTGACATGCTGATCTACATGTTTATCCATATTATTTTCTCTTATGAAGTGCTAATGTACGTTTATAATGTTTTTGCTTGACTCCGGATTCTAGAAGTAGATATTCGAGAAAGAAGCTATATTAAAGATACAATGGACTCTTCTAGCCTAATTATAGGGGAGGATGAATTCGGAATATCCTTGGCTACTGGTGAGAGCTTGACTTCGTGGCCCTTGTAATTGTAGGTAGATCAGAGATAGATACCATTACTCTCTTAGCAAGGAACGATGGATTATTTTGAGTTCTTGGTATCAATTGGGCTACCTATGCACTAACAAAGATTGGAGTTGTTGGGGGATTCTTAGACAAGAAGGGATTTGTTTTTGTAGGAGAAAAGGGAAAGGAAAGAAGAGAAAATACACACTGGAAGCCTTTGTCGATTGATTACAGTAAGACAAATACAAAGTTGAAGCACAATACAACCAATGCTTTTGTGCAAAATCCCACAGAGTGCTCAATTACAAATACTAAATACCCAAAGTCTTCTTGCTGTCGGCCGCTTCTGCACCAGACCTCCACGTGCTTCAAGTTACCATTGTGCACACCTTGCACCAAGCTTCCACAAAGGGGGAGGAATGAATACCTTGTGTCGGCACGAACACACTATAATGAGACCTTGAGATCCTTGGGGGACTAGCTTAGCACTCTCTGCACACTTCCTTATTCACTCTTCATGCACTCTTGCACTTCCACTTCTCTGCGTCGCACTGTGGTGACTCTTGCACTTCTCTCTCTTGCTCCACTTTGACTATGCTCACTCTTGCTTACACTTAGGACGGTCCAAGAATAGTCCTTGCCTTGATTTGAGTGTGTCGATTCACGTACGCTCCTAACTGCAAGAGCATCTTGGTGCTCACTTTGATGTCCCAAGATTGTCTTCACCAGAGGCAGCCAACGACTCCTTGTTTTGTCTTCTAGTGACTTTAGACTAAAACCAAAAATTTAATTGGGGGGCCATATTTTCACCTGTGCGTACGTTGTCGCTTCACATACCTTCACATTTTCCTTTTAAGTCTTCACTTTTGCACATAAGAGGGGGTTCACCTGAACCTTCCAAAATACTTTAAAAACACTTTGAACCTTAGGGAAATTAGAGAAAATACCTCTGCAACCTGCAACCCGCTTTCTCCAATTTACCCTTTGTGGACAATTAATTGTGCACTACGTGTGCACTTTGACACCTGCACTTTAGCACTATGACTTTGCACCAGTTGACTTTGACCTTCATCTTGTTGACTTTGAACAATTTGACTTTAATATTTTAAATTTGACTTTGGTTGACTTTGACCACGATTGACTTTGACCAATATGACTTATATGGGCTCAACAGTTGGGGGGGGGGATGTGTCAGAACGGGGGGCAGGGGGGGTGGGTGATGTGTCAGAAAGGGGAGCAGGGGGGAGGGGGGGCGGGAGGGGTTTTTTTTTTTTTGGGAAAAATCAAAATGCCTGGGGGGGAGGGGGGGGCTTTTTTTATAATAATAATAAATTATGCAGAAAACTGAAGAAAAATACATAAAAAATCCAAAAAAATGTCAAAAAAATCCAAAAAATCTTCAAAAATTTCTGAAAATTTTTCCAACTCGTTTAGGCCACTTTTTTCACTCAACCCAGAGAGAGCTTCCTTTATTCCTCCAATTTGGTAAGAAAAAGACACTTGAACAAGGAGAAAAATGCTAGAAAAATTCTAAAAAATGCTTGAAAAATTTTGAAAATAATTCCTAAAAATTCCAAAAAATTGTACCTTTGCAAAGTTTATGAAATGGTTGCTAAGCTTGCTAAAAACGCAAGAAACAAGCATGAAATGGATAAAGAAAACTACTAAAACTTAAGCCAAAATGAAAAGTGAGGGCTATGTACAACCTGGACAAATTTTGCAGGTTCTAGGTAATCCAGAAATCTTCACTTTTGTTGATGATAGGCCTTGAGCCTTGTATTGTTGACTTAGAGAAACTCCTCCATAATCTCCAATTGTACTGCACTTCATTGGTTTTGTCTTCTCATTGGGCACACTAGTCATCTGATAGGGGTACCCTAAATCCTTCATTAGAATGTTATCTCCTCCAACAACTTTATGACTTAATCTCTACAATTTTATTTTTACTATTCCAGCTACTTCATCCAATGGAACCCTCTGTTTCTAAAGACTTGCAGGTACTCCTTCCACATTCTTGTAAAGCCCTGCACTTGCTATCATAAGAATTGACATAACAAATGATAGCCATACCAGTATCCATAAGAAAATGGCTATTGACATATGAATTGGAGTAGCTTCATCACTACTGCATGTAAGGGCTTTGCTTTTCTTCTCTTTGCTATGGCCTTTGATTGAGACTGTTTCAACCTGAGTGATTTCCTCTTTTTCTTCATATGCTTCTTCTCTACTTGAGTTTGGAAAAATTCCATAGCAGGAAGATGGGTCTTCCGCATGGAGCCAAGCCAACATATTTTCATCTTCATATAAATTTGATCCTTCAAATAGATCTGCTTCTCGGTTGTCCACCACTTCTTCTTCCATACAAATACCAATTGTCTGCATCATGCTAGTATTTCTCTGATTGTCTAGTCCTTCTTCTAAAATTATCTGTCGCAACTCTTTTCCCTCTTGCTTTACCCACATTGTGTCCTTGCCCGAGTCATGCAGCACATTGGCATGCATTAACAAAGGTCTCCCAAGTAACAGGGGGAAACTTCCTTCTACCTGTGGCAGCCTTAAAACAACAAAGTCCAAGTTAAAGATAGTACCTTGTATCCTGACTGGGACTCCAGGGACTACTCCCATAGGCCTTACTATGCTTTGATCTGCCATTATTACAGTGAAGTTGGCAGGGATTGAAGGGTATAGTCCAATATTTTTCATGGTATATTGAGGCATTAAGTTAATTCCAGAACCACCATCCACAATAACTCCTTGAAACTCATGACCTTTAATAGATACTGTTAGTCGAGGGCTCTTGTAATCTGTGAGGGGTGCTTCCCGTACACTTTTATCTTTATGCATAACTGTAGCCTTTGCCACTAAATTGGTTGTGGACATTTCATCAATTATCTGCAAGAGTTGTGACCTGAACTTCCCATCCATCTTTATTAAATAAAAAATAGTAACCTCCTTTTTGTGGACTTGAGTAGTCTCGACACTTCTAGTTCCTTAAGAGCATGAGCTCCGTTTGACTTATCAAACTCCTCATGAGCTCTGTTGAATGCATGTCCAATGGCATCACTCGTACCTATGAAATTTTCTTTTTGCCTTGTGTCTGCACATGTGGTGGCTTTGTTCTCAGACACACCTTTGTCTTTGTTTAATCCATTAATCATTGATTCTTGACCTATTTCCACTTGAGCCTTCCCCTTGCTTCTTGTCTGCACTATAAAAGATTCAATTTCATCTAACTGCACCACCCTGGTAGATGGTGATGGCACCTTGGCTTGATCTACCATCTCTTCTTTGCACACAGAAACCATTTGAATGTAGGGCCCAGATGTAGATGCTTGGTTCTTAGGACAACAATTAGTATAGTGGTGCCTAGCCTCTGGGCAGCTCTTGCAAGGAGGGGCATTTTTTGGGAGAGTGCACCTACTTTGATAGTGCCCACATTCTCCGCATCTGAAACAAATAATTGGCCTCCTTGGCCCATTTCCAAAGTTATCCCTCTATCTAGGGTGATAAGTGTTACCTTGATTGGGTGCAGCTGCCATCACATTTGCTGGTGGTAAGGGTCCTCCTTGTGTCGAGTATGTTGTTGCAGGTATTCCCCTTGATTGACATTCATGGGCGACCAACTTTCTTGCATAATTGGCAAGTCACACTTAACAGAGGACATTCACTTACTATGTGACCTTGCTTGCTACACATGGAACACCAAAGTCCACTTTTGATGCCACCCCCTTTGAGTTCCTACAGCTCCTTTCGTAGCTGAGCCAATTCCTCTGCTTGGGCCTCCTCCTCCTTTTGGAGCTTTATTGCTTCAATCTCCCTTCTCAACTGAGCAACAGCATTCTCCTCCTCTTTGTAGGGATTATTCCTTTTTAAGCCCTCCAGGTCCTTCCTTAGTTGGATCACTAGATCCTCCATTTCTGTGGAATATTGTAGTTGAGAAGAAGTTGCTCCATACTGCTGCCTTATCTGCTCCAGTCTTGTAGTTGTGTTGATTAATTCCTCTATGGAGGCTATAGGCAACACTAATTCTTTGATTTTGCATTGAGTGGCCACTCGAAGTGGCTTAGCTAACCATTTCTTAACAAAAAAATCATGTGGTGGGTCTGGTAATTTAGCCATTAGTGCCTTCGCCCTAGTCATAAACTTTGGGAACTTTTCTCCTGGACCCAATCTCAAATTTTCTAGTTCCTCTATAATGATCTCTGCAGTACTCCCGTGTAGGAATTGATTTTTAAATGCATCTTTCATAAGGTCCCAAGTTGTAAAATGGTTCTCAGCAAATTCACTGAACCATTTATCTGCTAATCCTTCTAATGTGGCAGGGAAGAGTATCAAAAAGGCATCCTCCCTACCCATTAAGCCTCTAGTTTTGCATAGTGCCAAAAATCTTCTAATATGCTCGTCTGGATCTTCCTAAGCTAGGCCTTTGAAAGAAGGAAATTTTATATTTAATCTTGAGAGTAAGGTTTCCACTTCTACCTCTCCCGCCATGGTCCTTATTGATGAAGTTGATGAAAGTGGACTAGAGGATCTTCTAACAGCCTTCCTTCTTTTTTGCTTGCAGGTGACCCTCAATGTTTGGGACCGGGTTGCGGTCATGGGCTGTTCATAATCCTCTTAGAATGAGATAATTGATAGAATATGTACCTCTCATTCCACTGAAGTGGTACCGTCGACACTTGAATATTGCTTCTCCAACTGCAATATATCTTCTCCTATGCTCAAATCTCCTTGGAAGTCCCATAGGGTGTGCCAAATTTTGTTGGGGGATTCTTAGACAAGAAGGGATTTGAGTGTTTGTAGGAGAAAAGGGAAAGGAAAGAAGAGAAAATACACACTGGAAGCCTCTATCAATTGATTACAGTAAGATAAATACAAACTTGAAGCAGAATACAACCAATGCTTCTGTGCAAATTCCCACAGAGTGCTCAATTACAAATCCCAAATACCCAAAGTCTTCTTGCTACCGGCCTCTTCTACACCAGACCTCCACCTGCTTCAAGCTTACCCTTGTGCACACCTTGCACCAAGCTTCAACAAAGGGGGAGGAATGAATACCTTATGTCGGCACGCGCACACTGCAATGAGACCTTGAGATCCTTGGGGGACTAGCTTAGCACTCTCTACACACTTCCTTAGTCACTCTTCATGCACTCTTGCACTTCCACTTCTCTGCGTCGCACTCTGGTGACTCTTGCACTTCTCTCTCTTGCTCCACTTAGACTATGCTCACTCTTGCTTACACTTAGGATGGTCCAAGAATAGTCCTTGCCTTGATTTGAGTGTGTCAATTCACGTACGCTCCTAACTGCAACAGTATCTTGGTGCTCACTTTGATGTCCCAAGATTGTCTTCACGAGTGGCAGCCAACGACTCCCTGTTTTTTCCTGTAGTGACTTTAGACTAAAACCAAAAATCTAATTTGAGGGCCATATTTTCACCTGTGCGTACGTTGCCGCTTCACATACCTTCATATTTTCCTTTTAAGTCCTCACTTTTTCACATAAGAGGGGGTTCACCTGAACCTTCCAAAATACTTTAAAAACACTTTGAACCTTAGGGAAATTAGAGAAAATACCTCTGCAGCCTACAACCCACTTTCTCCAATTTACCCTTTGTGGACAATTAATTGTGCACTACCTGTGCACTTTGACACCTGTACTTTAGCACTTTGACTTTGCACCAATTGACTTTGACCTTGACCTTGTTGACTTTGACTAGTTTGACTTTGACCTTTTGACTTTGACTTGCGCTTGACTTTGACCAATATGACTTTTATGGGCTCAACAGGAGTCAAAGCTATAAGATCACAACAAGTTATCATGTTTACTTGAGAGGAAGGAAAAAGGTTTGGTATAAGCTACCTAAGAAGTCATTTTCTAGGAGGGCTCCTAACTAATAAATCATCACTTGAGATGGTAGTGGATAAGGAAAATATTTCACTTCTTGATAAGGTAGCTCTTGGACATTATGTGTTTCCTCTTGCAATAGTCTAGTGAGAAAACCACTCAAAGAAGATATAGTAGATAGCATACCAAGTGCTACACATGTTCAAGTACATAGTCGAGACATTGATGAAGAGATTTGAAATTTTGGTTCGACATATTAAAGCATGTACTTTGAAAAATGCAACAAGTTACCATGTACACTTAGACTTTCAATTTGTGACACAAGATGCACATGTATCTAGTACTCAAAAGATCATGGAGGCAATCGAATTTGCTTCCCAATAGCTTGAATTTACATTAAAACACATTTTAAGTAGAGCATGACATCATTGGTTGTTTATGGATCAAGTGTCGTGGATGAGGATGATCTTGATTTCCTCTTATATAATTTATAGTGATAGCATGTATCTCCTAGATCATGTGGCCCTTTGCACACTGTTTTAGCTTTGGAACTCAAAGCCACCTCGACACTTATCTACCCAAGAGAGGGACAGAGAGATAGAGAGGGGATCTAAGAAAGAACATCTAAGAGAGAGACAGATGGAGGCACAAAGAGAGAGAGAGAGAGAGAGAGAGACAGAGAGAGAGAGAGAAAAAAAGAGATAGATAGAGATAAAGAGAGAGAGTGAGAGAGAGACAAAGGAATAGAGAGAAAGATATAAAGAGAGAGAGAGGAAATGGACATAGTAAGATATAGCGAAAGAGGGAAATAGACATAGAGAGAGAGAAAGTAAAAATCAACTATTTATTTTTACTTAGTTATTTGATATTCTTCTTCTTTTACGTTTTGGTTGAGTTCCTTAAATTTTATAATAGATTCAAAACATAGAAAGTCAGATAGTGAAATAAATAAATCGTACGAATTATAAATAAAAAGCAAAATAGAGATTTCATTTGATAAAGGGAATTAAAAATTAAAACGATAAAAAATAAATTAAATACAAGAAATAAATTTGAAAATGAAAATAAATTCTCAAGAATTGAAATCAAACAAACAAATTAGAAAACGATGAATAAAAAATAAAAAGAAATTAAGAGGAAGGTAAACAAGTCTATCTTTTTTAAATACTTTGAACTAATAAATGTTTTCTTATTGTTTCTCTCTTGGAGAACTACTTTGAAGTATACTTGATTGAAGCATAAAATACGAAAGCCTTCATGCTAGAGTGGAAGGAGAAGATGTCTTTGACCATCTTTTGTTTTTATTGTACAATAAGAATTTGAACTCGAAAAAGATTCTAGAAAACATGAATTTAATTGTATGGATACTCCACCTATACTTTATCAACCGCCCACCTCAAACGGTTTTGACACACCATGTGTACTCTCTCCAAATTTTTCGATTATGTTTCCACCCTATAATTGTTTATAAAGATAAACTTTTATGAGGCAGTTTTCCCAATTACTCCAGGTGAAAGATGTGCTTCAAATATGGATCATGAAATACATTTCCTAAGTATCCTAAGTCTTCAAGATAGGGCTCAAAATGAAACAAGGATCGAATAGCCTAGTAAATGTTATGGACTGAGAGGCAAATGGTAGACATTAAGATTTGAGGTTGAGCCTATTTATCAAATGAAGCAATGAGAGTTTTTTGTTTTTTATAGGCCGGTCCAAGTAAGAGAGAAACCTCTAAGTATGGATCTAAATGTGACTATCACAATGGCTACTACCAGTGTTGGATCTAGAACAAGGACACCTTAAGATCTCGAACTTGGAATCTTGTATAAGCAGATGAAGAATGTGATTTCCATGCAAGCTTCCCTATCAAAAGAGATGGATAGTTTCCACAACAATTTGTACTCCATGAGTTTCGAGTTCCTAGAATAAGCTAACCTAGTACTATCAAAGTAGATCAAATGCAAAGTGTTATGCAAGGTGGTGATCAACAATTCATGATGCCACAAGTAACCCTACATATGCAATGAATAATGCAATATTTCCCTATACCTCCAATTCAGCTATTCTATGAGAGAAATGTTGTTCCTAATGAGTGATAGAGTACTCTCTGAAAGAGGTGCATATAATATGATTCACAAGAACGCTTATGCTATGCATGTGAAGAGATAAAACAAGCGAAGGTGCTATATAGATATGAGTTTTTGTGACTATAGAGCAAGGTTTCCTTTGCCTTTGAAGTTGGGAAAAGGTGGAACAAAGAAACTATATGAGAATTTGTATGTTACAAATGCTGGAAAATTTATAACTAAGTTAGAACCGCTAGAGCCTATTGAACAAGATATTCAAAGATCTCAATATCAATCTAGATATTCTATTGAAGCATTGGTGAGAGCAACTGATGTGACCATGTAGAAGAATTCCTACAAGTCCCCATTTGATCAAGTTTGTGTATACTCTCTCACATCGCAAACGAGGTATACTTGCATCTCATCTCTTGCCTTTGCCTTAAGCAATGCTCTAGCTATCTCCCAACACTTTATGTATCATGTATTGAAAGCATTTATACATAAGTTGTTGGAAGTATATCTAGATCATATCTATACATATGGAAGACAACAAATTATGCAATTTCCTAAAATGAATTGATTTGTTGTGAAGAACATGAAATATTGAGTGTGCCTTAATCTAGAGAAATGCATCATTATTGTGCAAGGCCGAAGAAGTTGCAAGGCCTGAATTCATTTGTTGTGAAGTGCATGAAATATTGAGTGTGCCTCAATCTAGAGAAATGCATCAAAATTGTGCAAGGCCTAAGAACTTGCAAGGCCTGAGAAGTGCAAGGAAGTTCATGCTCTTATGTTACATTAGATATACTATCAAAAGTTCATTCATTTGTATGCAATCATTCTCAAACCAATGTTTGGGATGCTAAGTAAGTTTGAATGGACTAAACATTATGAGATAGTATTGTATGAGCCTAAAAGTGAGGTGCATTCTATACCAATCTAGAAACCTCTAGACTATAACTAATTCTCCCATGTGCATGAAGATGCATCAATCTATGCCATCAGCAACGTACTTGTACAACCAATTCATATTGGAAACTTGGACTTGTGATTGCTTATACTAGTAGGCTATTGAGTACAATTGAATGCAGTTATAGAACTAACGAAATAGGACTTAAAATGGAGTATGGAGTAAACACTTTTTTCCATTTTATATTTGGTAATAAATTTAAATTCTTTAATTATCACCAAGACCTATTATATTTGTTTGACAAACATTTCTCTTTAGGTAGAGTATTATGATGATTTTTTGTTGCTCTTCAAATTTAACTTTGAAATTTTAATAAAGCATGGAAAGATGCACTTGTGAGCGGATCATTTGATTGATGATCTGTGTGATGATTATTTTTTCAATCTATAAATAGTTCCGAAATGGGAAGTCTTACACATGACACTCATCTTAAGTATTTTCCCAAAGTTTCTAGAACATTTTATATCTGAGCAAAAAACATGTAGTATCGAGAATCAACTAGCATCTTGTTATGTTGCATGCATGATCATGTGAATTGATTTGATATGTCAAGCACATCTAGGTATTTGGGTTGAAATTTCCCTACTGAAAGAACCTTAAAATGTCTATAGAGATGAGGATCATATTGGCCTAGTATGGAAAATAGATAGACACTTATTTGTCGCAATGTGCAAAATGCTAAATCTAGCCTCCTATACATCATGCTACTCTATAGAAATTTATTGTATTGCCCATCTAGAGAAAATATGTAGTTGAATGCCCATGTAACCAAAACTTTTTGAAACATGCCTAGGAGGGAAGAAGAATATAACTTTTTGGTTCATCGAGAGTTGCTGCTTGTCGTTTTCTTCATGATCCACGTAAAGCTGTGTGAGCGACTTTCTGCGGTTACAATTTAATTACAAACGCAACATCTATCCTCTCATTTCATCATTGCTCCATATTTAGCCAAGTCAAAGGTACACTACAGTCTAGCGCTTTCATCTCTACCCATAAATTTTGAAAAGCTTTTGATTGTAGTTATTGTTATTTTCTCTTTCACAGGTCGCTTGTAGTTTTGGTCATTTTTTTTAAATAAAGGAAATTCGGCCTTAGCCTACTCTCCCGGACTTGAATTAAATAAAGGAAAAATACAAAAGAAGGGGACTAGTGCCCACGGGATCCCCCAAACCCCACAGAGTGGGGGAAGCTTTTATAGAGTGTAGGTGGCTTTACAAGAATAGGGTTAATCACCCACTCATCACCCTCATGCACGGCCCACATGGGTGAAGTGTGTTCTTGATCAAACAGAAAACTTGATGACTCCTAAAAAGAAAAAAGGGGGGTTTCTTACAATTAGTGATCCTTTTGCCAAGGAGGAACAATGAATACTCAAACGACCAGAGTTTCGAGCATTTTGGAGATTCATAGCATGACCACTCGCTTCTCCTAGTAGAGCTAGCTTCCAACTAATATATTTATGATGACTAATTTCATTTCGAAGATCTGCCATAGCCTTTGGGTTAGGCCTTGCAAGGCTTACATGGAGTTCTAGAGGAGCTTGATGAACCTCGCATCCCCATCATGTGGAGCCAACTTGGTTTTAAGCTTATTGTTGACATACTGTAGCTCTTTGTGATGTTTGAAGGGGCGAGTTTTCTTACAATTAGCAATTCTTATGCCGAGAAGCAAAAGGTACTTCTCGATCGACCGCTCCTTGGGGGTATTGCCAAAGTTTTGAGGACATCTTTGTCGCCAAAACTTCCAAAGAATCTCCCCCCTAATCGCATTCCACAACGCCGCAAAGCAACCAACCGCTTCACCAATGAGGGCTTGCTTCCAATTGATTTGTTCTTGGAGTCCCAAAGAACGACCAAGGACCCTCCATAACCGAAGGGAAGCAAAGAACAGGTGACCAATATCCTCTTTGCTACGGCAACATCTCTTGCACCAAGGTGGAACCCCAAAGATCTTGTTAGCTTTAGCATTGGTCCATATTCCACGGTGTAGGATTTGCCATAAGAGAACCGACTTTTTGTTTTCAATGAGAGGATGCTAGATAGACATAAATTTCATATCCCATCAAAGTCGCATCCAGTTGAGACACCATTTCTTATTGAGACTGATGTGAATGTCATTGTAAGCCTCGACATATGGAAGCTTGGAGAGGTGATTACCCTTATACCATTTAAGGCACATTGGGTTCGGAGAGTCTTGTCCCATAAGTAGTCGGATTTTAGATCGGCCCCAAGTGTGGCGTCTACTCAGTAAAACATTCCATTCCTCGTATGTGACCACAGTAGTAGGGTCAAGGTCCTCAAAGTCCACCCATCTATTCCTGTCATGTTTCCTGAGGTACTTCCATTGTTTGAATCCCTTATTCCAAAGTCTCTTGGCACTCAAGACATTCCAAGGCTCCACGTTTCTCATGCCTTGGATCGGGAACCAAATAGAGTTGTTTTGTCTTAATCCTATAGCCCACTTCCAATCTTCATTGATTCTGATGTGCGGTTTTAATGTGTTCCAACTCATCCACAATGATCTAACCAGGATCGATCCTTTGGGTGAGACCCAAATCGGAGAGAATAGGAGGGTGAGGATGTCAAAGTTTTTCCATCCAGGGTAGCGTACCAAAGTAATTGCATTTGTGTTTCTGAAAATTAATGTGGCCCAAGAGGAATCTCTATTGCACCACACCCTAATCATCCATTTAGCCGCAAGTTTATTGGCCATGCTACCAATGTCCACTATATACGATCCTTATTTTTCATGTTGCAAAAACTTCCAGATCAAGCAAAAAGCGTATAATGAGCAAGCATGGTTGCGCACGGGGCTTGAACCCCTGACGCCCTAAAATACACTTGCTGGACTATCCACGAGCGTAGTCACTTAGGTTGAGTAAACCAAAGACCAACTTTTCTATAGTTCCAGATTCTAGAACAAACGCAGATCAACAAAGATAAAAAAGGGAGAGTATTTGCAGCTCGTAAGCCGGTTTCGAATGCCAGATGTCCCAAAAAGAGAATTCTGCTCTATCCAATACAACGAACCATTTGTGACTTCTTTGATTATGTAGATTAATCATATTGACACCCATGATGTATCTACAAAGACAGACATCCGCAGTAGCTCGCATGCGGATCTTGAACCTATGACATCCAGAAATAGAGGCCTCTGTTCTATCCATTGTGTGTGATCAAGAATTATGAGTACAAGATTCTTGAAGCTAACAAGGATGGTGAATAGCTCCTAGCAAGGATTAGATGATGGACAAAGCTATGATCAAAGCTAAGTATTTTCCTGTTTCTACTTGGCTTTTAATGCTTGATTTATCTTGATTTCGTTATTCTACACTTAATCCTATATGCACATTGAAATAGCCCAGATTTCAATCAATTAAGTCTAGATTAGGATAATGAAAAAATCCACTTCTCATTCCATGCATTAGTTTGCATTAAGGAAATACTTGATATAATAAAAAGGATCCTTGTGCATGAAAGAATGTATTTTGGTAGTTTAATTCTATATTTCCTTTCCATTGAGTCAGCTTTTTATTGCACCATGAGGATATGTTTTTATATCATAGTGCATTAGGACAAAGGAAAGGATATACATGCATCAAGATTCCATGATATACATTCTTAGTACAAGAAAAGTCATGCATCAAGCTCATGTATGATTGTTGCATTATTTTTTGGGCATGCAAAGAACATGCATGCATACACATGTGAGCATATGGATTTGCATGTAGGCACATGCATTTGCATGATAGAACTGGATGCTATTTGCAAGTAGATATGAAAATGTACTATCTTAGTACTTAGCCTACTTTATAAAGCTCACGGCTTAACATTAGGGAAGACAGAGGACTAGTTAGTTCCAAAGACATGCTAGTTCTAGTTTGCACCTCAAGTAATTAGTCGATTCCTTCCCAAGTTGATACTCTGTTATCAAAGATAAATACTTAATGACGATTAAGTATGTTTGATGTCTTACGAGGTATAAGTAGGCACTAGGAGAAAGTTAAGTATTAAATTTGCTTGATGACCAAGAAAATTTATTTACTTGTAAACGTTTTGCGATGTATGATGACTCTTAAGTCCTGGATGTACTTAGGGAGTCATGAAGATAAGCTTATAATGATTAATCTAAATATAGGTGATATTTAGAAAGTCATGCGGATAAGCTTTAGTTGATTATTTACGTAATTTATGTAGCTTCTCAAGCATCCCAAGGTTGGATGATAACTTCAGCTATATTTCCAAGTTCCATGAGAACTCTTTTATTCCATGGAATTCAACAACCAAATCGATGAACTTAAATACAAATTGAACTTTGAAGTTCGATAGATTTTTGTTTTGTTCATGTTTTGCATCTCTCGTAATGATGCAAAGGGCCATGAAAACAGGGAAACTTTGGAAGCATTCTTCTATTTAGAAGATTTCAAAAGTTCTAAGAAGTTTCTTTGTGGTTTCAAGATTCGTATCTTACGATGAAACCGCGGTAAGTGACTTTTAGGAATTCAGATATCTCCTAAGAGAGAAATACTAAAATGAAATAGTCAAGCCTTCTATTCCACACGTGAGATCATTCTCCTACCATGTTCGAGATGAATTTATTTTTGAGAAGGCAGACGTTCCAAGTAGAGGATCTCACTTGATTCATGAACTCTTCCCAAAATACACATAAATTCATAATATATGATAGGACCAAGGAATGATGATGTTCTAATAAAAGGTGTATAAAGAGATAAGCCATTGGAAAAATGATAGCTTAGACCTCTTGTTAAGCACATCTTTCCAAAAAGGACATACCCATCAATCAGGATAGAAATTGATGGATTGGATACATAAGAGCAAAACATCTACTAGCTATGGATGTTTTACCGAAAGATGAAGAAGGCAAAACCTCTTTAGGATATAGATGTTTTGCGAAGATATAAAGTATGCTTGCTTTTGTTTAAGCTAATTCGAGCTTAAAGAAGAAACCCAAGTCAAATTAATCTTTGGGAATCAAGATATTTTCCTAAAAGATACGTCAACGTAATCTTTGGGAATTAAGCTATTTCCTAAAGATAAGACAATAAAATGAAATATTCTAGTTAACAATTTCATTGGTAAAAAAAAAAAAATAAAAAAAGAAATATCTTTCGGACAAGCAAAAAAGCTTTAAGTCTTGGTCTTGTCCAAAAGTCAAGAATTTCTTTTCAAGATCATTATAGTAAACAAAACGATTCTCAGATGAATCGTTGCCTTAGTATTACTTGATTCCTTGGCAGGAATCTAAAGTTCTTGAAAGAAAAATCTCCCTAGATGTGAGACTGAAATCTTTCAGGTAAGTTGATAGTAAGTAGTTCCTCGTAATTCTGAAACCTTTGGTATCAGTACTTAAGTCCAAATAGTGATATAACCTAAAGGTATATCAAAGATTCTTAGCTTTGGAATCTAAGAGGCATCAATGTATGCTTGGACTGAAGTTTAGGAAAAGATCTCTAAAAAACCTCCCGAATAAGCAAAGAAGCTTTTTGATAGTTCAGGAGATCTTAATTATCAAGAATTATTCTTTATTTTAGTCGCAAGATCTACTAGACTTGATCAAGATTAGCCATGATTGTCCAAGTTTGTGCGATTGGAACTACTTTGTAGATTGCCCAAGTATTGGCAATAAAATTCCTCTTGAGAATTATTCACTCAGGTTCCATTCATCCAATGGAAAATTGTGAAAAGAGTAAGCTGTTCCAAGTCTGAACAGAGTGAAGGAATTCCAAGAATGTAGTCTACAACCATGAAGATGGTACTTAAGTCTATGAAAGGTAAAACATAAATGTCTGCCTATTTTTACGAGAATTTTAGTAAAAATCGAGAGAGCATGAGTGAATGCTTAGACTTAAGCAGTAGAGAGATTCCTGTAAAAGTCTCGGCTGAGATAGATATCTAAAGCATTCAGTAAAGAAGGAATCTAAAGACAAGAAGTTAAAAAACTCTTATCACTACGAATTGGTCAAGGGTAAATCAATAGAGCTTGAAAACCCTAGCAAAGAAGGATGGATGTTCCATCAAAGTTTTTCAAGTTCCCGAAGAAGAGCACAAGAGTGTGAAAGGATCATGTGAAGGGATCAAAACCTAGAAAATCAAGTTAGAGTTAATGCCTAAAACTTAAAAATTTTCGAAAAGAAATAAAGCAAGAAGGTTCTCTATCAACAGATGTTTATACGTTAGGATAATATTCACTCACACGTCAATGTGAATATAAAATAGGGTGGTATGGGACACCAGATTTTTATACTGAGATTGATGTAGGAAAGATGGTATGGGACATTGGACCATGAGTTGATGATTATCTTTTAGTCCTAGTTTGGATCTTGAAGTTAGGTTTAATCCTCAAAGGAATTAAGACTTCAAAGAAGGAGTTTAATTCAAGAGGGATGAAAATAGTATCTCAAGATACTTCAAGATCAAGGAAAAAGAAGATATAAAGTAAGTAACTTCCAAGATCTTCTTGAAACACTTCAAGACAAAGTGTTGTTAAATCGAAAATATTTCATAAATTTTCAAAAAAAGTTGGACTTTGATTTTGAGTTGATCTTTTCAATCAAGGATTTGATTGGCTAAGTCAAGCATCAAGTTCCTAGTGTAACTTGGTAAATTCACTCTTTAGACTCAAAGAAATGCACAAGAATTGCATTCCTAGTAAGAAGTCAAAAAGACTGAATGTGACATGAACTTAGTCTCAAGTGAAGCATTATTTGAATACAAAACTCATCAACAGAACCTCAGTGGGTCCACACACTGATGTTGGTTACCACACTAGTATCTTGTGGTCCGATGATGTTTTTCGATTTGCATTGAATTTTTTGAGAATCCAACTTATTTCTCTTAAAGATAGAGAAAATGCTTCAATACCCTGGTGAAATAGATATTTGAGAAGTTAAAGTCCTGAGTCATTGAGACTTTGACTCATAGCAAGTTTATGTATCCTCGAAGTTTGTATTGGTTGAACAGAGTTTTAGTTCTTTCTTTCCGCTTTTCGAATCTTTTGGATTTGACTCAGACATGGTATCTGATTGTTTTCATAAAAGTCAAGGATTAGCTAGATAGAACTAGGTAACTAAATTAAACATCCTAGATAGATGTTATGTGAAAGAATATTACTATTGGATAGGAGTTAACCATTGTACAAACATCCAAGTTAGATGTTTAGGACAACCAAACTTCAAGTTACCCAAAACAAATTTAATGGAATCAAGAGTTCTCAAAGTCTTATAAAGGATAGAAATATCGCCGTCATAAATAAGTCCATGCATCAATCATGCCCAGAAATGGACAAGTGAGTTGAATCCACCCAGTTCACATGTTTGTGCCTAGATCACACATTGAGAAACAGTGAATTGGCCAGGGATGTTTTTAGATCCACCCTTATTATTCATTTACTCTGTACTTTGACTAATTTATCAAAGTGCAAAGTGAGATGGTGTTTATGAATCATTTGGCCAAGGATGCCACCATAGAGATGAGACATGTTCTTCGAGTTCTAGAACATGACCATGTTCTTCCAGTTTTAGAACATGAGACTCGAGGGTTGCCTATAGTAGATATATAGCTCTATTTTCGAGGACGAAAATATTTTCCAAGGGGGGAAGAATGTAATAAAGTAAGTTTATGATCTAGGGGTCCGACCAGTTCAGATAGATCTGAAATCAGAGATTGTTTGGTCATCCATGTGTATGACCAAAGATCTCGAGTTTAGACTGACTAGGAAGTCTTGTGCTCTTGTGAACAAGTAATCCACTTAGCTTAGTGGTTAAGTCTCAAGGATGTGAAGGAGGAGGTCTTGGGTTCAATTCCCATGGGGGACATGGGGAGAGTATTTTTCCCAAAGAGATCTGGAGCCTTCTAGAAGCATCCACTTGAGTTAACTCGAGTTGATTGGAACACATGACACACATGCAGTTACATGGCTGAGACATGGCTGGCTAGTATCCACCTGCCCAAGAAGGCAGTCCCCTGGAGAGCTCTATATATAGAGGCATTTGGTTGGGAGGAGAGTCATCTCTCTAGCATGTGGTGGTCATAATTCCTAGTTTGTCGCAACGTCAATCATTGCACTAAATTATGCATCCTCCCAAATCTTCTTGGTCATGGGTCACTTCTGCGTGTATCATTTGAATGTGCATAGAGGAGGTACTGGGCTATCCAATAAAATAGTAAATATGCACTTCCAATACTTCGCCTACTCAAGGAAGGTTCTCCTTAGGGAAGTATACCCTTTAACACTTAGTGAAGGACAAAATCACTCCTTAGTTCACATAGAAGATTACAATATAGGCAAAAGAACTGCTCTAAAAGTTAATGCTCTGGGCTAACGTGCCATTCCAAGACTAGTAAGAATCAATACAAGATATCCATCCAAATCATACAATGAACACAACTAGATGCAAAGTGGCACTGAGCAGTACAAAGTATGAAGACTTGCTCTAAAGAATAGAGCACAAAAAATACCATTGAGTCACACTGAATGACAAAACCAAGCCACTTTCTTCACACTATAGTGCTATTAGCCCTCCACTAGGAAGCCCACGCGCTGTATCCTCACCATAGAGTGACTTCCTACAGTAGGCTTGTAGCCACATAGTGTCAAGAGAGGACCCAAAGAAATGCCGGAATAAGCCCCGTATGTGTATGTGTATCCCAATGAGTACTAGTCCATTGCTTTTATAGACTCCAATAGGCCAAGAGGGCCTTTCCGATTCCTCACGTCCACTGATCATGTGCCAATTGATTGCCCCGAAATTGGAGGGGTAGATCAAATATGCGATCAATTTTGAATTGGATCCTCCAAAATAGGCAGTCGTCATGAATGGTTGGTGGCAACAATCATTTCTCTACTTTCACTTTTACCACTTACACTTTTAGTGTCACTTTTGCATGCCAGCTAAGATCCTCATTCTGTGCTACCCATGGGATTGTAATGCCCCCTCAGAACTCCTACCTTCCTTGAGCAATCTTTGTAGAATTCCCCTACCTGCTTAGTGGTAATGAAAGATCCATAAAAGGCAATGCCCTTGTAAAGAAAAGCAAAATCGCTAACTCCAAGATCTAGAGATTACAATACAGACAAACTTCATGGGCACTGTGAATGCTCTTCATGGGGCTCTTCCTCTCCTCAAGGACCATAGCCGCACCAAACCAGTGTCCATTGTTATAACTGCTTCTCGATCTACTATAGGCAAATGAAGAAGTTCTCCATCATGCATGGTGTGATGAGCATCTACAATGGTAGTATCAATAGTCACACACTCTGGACTTGGTGTCATAACCTTGTCTATAGGTGTAGACTCTGGGGGCTTGTTGTTCCTGGTAACAATAACTGAGCTGGTTCGAAGTTCCCGCATCTTTTTGGCTACTATAAACACTGAATCTGAAGGCAAATTTTTCATGAAGTACATCCTCACAAACTTCTGCAGATAGTGTGTTACCCCATTGTCGCTCCACACCTTAGCAATGGCATCATATAGGCATTTTGTGATGTCTAGAAGTGCAATGACTTCTCCATTCTCAACAATAGGAACATGCTGAAACTTTCCTTGAACCATTTTTCTGAAGGGCATCCACCGCCAGTGTTTCATTCGTGACAAAATGAGGGTTCTTTCTCATGACTTTGGACTGCGTGTTGCCATACGCCGACAAGCATCTAGCACTGTTGTCCCTTTAGGGATTGTTAATGCCTTTGATAATCTCAATCTCTTTACTGTCCTCTCACTTGTTGTTGACTACCGAGAGCTGCTGAGGTGGGTTAGCCGACGGCGGGCAGAACCAGAGGAGGGGGTGGCGGGCAGAGAGGCGAGAGGGCTGTTGGGGAGGGAGCTGCAGGAGGAGAGGGAAAGAGAGAGAGAGAGAGGGATAGGATGGCAGGTGGGGAGAGGAGGGGGCTGCCGGTGATGGAGCTGCACGAGGAGAGGGAGAAAGGGAGAGAGAGAGAGAGGGAAGGAGGGAGAGAGAGAGAGAGGGAGGGAGGGAGAGAGAGAGAGAGAGAGAGAGAGAGAGAGAGAGAGAGAGAGAGAGAGAGAGAGAGAGAGAGAGAGAGAGAGAGAGAGAAAGGGAGGAGCCTGCGGTGAGTGCGGGTGGGAAGAGGAGGCGATGGCAGGTGGGGAGAGGAGGGGTCTGCGGGGGAGGGGGTTGTGGGAGGGGTGAGAGAGAGAGAGAGGAGAGAATGAGACAGGGAAAGGGAGGGGCTTGCGGGGAGTGTGGGTGGGAAGAGGAGGGGATGGCAGGTGGGGAGAGGACGTCTGTGCGGGGGAGGGGGCTACCGGAGGGGAGGGAGAGAGAGACAGAGACAGACAGAGAGAGAGAGAGAGAGAGAGAGCGATGGCGGGTGGGGTGAGGAGGGGGCCGCGGCGGAGGGAGCTGCGGGAGGAGAGGGAGAGAGAGGGAGGGAGGGGAGAGAGAGAGAGAGAGAGAGAGAGAGAGAGAGAGAGAGAGAGAGAGAGAGAGAGAGAGAGAGAGAGGGAGAGAAAGGGAGAAAGGGATGGGATGGCGGGTGGGGAGAGGAGCGGGCCACGGGGGAAGGAGCTGCAGGAGGAGAGGGAGAGAGGGAGAGAGAGAGAGAGAGAGAGAGAGAGAGAGAGAGAGGGAGGGAGGGAGAGAGAGAGAGAGAGAGAGAGAGAGAGAGAGAGAGAGGGAGGGGCCTACAGGGAGTGTGGGTGGGAAGAGGAGGGGATAGCGGGTGGGGAGAGGAGGGGTCTGCGGGGGAGGGATCTGTGGGAGGGGAGGGAGAGTGAGGGAGAGAGAGAGAGAGAGAGAGAGAGAGAGAGAGAGAGAAGAGAAAGAGAGAGAGAGAAAGGGAGGGAGAGAAAAGGAGGGGCCTACAAGGAGTGTGGGTGGGAAGAGGAGGGGATGGCGGGTGGGGAGAGGAGGGGTCTGCGATGGAGGGGGTTGCGGGAGGGGTGAGACAGAGAGAGAGAAAGAGAGAGAGAGAGAGAGAGAGAGAGACAGAGAGAGAGAGAGAGAGACAGAGAGAGAGAGAGAGAGAGAGAGAGAGAGAGAGAGAGAGAGAGATGGCAGGTGGGGTGATGAGGGGGCCACGGGGGAGGGAGCTACAGGAGGAGAGGAAGAGAGGGAGAGAGAGAGGGAGGGAGGAAGAGAGAGAGAGAGAGAGAGAGAGACAGAGAGACACAAAGAGAGAGAGAGAGAAAGGGAGGGGCATGCGGGGAGTGTGAGTGGGAAGAGGAGGGGATGGTAGGTGGGGAGAGGAGGGGTCTGCGGGGGAAGGGGCTGCAGGAGGGGAGGGAGGGAGGGAGGGAGAGAGAGAGAGAGAGAGAGAGAGAGAGAGAGAGAGAGAAGAGAGAAACAGAGAAAGAAAGGGAGGGGCCTATGGGGAGTGTGGGTGGGAAGATGAGGGGATGACGGGTGGGGAGAGGAGGGGTCTGTGGGGGGGGGTTGCGGGAGGGGAGGGAGAGAGAGAGAGAGAGAGAGAGAGAGAGAGAGAGAGAGAGAGAGAGAGAGAGAGAGAGCAATGGCAGGCCACACTACAGACCCCTACATCAAGCCTTTGCACCGTCCTAGTGCAAATTTCCTTCATTCGCTTATTGAATGGACCAAAAATAAGCTGTAAACACTGAATGAAATGTGGTATGTACAGTGGATGAAGTTCTTCCAATTTGACTTAATTCAGGTAATTCTTGACTCTGGAGATATTAACCTGGGGAATCCTCTTACCCTTGAAATCCTGCAGATGCACTGCTCCATGTGGTAATACCTTTATCACTCTGTATGGTCCTATCCATTTGGGTGCCAATTTGGTTGAAACTGCTCGAATTTGATGCACCAAAACCAAGGATCCTTCTTGTACTTCATTGGTCCTAACATACCTGTCGTGCAGTCTTTTGCGCTTTCCTTTTTTACCTGAAGTTTTTGCATTGCTCCTTCTCTGTATTCTTTGAATGCCACCAGTCTTCTAATTGGAGGTTCAATTCCAATGGTTTTGGCTCCAAGTTCTCTTTTGATAATAAATTCGAATGGTGCTAATGCCTCTTTTCCATATACTAAGCGGAATGGACTCTCACCAGTGGTTCCCCTCTTTGTAGTTTTGAAAGCCCAAATTGCACCGATCAATGCTTGTGGCCAAAAGCTTTGATGATCAAAAGATAATTTGCGTAGCAACCCGATAAAAATCTTATTGGAGCTCTCTGCTTGGCCATTTTCCCTTGGATAGTAGGCACAAGATTTTTTATGGAAGACCTTGTACCTGTCAAATATAAATTGGAGCAATTGATTCATAAAATGTGTCCCCTATCACTGCTGATTTCCAGTGGGCAACCAAATCTTGAGAAAATATGTTTATACAAAAACTTAGCTACTGTGCAGTCCACAATAGCTTTAGCATCTATCCATTTAGTTGCATAACATGTGGCCATCAAAATATACTTCTTACCCCCAGGGTGACCAGTTGGACTAATAGGTCCTATGAAATCAAGACCCCATCGTTCAAATGGGAGCCATCCTATAGATATGACCAATGGTTGGAAATTCAATCTCGTGGGTGTAGGAGCACATCTCTGGGAAATGTGGCATTCTTTAGCAATCTTGATCGCATCCTTGTAAATATGAGGCCACCATAGTCCTTTGTGGATTATTCTGTGAGCCAATTCTTCCCCCTTTAGATGCCCTTCACTATGTGCAGCCTCTAGCAAAAGATTTACCTCCTCTGGATAAACACACTTTCTCAAGATACCATCCTGACAGTATCTATATAAATTTCCACTTATAAGTGAGTACGCTTTGGTTTTAAGGAGCAATCTTCTCTTTTCTATAGGTGTCAAGTGTTTTGAGAGTTTTCAAGTAG
Organism: Ceratopteris richardii; assembly: GCA_020310875.1. Lineage (NCBI taxonomy): Eukaryota > Viridiplantae > Streptophyta > Polypodiopsida > Polypodiales > Pteridaceae > Ceratopteris > Ceratopteris richardii. Next base: position 110,745,353 of record CM035437.1, on the reverse strand, counting down.
TGAGAAAATGGAGAATTCTATCATACCAATCAGTTTGAGTTGCTACTAAGAAGAGATTACTATCCACCAATTCATCATTAATACATGTTGCCTTCTCGCTCATTGCGGTCCTGGATACTTGATATGCCATGTAGTGCTCTCTTCCTAGCTTAATATGAATATCAAAGTTGAATTCTTAAAATAAGATTAACCATCTCCAACCCTTCGAGGTAATCTAGGCTTGTTAATCAAGTACTTCAAGGGTTGATGGTCAGATATGACTATAAAATGTACACAAGAAGGTAATGCCAAAACTTTTGAAGAGCAAATACAATAGCCAAACCTTCCCTTTTGATCGTATTGTAGTTCCTTTTTGCCTTGGTGAGTAATCTGCTGGCATAGGAGATAGGTCTATCAACCTTGTGTGATGATGGTTGAGCTAGAACTGCACCAACAACATGCAGACTGGCATCTGTATGCCCATGAAACTATAATGACCAGTTAGGAACACTTAAAAGTGGAGCAGTACATAACCTCAATTTTAGTTCACAAAATGCTTTCTCAACTTCAGCACTCCATGAGAAAGGGACCTTTTTACTGGTAAGCCTTGATAATGGCTTAGCTATTCTGAATACATTCGTATAAATATGCTATGGTATCCTGCATGGCCTAAAAAGATTTTCACTTCCTTTGAGATTTGTGGAATAGGCATGGAAAGGATAGTACTAACCTTTGCACGATCCAGTGTTATCCCTTCACCAGATACTATGTGACCAAGAAGAGTGCCCTTAGTGACCAAGAAGTGACATTTAACAAGATTTAACTTCAAGCCTGTTCTCAGATATTTCTCAAAGATTTCCTTTAGATTTTCCAAATGGTCATGGAAATGTTGAACTGCTGCTGTTCTATCTGTGCCTAAAAACACTGAAAAGTCATCCATGAAAATGCGTAGAAAGGTTGTCAACCATTTGCCCAATATTAGATACATTGTTCTATTAAATGAAGCTGGTGCATTCTTCAAACCAAAAGCCATGCGGGTATAGACATAAGTGCCCCATGGAGTATTGAAGGTTGGTTTGTCCCTATCATCAGGATGGATCACTATCTGATTGTAGCCACTAAACCAATCCAGGAAGCTATACAAAGTGTGACCGGCTACTTCCTCAAGTACTTGCTCTGTGAAGGGGTGAGGAAATCCATCTTGAACAATTACTTTATTCAAGGCACGAAAATCAACACACACTCTTATTTTTCCACTATTTTTCTTGGGTAGAATAACCATAGAAGAAAGCCACCTTGAATGTTCTACTGAAACAATTATACCCGCTTCTTCTAGTTTTGTAATTTCCAATTTTACCACCTCTTCATACTTTGGATTGAATCCATATGGCCTACTTCTTGTAGGCGCGGCTCCCTCAACTAAGGGTACTCGGTGTAATCCAAGCTCCTCTGGTATCCCTGTTAGATCTTTGTAGGACCATGGGAATAATTTTTGTAAGCAGAAAGTAAAGAAGTTACCTTATGTAGTAAAGGGGGATAATGCCATAGCCAAGAGGCCAAGTGGACTACTTGAGGGTTCTCTTCATCCCCTAGATTTACTTCTTGAACCACTGTTTCAGGACTGGTCTTGCTTGAGAATCATCTCCACTGCATGCAAGAGTGGAATTTAGCTTATATTCTACAATATGTTCCTTGGTCCATCCTTGAGGTATATCCAAAAAGAGGAGATTTTCTCTACATTCAAGCTCATAAGTTTCCTTCCCTGATACTTCTATATTTGTTGCCCCTTCCAAGTTTGTATTCTCCTGCAAACTCTCATTCTCCAACCCCTTTTGAACTTCATGGCCTTTTCCTGCAACTCCTTCATCTGGAACTTCTTCCTCTATTTCATTGATTTCCACTGTGCAACACTTTGTACTTTCTATCCTGAGTGTCCACAGTATACCTAGTAGTTTTCCCTGAGTCGAATCCTTCTTCCAAATGTAGTTACAGTTGGGTATTGGTGTTTGTTGAAATCCACAGTTTATTTTTCCCCCAATCTTGCAAAGCTTTTCCTTGCCTCAGCCAAGGTCTCCCCAAGAGTAAAGGGTAAGAAGTCTCTTGTGGAAGTGCAATAACAACGAAATCTAGAACAAAGTGACAACCCTGTACTATCATTAGTACCTTTTCAATAATGCCAACTGGCGCAACTCGATGTTCATATGCTAGGGTAACTGTGAATGGTGCCATCTTGGTGGTTTCAAATTCAGTTTCCTCATTGTGAAATCTGGCATCAAATTAATGCCAGAGCCTCCATCTATAATCACACCTATGGGAAATTCATCCTTTATAAGAACAGATAACCTTGAGATTTGGTAGTCTGCTAGGGGTGGAGGGGCAAAATTAACCATGAAACCATCTATCCTAGGTGGTTGGCTCAAGTAAGCAAAGTGTACAATCTTTAATAAGTCACTTCTTATTTTCGAATCCATCTTTATGAGTTCGTACATACTAACCTTGTGATGAATACCTTTCAAGATCTGCTCAATATTTACCTCATGTGTGTCTTCTTGCAGACTTGTTGGTTGGTCTCTTAGTGAAGTAGCCATCCTTTCATAAGCTCCTTCAATATTTGCCTAGCCCTTCCACCCAACCTTCTTTTCCTCTACTTTATCCTGGAGTCCTTCTTGTTCCTCTCTACGGGTTTCTGCCACTTGTCTGGCTCTAGTCATCATGGGCATTGAAGAAGATGAAACAACATAAGACTGAGTGGTCATGCCTTCCACTTGTGGGGAGACTACAATCATGTGAATTGGAGTGGAGCGGCTTCTTGGGCAATCTTTGGTATAGTGATCCTTGGCCTCTGGACAATGCTAACAAGGAGGTGCATCTTCTAGAAGGGAACACCTATTTTACGTATGGCCATACTCACCACAGCGATAACACATCAATGGCCTATTATATCTAGGCTTCGTTGTACGATTCTCCTCTCTATTAGGTGCATTTGAAGTACTAGCATAATATGAATCCAGAGCTTGAGGGTTACCTCGTTGTTGTGTACCCTTGAGGTAGTAACAGTCTCTAGCTTCATGGCCGTCCTTCCCACAAAGTTGATACCTTACCCTGTTAGGACAATTAGCATTGGAATGTCAAAGCTGGGCAAAGCTGGGCTACTTCATCATCAATGCAACATAACGGTGGAAAGACTTTCTCTTCTTGGTGATTTTGTTGCATTCTCAATGCCTCCAGTTCTTTCCTAAATTGCCCAATAGGGTCTAGTTTTGCAGCATAATTTGGTTGTGTATCCCCTTCAGAATGTTGCCTAGCTTCGTCAATGCATGATGCTGTTGCAACAAAATCATTGAGGGTTGCATCCAATCTAACAGACTCACATAGCTTCTGCTGAGATGACCTGGGTAGACCCTTTTCTATCCTTTTTTTAACTAAGAAATCACTTGGAGCATATGGCAGACGTGCAACAAGTGCTTTTGTCCTAGTGTGAAGTTCATGAAAGGATTTACCTGATCTTAGCCTTAGGTTCTCTAGTTGATCTAGAGCTCTTTCCGAGGAGTCACTTGGTCGAAATGTCTGTGAGAACGCCGTCTTTAGAGCCTCCCATGTAGCAAAATGGCCATCTGCATATTGACTGTACCATTTGTCAGCAAGGCCTTCCAATGTGGATGGGAAGAGTATAAGCATTGCATCCTCTCTATTCTGCAGACCTCGTCCACGGCATAGGGAGATGAGTCTCCTCACATGATCATCAGCATCCTCCTAAGCTTGTCCCATAAAGGTGGGGAACTTGATATTGAGTCTAGAGAGTAAGTGAGAGAGATCCTCCATTGCCATTGGTGTTTCCTCTGACATATCTGAGGAGAATTCCAATGTTCTCCTATGCTTTTCCTTTGACAATGGTGTCGCACCCAAATCAATAGATAAATTCAAGGAGGATAGAGGGGGAGCTAGGTTTAGTATTCGAAAGTAAAGATCATTTTTTAAGGATCCTCTGTACACGAAGAGGCTCCTTATCTACACGAGTATGGTCATGTACCTTCTTGCAAGATGCAATAGGAAAAAAATAATGGAAAAGGACTATTTACTATGATCAAGGCCTCTCACAGAAATGCAAGTGTCCCACCGGGCGTGCCAAACTGTAGAGGAGGTACTAGGGTATCCAAAAAAATAGTAAATACACTTTTCCAGTACTTAGCCTACTCAAGGGAGGTTCTCCTTAGGGAAGTATACCCTTTAACACTTGTGTGAGCAGGCAGATCACAATAATTGTACAGTAACGTAGACACTCAGGAAGAAGGTCAATGACAATGGTAATAGTAAAGGACGAAACTACTCCTTAGTTCACATAGATGATTACAATATAGGCAAAAGAAATGCTCTAAAAGTTAATGCCCTAGGCTAACATGCCATTCCACGACTAGTTAGAATTAATACAAGATATCCATCCAGTTCATACAATGAACACAGCTAGATGCAAATGGGCACTGAGCAGTACAAAGTATGAAGACTTTCTCTAAAGGAAAGAGCACAAAAAATACCACTAACTCATAGTGAATGACTAAACCAAGCCACTTTCTTCACAATATAGTGCTATTAGCCCTCCACTAGGAAGACCACGCTCTGTATCCTCACCATAGAGTGACTTCCTACAGTAGGCTTGTAGCCACAGAGTGCCAAGAGAGGACCCAAAGAAATGCCGGAATAAGCCCCGTACGTGTATATGTATCCCAATGAGTACTAGTCCATTGCTTTTATAGACTCCAATAGGCCAAGAGGGCCTTGCCGATTCTTCACGTCCACTGATCATGCACCGATTGATTGCCCCAAAATTGAAGGGATAGACCACATATGCCACCAGTTTTGAATTGGATCCTCCAAAATAGGTAGTCCTCATGAATGGTTGGCGGCAACAGTAATTTCTCTACTTTCACTTTTACCGCTTACACTTTTAGTGTCACTTTTGCATGCCAGCTGATATCCTCATTTTGTGTTTCCTGTGGGAGTGTAATGCCCCTCAGAACTCCTACCTTCCTTGAGCAATCTTTGCAGAATTCCCCTACTTGCTAAGTGGTGATGAAAGATCCATCAAAGGCAATGCCCTTTTAAACAAAACCAAGATCGCTAACTCCAAGATCTGGAGATTACAATACAGACAAACTTCATGGGCACTGCGAATGCTCTTCATGGGGCTCTTCCTCTCCTCAAGGACCATAGACGCACCAAACGAGTGTCCATTTTTATAACTGCTTCTCGATCTACTATAGGCAAACGAAGAAATTTTCCATCATGCATGGTGACGAGCATCTACAATGGTAGTCTCAATAGTCGCACACTCTGGACTTGGTGTCATAACCTTGTCTACAGGTGTAGGCTGTAGGGAAAGATTTTGAGCTATAACTCTCATCAAAATGTCCTCAGATGTGATAATCCCCAAGGGCTTGTTGTTCTTGGTAACAATAACTGAGCTGGTTCGAAGTTCCCACATCTTTTTGGCTGCAGTAGACACTGAATCTGAAGGCAAATTTTTTACGAAGTTTATCTTCAAAATTTGAACGTGTAGATAGTGTGTTACCCCATTGTGGCTCCACACCTTAGCCTACAGCTGCAATAACATCACTTTTTTCTGCTGCCCTTTCCATTCTAACAATGACATCATATAGGCATTTTGTGATGTCTAGAAGTGCAATAACTTCTCGATTCTCAACAACAGGAAGATGCCAAAACTTGCCTTGAATCATTTTCCTGAACGGCATCCACCGCTAGTGTTTCATTCATGATGAAATGAGGCTTCTTTGTCATGACTTTGGACATTGCCCTCTCCTCATGCTTGAGCACTTCAGCTATAGCTCTAGTCGCCACATCCTTATCTCTTATAATTCCACACAAAAGAGCACTTGAATCTCTCAAAAGGGCAGCATCAACTCTGTGTGTTGCCATACGCCGACAAGCATCTAGCATTGTTGTCCCTTCAAGGATTGTGAATGCCTTTGATAATCCCAATCTCTTTACTATCCTCTCAGCTGTTGTTGACAACCGAGAGCTATTGAGGTGGGTCAGCCGACAGCAGGCATAATCAGAGGAGGGGGTGGCGAGGAGAGAGGTGAGAGGGGTGTGGGGGAGGGAGCTATGGGAGGAGAGGGAAAGAGAGAGAGGGAGGATGGCGGGTGGGGAGAGGAGGGGGCTGCGGGAGGAGAGGGAGAGAGGGAGAGAGAGAGAGGGAGAGAGAGAGAGAGAGAGAGAGAGAGAGAGAGAGAGAGAGAGAGAGAAAGGGAGGAGCCTGCGGGGAGTGTGGGTGGGAATAGGAGGGGATGGCAGGTGGGGAGAGGAGGGGTCTGCGAGGGAGGGGGCTACTAGAGGGGAGGGAGAGAGAGAGAGAGAGAGAGGGAGAGAAGAGAGAAAGAGAGAGAGAAAGGGAGGGACTTGCGGGAAGTGTGAGTGGGAAGAGGAGGGGATGGCGGGTGGGGAGAGGAGGGGTCTACGAGGGAGGGGCTGCGAGAGGGGAGGGAGAGAGAGATAATTAGAGAGAGAGAGAGAGAGGGAGAGAGATGGCAGGTGCGGTGAGGAGGGGGCCGCATGGGAGGGAGCTACAGGAGGAGAGGGAGAGAGGGAGAGAGAGAGAGAGGGAGGGAGGGAGGGAGGAAAGGACAGGGAGAGAGGGAGAGAGAGAGAGAGAGGGAGAGAGGGAGAGAGAGAGAGGGAGGGGCCTACGAGGAGTGTGGGTGGGAAGAGGAGGGATGGCGAGTGGGGAGAGGAGGGGTCTCCGGGGGAGGGGGCTGCGGGAGGGGAGAGAGAGAGAGAGAGAGAGAGAGAGAGAGAGAGAGAGAGAGAGAGAGGGGGGGAGAGAGAGAGAGAGAAGAGAGAAAGAGAGAGAGAAAGGGAGGGGCCTGCGTGGAGTGTGGGTGGGAAGAGGAGGGGATGCCGGGTGGGGGGAGGAGGTGTCTACGGGGGAGGGGGCTGTGGAAGAGGAGGGAGGGAGGGAGAGAGAGAGAGAGAGAGAGAGAGAGAGAGAGAGAGAGAGAGAGAGAGAGAGAGAGAGAGAGAGAGAGAGCGATGGTGGACCGCACTACAATGTTCCTTTCTTACTCCTAGAGTCTTCATAGAGGGCAATCCAAGTTCCTCATTAAGGCTCTTTTCTAAACCACTTGAATCTCCATCAATGTCTTCCAAACCTATAGATGTTTTACCACCAACATAAAGGTTTGCTATACCTTTCTTTGATGTAATTGACAAATTTGTTGGACTAAAATTTCTGTATAATCTTTCACTCCATGGAGTTGAGTTGGAACTATTGCTTGGTGATGCATTAGGTCCACTCAAATCTTGAGACTCTACACTTGAGTTTTCAGCATTTTCTTTGTCATTTGATTCAAGATTAAATCCTTGTTTGGCATCTCCATAGAAGCTTGTCATTTCATTGACTTTGATAAGAACTTTGCACCTACGTGTTGAATGACTATTGTTTGTAGAATCTGTGCACTTGAAGCTCATCATGGTTGGAATGTACATCAATTGGAAATTTTACCTACATTTTTGAATGCTGACTCGCATAAAGAAGTGTATGTTTTTCAGCCCCATGGTTTTGTGCAAAAATGGCATGAAAACAAAGTGTGCAAGTTGAAAAAGGTGTTATACGGTTTGAAGCAAGCACCATGTGCTTGGTATGAAAAGATACATGCCTAGGTGATTGCACATGATTTTGAGAAAAGTCTAAATGAGAGCACCTTATATGTTGAGTGTGCAAATAATGTGATTTTGATCATTGTTGTGTATGTTGATGACATGCTGCTCAGTGGTCCTCATGAGAATCATATTACTGATTTTAAGGCTGATTTGCATGCTTCATTTGAGATATCAGATTTGGGGTGTTTGCATCATTATTTGGGCATTCAGTTTATGCAAGTTATGGACACATTATTGCAGTGTTTTGGCCTCGAAGACTGCAAACCTATTGCCACTCCTATGGAGATAGGTTTACGATTGAGTTTTTCGAATGCTGGAGATGCATTTGATGCTATTCTCTATCAGGAAGTTTTTAGATGTTTTATTTAATTATGCATTACTAAGCTAGATATTCACTTTGTTGTCAAATAGATTAGCAAGTTTATGCATTGCCCAGGTCTTAAGCATTGGCAAGCTGTTCAGCACATCTTTCGGTACTTGATTGGTACCTGACTACTTGGATTTTTTTATCTCAAGGGGGGATCACTACCACCAGATTTACATGCTTTATCTGACTTTGACTAGGCTGGTTGGTATGACACTCATGTGTCCACTAGTAATTTTTACTTCATGCCTACTAGCTCATGCATATCTTGGTTGAGCAAGAAGCACTCTACTATGGCCACTTCTAGTTGTGAGGTTGAGTATAGGGTAGCTTTCACAACGACTATTGGTGTGTATGGTTCACATGCCTTATGGCTGATTTGGGTGTTGATCATTCTTTTGCCACCACCATGTTCACTTATGGTCAAAGTGCTTTGGCAGTTCCAAAGAAACCCTCTTGTAATAAAGTAAGTTTATGATCGAGGGGTCCGATCGGTTCAGATAGATCTAAAATCGGACACCGTTTGATCATCCGTGTGTATGACCAAAAATCTCAAGTTTAGACTTACTAGGAGGTCTTGTGCTCTTATGAACAAGTGATCCACTTAGCTTAGTGGTTAAGTCTCAAGGATGTGAAGGAGGAGGTCTTGGATTCAATTCCCGTGGGGGACATGGGGAGAGTATTTTGCCCGAAGAGATCAAGAGCCTTCTAGAAGCATCGACTTGAGTTAACTCAAGTCGACTGGGACACTTGGCACACATGGAGTTACATAGCGGACACATGGCTGGCTAGTATACACTTGCCCAAGAAGCCAGTCCCCTAGAGAGATCTATATATAGAGGCATTTGGTTGGGAGGAGAGTCATCTCTCTAGCATCTGGTAGTCGTAATTCCTAGTTTGTTGCACCTGTGTTGCATACTTGCACTAAGCACATTGAGGTGCACTATCATTATGTCAGGGAGAGTTTCTCTACTAGAGAGATTAGTTTGGCATATGTGCCCACACAGGAGAACATTGTAGACCTTTTCACAAAAGCTGTGCCTAGGGAGAAGTTTCAAGCTTTTCCCAAAGCTTTGGGCTTACTAGCTTTTGTGGATTGATTCCACATAACATGACACTTCCTTATAGATGAGTGCTAGTTCGTTTTTCACTACATCACTCCCAAGGCAGGGGGGGGGGGGGTTTGAGATATTTTGATAGTGATATGTGTGAATACACTAGGACCATCGGGGAACGTTTTTCCCTCTTTATGAGGTTTTTCGCCTAGCTTGTATATACACCTATAACCCTAACGGGTCACTTATCTTTGTGCATTCTCTTAGTAATACATTAAGTATTATGTGTTGTGCTCCAAGCTTCTTCTTCCTCCTTGTGATGTTTACGTGCTTTCCTAGACCTCAAACTCCAACATTATCTTCATCAATCTCCAAGATCTCTCTCTTGCATTCATCAAAACTATTAAAACATCTAAATTGGAAGCCTCTAGCGTAGGTTACAAGCAATAAACACATTTTCTAACATTTTCCTCTTCATTTGGAACACTATTTGTTTCTGTTTTGCATTTTTGGTGACATAGGGCTTTGAATCTGCACCTTTATCCTTCTACAAAGCTCTAGATGCTTCATTATGTTATGCATATTCCGATCCAATATGTAGAGCTCAAGTTATTTCCAAATATCTGATCTAATGGCAAATTGATTATGGATCCAACTTCTACACCGTTTGTGATTTTCAGATTTTGGGAACAATAGGACTTTGAACTAGATTTTGTGTGTGTCTATCAAGTTGTACCTCTCATCATAAAAATATACGTGAAATTTTAAATATCCTCAATTTAAGCTTCTTAGCTCTAGTTGTGGCAAGAATAGGGATGTGCTATGAAGAAGATGCCTTACTTGCAAATTCATGTGTTGTGCTCTAATCTTTCCATTAAACCTCCTTGCACATCAGCTTTCAACATGTTATGATACTAATGAAGTCCTTTGCTAGCCTGAGCAATAGGAGCAAGGAGAAAGATAGAGGGAGAAAGAGGAGACGAGAGACATGCACACTTGCAAAAGAGCTTCAAAACCCACATAATTATATTATGAGGCAATTCTAAATAAAACACATCTGGATCTTAATATAAGGGTAAGGTTATATGAAGCTTATATCCCCCAAAAAGTAGCTCTTAAATTATCATAAAACAAAATCTAGGATATGCATAGATAGGGTCCATTATTGGACCGTGCATAGGTACCTTCTCGTAGTTCTTAGTAAGAGTGACTAAAAAATTGTTTAGATAATTTTTTAATATAAAGGAAGTTCGGCAATAGCCTACTCTCCCGGACTTGAATTAAATTAAGAAACAAAGGTACAATAGAAGGGGACTAGTGCCCACGGGACCCCCTAAATCCCACAAAGCAGGGGAAGCTTGATTGAATCCTAGATTGCATTACAAAGAAGGTTGATCACCCTCTCGTCGCCCTCATGCGGGGCCCACTTGGGTTTGAGCTTGTTGTTGATCAGGTATTAGCGGTTGTTGTGTATGAAGCATTGTCTATAAATCAGGTATTAGCGGTTGTTATGCTTTGCATTCGATTAATCAAAATGTTCATAAGAAATATCTTCTCTCCTTCTGATTTCTTCACGGGTTTATCATCATGGAATTTTTCGAATGAGCAAGTTTCAACCTTAGGACTAGCGAATAGCATAAAGGTGCTAGTCTCTTATCGGATAAAAACACAAAAAGATATGACACACATTATGTGTGATAACATCTTTTTTACTTTTTACATGTGCAATGTATTTTGGAACAATAAAAACTAATGTAAGTAAAAACGAAAATTGAATATCTTCATAGGAATCTAAGAGAGAAAGAGGATATGCAAAAGAAAAGCAATATAGGAGGACCCATTAATGTCTAGTTCAAAGAATTTATGCCTACAAGCGTTACTCGTATCTTATCATCCACAATTTGTAGTGAGATGCCTTCAACTATCTCTTTAATATATTGATTATCAATACTTCCAAAAAATAAGAATTGTAGTTGTCCCATGAGGCCAACCAAGGTTGACCAAAATCCACCAAATTACATTAAGCAAGTCCAATCATGGTTGAGTCATTATGCTCAACCAGAATGAATACATATTTACAACGTCCCTCTTCTCTTGATTATTTTGATTGCATCATAAAATAATAATTTAGATGACATCATCTAGATAGAGAAAGACATAGATAGACATGAAGAGAGAGAGATTGAGTAATGGACTAGTCATTTGGTCACTTGACTAAGGATGAAAACCTAGAACAGGAAGAGGGACGAGGAGAGTGAGTGAGTGAATGAGAGAAAGAGAGAGAAAGTGATGGACTAGCTAGTAGTGAATCAGCTAAGGATGGTCCATCGAGGATCAGAAGGCAAAAATGGGTGGAAGGGGAGAGTGAGTGTTATATATATATATATATATATATATATATATATATATATATATATATATATATATATATATATATATATATATATATATATATATATATATATATATATATATATATATGCGTGTGTGTGTGTGCATCGATATATAGATAGACATAGGAGGAAAAAAAACACAGTCAGAGAGAGAGAGAGAGAGAGAGAGAGAAAGAGAGAGAGGTTTGAAACATACGATGTCTTCGTGATCCAAAACCAAGTCTTGGAAATGAAATGACAAACACCAAACCGAAGCACCATTGAAGGTATGTATGAATTAACTCTAATGATTATTCATGGAGACATTGCAAGATGTATTGGAAGGCTCAGTGGATTGAATTTAAAACACACAGATTGAAATTTCAGCTTGCATATATGCCACGATACTGAATGGTTAAGGTAAATTCTTCCATTAAAACTCTTATTATGTGTGTGTGTTTATTTTTTCAGGATCACATCATGATTAAGTTGTTCTTTTGCATGTCATTTCGTATTATTTACACTTTGAAGCATTCATTCATTATGATTGCAATCTTGCATGGAGTAAGTTCATCTGAGTTGAAGAAATCATTTGCTACTATTTGTTTCCATCATGCTCAATCGTATTGAGCTATATGATGATGAATATGTATTAGGGTGTCAAAAATACCATACACGTAAATATGTGTGTCTCAATGCATATTTGCATCCGTTAATATACGTAGGTTTAAATGAGTGCACGTGAATCTATAAATGTTGTATGTCACACCCTTTAACTACAAACTAAAAGTAACAAAGCAATATAAAATAAAACAAAAAACAAATAGATAAAAGAAAAGGAACGTATGCGAATGTTTACGCACGTGGATAAAGAATTATATGGCTCCATGTGGCATGGAACCGGGAAAGTTTTTGTGGAGTTGACACCTGCCAGATTGGAACACGGTAGAAGGGAATAACAAGGAAAATGACGTAGGAAAAGGGGGACAAGAGAGGTAGCAGAACGGGAACAAGGAACCCTTGAAGAATTCTGTGGATATTGGATAGCAGCAGGGCAAAATTTCCATCGTTTTTCTGCTGCATTGAATATCTCAGCGCATAAGGCCCTAGTTCTCGAAGGCACACACATTTGATACCAAACGGTTACACATCCTCAAAAGGAAGAAGGCGAAAGGAGGAGCTATTGCCCTCTTGAGAGACAGGTGGAAGTATGGCGCTTGTCTCTGATAGAATGGTCTAGGCTCCTTGATCAATGATGTATTTTCTTTTTGTGTAGAGTCATCAACATCATGCAACATCAGAGGATATGTAGAGGCAACGGGGAGGGGAGGGGGATAGGAATCATCGGTCATCGTCATCAGCACGTGATCATCATCTGCTCGTCAAACATCTGAGGACCCGTACATCAGACCATCTAGCAGAGAAGACACATGTTGGACCAACAACAACATGAGTAACGCTAGCTTGAAGGAGACGAAGAATAAGGCGGCCGTTCCATTTTGGAGGTTTTAGATAAAAACCTCATGTAGTGGATGTTGTGGCAGATGATATTTTTTATTTATTCGAATTACGAGGAAGGATAATTTGAAGAAGAGGCTAGCGAGTTGAGGAGTTAAATCAGATCTCCATTGACGGAGCTAACGTTCCTATATGCAAAGTGAATCAACTCCTTGGAACGGCATTGGAATTTGGAATCTGTGATAGAGGAGGATTGAGCTCTGGGATCACAGAGATGATTTCGAAGATATTATATTCTCTATTAATGGGAAGCTCAGAGCATTATCACAAAGAGTCACCACACATAGTGAGGAGGAATTAAAGAAAATTGCGCAAAGGCTGAAGTTGTGGAAATCTTTCCAGGAGGATTGAATGCTGCAGGCTATCAACAGAGATCAACTGCCTTCAGACACTGAGATTGAGTACTTGTTTTACCAAGCAAGTAACATCTGCGTTGTTTATTGTGGTGAATATCCTTATTCAATCGTTATCATGAACACTATCAGTGCTTTACGAGGATAGCTTTAGTTTTGTGCTGATGCCCAATCATCGCTTCTTTACTATTCCAACTATGATTACTATCCCAATAATTTTTTTAAGTCTACTATGACATTGCTTCGGTTTTGATCTCTGTTCATCTATTTGAAGATTTCACTGCAATATGATTGTCTGCCAACTAAATGCGATAGATTCCTCAGTGTCAATAAACAAGAAAAAAGTCATTGATAAGAGTGAACACTTTTTCTAAATTTGCGCCAATTCAGTTCTTCTTTCTGATGTATGAAGTATGTCTGTTCTGAATATGAAATGCATGCACTTTCTGATGTATGAAGTATGTCTGTTTTGAGTATGAATTGCATGCACCTTGAATCTGTTCTTTATAGTTCGACATACACATACAGTAAACTACTACGATTTTAATTTGTAGATCAAATCGAGTGCCTTGATAAGGACAGACACGAGCAAATACGTTCGCGATACATTTTTCAGCCCATACATTGTGCATCTTAGCGTAAATCAAAAAGGGCTTCACTTTGTATGAATGGACCAAGTACAAACCTCACGTTTATATGCATACATATCAATTAATTAGATCTTGCTATTAACTTGGAAATAAAACTTTGGGTTTCCCGCATCGTGAAATATCGCTTGTGTTGTTATTGTATCTGCGTTCACTTTGAAGTTCAGTATTTTACTTTGTTTGAGTGAGTCTATATATAGATTTGAACAAATAGATTTGAGGTTGTAATCAATAAAACTGTATGTGAGCATTGACTTGTCACTAATAACATCAATAAAAACATTAGAGAACGAAATGATGTCATTCATACGTGTTGAAAATGGCTTTTGAAAGGGTCGCTGCCACAAGTTCAAGACTCCATAAATGATAACTGAAGTTAGAGAAAGTTGCTGTGCGAGCTTTTCGTTTATGCTTATAGATAGAACCTTCAGTTTGTTTCGATCAAGAGAAGAGGTTTTTCTTTTTCCTTCGTGGAAGAAGACGATAAGGAGATTTCATATTTATGTCAATGAAATGAAGGATGAAATCCAAGCCAAGCTCATGTTTTCTTACTCTCTCTTTTTTTTGAAACTCCGCGACACCTCATGAACCCGACACAAAAAGAGGAGGTGAATAGAATATCGAGCTAGTGCATTGAAGAATCAAGTTAGCATTCAAAAATTGAGCGATCTAGCATTTTAGACATGGAACATCTCCTAGCTCAGTTCATACGCTTTGAGGAGGGATAGGCAGTAAAAAGCGATCCAATCACATCATGAGCGACTAATTTTCTAATATCATCATGGACTTGAGCAAAAAGTTTGTCTATGTTTCGGAATTCGACATGCGTAATCAAATCATGTAAATAAACCATATGACATGGTCACAATACAAATCAGCACCCCTCAAAAAGGTTCATTCTTGAGGATATAGACAAAGGGACTCGTAAGACCTTCCTTAGATGGGTTCATATGCCCAAGGAGCAACCGATCCTAGAAATTGAAAAAGAGTTTAAGCTAAAATTTGATGATCATTCTGAGCATGATAAGAGGTGTGTAATACATGAAGAGGTATCATTGTGTCTTCGGGCAATAGATGTTAAATCTCGAGAGGAACTAATTCCACTTTTGCAAGAAATAGACCCCGACTCGGGGCTCACAGAGGATTGGATGCGTGTCCATGAAGCAGTGAGTGTAAAAAAAATGCTTCCATCTAAGATTTCCTTTTTTATATCTCAGCTCGTATTACAAACTTATAAAAAGTGGCTCTCTTCAAATTCTTATTTCCACCCTAGGTCAACATTGGTCTATTATCCTCGTTTGAAGTCTGAATTGAGTGCAAAGAAACTCTCTCATCTAAGATTTCCTTTTTTGTCTCTCAGCTCATTTTACAAACTTCTGGTTATATGGACATTCAACTATATGCCTCCTCTAGGTGGGTGTTGCAATAACTTGGTACAAAGTAGCATGATCTATAGGATCCTAGATTCAGCATGTTGCACATGGTGAAAAATAAGTGTACCTTTTTTCCATACTAGACGAATATGATCCTCATCTGTATACAATTTTTAAGGTGCTTTCTTTGGGGAAATTTCAACCCAAAACACCCACATGTGCTTGAGATATCAAATCAATTCACAAGATCATGTATGCAACATCAGAAGATTCAAGTTGGTTCTTGGTAGTACATGTTTTTGTGCTTGGATATGAAATGTTTGAGAAACATCACGAAAATACTTAAGATGAGTGCCATCTATAAGGGTAGGAATAAATGAATGTCCCACATTGTTCTTTTTATTTCGTTAGTTGTATGATTGCATTCAATGATACTCAATAGCCTAATAGTAGAAGCGATCCCCAAGTCCATGTTTCCAATATCAACTGGTTGTACAAGTACGTAGTTGATGACATATATTGATGCATCTCCATTTTTGTCTAAAGCTTTCCAGATTGGGATAAAGTGCACCTCACAAACACTCGTTTAATAATGACCACATACAAATGAATGAACGTTTGATAATTGCTTTAATGTAGCATAATGTCATGAGCTTCCATGCAGCTTTTAGACTTTGCAAGATCTACAATGATTTTCATCTTGTCCTTATCAATGGAGATGGAATTTTGTGAGAAAATGTGTGCCAAAAGTTTACCTTCTTCCATAATACAAATGTATTTCTCTAGATTGAGACACACTCAACATTGCCTACACCATAAAAAATCGATTAAAGTTAGAAATGTGCGGAATATGTTAATTTCCATATGTATAGATATGATCCAAATATACTTCCAAGCACTTAATATGTATAAACGCTTTGAACACATGACACAAAGTGTTGGAAGGTAGCTATGGCATATAGTCAAACCGAAGGCATGAGATGAGATGCAAAGATACCTCATTTTATATAAGATCTTTTATGATGGTCTTCAAATGTGATGAATATCAGATTTCAGCCGACCATGTAAGAATGTATAAAATTCATTGCCTTTTACCGTTTTGTTTAGATACATGTGGATATGCAATGGATACGTATTATGAAAATTTGTTGCATCAACCTTTTGTTGGGATTTATGCATATCTTTGGCTTTTTGTTTTGCTTCGGAAATACCAAGATGGGGCGATACCCAATGTGTATGATAAGTATCATAAATAAAGCCTTGTATCAAAATTTATTTATCTCTTTCTTGATTTTGACAAAGTAGGCATCATTAGATATGTAGGTCCTTTTTGGTGGGCTTTAAATCAATCACCATAAAAATCTTCTGTGTGTATATTTCCACATGCGCATCTTTCAGGTCTTTGTAACTCTATGCAAAGACGTCTTGATATTGGCACAGCCAACCTATCAAATATTTTACTTCTTGAACTATATTTCATTTCCTATGCAGGTGCATAATGCTTGATCATTTTCCACTTTCATCAACAACTACTTGTTTTCCTCTTTGGTTTTTTAACTTATGTCTATAAGATGGAATCTTGCTTAATACAGTGTAACTACATAGGTCTAAGGGGTAGAATGCTTGGGTTTCTAGGTGTGAACCCTTGGGGTTTATCTTTTACTTATCCTTTTAGATGTTCTTAAAATTGAGGGTTAATTCTCTAAGGTTGAGTACCTTTGGCTTGATTGGAAGCTTTTTGTAGCCACTTGATTTGTACGTGAGAGCTTTGAGGATTTGATGCAAGGTATGCATGTCCCCTTGTGGTTTTTTTACCCCCTTAGACTTGGAGCTATATATTGGAGTCGTTGGTTGGGTGGATACTTGCATCTGTCTCCCTAGTGAGGGCTTTGCTCGTTAGTTCTATTAGTTTATTTAGATTGAAGTTATACTAGTGGAATAAAAGTCAATCTCATTTGAATCTTGTATTCTTCACGAGCTTTTGTGGTCTATTCTCATTTCAAAAATCATCCACCCATGTGAACAACCACTTTGAAGGGTGTAGTATCTGGCCAGTGAGTCCAAATCTCTAGAGTGTGAACATTGCACACATGTCCGAAGAGAGGCATGAGTGGGCACTATTCAAGTGAGCTTCAATGTCTCACTCTACACCTCCCTCTATGAGATACTCCATCGATATGCTTCACACACCCTTGTACATAAGCTTTCTTATGACTAGAAGTAACTATCATATGGGAAAATGTGTGTGAGAATATAACTTTTGCACAACTCTCTTGAGTGCCTTCTCAACTCAAAAGGCAACAAATCCATTGTTCCAGCCTACAATTTGATCAAATTGGCGTAACCAAATTGCCTATGTTCGTCCTATGATTGTTGCAAAAGGACAATTGTGCACTGCTCATGAGGAAGTTCATGCATGAACATGAGGGAGGGTGGATACCCTTGTTTTCTCTCTCCCTTGTTGTCACTTTCCCTTGGGATTAACGTCCCTATTATTAACTACTCATGAAGTTTTCCATTCTCTCCTGCTCTAGATATATCCACATGAGATCTTTGTGTGAGATATCCTCATGATAATTTGGACAAAGCTCCATGGGAGATACATGTTCATGGAAAGAGTATGAAAAGGAAGAAGAGGTTTGGCCAATGCAGTAAATGGATGCCCCTTGCTGATCAAGGCAAGTGGTAGAATCGAAAAGCTATGAATTGGAGTAATCAAATTGGGAAATTACTTATTCTTTATATTTTTATATATTTGTTTATTTCTAATATCATTTAAAGTGTCAAGATATGCAAAATTGTTTTCTTCTTTCACAACATCGTAGTCTCTTTTATTTCTCCATTGCATGAACAAATACCTATAGGACATTACCAAGTATCTTTTGAAATGTTTAAAACGTGAATAGGTTGACACATCCATTCGATAGCTATCGTGTCATGAGAAGAAATGCTCATTTCAAAGAGTGCATGAGAAGCAAGGTTTTCGTATGTTTTCACTAAAGTTTCTTGTCCACATGCATAAGATAAAATACATGATTTGATTGATAGTTTACATGCTTCAGCGATTTCTTTATGCCTTATATGCATTCCGAAGAACATCATTCCTTTTCAAAATTTACTTCTCGTACACATACAAATGAAGGAATCTATATGTATCATAGCAAAAGGAAGCATCTGCATATCTATGCATGAATGCCACATCCTTGTGTATGTATATATAAATTAGATGCATGGTTTTATGATGCACATCGACGCTCAAGAACCCTTCCATATGCATGTTTTTGAGGTAAGTGCAACACATGCACCCCTAAGGAGACAAGCACATGCATTTATATTCTATCCTAAGGTCCATTGCATGCCAACCGTGGCTCTTGATAGGGGTTGAACCTTTGTCCCCATCTCAAAAGGCAAATGCTCCACGTGACTCCTTCGATGTTGTTTCACATATTGGGCACTCAAGTAACTATGAAGTGCCTAGAAGAAAGGGAAGTAGCACTATGGCACAAGATTATTTCATCACCATGAAAATACTCAAGAAAAGTGACAGGATGGAAGAAGTTGAACTTCTAGATATGTATTTGCACCCTTTTTATCTTCCGTGCAAACTATAGAACATGCAATGCATTCATTAAAGTAATGAATTTCTAAGTGGATCCATAGGTTTAGGTGGCCTATTTTTGCATGGCCACATATACAACTAGTCATGGAAATAAATTTCACTATGCATCAATTTCACAGGGTTTTGGAAAAGAAAGATTGGTTGCGCTTGACCATGGTCATGGTTTAGATGCATTATAGAAACTTGCATATACAAAGTTGCATGGAAATTCTCCACCATCCTTTGAACAAAGAAAGATCCAACTAAAGTATTTTCAGTTGCTTTAAGGAGGGGTTCAGTTTTTGAACGTTATGCATGCTACCTTTTTGCGATTAAGTTGTGAAGGTTTTGGCATACATTCAGTATGCCTATGGAATGAAGTACATGGTTCAAGACTATTAAAAGCTTTAGATTATTCCTCGAAGCAAATGGAAGGCCTGAAGAGAAGGTAAACCTCAAGGTTTGTAACAAACCCTGAATACCATTTACTAATGTAATAGAAGTAAAGGATTATTCAAATGGTAAATGTTTTACTATCTACTCGAGCTGACATGTCTGATTGGCAAGTTTATTATTATTTCTTCAAATTACTCATTGTTTAAAGAGATAATATCTACTTGATACGTAAACAAGCTCTATTACCAAGTGACATAAAAATGATCTTTTGAGTACCTCTCAACAAATGAATCACGGAAAATCAATCTTCAAAATTAAGTCTTTTCAAGTGAAATTACAGCTAAGACTTGATAAGCTAAACTTTTATGGTGGCATCAGCACTAGATAGACTCTCCCATAAAAATAACAACCACAAGCCTAAGGATAAAGACCTCTTGCTTGAAACGACCAAAAGAAGGTATGATCCCAAGGTTAGAGCTATAGTTACCTTCACTAAAGTGGAAGTGTAGATGAGATGTTATTTGTCATCTAGTCTTACACTAACACTCAAGTGGATTCCATAGTCCTCAATAACCTATAAGTTATGCTTTAAAAAGACCAAATAAGATATTTTAAGGTAGAGGATATGCAAGAAATAGATAAAGTTGAAGAACTTCTCTATATTCAAGTGTTTCACATTACATATTCAAACGTAGATGACATCTTCGTTAATTCAGAGTTCTTCAAGAATGCAAATGTTAAAAAAATTTTGCATCCATCAAGATTGTATGAATCCTAAGTGGTTTGAGAAAAGAATTTGGAAAATCTATAAAAAAGATCCCATATTGATGCTTCATGGCATAACACAACATAAGGTGTTCAAATAGTGAAGAACTAATGAAAATGGGTTTAGCATAATATTTAGATCCCTAATTCAAACCCATGGTTAAAACATTGAATACAAGATCTAGAAAAGGTATCTAATCAAGAAAGACCTTGTGTTATCTCTTATTTGGCTAAAGAAGAGAAGAAAATCTAGAGAGTCCAAGTAGGGTAAAGATCAAGTCAAAAGTTGATTTTGATGGGATCAGTTATAGCAGTTAAAATGGTTAACCAAACATTCTTGAAAAAATTAAACTAAGACTGGTGGTGATGTTTCCAAGCATCTTAGTCCTTGCTCTCATAATTTGGTACCATAGATCATAGCATCTAAGAGAGCATTACAAAGGATGGAGAAGATGAAATATAGAGATAAAATTTTGTGGATTGGATGGCAAACCCATCCTATGGGTCAATGGGAACATTAAGTACTCTTTCTTCATGGCCAGATGAAAAAGGTATTGATGACCCAACAAAATACATCAAGAAGATAATGTCTAGAAATATGCATCTTCTAAAATTATCATATCAAAGGGAGGAAGAATTCTTTTATGAAGATAATTAAGATTCTTTCTCTTACTAACTTCATATCTTGAGAGTTAGAAATGAAGGGTTGGAAACTAAAGTCCAAAGGTTGAAGCTCTAAAGCCTCATCCATGGAATATAAAGATGATCTTAAACTAGGCTTGAAAGAGAGCCCTAAACGATCATCTTATGAAACTAGGATAACTCAAGTCAGCACAAAAGAGAGCCCTAAAAGTATGAATTGAATTCATGGAATATAAAGATGATCTTAAACTAGGCTTGAAAGAGAGCCCTAAATGATCATCTTATGAAACTAGGATAACTCAAGTCAGCACAAAAGATCTAATTTGGATATCGATATATGGTATCATAAGACATATCATGAACATAGAAACAAAATTCTAGAAGGATCAAGGTAGACATGTAGGATTTTGAGATCCTAAAAAAGGTCCATAAGGATTGAGGATGACTTAGAGGAATTTGCCAAGACACTCCACTCTTATAAATACTTGTGACCTTAAAGATAATACAATCCTTTAGACTATGAGTTCCCATCAAGTAGCTATAAAGAACTTAATCTTTTTGGAAGATGAAGTAAATTAAATTTTAAATAGTTAGAATCTTTAATAGCTAGATTGATTCCTAAGGGTTCTATTCTCTTAAAGTGGACTCACAAAACTAAGTAGAGCTTTAAAAGAGCCCTAAACCCAGCTTAAGTAAAGCTGATTCTCTTGAAAGAAAAGAGGATGTTATATCCTCTTCAAAACATTTAGATTATCTAGTTATACATTTCTATTGATTGGTTAGCGAGTATTAAATAAAATTCACCTCTATTTAAACTAATTTCTTTATTATGTAGAGTCACAAATAAGAACTCCACCTATTGCACTAAGCCTAAAAGTACCATGTATGTGCAATTCAAAGAAAAAGTAACAAAGGAAGGATGGAATCTAGCGAGTGTGGTTTAGCAGATGTTCCTTGTACTCCTAGGCAGATGGTGAGGGTTCAAGTCCCGCCCAGGGCTGGATGCTTCAAAGTTCCCCAAGATGGGTGCCTCTACCTTATGAGGTCGAGTCTGTGTGTCTTTCCAAATTCATTGTACTCTCAAAAAAAAGGAAGGATGGAGGACATCTCTCCAACATCTTTTGAGCTACTTGAATCATATTTCTAAAAATATCTATGTTATACTTTATCGAATAATGGCATGTTTTATGGATTCTTAATGTCTTGAGTATTTTAATGTGATTTGTGTTTTGATTTAGCGAGTGAAGACTCATGATAGTGTGAAGGCTATTGGAAGGATGTCACACTCCGACTGGCATTCAAAAAAATTAACACTACAAGAAATAGTGGTGCATAGCGACGCCGCCGAAGCGAAAAAATTACGGGGACCGTCGCTTACGCGACGCTAGCGTCGCATAAGCGACGGTCGTATTTTCGAAATTTGGATTTTTAGGCGAGGTGCGTCGCAGACTCAAGTGAGCGTCGCTTAGGCGACACTAATCTGTGCGTCGCAAAGAAAGTCGCTTGCTAGCGACGGTATGTGCGACGTGGGCAAACTGGAGAGCGTCGCATATGCGTCGTCCATTCGAGAGCATCGCGTAAGCGACGCTTCAGAATGTTCAAAAAAAATTTTGATTTCTCCCGGCACATTTGTGCCGAGATCTGGACGAGAGCAAGAGAACGAGAGAGAGAGAGAGAGCGCGCGAGAGAGAGACACCAGGTATGCGCAGACACACACACTTACACTCACATCCATATGCATACACACATATACACACATAGACACACACACACATAATGTTGCATACACACACATATACACAAATACATACACATATACACATATACACATATACACACATACACACATACACACATAATGTTGCATACACACACATATACATACATACACACTCACATATACATGCACACACACATATATACATACACACACATATGCATACATAGTGCACATGCACACACATACACACACACATACACACACACATACACACGCATACACACGCATACACACATACACACACATATATGCATACAGACACACATAGAGAGACATGCACACACATACACATACATGCATACATATGCATATGCATATGCATACATATGCATATGCATATGCATACATACATACATACTTACATGCATACACACACATATGCATACATAATGCACATGCATACATACACATACATAATGCATATCCGTACATAATGCACTTGCATACATACACATACATAATGCATATGCATACATAATGCACATGCATACATACACATACATAATGCATACACACACATATGAATACATAAAGCATACACACACATATGCATACATACATGCATACACACACAAATAGACACATACACACCCATAGACAAATACACACACATAAACAGATCCACACTCATAGACACACACACATACACATAGACGTGCACACACATACACACACATATACACACACACATACACACATAGACACATACACACATAATGATGCATTTACACACATACAGATGCATACACACATACAAATGCATACACACATACACAGTTCCTAACAATGAGTCTATGTGTGTCTATGTGTAAACCCACAACCTATCTACTGACACTCAACGAGTATCTCATGAAAAGAGATATAAGCTTATCTATGTGTATGTGTGTGTATGTGTGTGTCTATGTGTAAACCCACAACCCACCTACTGACACTCAACGAGTTTCTCATGAAAAGAGATATAAGCTTATCTGTCTGCACATGATTTAACTCAACTAGAATTTTCTCCTGTGAATAATTCACATAATTCACTGCTAATGCTCCCTTGTATATGCTTCTCCTTTGTTGATGGACCCACGTTGTAAACCCACAAACTGTCTACTGACACTCAACGAGTTTCTCATGAAAAGAGATATAAGCTTATCTGGCTGCACATGATTTAACTCAAATAGGTTTTTCTCCTGTGAATAATTCACATAATTCGCTGCTAATGCTCCCTTGTATATGCTTCTCCTTTGTTGATGGACCCATGTTGTAAACCCACAAACTGTCTAGTGACACTCAACGAGTTTCTCATGAAAAGAGATATAAGCTTATCTAGCTGCACATGATTTAACTCATCTATCTCTTTTCATGTAGGCTTATCTAGCCTACATGAAAAGAGATATAAGCTTATCTGTCGCACATGAATTAACTCAAATAGGATTTTCCTCTGTGAATAATTCACATAATTCGCTGCTAATGCTCCCTTGTATATGCTTTCTGTCAATGGTGCACACTGACATATCACCTGTATGCGTGCCTACATGTAAACAAAACCTCATTACACCTTTGACAGTGATCTAATGTAATATCAGAGATTATCAAATCTAAGCAAAGAACCTGAGCTGGAAAACATGTCTTCTGCTTCCCATCCGTCCAGGCATATGGATTGATGTTCATCTCTCCATAGCTATCTGCCTCAGAAATACCATGCAACTTTTTATCAGAAAGTAAGAGGATAGATAAAGTATACCAAACAGAAGCTGTGTGACGCATTCATTGTAAGTCGCATGGTCACAGCCAAATATCACAGCAGCAAGCTCCTCTACTGGAAGGTTCAAGAACGGGAGCGGTGATGAAGGAGAATGGCTAGCCCAAGAGGAAGGAGAATGAAGGCCTTTGTATGTTTTGGTCTTACGTCTAGCTCCCATGACAGAAGCACTTTGCTGGCGATGAGACTTGCATATGGTTTAAAGGGAGAGACGTATATCTGTGATAGAAAGTAAGTGGATAGATAAAGTATACCAAACGGAAGCTGTGCGATGCATTCATTGAAGCTGTGTGTATTAATCACAATAATACTTTCATAATAATATTTTTTATCAATGAAGGCATTCTATGGGTAGAATATTGACACCAATGGATGAATATATGAAAGATATTGACACCAGCATTCACGAGTTCACTGTCAAGGATGTAGTTGACAATCATGTGGATAGCAATCTGTGGAGCATGCGCAAGAGCAAGGCTAAGTGCTTCAGGATCTTGGGTGTTCTGTTGGGTATGATCGCCATTCGGAGGTGGTTTTCTGATATTTGCAGATGGAAGAACCCTATCACCACAGTTCTCGTCCATTTCCTCTTCCATTGTGTATTAATTACAATAATACTTTCATAATAATATTTTTTATGAATGAAGGCATTCTGTGGGTAGAATATTGACACCAGTGGATGAAGATATGAAAGATATTGACACCAGCATTCACGAGTTCATTGTCAAAGATGTAGTTCCCTCTTCGCTGCTAATGCTCCCTTGTATATGCTTTTCTGTCAATGGTGCACACTGACATCTCACCCGTATGCGTGCCTACATGTAAACAAAACCTCATTACACCTCAGACAGTGATCTAATGTAATATCAGAGATTATTAAATCTAAGCAAAGAACCTGAGCTGAAAAACGTGT
Organism: Ceratopteris richardii; assembly: GCA_020310875.1. Classification (NCBI taxonomy): domain Eukaryota; kingdom Viridiplantae; phylum Streptophyta; class Polypodiopsida; order Polypodiales; family Pteridaceae; genus Ceratopteris; species Ceratopteris richardii. The sequence goes on along the minus strand of CM035437.1, from coordinate 110,720,174 downwards.
CTTCTGCTTCCCATCCGTCCAGGCATATGGATTGATGTTCATCTCTCCATAGCTATCTGCCTCAGAAATACCATGCAACTTTTTATGAGAAAGTAAGAGGATAGATAAAGTATACCAAACAGAAGCTGTGTGACGCATTCATTGTAAGTCGCATGGTCACAGCCAAATATCATAGCAGCAAGCTCCTCTGCTGGAAGGTTCAAGAACGGGAGCGGTGATGAAGGAGAATGGCTAGCCCAAGAGGAAGGAGAATGAAGGCCTTTGTATGTTTCGGTCTTACGTCTAGCTCCCATGACAGAAGCACTTTGCTGGCGATGAGACTTGCATATGGTTTAAAGGGAGAGACGTATATCTGTGATAGAAAGTAAGAGGATAGATAAAGTATACCAAACAGAAGCTGTGTGATGCATTCATTGAAGCTGTGTGTATTAATTACAATAATACTTTCATAATAATATTTTTTATGAATGAAGGCATTCTGTGGGTAGAATATTGACACCAATGGATGAATATATGAAAGATATTGACACCAGCATTCACAAGTTAACTGTCAAGGATGTAGTTGACAATGATGTGGATAGCAATCTGTGGAGCATGCGCAAGAGCAAGGCTAAGTGGTTCAGGATCTTGGGTGTTCTATCGGGTATGATCGCCGTTGGGAGGTGGTTTTCTGATATTTGCAGATGGAAGAACCCTATCACCACAGTTCTTGTCCATTTCCTCTTCTAGTTCGACAATAGATCCCAAGGTGAATAAATGAACAGAGTTTTGTACCTTTCGCTATTGTGCATGTGAATGATTCCAAGGGTGAATTAATGAAGAGATCTGTTCTTGAGTATCAAATATCATATTCATACTAGCTAATGACACCCAATATGTTGTTTTTTTTTTAATTTCAATATTTTTAAAAATTCTCTTTGGAGTTCTCCAAATATCATGTCACCTATATCCATGTAAGCAACTACTCATGAATTATGAACCACTCTAGTAAATTGTGGATGATTGAAATCTTAACCAATAATATCGCAATCGATGCAAAGTTGCATGTATGTAGTGTTATTTTCTCCTTTCTTTCGTTCATGTTGTATTCTTAAGATGTAGATATATAGATGTTGGCGAACTTAAACTTCTATAACATTTCAAAAACAAGAGTCAACAATTAGGACAATAAGAGAGAAAGTCAACAGGTGAGCGTCGCAGTTGCCGTCGTAGTGTTCGTCGGAAAACGCGTCGTTTGTGTCGTCGTTTAATCGATGGTCCGCGCGCGATGGTCATTACGATGCAGGTTGCAATTTTATAGCGACGAATTTGTGTCGCCTTAACCGTTGCTATACGCCCGTATTTCTTGAAGTGTAAAAATTTTCTTCCAAAATGTTCATCTCTAGCTCTTTAAAATCTTTTTGATATGAATTGTGGAATTGACTAATTTCTCTCTTTAAATTCCTAGAGGTTGAAGAAGTCGAATATATGTTTTGATCAAAACATGATAAGATCATTGAACCTTCATTACAACCCTCCACTTTATCTTTATTTACACCCTCTATGCATAACCTTATATATATATATATATATATATATATATATATATATATATATATATATATATATATATATATATATATATATATATATATATATATATATATATATATATATATATATATATATATATATAGAGAGAGAGAGAGAGAGAGGGATATATATATATATATATATATATATATATATATATATATATATATATATATATATATATATATATATATATATATATATATCTCAAAAAATCCTAAGTGTGTACTCCATTTTTAGGTAAATGTATTTCTCCCTGTATGTTATTGTGAGTCCCAAAGATGGGCAACCCTACATACGAGTTACCTTGTGTGTATGTGAGCACTTAAGTTGATATGAATGAATTTATGTACATGCATCTATGCATAGATAATCATTGATCTTTGTATGTACTCCATTGTTGTGAATATCTATATATGCCTATGTGAGCATATATGAATGCATGTGATATCTGCATTTGTGGATGTTTTGTATATAGTTTTTATACATAGATATACCTTGTGTGTGAATAAATGTATGTGTTTTTATGTGTACATATGTGGATATGGATATAAACTAAACTGCATATGTGCTTATCTATGTATAAAAGAACTACTAAAATGTATATGTGGTTGCCTATACATGTAACTCCATATATGTGTTGATGTGCTTGATATGATAATATATGTGGTATGAGACTTGTGACCATATGTGTAGCTATAGGGACTAAGAGTGTATGTACATCTACCCCTATGTGTTTGTATGTATATGTAAGTGTTGGCAATGACTTCCTATATGTCTTAGGTCTCAAAAAAATTATATGGCTTAAATCTTATGGATCTTAACTCTTATATGTCCTAAGTCTTGAGTCTTAAATAAAAAGCCAAAAAAAAAATTACTTACAAGTCTTCTTCATTGTGGTTGTGCGTGAGATTTTTTACATACGGGGGGATAGCAAGGAGAAATGAAGGAAACTAGGCTATTGCTGGAGAGGATGGCTAAGGAGAGGAAGCAAGGAAGGTTCGACTAAGGTTTCTAGGAAAGGAGCCAGTTTTAGGATTAGAGATTTAAAGACACGAGGTTCAAGCATGTTTTCTGTCATGGTTGTTGTTGATGTGGGAGAATGCTGCTAAGACATAGGGGAAACACCAAGGGTGAGTTTATTGTGGTGAAGAATGGATAGAACCTCCGCGAGCAGCCTATAAGATGGAAGACCATTACTGATGAGTATGGAAAGAGAAGTCTTACTAAAGGGACAATATTAAGTCTTCCTCTTTTTCATGGATGCATCAATATGGTAGAAAGTAAGGATGATGAAAGGCAAATTTGTTAGGTTTTGTTCTTATAGATGTCAACAAAAGGCTGTCTATTCTCTACTTGGTGCTGCTGAAGAATGAGTCGACTAATTTGACATCACAATAGGCAAAATAGAGCTATCTACCTTTGATGAAGAAACACATGAAACAAGCAAGGTATCTTCTTGAGTGCAAGGAACTCATGGAGAGGCATCGAATGGAAGATATTGGTAGAATGGTGACACAAACCACCATCAAAGCTACCCAATGATTGCATTAAATCACAAGAGCTACCAATTGCATGGATCCCATTAGCAAGGAAACAGTTGGAAAGGAGATCTTTAAAGCTATCATTACCAAAGAGGAATGAGGATTGCAACAGGCACCTAAAGTGATGGTTAATAAGGGATCTTTGCCTTTCATACTTCTTGTATAGGTACTCATTGTAAATAAATACAATTGCAAATTTTTTCATATAAAAATCTCTCAAGTAGAGGATTAAAGTGATGCGATGGAGAGTTTTTTTATTCAAGTAGCTACATTGTTGGTTGGTTCGTGCTGATAGGGAGAGCTTTGTTGAATTTGCTAATCGGAGCATTTGCGAGAACGTATTGAAGATGAGCTTCACACAAACGAATATTGTTTTCTTTTTTTCCCTTGTTCATGGTTCTTCGACTCGACTCAGTAAGGAGGTGCAATGCAAATCAAAGAATAACCTCCATCCATAGAAGTATTAACTATGAAACACGAGAGGATGATACACAAGCAAAATCTCACCAAATGACAGAATGCAACAGTGACTCATATGTTGGAGTGAAGAAGTTCATGGGAAGGAGCCAGATTCATGTTGCTATGTAAAGAAGAGGATAATACATCGGTGAGGGTGCCCTTTAATAGGTAGGCACTATGGACAAGGTGTGGTCGGTGGTCCTTAGTACATTGCACCTAGGGTATTGGTTCTCAGAATATGGCGTTCTTTTGTACAACATAAATGGAAATCATTCTTGTGAAATCATTGGGCAACAACATAAAAGCAACCATGTGTTTTATATAGTGGATGTCCATACAAGCTATTACCAAAAAATGCCATGTTCTTGATTGTTAAGTTTACAAGTCACCATTGAGGCTAATTCCATGGCACACAATCCGAGAAAACTTTCAATTCTCTTTCGCATTGAAGACATGCCATGCCATGATAGAGAAATCCATGATGACTTATGAAGAAGATGATCATGCAAGGTTTTTGTCACGTCTTTCAATAAAAAAGAGATACATATTAGTGGAGAAGATGACGTTTCATGGTGGGAGAAGGTGGCTAGTGTAATGGAACAATCAATGAAGAAGCAGAGACTTGGCTGTTGTAGGTGGGAAGATTGGACGAAGATGGAAGGCAAAGATGGGAGTCCAGAGAGAGAGAGAGAGAACGAGTTAGAGATAGAGGAAGAATAGGAAAGAAGAGTTAGTTGTTTGATTAAATGTTAGCACGTATGAGAGTATGAATGCTTATATATAGAGAAATGCATGAATATAAAGCGCATGAATGAATGTATGCATGCATGTAAGATAAATGTAAGAATGCATGTGCAAGTAAGCATATGCATGAGAAATGCATAAGTGCATGTGGATGAGAAGTCTATGCATGTGCATAAGAGTGAGCATGCATGTGTACGTGAGCATGTGCTTAAATGTGCATAGATGCATGGATGTGTAAGAAAGCATGTGTGTAAGTACGTATGTATATAGAAATATGCATATGCATGAGTATAGAATGCATGTATGCATATGCATAAACATAGAGTGCATGCATAAGAATAAGTGTATGTATGTGCATATGAGAATGTGTAAGTGAGATGCATATACATATGATTATATTCCTGTTTTAGTGAATTTTAACACATATTTGTGAGTGATGTATGAATGCATGTTTAAATGAATGTCTGTATGATAGTTTTTTAATGTGCATGAGTACATATGTATATAATTATTTGAGTACATGTATATGCATGAGAATGTAAAATGAATATATTGTTATGAGTATGAGTATGTGAGAGTGCATGTCCATATAAGTGAATGCATGAGTGCATCTAAGAGTAAATGCATATGCAAGAATATAGAATTTATGAAAGAGCATGTTTGTGAGATATAGAATTTTGCATAAATGCATGAATGCATGAAAATGCATGCATATGCATATATGAATTTTAATAAATGTGTGAGCATACATGTGCATAAGAATGAATCAATGTATGTACATAAAATGAATGAATAAGAGTGCGTGAGCATAAGTTTGTGCATGAATGTATGTAAATGCATGAATGTATGCATGTAGATATGAAAGAGTATCTATGCATAAGTATGTGCATATATATATATATATATATATATATGAGCAATCCTTATGCATAGGATAAGACTTGAAAGTAATTAATGAAAAAACATGAGTCTTTTAATTTCTCATCAAAATACTTATGTCTTTTCTTTTTAGATGATCTCTTTATAGAGCACTAACAACACCTGATATTGACAAGTATTACAAACAGAAAGGTGGAGAGCCACGCAGAAGAGCAAAGTTGTAGTCCCTCAAATCGTTCTATCTAGAATTTTCTAGCAAACAAGATTTAAATCCAATTGTCTAAGAACTTAAAACCCTTACATTTTCATAAATTGTATAGAGTTGTTTGTTATATTAGTTTTTATTTAACATGAATGTTACTACCTCATCAAAAGTGAGCTTGAAAAATTTCTTAAAAACTCATGCTCAAGTTTACATAATTTATTTAGTGTTATTTTGGTATTTAGTGTTATTTTGGTTATATCAATTTTCATTTCATCTTTATATTAAAACTTCATCTAAAAAGGAAAGAGTCTCATGTGTATACAAATGATGTTTCCCGTCTGCATAGACCACTAGAATATAATCAAACACATTTCGCAGCACTGTTTCTTTGTCTTAAGTCCTAAAGCACACTAATAAACACCCCGTGTGTAGTCACACAATATGACCCATTGAAAAACCAAAATTGATCCATCTACTGGTATGCATGCATGCTCCAACATCCCTTGGTGAACCCAACATGAGGTGTGATAATTGTGTGCTTAGGTTTGTTGGATGTGATTCATGATTGACTAAAAATTAAACTTTGCATCTCTCTTGGTTGCAGGTATGTGGAGAAAGAATGATGAGTGGAGCCTTTACTATCCTAGATCTTTTTTCCTCGCTGTTGTAGGGTGTTCCCTAGGGAATTGAGCACCTGCATGGGAAGAGTAGCATTCAAGAGCCTCGACACTCCCCCCCCCCCCCCCCATTGACATACAAGAAGTTTTTCATTGCACAGTTCACTTCTAGTTTCTATACTTAAGACTTATTTATGAAAAATTTGTAAATAAAATAGCACTATGCATGTTCAAGCCTATGCTATAGTAGACTTAAAGTAACAATATTTCAAGTTATTTTAATTTGGCATAAATAGAAAAAGATACATCACTTGCATTTGCATTGTTTTATATAAAATATATAAAAATAATTCTTTTTATTTTACTTGCATTGGGAGAGATAGCCATTGTATGCATATTAGATCGTAAGCCCCTTTTATTTATATAAACACATAAAAAGAATGTCTTAGAGCTTACTTCATTTGCACTCAAAACATTAATTTGTTGTAAGTAGTTTAGAGCATAAACAAAGGTTTCTTGTTGTTATAGATATTATTTTACTTAGAGAAAATGGTTGTTAGCTTCCCTACTTGGTTATTGGTTGTTACTTTCTGTTTTCTAGCATTACTATCTAGAAAATCTAAAAAAGAAATTAGAAAACTTTCAAAAAGAATAGAAAAGCAAGATTTTAGTTTTAATTAAAGTAAATCTAGGAGTCAAAAATCAAAAGTTATAAACTTTAGAAACATGAAAAGAATACAAAAACAAGATTTCAATTTAAAGTAAATATAGAAAATAAAAAATAAAGAGTTATAAAACTTTAAAAACAAGAAATTAAATCTCATTAGAAGAGAATTAATCAAAGTAGAATAAAGAAAAATAAAAACAAAGATAGGTCTAAAGTCTAGCTTTTAGCAAAGTTTTATCTCCTTGCTATCCTAAATAATGATACTTTTAGGAAATTTAGAGATCTTTTAGAACCTTTCATCATAGATATAATACTTCACTCTAGGCGACATCAAGAGCGTAAAATGGAAAAATTGTTTAAACATATGATAATTGAAAAGCAAGGTGCATGAATAGTACAATCAATCTTGCATGAAAAAGGTAAATTCACTAGACTAAATATTACTGATTACGTGGATGCATTTGAAGAGCAAGTGCAGATCTAGGGATTGCATGATGATGTACTAGTACAGTACTTCAGACAAGTTGTCTCTTGATCTATTCTTGAAGGTATTCGTGAGCATGCGAGTAAACCTTGGGTTGAATTCAGGAAAGAACTCCATAAAATGTTCTTTCTTGAAGATTTCAGTCAGTATAGTCAAGCAGGTCTTTGAGATGGGTTAATTCCCGTAAATCAAGTGAGTCTCTAACTCACCTTCATGGTGAGTTCATGAGAAGGTTTACTGAGCTTCCTGAAGATGTCAGGAATGCATTAAACATAGATCTTATTATCCACTTCTTGAAGATCTTAAGCCTAGAGGATGGAGGTGAGGTAGAATGTAGAATAGAGGAACGTGGGAAAAGATACGAGTTGACTAATGAGTGGCAAACCATTAAATGTGAAATAGAGGACATTGGTCAAATCAGAGAACGTCAATTCGTACTATATGAAAACAAATTTCTACTCAACCTAGAGACTTACCTACAGTAGGCCATTCTAATATTCCATCACCTCCGACTACGGCTACGGCCAATGTTGTAGTCGTCGCTAAGACTCCAATCGAATTTCAAATCAATATTTTTGCAAGAAATTGGAGAATATGATGAATATGCAAGCATCTCTTTCGAAAGAGGTCACACATTTAAATAATAAAGTTTCTTCCATGAGCTTGCATGAGCCTAGGGCCAATACTAGCGGATTGGGAAAAGCTCATATGGCTCCATCAATGGAGCCTATTATGCCACAATTCACTCCTCCTCCTTAGCTAGTTGATCAGCCAATTTCTCCTACTAAATCAGTTGCTCAGCCAAGTTTTCAAACAAATATTGATAAACAAGGAACTAAAAGTAAGTGATGTGTCTTGTGTGATAGTCAAGACCATGCTACTTATGCATGTGATGAATTAAAGAAAGCTAAAGATAATCATCTTGTAGTTGAAATTGGAACAACATTATGTGGTTTTAGAACTCGACTTCCTTTGTTTGTTAATAGAGGCAAATGAAGTATGAAGAAATATGAAAATGTAACTATCTCCAATGCATCTACCAGCATTTTGGAAACTAGAGTAGAGCCATTAGAGGAAGGTTCTTGTTCAGTTCACGGTCCCTATTCCCTTCAGGCATTGGTAACAGCTAGGGACCAAATCATGGGTAAAACTGCATGGCAGTCTCTTGTCAATCAATCCTCCATATATTCTCACATTGCCAATGTTGAAGGGAAATTCAGATGGGATGACATGTAGGACAAGGTAGATGAGGGAGATAGAAGAGTGACAAGAAGACAATCTAGAGAAAATGAAAAGAAGAATTTAAATAATGAAAAAAAATGTACACTTCAAAGATATTGCAACCCCAACTGAAGAGGAAAAGATAAATTTTATTAGAGAAGGTAAGAAACCATTAAATGAGAATACTCCTAAAGCATTTTCCTTATTCCTATATGAAATAGGATGCATTGATCTAAAGCTTCTAGGTCCTATGATCATATTTACCATACCGCATATTCCATGGAATCTATGACTGATACTAGTCCCAAAAGCTCATTTACCTTAGTTGACGTGATTGTTAAAGGAGAAGATTGCTATGAGAATCCTTGAACCATCGTCAGAGCCATATTCTGATCGATGGTTCATGGTACTTAAAAAGAATGTGAAGCTATGCTTTATACAAGATCTTCACCCTCTTAACAAAGGTACTATCAGAAATGTAGGAACAGGACCCAATGTAGATGGGTTTGCATAGGTATTTGTCAGACACTCCATCGATTCAATGGGTGATCTTTACTCAAGATATGACGAGTTTCCATTATCCATTGAAAGTAGAGATTTAACCATGATGAGAAGTCGTTTGAGTCTATTATATATGTACTTTACCACAAGGAGCAACAAATTGCATGGCACACATGATGAATGCTATGAACTTGGTCTTACATGACTTCATTCCCAAAGTAAATATGCCTTTTATTGATGATATTTCAATAAAAGGTTGTGTGGAAAGGGGAAAAAATACAACTTTAGATTCATCTAGATGTAGAAAGTTTGTCTCCAACCACATTTTTGACTATGAATGAATATTTCATAGCTTTGAGGAGGTTCTACTGGCTTTCTCTTTAGAGATATCCACTTTTGGTGTCAACAAAGTCTTGATTGTTGGACATCTATGTGGACATTATGACCATATGCCATATCCACAGAAAGTTGATGCCATTAGTAGGGTTTCAGAGGTGTGTCAATGAGCTGAGAAGATTCTTAGGAGCCTCTGTCTTCTATGTAATCTAGATCCCTCACTTTGCTCATGTTGCAAACCTATTATATGATATATTACGAAACAAAAAGAAATTCGTTTGGATAGAGGAACATAGTAAAACTATGACAAAATTAAGGCAACTCCTTGTCAATGCTCCAATCTTGAAAAGCATTATTTAGAAAAAAAGCATGTAACCCTAACCATTGATACTAGTCCTATCATTATAGGTTGGGTCATTGGTGAGGATAACAAGAACGGGCAAAGATATGCAGCTCACTTTGATGCGAAAATTTTGCATGATACAGAGAGAGATTATCCTCATATTAAAAGAGAGTTATGGGGATTAGTCACTGCCTTGAAAATAGAAGAAAATATTTTATTCAAGCAAATGTGATTGTTGAAATTGGTTGTCTTTTATTAAGAGAAATGATTGCTAATGTTCATCTCCTAACATTGCAATGTTAAGGTGGATTGCATTTATGAAATTTATTAAGCAAGCCTTTTTCCATATTGCTTGATAACATAATGCCATTGTTGATATGCTCTTCAGAGCAAAATTTGATGATGATGAAGAAGGAACAGATCGAGGAATAAATGCTATTAGTTATGATCCATCCACATTTATGTATGAGTGATTTAGAGATGAACATGTGGGAGAATGGAAATATATAGGCTATTATCTAAGTATCTTTCCGCCTATCCCAATCTGGTCTGGAAATAGATTCTAGAACATCAGAAAGAAGCCTTTTAACTTCTTTCTCAAAGATGGATATATTTGGTAACACGCTAGAGGGAGGATGAAAAATCTACAAAGAGTATTAGGATTAAGAAGTGTGCAAGTCCAAGTTATTAGAGACATGCATGAAATCCTATGGGATGATCATTAATATTTTGTAGCAATGTATGAAAAGATTCGAGAAAGTTATTGGTGGCTGAGGCTGTATATAACTGTGAAGGATTCTGTGAGCACATGTATGACATGTTAGTTATATTCCTCGATCAAACATAAAGCCACTTTACATCTGACCTATCCACCTTTTATTCATTAGAGGTGGATACTAGACCTTATGACTATGCCTTAAAGCAGCAATGGCATGAGATATATAGTACTTGCATGTGAAGACTTAACAAATTATGTTGAAGGTCCTACACTTATAAGTATGCCTATTCCTTTTAGAAGAAGTGATATCCAGATTTGGATATGTCAAAAAATTAGTAGCAGATGGAGGCAAGGTAGAATCTTAACCGGATATACTAACGTTAGGATAGAGATTTAACACTAGGGCTGATCATGGAGCTTGGAATATAATTCTTGATAGAAGCGTAGAACATTCTTTTCAGAGAAGACCTCATTATACATGTGTGTAATGTTTTCAGCCAAATCCTATCCTAAATACCAGTGGGGTCGCACCAGAGCACTTCCTTATTTCCAGGTTGCGAAGCATATCGGAATTGAGTCCAGTACAATTCAGTGAGTGTTCAGTGAGCGGTATTGGTACCAAACTCGATGACATTTCGGTGCCTTGTAGCAGTGGTTCGGTGTCTGGTATGGCGTTAGGTGGCAGTGGTTTGATGTTCTGTGGTACTATCAAATGAGATGGGGTTCCAATGCTTATTGAAATGACTAAAGGAGTTAGTGAAGAAACTAGTAGATCTCTTGGAACTATTGAGAAAAGGATTGATTCTAGCCTTGAACTAAGTACTCTTATTAAGCAATTTGTACAAGACGAATCCTTAATCTCATGGAGTGATAGGAAGGATTATTTCACTGATTACCTATCATAAGAGTGGGATCAAGCACATTTGTTAAGACTTAAATTCTCGGACAGCTGGTTTTTTAACCATAAACCAGATGAGCTAGAAAATATTAGTGAATTAGTACCACTAGAAGGGTCAAGGGATAACTATGCAATAGATCAACCTATATAATCATTTTATATGCATAATTTCAAACAACTAGTGGATCCCAATCCCAAAGTTATGGCAGACAACCAGAATCAGCAGCATTAGTAGCAACAACAACGACAACGGCAGGGTGGTCAACAAAGGCCATTCACTATGGGGGTTACATATGCAAAATTTTGGAGGTTTCCCTTGTGATGACCCAAATGTCCAGGTGCGTGCTTTTGAGATCAATTATGCAGTACTAAATAATTTTGCGGTCCTAGCATGCAAACATGTGAAAGAGGAATTCGATAGACGATTGAAAGTTGGATTTATTGTCCTCGTGGAGCATGTGGAGTGGATTTTTCCTATAGTGATCAACCCTTAAAAGAACAAATAGCTTTGAATATGTGTTGATTATCGCAAATTGAATGCCGATACGATGCTTGACGCCTTTCCTTTGCCATTCTTGGATAGTATGTTGGACGATGTAGCTAGCCATGAGATATACTCATTTTTAGATGGCTACATTGGATACAACTAGGTTAGAATGGTTGAATCAAGCATTCCTAAGATGCCCTTCATTACAACGTGGGGAGTGTATGCGTGTACTAGCATGTGGTTTGGGTTATGAAATGCACCCTGCATTTTTAAGCAGTGCATGCAAGAGATATTTTCACCTTACTTAATGAGTTTCATGAGAGTGTACCTGGATGACTTCTCCTTGTCGAGTGACACTTGGACACCTTTATAGCATCTACAGTACTACTTTTGAAAGTGTGGAGAATACCATCTCTCTTTAAACTTGAATAAGTCTATTTTTTCAATGTCCTATGGCAAATTCCTAGGCCACATTATATCCAAAAAAGGAATATAGGTGGACCCTAACAAAGTTGAAGTAATCTTAGATGCACCCCAACCCACAACACCCAAGGAAGTTATGCACTTCCTGAGCCAGATTTTCTAGCATGGCAACCATCTCTAGTGGTTAGCCCCTTTAACTATTAGTGCAAATAAGCCCAAGCCTACATACTTGATGACCTCACATAAGCTTGATGTATTGACATTACACTTGGAAGCCTTCATATGTACAGCCTCCTGCAAACTTGCTTCACAATTACCCATTGTAAAAGTGGAATAAACCCACGAGGAGTTAGGAAGCATATAATCTCGTATCACTTGGTACTTAAGTGGAGATAATCAATCCTATACTTTAGGATTCACGTTTAGGTATAGATTTGAATTAAATTCAAATCTATGGCTCCAACAAAGACTATAAAAAGAGGATATGAAAGGCCCGCGCCTATCTCGAGGTTCAGAGATCATATTCATGTACTTTCTTTGCCAAGAGGAGCTCACCTCATAGCTCACTCATTTCTCACTCATTGAGCAAAGACTTATTGCCAATGACATTGTACTTTTACATGATTTAATACACAAATGATCATTACGTCTTACTCTCATATCTCTATCATACTCCATTAGAACAGTGAACTTGTCAGAGCTTTTTGTCACTGTATAGTTGATCATTTCCTATTATTCAAAGCATGATAGCTTGAGCATACCGTCTATTTTAATCCTAAAAAGTTTCATAAGTAATGATTAATCTCGAGATCATGAGATATTGATCAATCTCTTCCCACTAGTTTGTGACTGTCAAGGCCTGTAAATGTCGGGATGCATGATCAATTTGGTAAACATATTTTCTTGCATATAGTCCATCATTTTAACTGATATCACTCATGATTCATAGCTTATTAAGCTAATTGAAGTTCTCCAAAAGGAATTTTATTGATTGTTGTTATACTCAGAGAATGGTTCAAAAGTCTAAGTAGGTGTATCAACCAAGATAGCAAGTTTTGAACCTTGGATCATATGCCTACCTATCTGTCTTGATACTATCATTAGTGGATCATCTTCCAAGCAACATGTTGGAGTTAGACGTCTGCGGAAGCACGCGAACAGCACAAGGAAGAAGAAGAAGCTTGGAGCACAACACACAAGACTGAATGTATTACTAGAGAATGTACAAAGATAAGTAGCCCATTAGGGCAATAGGCGTATATACAAGCCGGGGGAAAAAAACCTCCTAAAGAGGGAAAAAAGTGCCCCGGCGGTCCTAGAGTGTTCACACACATCACTACCTAAATATATCAACAAATCCCCCCTGGGAGTGATGCGGTGAACAAGGAGCTGGCACTCATGTATAAGGAAGTGCCGAGCTATGTGGAAATCACTCCACAAAAGGAAGTAAGCCCAAAGCTTTGCGGAAAGCTTCAAACTTCTCCCTAGGCAGAGCCTTCGTGAAAAGGTCTGCAATGTTCTCCTGCATGGGCACATATGCCAAGCTGATCTCCCCAGCAGAGAACCTCTCCCTGACATAGTGATAATGCACCTCAATGTGCTTAGTGCGAGCATGGAACACAGGGTTCCTCGCAACTGCCAATGCGCTCTGACTGTCAGTGAAGATGTTGGTGGCAGAAGACTAGCCAACACCCAAATCAGCCATAAGGCGTCTGAGCCACACACACTCAACAGTCGCTGTGAAAGCTGCCCTATACTCAGCCTCACAACTGGAAGTGGCCACAGTAGGCTGCTTCTTGCTCAACCAAGATATACATGAGCTACCAAGCATGAAGCAAAAACCACTGGTGGACACACGAGTGTCATAGCAACCAGCCCAATCTGAGTCAGAAAAAGCATGCAAATCTGGCGGTAGTGATCCCCCCTTGGGATAAAACAACCCAAGTAGCCGAGTACCACTCAAGTAGCGAAAGATGCGCTTAACCGCTTTCCAATGCGTGACTCCTGGGCAATGCATAAACCTGCTCATCTGTGAGACAGCAAACTGAATATCTGGCCGAGTAATGCATAAGTAAATCAAGCATCCAACAGCCTGCTGATAGAGAACAGCATCAAATGCATCTCCAGCATCATGAAGACTCAATCGTAAACCTGTCTCCATAGGAGTGGCAATAGGCTTACAGTCTTCAAGGCCAAAACGCTGCAATAATGTGTCAATATATTTCGTTTGACACAAAGCCATTCCACCATCAACTTGCATAAACTGAATGCCCAAATAGTGATGCAAATGCCCCAAATCAGACATCTCAAATGAGGCATGCAAATCAGCCTTGAAATCAGCAATATGCTTCTCAAGAGGACCAGTGAGCAGCATGTCGTCTACATAGACAACAATGATCAAAAGCACATCATTAGCACGCTTAACATATAAGGTGCTTTCAGTTGGACTGTTCTCAAAACCATGTGCAATCAGATAGGCATGTATTTTCTCATACCAAGCACGTGGTGCTTGCTTTAAACCATATAACGCCTTCTTTAACCTGCACACCTGGTTTTCATGCCCTTTCTGCACAAAGCCACGGGGCTGAAAAACATACACTTCTTCATGCAAGTCACCATTCAGAAATGCTGTTTTAATGTCCAACTGATGTACATTCCAACCATGATGGGCTGCAAGTGCACAAATGCTCCGAATAGTAGTCATACGGCATGTAGGTGCAAAGGTCTCATCAAAATCAATGCCTCTTTCCTGCGCATAACCCTTTGCAACAAGCCTAGCCTTATACCTGTCAACTGTACCATCAGGTTTACGCTTCAGCTTGTATACCCACTTAGTGCCAATGGCCTTCTTGCCAGGAGGCAAGTCACATAAAGACCATGTACCATTCTTCATTATAGCATCATATTCAGATTGCATAGCAGCCATCCAATTTTCTGAATTTTGTGCTTCATCAAAAGAAACAGGCTCATTCTCATCACAGAGACTAGATGCAGCCATAGCATAGCAATCTGATGCAAAGGAGGTACTATGAGAACCTGAACGAGTACGATATGACAAAGGTGCATCTAATTTGCTGTCACGCAAAGTCTGCACCAGCCATTTTGGCATAGTTTTTGCCTGTTCAATATCAGCTCTCTCATCAACAAGTGCATCATGTAAATCTGCATCAGAAATGGAATGATCTGCATCATCATATGAAACCTGCAAAGGCTGAGAAGTTGCCTCATTAGGACCAGTGCTAGCCTGTCCACCTATAAAAAGAGGCATCAAAGTATCATACATGTCTTTGAAGCTAACAGATGTCTCCTTAGTACATGAAAGCAATGGCAGAATAGAATCTTCCACAAAGACAACATCACGGCTAACCAGAATGCGTTTAGTATGTGGATGATACAGACGATAGCCTTTACTTTCAGAATTGTACCCAACAAAAATACATTTTACTGCCTTATCATCCAATTTTCTGCGATGTTGTTTAGGCACTAATGCATATGCCAAACAACCAAAAACACGCAGATGAGCAACAGATGGCTTGCGGTCATGCCAAGCCTCATATGGAGTGATAGACTGCAACGCTTTCGTGGGACACCTGTTCAGTACATATGCTGCACACATGACAGCCTCAAGCCAGAAACTATGTGGTAAAGCCTGACTTTTGACCATGCACCTCGCCATCTCCATGAGTGACCTGTTCTTTCGTTCAGCAACTCCATTCTGTTGAGGTGTATACGGCACTATACACTGGTGTTTTATCCCATGTTCAGCCAGAAATGCATTAAAATCTGAAGACATATATTCCCCCCCTCGATCAGAACGGAGGGTGCCCATTTTACATGCTAACAGATTTTCAGCCAAAACCAAAAACTGTTTGAAGCACATGAACACTTCGGACTTTGCTTTGAGTGGATATACCCATGCATGCCTGGAAAAATCATCAATGAAAGTCACGAAGTAAAGGTAATTTCCAAAAGAGGGTGTCTGCATAGGACCACAGACATCACTATGTACAAGCTGCAATTTCTGCATAGCCCGAACTGAACCATCTTTTGGAAAGGAAGAACGCTGCATTTTGCCTAAAATACAGCCTTCACAAACATGTTTTCCAGGTGCCTCAAGTTTGGGCAAAGAGGACACCATTTCAGATTTCTGCAGGCGTAACAAACTAGCAAAATTCAGATGACCAAAGCGTGCATGCCAAAGCTTTGCATCTCACATAGCCTGAGAATCATGAACTGCACATGCCGAATCATTCACAGATTTTTCATAGTCTATGAGCTTATACAGCCCACGACATAAAATGCCAGAAGCAATAATCACATCGCTATTTGAGAGATCATGGACTGTACACCTGTCATCAACGAATTTCACAACCAAGCCAATCTTGGCTAATGCAGAAACTGATAACAGGTTCTTTTTGATCCCTGGCACAAATAAAGCATCTGACAAAGTGAAAGAACTACCATCAGCAGTAGTCAGAATGATCTTACCAACTCCCATAACAGGATAAGAGGAGTTATTGGCGCATGTGGCAGTATTCCCTGTAGGGGCAGGCTCGAGTGAAGAGAAGAAACTGCGCTGCGAGGTAATATGTTTGGTCGCCCCACTGTCAAAGTACCAAACATCTGAGTCTACTGCAGACATGCACTGATCATGAGAAGATGGGTCAAAACTGGAGACAGTAGTAAACGCACATTCTTCTTCCTGCACAAGATTTGCAGACTCTGTTTTTGGTGTAGAGGCCTCTGCAACAACCATTCCAGCCTCTTTCTTCTTTGCCTCTTTAGCAGCCAGTTTTGGACAGTTCTTTAGAATATGATCATTTCCTTTACAGTACTTGCAGAACAATTTCTGCTTTTCTGATTTCTTCTCATCTTTATCCTGGTTCTTCGATTGTGCAGCATTTGCAGATTTCTGCTTACTAGTAGAAGAGCTCCATTTTCCTTTGCCCTTCTGACTAGCCACGAAAGCTTGATCTGCAACACGCATAATGGACCTGTTCTGCCTGGAATGATCTTCCTGCAACAGAACAGAGACTAATTCCTCAAATGACAAGGCATTCGGATTGCCTTTCATCATCAATCGAAGAGTAGAGGCAAAACTCTGATATGAATCAGGAAGGCCATTCAGAACGGTCTGCACAAGTGAGCTATCTGGTATAACCTCATCAGCAGAAATCAATTGTTCCTTCAGGTCTTTGATCTTTGTAAGAAAACTATCCATCGAATCACCTTCATTCATATGCTCACTCTCCAACTGTTTTCGGAGGTAAGCAACACGAGCCTCATTCCTAGCCTGGTACAAAGTGGTAAGTGTATCCCAAGCATCCTTTGCTGTTCTACAAGAGCGAATGTGAGGAATAATGGCACGTTTGATAGACAAAGCTATCAATGCATGTGCCTGGGCATCTCTGCCATCCCAACGAATCTGCTCTGCAGTAGGTGCAACAGAAACAGCAGCAGGAACAGGAATCTGCGGAATATCATCTTCGACACCATCTTCATCAGCTCCAACACCTGTATTTGCAGTACCTGTCGTTACAGGTGTAACAAGACGTCTTTCAACACCCTGCACAATGTTCCACAATCCTTTTGCAACCAGTACATGTCGCATCATATAAGCCCATAATGGGTAGTTGGTACCATCCAACTTATCCTCAACAGCCAACATACGGAATACATCACTACTTTCAGCCATGGCTGGTGACTAAAATACCTTGATGCAAAAAATTGACTGTATCTCAAAAAGTTGAACAGAACTGCCCAGACGAGTTCTGCTAGACCTGTAGCAGACTTCGAGACGCTTAAACTGGCGAACAGAAACTAGTATATACCTTTGGCACAAAAGGACGAAATAGCCTGCACAAGCACTGCGATAGTGCGTTCGGAGGCCGAAACGAGTATGCTCACCAAATTTTGTGCGAATCTGAGACTGCAAACGGAGGAGTGTCGACGGCGCCCTAGAAGAAGCAACGACCTGCTCTGATACCAATTGTTGGAGTTAGACGTCTGCGGAAGCACGCAAACAGCACAAGGAAGAAGAAGAAGCTTGGAGCACAACACACAAGACTAAATGTATTACTAGAGAATGTACAAAGATAAGTAGCCCATTAGGGCAATAGGCGTATATACAAGCCGGGGGAAAAAAAACCTCCTAAAGAGGGAAAAAAGTGCCCCGGCGGTCCTAGAGTGTTCACACACATCACTACGTAAATATATCAACACAACATATGTGATTATTTATGCTTATTAGCTAGCTAAAGAGGCCCACAACAATCTCCACCCATCACTTATAGCAAGTGTGAAGTAGGTTTTAGCTGCACCTGTTCATCTGTTGTGATTATCCACCATCTCCTCCAACAGTGGTATCAAAGCAAGCACAATCAAGATGGGAGATGGATTTCCATCATTCATTGATAAATTGGATAGGAACAACTACTCAGCATGGTCCCTAAGGATGCAAGCATGCCTTCAAGGGAGAAGCTTATGTGGATACATCTCAGGAGATGAAGACATGCCAACCTTGAAGAGCAACAATCAACCAACAAGGGAAGAGCAAGAAAAGTTGACCACATGGTGTGCAAAGGATGCTCTTGCCAGGTCATGTCTACTGAATTCAATATTTGATTTCTTGTTTCCACATGTTAGAAATTGCAAAAGACCTCCCAAGATACTTGGGAAGTGCTTTCATCATAATTCTCCTTAAACACGAGCTAGGAAAAATTAGTTGTGGATGGAATTCACAACCGTAAAGAAACAACCAAAGCAAGGAGTGGTTGATTATGTAACCAAGATGAAAGATGTAGCAGACTAGTTTGCAAGCATTGGAGAAGAGATAGAGGAAGAGCACATAGTGAGGCAGAACATCAATGGAATTAAGATTGATGACAAGTGGGAGTCCTTCACCATAGCAATGGATCTCTACATGGATATGAAAATACCTAATCTCAACACCTTGATGGGATAAATCTTCACCCATGAGACAAAGCCCAATAGAAATGGTGACAACTCAATAGGTAACCAATCTTGTGCCCTTTAAATAGATAAGAATAAAGCTAAGAATAAAGGTAAAAGTAAGAAATAGGAAGAAGAGGCTAGTACCTCTCAAGATAATTATGCAGGAAGAGGAAGAGGTGCTAGAGGAAGGGGCAAAGGACGAAAACAAGGTAGGGGGAGACCCGACAACAATTCACCATGCAACACATGTGGTTTCAACAACCACACTATAGAAGAATGCTACAACAAAACAAGGAACCAAAGGGGAAGAGGCTTCAATAGAGGAAGCTATGGACAAACTAGAGTCAGGTACAACAATGGTGGAGGCAACTACAACTAAAACTACAATCAAGGCAACAACAATTATTAAGGAGGCTTTAGAGGAAGAAGGGACTTCAACAACTATACTAAAGATGAAGAAGAATCTCTACTCACCATGAACATGACATCCAACCAAAGTTAAGATGATGAGCATCTTTTCTACATTGACTCATCTTGTTCCAATCATGTGACAAGTCCCAAATCTGTATATAATGCTTTTAGCAATATTGCCTCTTGAGATGCTATGTTCAAACCTTTGTACTCTGGTTCAGTTGAGGATAAAGCAATTGTTGGTTGCTTTTTGGAACTCCATGATACTAGCTTTGAACCTGCAAATGATAAGTAACCAGAAGTACTTCTTCTATCATCCTTAGCTCCTGCCCAATCTGCATTTAAATAGATTTCGATATCCAAATATGAAAACTAAGGATAGAGTTTACCTTCATTGATTATGCCTTTGAGATACTTAAGTACTCTCTTGCCTGCATCCATGTGTGGTCTTCTTGGTAAGTGCATGAACTAACTAAGCACTCCAACACTATATCAGATGTCTACCCTTCTATGAATAGCATATATCAAGCTAGCTACCAAGCTTTGGTACTCTTTAATGTCTTCAATTTTCTCACCTTCATAAACACTAAGTTTATGATTCATCTCCAAATGTGTACCTGTAGATTTTGTGTTCTCCATTTTGAACTTGAGAAGAAGATCCTGATGTATCTAATCTGAGTCAAATACATTCCATCATCTTTGTTTATGAACTGCGTACCTAGGAAATATGTGAGCTAACCTAAGTCACTGATTTTGAACTCCTCTTGCATGTGTCTCTTGATCCTTTGAATGCCATTCAAATCATCACGTTGTGGTCATGATTTGAAGCCATTGCTTTCCGCATAAGATGTTTTGAAGAGGCTCAACCGCACCATTCGGGATGCTTCGCGAGGTTATTTCTGGGAAAACCAAAGTCGAAAGGGATTTTTAGGTGCACTTTCCTATTGTGCTAACAAGAGGACGTGTGCATGCGGAGGATCTTCTTCCTTCTTGGCAGGTATATGCAAAAGGCAAGGAATGTGCAGCGGACGACATGCATGGGATTTAGAGCAGCATTTTGGAGTAAAAGGGTGTGGTAATTCCAGGCCGACCTTCTAAAAAAAAAAAGCATCAATACTCAAAAGAGGTAAGGACTCTGTGGCAACGGGAGGGGGAGATCGTGATATAGAAGGAAAAGTCTCGAAAAGAGCTCTTTCATAGTTTTTTTTTACTCCCTTGGAGACGCTTGGCGGCGGCAGAACAGGGAAAGGAAGGTGGCATGTGGCAGGGGCAGCGAAAGAAAAAGGTGTTCTATTGAAGGGTGTGATAGGCATCGGAGATAATGATATAGGTGACATATCTGTTCAAGAGGAGGGCACGTTCTCTGTGGTGGAAAGCATGGTCTGGGCTTCGAGTCCCGATTCCCAATTGGAAGATCTGAACGCAGAAGAGAAGTAGGGAAAGCCATTATTCAGGGCATTAGAGTGGGGACCCTCTTGATCATCATCAGAATAGAGCGCATAATTACTTATGAAAGAAAAGGATGACCAAAGCATCCGAAGGAGACAACGGTGTGCCATTGAATTCTTGCCACAGGAAACTAACCATCGAATTATCCTCTTGTCACAATCATATAGCGCTGGAAACAGGGGAACACATATGATCAGAGGGGAAAGGTCTCTACTATTTATAGAGCAGATGCACTCTAATCAATAAAGAGGAAGAGGACACTGTTGATCGGCACAAGTTGAAGGTTGCTAATGATCAGAGAAAAGAGGCATTAGTGGGAGAAAAAAAAGCGAGGGGCAGATGATCTTGTTGTAGGAGAGGATGGTGTGGTAGAGGCACCAAGGAGATATGTGGAAAGAAGCAAGAGCTGTCATTTAATTTTTGGTTGTGTAATTAAAGACCCACAAACCAAGAACACCCAAGATGTACGCATACTGGCAGCGGCTGTTATCAATCCAGGATTGAAGCTAAATGTTTTCCTTGATTTTGGTTTCCAAAAGGGAGCGCTTCAAATTTCAAATGGAAGATTTTCTTTCAAATGTAACAGTACTGAAGTTTAGTAGAGAGGTAAAAATGTAGTTTGACTCAGAAACGTTTCAATGTTTTGGTTCTGCGAAAGTAATCTAAACTTCTTTCATTTAATGATTGAGGCATTTTGAAAGAATTGCATATATGTAGGGAAAAAGTAAAATCTTGCCAGATATTACTAATGATGTGATACTTGATCGTTGATATGTATGAAATCTGCTAAAACTTCATTCAAAGATTGCACTCTTCTATGTTGAATTATCCATGTTCTTTACTGTGCAAAGAGCTTCCATGGTGCTTAATGAAATGTAGCAGATTTACACTTAAGGAACAAAGGAAAAGACAATGCTTTCTTGCTTGATTTGCAGCAGAGCTTGTTTTTTTTAGAACATAACAGTTTACAAATCTTTGTTTTAAGAGTGCACAGGTTCCGTTATGTACATAAGAAAAACTTTGTAGTTTAACCTGAAACAGTATGTGAGTCGACATTGACTAAAGTGGCCAAAAACAATCATTGAACGCAGAGAGTAAAAGTGAACTCTAATACAAACTGAAGGCAGCTAGAACGCAGAAAATGTTTAAAGCCAAACCCTGTAGTCTTGGAAATGTTCAGTCACGAGTCTTGGAAATGTTCAGTCACGAAAAATTCGGCTGCATTCTTAAGAACCAAACACAGCTAAGTTCCCTCGCATTGAAGTGTTGCCTATCAGAAATAAAATTCATCATAGCAAAGCACGAAAAAAGTGGTGTTGCTCATTGACAATGAAAATTTCCTTGTTGTTTTGAAGTTCACGTACAAACTAGAGTTCAAACACTCATTATGGCTTAGTATGTGTACTGAATGCAAAGAATTAGAAGTCGATGATACAAACAATGAGCTCTTTATGTGTTTACAGGTTGTCATGCATAGGAATGTGCAAAGTATAGCCAGTCATATTAACTCGCTTGTAGTTAAGGAGATTCAATAACGATATTTTTCTTTTTCTCTATGACTCATAATCACGCCAATCTGCACTCCATTGAAATGAGGATGCATTCTCGATGCATGGATAACGATATAAACGACTGTCCTACGTGCATATGTAATCATACTTTTAAGATTTTTGATCGTTTCTTTTCAAAGAAACTTCTTTGTTGAATGCATGCACTCTTGTGTATTGCGCATATTTTTCCAATCTGCTAACTAAAACTTTCACTCACTTCTCAGGCTTAATGCTATAATAAAAATTACCTGGAGTATTCGATAAGTATGACTCACAATTTATTCTCTGAAACAATGAAATTGGATGTTTTAAAGATCTTCATCCAGCACTTTAACGATAGCTATATCCTTGTTTGCATTGATTTTATGTAAACAAAGGAGTGAAAATTAGGGATTTGCGACACTTATTTTGGAAATTATAATTAAATGACAAACTCGTGTTGAGTGTAATAACTCAATCGCTAAATGAACTCGCAATAATCTTCGATTCTCATGAAGCACATGATGGCATCTAGTCTATGAAGAAAACCACTTTCATTTTTCCCTCCTTTCCATGAACTCCTCGACATACCTGGTGAACCCGACGTGAAAGGAGGGGGTGAGTGAGTTATAGAGCCACAAAGATTAGCATAATCAAAATGGAAGATATCCTAGCTCAATTCCTACGCTTTCAAGAAGAAGATAGGCGTCAAAAAGCCATCCAATCACTTCATGAACGCCTAGTCAATCGGGGTGGCTTTTTCAATGGAAAGAATGTCTCAAAGTTCTGCAAAGAATATGAACTCGAGGCCAAATACCTAGGTGTCGGATTAAGTCCGATGACGGAAAAAGAATTATGTGAAAACTTTATCTATGTGTCGGGATACGAGATGCGAGACCAGATAATGCGAATAAATCAAACGACATGGTCCCAATACAAAGCGACACTCCTCAAGCAGTTTATGCTAGAGGATCTTGATAAAGTAACTCGTAGATCTTTCCTGAGGTGGGTTCATATGCCCAAAGACCAACCAATTCTTGAGATCAAAGAAGAGTTTGAGCGACAATATGATGATCTTTCTGTGCACGATAAGAGGTGCATAAGTCATGAAAGGGTTTCGTTGTTTCTTCGAACAATCGATGTTAATGCCCGAGAGGAGTTAATTCCACTTCTACAAGATATAGACTCCGACTCAGGACTCACAGAGGATTGGACGCTTGTCCATGAAGCTGTGATGAGATATGTGAAGAAACAACAAACAATAGAAAAATTTTTAAACGATTGGCAAGCTGACATTTATGCAAATGAAGAAGATACACAAATTCCATGCATTTCAGAAACTAAAAATAATTTGCAATTCTATAGAATAATAGAAACCCAAGCTGGGCATAAAGAATATATGCATGAAATACACGTACATGCTTATGAAGAGGATCACTATAAAGAACCTATAAGCATAAGTGATACAATCTCTGAGGATTCAAGGTACCAAGAGCCTGTAGATACTTTGATCACATCTACAAATACTGTATATGCACAAACCCCAAAGATGGGAGGAGCAAGGGAATATGCGAAAGCTAAACAAAACAAAATCAAACCAATATCAAACATACAACAAAACAAAAATAAACAAAACACACCAAGAAAACAACATGAGGCTTCCTATAATCTGATAGACTCCTCGCTTCTAAGGGATGATAATCCAACAAACAAAGAGGCAAGATATGATAATAACCAAGATTATTTAAAGATATCTACGGGAAGTCAAGGTGATCAGAAAGAGATTGCAAATGAAATAACTCAAAATAATCCAGTGAATCCATGTGAGTATCAAGCACAAGATGATTTCTTAAATGACGAAACCAAGCAATGCTCGAGGAACTATTTGATACCATCTAAGAGTGAAATATCTCTTGAAGCATATGATTCAAATATGAATTATGGCCAAATGATTGATTCGCATAAAGAGAATGTAAGTGAGCAGGATGTCAATCAGAAGGACATGCAAATGATGAATCCTGTAGAGAACAGTATGTATACCGATGGCGAAAAGCATGATGCAAAGCCTACTGATCGTTTAGATCAAGATCAAGATTGTGAAATAATCTTGAGTGACGCCACATTAAATGAGTTGTTCAAGGTACAAGAGAGTGATCCTAATCACAGGAGTAAGAATGAGTTGCTGATTGAGCTACAATATAATGATATGTATGTGAACGATGTTGTACTCCATGAAGAGGGACATATAAATGATCATTTTGAGCAAGATTCCATGACTGAAGAAATGTTTGATGAGTGTGGCAAAAATACATCCTCTGAAGAGGATGAGCAAGAAATGGTTGAGAGATATGAAGAATTCTATGATGGGATCTTGAATAAAGAAATTGAGTTTCCGTCAATCTACATGCATTGTCCTATAAGGTGTAAAAATTATGATGAGTTTGATCTTGATAAGCAAGTCTTTAGTGACATTGAAGATCAAGACTTTCTTGGATTCAGTGATATTGAGTCTCTTCATGACAATGGGAAAATGAATCTGGAAAAAGACGAAGATGAGGAGTTCTTGGAGAGATTAGAGATAGAAGCAGATTCTATAATTTGTAGCACTCAAGTAAGGAGGGATTATGATAGACTGAATCACGAAAATGAACATAATTTGCAGTCAAAGAATGATGAACCTTCCTATTCAGAGTATAAATCTTATGAATGTATTCAAAACCTTAATTGCAATGAAGAAGAAAGTTTGGATAATCATAATGGAAATGATGAAATCCTTTCAAATGATTTCAACACTAAAATGGATCAAAACATATGCATGATTGATTTGTTTGATGATGTTCCAAATACTCCAAATTTTAAGAATCTATATACATGTGCTCATTTATCATGTGCATCTTCATATGATGCATTAGAGAGAAATGTAAATAAAGGCAACTATGCTCAAATGATTAAATCATGGATTTTCAAATTCTCCAAGAGCAATGTATGCCGAACAATCTTACAAGAAATGGACAAGAAAATGAAGTGGCTTGTCCACATGTGTACCTTGTTTAAGAATACTACCTTGATTAATGCAGTCCAGAGATGGCTTTTATTCAAGCATAGCTTCTTTGGAGAGCATTTATCTGTGAAAAAGTATTGAAAGGGAATTTCTTGAATTCACAAGAAATTTAAAAGTGACTTTTGTAAATATAAGTATGTAAATACTTAATAATTATGTTTTGATTTTTTGAGATGGATAAAAGTAAATATAAAAATAAATAAATAAATAAATAAACAAATAAATGCATAAATAAATAGAGCAAGAAAATGCATCTAGCTCTCAAGAAAATGAAAATTTTTCAAAATAATCTTTTTGAATATGATGCTACTAATGTGTTTTCTGAGTTTACAAGAACATGTGTTGATAAGGAGCTGATCGAAGATCTAGAGTTTTGAGAGATTGTATAGAGGCAACCACTTTTGAGCTGCATGCTTATGTTTTATTGCAAATGGTTTTTGAAGTTCTTTCATGAACTGCATATGTATATAATGTCATTTTGATGTGATGTTTCTCATGATTTGTTTAGTTTCTATGAGTGCAGGAATGATCAAGCGAAGCCAACGGAGATGATGACTAAAGAACAAAGCCGTGAAAATCTTTTTCATTAGCTATCGTGCTTTAACCCTGATCTTTTCTTTGCACCATCTTTGAGATGCATTGCATGCCAAATATGCATGTAAAAATATATAGAAAACACATCTTTGAAATTCCGTAGAAGCACGTCCATCTGCACAATTAGATAGGTAAATATCATTGAAAAATAATAAAGCAAGTTTTGAGTGATAAGAGAGAATAGTTCTGAGTAAGGGAGAGTGATTGCATTTGTAAGAGAGTAGAGTTGTGAGTGATGTGAGCGTTGTTTAGATACCATAAAACCCTCGATTTTTCACACCATTTTGTTTCTCTTCATGCACCTAAAACATGCATAAATGAAATGTAAAGAGCACGAGTGATATTTTGGTTAAAACCCATAGTTGCACGAGTGATTGCACTTGTATTGAATTGTATATCCATGATGAAAATGTGAGTTCAATTTGAGTGTACATCCTCAACACCGAATTCCTAATACCTCCCTTATTTGCACCATGCTGTTTTTTATGCACTTAGAGTATGCATATGTAGGGCTCATTACATGGCCGTGCATAGGCACATTTGTTTTAACCCGCGCACTTGATTTCACTCACATTTGGATTCTTGAAGACTTGCAGATACCGAGATCGATGGTGGTACATCCGGAGGATGTACAGGTTCAGAGGGGGTGGATGTGGTCATGATTTGAAGCCATTGCTTTCCGCATAAGATGTTTTGAAGAGGCTGAACCGCACCATTCGGGATGCTTCGCGAGGTTATTTCTAGGAAAACCAAAGTCGAAAGGGATTTTTAGGTGCACTTTCCTATTGTGCTAACAAGAGGACGTGTGCATGCGGAGGATCTTCTTCCTTCTTGGCAGGTATATGCAAAAGGCAAGGAATGTGCAGCGGACGACATGCATGGGATTTAGAGCAGCATTTTGGAGTAAAAGGGTGTGGTAATTCCAGGCCGACCTTCTAAAAAAAAAAGCATCAATACTCAAAAGAGGTAAGGACTCTGTGGCAACGGGAGGGGGAGATCGTGATATAGAAGGAAAAGTCTCGAAAAGAGCTCTTTCATAGTTTTTTTTTACTCCCTTGGAGACGCTTGGCGGCGGCAGAACAGGGAAAGGAAGGTGGCATGTGGCAGGGGCAGCGAAAGAAAAAGGTGTTCTATTGAAGGGTGTGATAGGCATCGGAGATAATGATATAGGTGACATATCTGTTCAAGAGGAGGGCACGTTCTCTGTGGTGGAAAGCATGGTCTGGGCTTCGAGTCCCGATTCCCAATTGGAAGATCTGAACGCAGAAGAGAAGTAGGGAAAGCCATTATTCAGGGCATTAGAGTTGGGACCCTCTTGATCATCATCAGAATAGAGCGCATAATTACTTATGAAAGAAAAGGATGACCAAAGCATCCGAAGGAGACAACGGTGTGCCATTGAATTCTTGCCACAGGAAACTAACCATCGAATTATCCTCTTGTCACAATCATATAGCGCTGGAAACAGGGGAACACAT
Source organism: Ceratopteris richardii (assembly GCA_020310875.1). Taxonomy (NCBI): domain Eukaryota; kingdom Viridiplantae; phylum Streptophyta; class Polypodiopsida; order Polypodiales; family Pteridaceae; genus Ceratopteris; species Ceratopteris richardii. Next base: position 110,692,600 of record CM035437.1, on the reverse strand, counting down.
ATGATCAGAGGGGAAAGGTCTCTACTATTTATAGAGCAGATGCACTCTAATCAATAAAGAGGAAGAGGACACTGTTGATCGGCACAAGTTGAAGGTTGCTGATGATCAGAGAAAAGAGGCATTAGTGGGAGAAAAAAAAGCGAGGGGCAGATGATCTTGTTGTAGGAGAGGATGGTGTGGTAGAGGCACCAAGGAGATATGTGGAAAGAAGCAAGAGCTGTCATTTAATTTTTGGTTGTGTAATTAAAGACCCACAAACCAAGAACACCCAAGATGTACGCATACTGGCAGCGGCTGTTATCAATCCAGGAATGAAGCTAAATGTTTTCCTTGATTTTGGTTTCCAAAAGGGAGCGCTTCAAATTTCAAATGGAAGATTTTCTTTCAAATGTAACAGTACCGAAGTTTAGTAGAGAGGTAAAAATGTAGTTTGACTCAGAAACGTTTCAATGTTTTGGTTCTGCGAAAGTAATCTAAACTTTCTTTCATTTAATGATTGAGGCATTTTGAAAGAATTGCATATATGTAGGGAAAAAGTAAAATCTTGCCAGATATTACTAATGATGTGATACTTGATCGTTGATATGTATGAAATCTGCTAAAACTTCATTCAAAGATTGCACTCTTCTATATTGAATTATCCATGTTCTTTACTGTGCAAAGAGCTTCCATGGTGCTTAATGAAATGTAGCAGATTTACACTTAAGGAACAAAGGAAAAGACAATGCTTTCTTGCTTGATTTGCAGCAGAGCTTGTTTTTTTTTAGAACATAACAGTTTACAAATCTTTGTTTTAAGAGTGCACAGGTTCCGTTATGTACATAAGAAAAACTTTGTAGTTTAACCTGAAACAGTATGTGAGTCGACATTGACTAAAGTGGCCAAAAACAATCATTGAACGCAGAGAGTAAAAGTGAACTCTAATACAAACTGAAGGCAGCTAGAACGCAGAAAATGTTTAAAGCCAAACCCTGTAGTCTTGGAAATGTTCAGTCACGAGTCTTGGAAATGTTCAGTCACGAAAAATTCGGCTGCATTCTTAAGAACCAAACACAGCTAAGTTCCCTCGCATTGAAGTGTTGCCTATCAGAAATAAAATTCATCATAGCAAAGCACGAAAAAAGTGGTGTTGCTCATTGACAATGAAAATTTCCTTGTTGTTTTGAAGTTCACGTACAAACTAGAGTTCAAACACTCATTATGGCTTAGTATGTGTACTGAATGCAAAGAATTAGAAGTTGATGATACAAACAATGAGCTCTTTATGTGTTTACAGGTTGTCATGCATAGGAATGTGCAAAGTATAGCCAGTCATATTAACTCGCTTGTAGTTAAGGAGATTCAATAACGATATTTTTCTTTTTCTCTATGACTCATAATCACGCCGATCTGCACTCCATTGAAATGAGGATGCATTCTCGATGCATGGATAACGATATAAACGACTGTCCTACGTGCATATGTAATCATACTTTTAAGATTTTTGATCGTTTCTTTTCAAAGAAACTTCTTTGTTGAATGCATGCACTCTTGTGTATTGCGCATATTTTTCCAATCTGCTAGCTAAAACTTTCACTCACTTCTCAGGCTTAATGCTATAATAAAAATTACCTGGAGTATTCGATAAGTATGACTCACAATTTATTCTCTGAAACAATGAAATTGGATGTTTTAAAGATCTTCATCCAGCACTTTAACGATAGCTATATCCTTGTTTGCATTGATTTTATGTAAACAAAGGAGTGAAAATTAGGGATTTGCGACACTTATTTTGGAAATTATAATTAAATGACAAACTCGTGTTGAGTGTAATAACTCAATCGCTAAATGAACTCGCAATAATCTTCGATTCTCATGAAGCACATGATGGCATCTAGTCTATGAAGAAAACCACTTTCATTTTTCCCTCCTTTCCATGAACTCCTCGACAACGTATCACAATAATATCATCCACATATACACATAGATAGATAACCTCATTGTGATCCCTTTTGATGAATAAAGAAGCATCTGAGTTGCTAGCTTTGAACCCTTGATCTTGAAGATATGTAACCAACCTGTAATACCAAGCTCTAGGAGCTTCTTTCAATCCATACAATGCTTTCTTAAGTTTACAAACATAAGATGGATGATTTAGGGTTTTCAAAACCTGGTGGTTGTAATATATATACCTCTTCACTTATCCAACCATTTAGAAATGCATTTTTTACATCACGTTGGAGGATTCTCCAATTCCTTGCAGCAGCTACACTTATCAATGTCGTGATTGTAGTCATATTTGCAACTCGTGAGAATGTTTCCTCATAGACTATACCATGAGTTTGTGAGCATCCTTTGGCAACTAATCTTGCCTTGTACCTCCAAAATGATCCATGTAAATATCTTTCAACTTTATATACCCATCTCCAACCAATTACCTTTTGATTCGATGACATTGGAACCAAATCCCAACTGTCCATCTCCTTCAATGCATCTAATTCTTCTTTCATGGCCTTTTCCCAATTAGGGTTTCCCTTTGCCTCATCATAGGTGATGTTTCTTCTGAAATTGAATTTTTTGCCAAGTAGATTGAATGCTTTATAACAAATGTGGAATTATATGGATACCTTTCTAGTTGTTTTTTTCTATCTTGCTAATCTTCTAGGGGCTTGATTGGAGCATTCTCCAACCTCTTGCATCTTTGCTTTGCCTCTTGACTTCCATATTTTTTAATCCTTTTCTATTTAATCTTGGTCATTATCTATATCACTTCTTGGATCCTTGACCTGTGTATCATGCTTGCTTCCTAATTGATGAAAATCAAAATCAAGACCATGTGGTAGAGTTACCTTTTGTTTTTCTTCATCATACCAAGACTTGTGTTCTTCAAACACAACATCTCTACTTGTATTAAATTGCTTGGTTGAAGGATTATAGAACGTGTAACCCATTTGAGTTGAGTCATACCCAATAAAAATTGCCTTTTTTGCCCTTTCATCTAGTTTTCCTCTTATTTGTGATGGTAGATGAATGTAAGCTAAACAACCAAACACCTTGCAATGTTCAAAGACTAGGTTTTCTTACATGTCATGCTTCATAAGGAGTCATACCTTGAAATGATTTGGATGGTAGTCTATTGATAAGGTATAGAGTGGTTGAAATAGCCTCTACCCATAGGTAATGTGGCAACTTCTTCTCTTCAAGCATTGTTCTGGCTGATCCAACCAATTTGTTTCTACTCTCGGCAATTCCATTTAGTTGAGGGGAGTACCTGGTAGTCACTTTGCTTTTAATACCTTTTTCCTACAAGAACTCATCAAAATCTTTGGAGAATTATTCTCCCCCTCCATCAGATCTGAGCTTCTTTAGTGATCTACCTGTATTATTCTCCACATGTGCTAGATACATTTTTATGCAATCAAATACTTCATTCTTACTTTTGATAAACTATAGAATAGTCCATCTACTATGTTCATCAATAAATGAGAAATAATACCTTGATCCTACGAATGAAGGTTCTTTACTTGGTTGCCATACATTTGTATGTACTAAGTCTAATAAGTTTTTGTGGATATAGCCTTTGTGGTTGAATGGTTGTCTTTGTGCCTTCCCAATCTGACATGCATCACACGTGTTCATGATGTGTTGCTTTGATATGTTTGGTAGTCCTAGAACACTTTGATCCCTCCATATATCCTTCAAGGTTCTTTCATTCACATGAGCAAGTCTCTTATGCCACACTTCATGCTCACTTAGGGTTTGAGACCCAAATTTGAACAAAGCTATGTTCCTTTTTTCTCCTACTTCAAAAGTAAAGAGCCCACCATGCTTCTCACCTCTGGATATCTTCATGAAAGCTTGACATGGATCTTCCACAAAAGCTCCATGTTGGGTGAACGTAACTTGCAAGCCTTTTTTGACTATTTGGCCTACACTTATTAGGTTTTTAGTGATAATGGGTACATAGAGAACTTTACTCAGAATGTTTGTCCTCCCATTGGAAGCTTTGACATTACAAATCTTCTCCACATTGTGCTTTGTCTCATCCCTTGTTTGTACTTCATGTCTATGCTTTGGACTTTCCAAATCAGATAGAAGATCAATGTTGCTTGCAACATGATTTGAACATCCTCAATCTACGTAGAACAAATGATCATCTTCTTTTCCTTCTTTGTGGCTTAAATTCATAAAATGCAAGGAGTATTCATGTGGTTGAGTTTATGAATAATTTTTTTAGTCCCTTCTATTGTAGCCTCTATTGTTATTGTTGAAGTTGTGTCCACGTCTACCTCTATTGCTCTCATAGCCACCTCTTCCACTTCCTTGCTAGGTCTTCCCATTGAACGAGAAATTCTAAGTGGTGTCATTGGTCATATCGCAAATGGCATAAGGTTGAACATTTTAACCTTTGGATTTTTCATGCTTTGTTCCTTTCTTCTTCCCTTTCCACTTGCCCTTGCTTGCAAAGTTGGCTTGGGAAGTCTCCTCTTCATCTTCTTCTGTCTTCTTGCCTTTCAGATTCTTATCGTTCTTATCTGAAAATAGTGCACTAGTTGAAATACCATGATAGGAGTTACCTTCCTTTATGGTATTGTTGGCCTCTTGATTGAAGATTTGTCCAAGAAAGATGTTGAAGTCTAGAGGTTCCACATCCATGATGAGATCATGGTGAAAGATTGTCATTGCTTATCACTTTGAGTCCCGTTGAGAATTTGCCTCATGATAGCCTCTTCTTCAATCATCTATCCAAGGATGCTAAGTGATGCACAACCTCCTTCACCTTGGTAACAAACTTCGTGATGGTTTGTTTAGGTGTCTTCTTCATTTGATTGAACTCATTCCAAAGATGATTCTTTCTTGCTTTGGTACTAGCAAAAAAGAAAGTCTCGAGGGCATCCCAAGTCTCTTGAGATGTCTTGCATCCTCTAACATGTGGTAATAGAAAGTTAGAGATAGACTTTAGCATGTATGACCTTGCTTGAGCATCTCTTGCGCACCAAAGTGTGAGCTTCTCTGTCTCCTCTTGTGTAGGTCCTCCTTTGGATCTTGGAATAGGCATAGCTTCATTACCTGCTAGAAAATCCATAAAGATTTCTACCTTGCAAATAGAACTCCATTCTCATTTTCCAAGCTGCATAGTTGTGTCGATCAAGCTTCTTGATCATTGAGGGAAAGTCTTCACCCATCTTGATCTAGCTCTAATACCACTAGAAGAACTTGAAGAAGCTTGTAGGAGGTAGAGAACTGAGTTTCAAAGCGACGAAGTTTGGTCCAACCAAGAAGAACAAGACTAGCCCTTGCGCTTATGGAGACTCAAATAGACCTTATAGGCATGCAGTAAGTGCAACAAAATGCACTATGTACTTCGGAACATCAAAGAGAAGGACTCAATACACATCAAATAGGTTCACGCATTGACTAGCTCAAAAAACTTATTATCTATGGAAGAGACAATGAACTTCAAATGCGCATAGCGACCAACCTCATTACAATTAGAAAAAATCCTTTTATGGAAGTGGTACACATAGGGTTGAGTGTATATGATGCACAAAAAAAGTATAAGGAATAAGAAAAATATGCTATAGGAATGAATCAAACACTTAACGGTGGTAATTCCTATTTTTCAGGAATAGTTAGAGATTGATGCCCAGATAAAAAACTTGATTCATCCAGTCTGCTAAACCAAATGGTATGAAAATTTACGACTATAACACTAATATCTTTGCAATAAGCTGTGTCGCAACAAGCTTGAAGCTCTCCAGAGAGAGGAGCAGCCTACGCAATCTTACTGTTGCCGAAGAAGATGATGTAGAGAAATTAAGGAGCAAGACAGTGATGCCCACAAGTGTATGTATACTGCTTGCATGTATTGTACAAGTGTTTTGAAGTCTTTATATAGACTCTAGAAGGGATCCCAACTTCTACAAGTGTATTTTGAAATCAAATGAAGGTGCGAATGGTTGTTGGAGGGAATAAATTCACTTTCCTATAATCTAGGAAAAGTGAAGATCTAGTTTGATCTACTTTTAGGTGATTGATTGATTGATTGAATGCAATGCAACCAACAAAAATTCATAGAATTTTTGCTCTATCTTTTTACTTTTACATGTGTAAACCTCAAGGCTCTCACAATGGTAAAAGATCCATGAAAAATCTTTTTAGAAAAATACAATAAGTGAGCATAAGAAAAAGAAATCTCCAAGAGATATTCTTTCGACATGATAGCCTTTGATGTAGATCAAATCCACCTCAAGCATAGTGTAAGCTTAATGTTCCAACAAAGACTCCTTGGGTATAAGTGCTTAACTCCTAGTTTTATGAAGGTCTTTATACAATTCATTCATCTCTCCCATGGACATTTTGTAAGAAAATGTATCTTGGCTGATGCAGGTTAGTATATGTGTCATCCTAGCAAGTCTATAAGCTCTTAAATAGTGTCTTGATTTCTAAAAGTGATTAACTCCATGTATCCCCCAAGGTTCTAGATTATCTTTCCAGTTGCATATAAATATGAAACTACCCTTCTACATATTCTACAAAAAGAGTGTTTATCTATATTTAAGTGATCATCTCCATTTTCTCTTTGTCGATATTTCCTAGTCAAGGTTGAGGAAAAAAGCCCTAAAAAGCACCCAAATTGATTTTCGATTGCGAAAATTGATTTGTCTCGTAGGATTGGCTTCATGACAAGTGACGCACGAAAATCTAGTGGAACAGTAAATGTCCTACAGCAAATAGGACACGTGGAATGGTGTTTATGTTAAGGAGACTCTTCATCACTTGTTTACCTCATTATGTTAATGAGAAACGGAGTGTCTTCAAGTTAGTAATTATCTGATGAAGTTAACACATGAAATCCAACTACTGTGGTTTGCAATCATTAACAGTTGCTGGTCGTTTTCATGATGATCCACGTAAAACTCTGTGACTAACCTTCTGTGGTTACAATCTACTTACAAACGCAACATCCGTCCTCTCATTTCATCATTCCTCCATATTTGACCGAGTCGAAGGTACACTACAGTCTAGCGCTTTCATCTCTACCCATGAATCTGGAAAGCTTTTGGCTGTAATTATTGTTATTTTCTTTTTCGCAGGTCGTTTGTAATTTTGGTCCTTTCTTCTTATCTCTCCATGGACAAAAACGTGCCTGTGCACTTCAAATTTGGATGAGGTTTTTAAGCCCTGAAACCTCTAATAAGCTTGAGGGTCAAGTGAGACAAAGGTTCTCCCCCATTACATTATACTGTAACCTTTGAATTTGATGGCAACGAGATAGAGAAGAAGTGCATACCGCGGAAGATATGAGAGTCTTTATAACCTCTTTCATAGAGCCCGATAATCATGCTTTTGATTTTATATTGTTCGAAGAAAAGTTGAATTGTCATGTATGATTCCGATAGGAGCTCAAATCATAGTCCGCGCATCGGTAAATGAGTCAAGAAATTTTAGTGTCCCCTTTTTCAAGTGAATATGCAGGGAATGTGCTGAGTATATTGAATAAACGTGGAACCTATCGGGCAGTATATTCTTTGCGCTTTTGTGGTAAAAGTTTTTAGGCCACTCGATTTTCCGCAACTAGCCATTGCCACTAATTCCTGGGACACGACACATGATTCGTGGAGAGTCTCTTTAATAGAACGTATGGTCGTATGGTGTTCGCTAATGTCAGATCATGAACGATCACTACGTCGAAAGATATGACACTCACAGAACTGGAATCCTCGGTGTCCTTAGGAATAGGACATATGGTAGCCAATGATTAGGAATTGTAAACCTACAAGCGCAGATAGGGTTCGTAGTGAATAAGAATCGCAGCCTCCTAGGTTCTCTCTCTCTCTCTCTCTCTCTCTCTCTCTCTCTCTCTCCCCAAATATGGGTTGCAATGTATATGGATTACAACGTCTCTGGAGTAGCCCATGGTGGCAGTTCAGAAAACTAAGGTGACAAGCGAAAGAGAGCATTATACGTGGGAGATGCACCGGGTGTACAAGTTTCATGAAAATACTCTGATTTTTCAGTGAGAGAGACAAGTTGTTTGTGGTCGCGCTTCCTTGTATGTTGCCTTTGTCAAACATAAGTACTTGCTTTTCTTTTTCTATGTCAAAGCTATAAATCCTTGCTTTTCCTTTTTTTTTATTAGACATACATTCTCGGCGGTGGATCTCATTCGTTCAAAATCTTCTTGTCAACACGTTTCAAACCTGGATTCGTCTCCTTTTCTCCCCTGTTTCGGTGCTCCCCAGAGAGTCGTTACTAGTTAGATGGCATGTGCACTTCAAATTTGGATGGTGCTTTAAAAACCGCATAATCACTAGTTAGCTCTTCTTCGCATACGACCAAGAAAATGTGGGCATTCTGCACACAGACGATCCGTTCTCGCGCACCGAGTACGCCTGTGATTGTTTCAAAGAAGTACATTTCGTCAGAGAGAGAGAAAGAGAGAGACAGAGAGAGAGAGAGAGCAAATCTAACGTGCTGTCCAATAGCTGGAATTTTAACGTGCTGTGTAGTAGCTCCAATTACTTTTCTTTTTTTCAAATAGGAAGTCTCCAATTTTAAGATATATGGAATAAGTGAACAATTACGATGCTCCTCTGCATTTGACTACATAAATAACTCATCTAATTCCGATAGACGGTCCGCAGTGTTTTATGTTTTTTTTTTTAATAAAGGAAGTTCGGCCTTAGCCTAATCTCCCGGACTTTAATTAAAATAAAGAAAAAAAGTTACAAGTGAATGGGACTAGTGCCCATAGGACCCCCCAAATCCCACAATGCAGGGGAGGAGTATGGCAAGCTACAGGGCATTACAGATGAGGTAGATAAAATTATCATCACCCTCATGTGGGACCCATTTGGGTTTCAACTTGTTGTTTTCGAGGAGATAAATACAGTGATGTCTAAACGGTGGCGATCTCTTGACTCGGGAGATTCTTTTACATAGGAGAAACAAGGATTTCTCGATCGACCATTCCTTAGGAGTTTGGCCAAAATTGACAGCACATCGCTCCCTCCAAATCTTCCAGAGAGTCTCACCTCTGATGGCATTCCACAGCCTCGATGAGCAGCCGATCGCCTCACCCAACATCACCTGTTGCCAGTTGATTTGGTTCGTGAGTCTCAATACTCGGGTCACGTGATGCCAGATAACACGGGACTTGGGGCAGTCAAAGGACAGGTGAGCTAAATCTTTGATGCAGCGATGGCAACGCTTGCACCATGGTGGCACACCACAGATTTTGTTAGCCCTTGCATTGGTCCAGATACCTTTATGCAAGATCTGCCACATGAGAACGGACTTTTTGACCTCAATTAGGGGGTGCCAAATAGACATGAATTTTAGCTCCCACCGAACTTTGGTCCAAGAAAGGCACCATCTCTTGTTAAGAGTGTGGTGAACATCTAAATCCTCTTTGAAGTTGGGGATTCTGGATAGCTTCTTACCATTGCTCCATTTGAGGCCCTCCAAGCAAGGAAGATCTTGACCGCAGAGAAGGCGGGTAGTTGAGCGGTCCCATGCTAAACACCTGCTTTGAAGAAGAGTCCATTCCTCAAAGGTAACTCTAAGTCTCGAATCCAATTCTTTGAACCTAATCCACTAGCTGGTCTCTTGTTTTCAGAGTTGTTTCCACTTTTTGAACCCCTTGTTCCATAACCGCCTTGCAGTTTGGAGGTTCCAAGACTCCACCCCCCGAATGCCGCTGATCGGGAACCAAATAGAGTCATTTTGTCTTATGCCAGCTGCCCACTTCCACTCATCACTGATTTTGATGAACTGTTTGGCCTTGTTCCAATTCTTCCATAAGGAACACACAAGGCTAGAGCCTTTAGGGAAGACCAGGTGGGGGGAGAACAAAAGCATGAGAATCCCTATGTCCTTCCAACCAGGGTGGCCAACTAAGGTAAGGTCTTCCGTGTTTCTGAAGATCAATTTAGCCCAAGAGGACTCCCTATTGCTCCAAGCCTTGATAAGCCATTTTGCCGCCAACTTGTCAGCCAACCCAACAATATCCAAAATTCCCAAGCCCCCTGAGTCTTTAGGGCTAATGCAAGTTTCCCATTTGATTTTGGGAATCCCCCTCCTGTTCGGGTCCCCAGTCCAAAGGAAGTTTCTGTAGTTTCTTTCCACTTTGGCCAAGTCTTTCTCCTTAGGTCTCCAACACGAGATAAAGTAAATAATTGTAGACAGCATAAATGTGTTAACAACCATAGCACGCCCTGCCAAGTTGACTTGCATACCTTTCCAATGATTCAGCTTCCTATCCAGCTTGGATAGCATCCAGTTCCAGCGTTGGTCCATTGAGATGTCGAATCCCATCGGAATGCCAAGGAGACGGAAGACTTGACCGCTAGGGATAACTTGACACCCCTGATCCACCAACAATTGGGGAGTATGTCCGCTAATTGCTCTAAAAGCAGTTTTAGCATGGTTGATTTTTTAGCCTGATGCCACACAAAAGGTGTGGAGGCACCACCAAAACACCTCAATGCTGTTTATATCGTTATGCACAAAGGCTTTCATGTCATCAGCAAAAAGTCTCACAATCATTTGGTCGTGATTTAGAGGTAAGGAAAGACCCTTGAGATTGCCAGCGTCCATGTGATGCTTTAATAGGCAGCTGAGTCCATTCGAGGCGATAGCGAGTAGTAATGGAGCCAGAGGGCAGCCTTGCCTAATTGATCTTTTTAAACGAATGGGCTCAGAGAGCTTACCGCTGATGTTTATTCTAGTTGAAGCATTTCCAAGAAGAGTGGAAACCATCTTCGTGAACTTTTGGCTGCATCCAAGGTCTTTCAATGATTGAAGAATAAAGTCCCATTCCAATCTGTCATACGCTTTGTCGAAGTCGATCTTAATGAATACCAGATCTTGAGCAGACTCCTCAGCAAAAGCAAGGCCTTCCCAAATATTGATAACTGCTTCAAGTATAGATCTACCTTTGATAAAACCTTTCTGGTCCTCACACAGCCATGACTTTAAATGACAAGAGATTCTGTTGGCGATAACTTTTGCAATTATCTTGTACCCTATTTGGAGCATGGTAATCAGACGCCAGTTTTCAATTTTGCTCTTATCTCCCCGTTTGTGGATTAACTTGATGACGCCATTATTCAGGCACTCAGGGAGGGCACCAAATGAGAGAGCCTCTTGCCACACGAGGCGCAGTGGGGTGGCCACCTGATGTTTGAAGGACTTGCAAAACTCATTGGTGAGGCCATCTGGACCCGGACTTTTCCCATTGGGAAGGGCATCAATAACCGCGATAATTTCATTCTCGGAGATGTTAGCATCCAATAGAGCAATCAAGTTCTATGGGATTCTGGTATGAACAACCCTTGAGATGTTTGCCATGGAGTCGCGCCTGTGGGGGGAAAGAGGAGTCGAGACCCCGAGAAGATTGGTAAAGTGCTCGACGATGATAGATCTATTCTCCACTTTCGTGCAACATTCAGTTCCATTGTTATCGACCAATAGGGGGATGGATTCCCTAGCTTGTTTCTTTTTGAGGATGTTACACATCTCTTTCGTTGGTTTGTCGGCCTTCCCTGCCCACCAATCTTTGAAGAAAATTTGAAGATTTTTCCTTTGAACCTCCTCCTCTAATCTTAGTCTTCCCCTGATTTTCAAAAGACCTTGTTGGTAATGTAACTTACCTTTGTTCACCTCTTCTTCAAGCCGTGAGAGCCTCCAGTACACCGTTTCTCTTCTTTTTTTTCGGATTTCTCTTATAGCCTTTTGAGTCCTGATTAGAACTTTTCGAGTCCTTTCTACCGCGCTTCTCCAACACTTAGCCGGTTCATTACAGTAAGCAAAGGCTTTTGCCCACACCTCAAAAATTTCTTGGTGGACAGATGGGAGGGAAAACGATGTCTGACAATCATGAAACCAAGGAGCTTTCTGGAACATGGGAATCGGTTTGAAAGACAGAGTAATCAGATAGTGGTCCGAGATAGTCAGGTCCATGTGTTGGGAAATCGAAGGAATACCCCACTGAAGGATGGTGTTCTGATCGATGTAGCATCTATCAAGTCTTGCTTTCCTCAAAGAGTCCCCCGATTGGAGATTTGACCAGGAGAACCCCTTCAAGTCTTTCACCTCGACCAGGTCGAGATGGAGCTTGATTTTATCCCATATCTCTTTCTCCTGACCGTCAATAATTTTTCCTTTGTTATTCCATCGGTCCTCAGGAAACTCAACCATATTGAAGTCCCCACAAATTAGAACATTGTATGAAAGGGAGTCGAGGGAAGCCCAAGCATCCATTATATCTGCTTCACCATTAGGGGTATAAATTGAGACCACAGTGAACTGGAAAGGGAACTTGATAGAGGCAGCAATCCAACGATGATTCCGACCTTCAAAAGTCGAGGTCACATTGCCAGACAAGGAGTGACTAATGCCGATAGAAGCACCCCCCGTCCCTCTAGGGTGAGAAGTGGAGAACCAAAGGTGGTTCGGAGAAATGCATTTAAGCCATTTCTGGAGATCCTCTCCATCGATTTTAATCTCTTGTAAGCAAATAAAGTCAGGGCCGAAGCACTTGTCTTTGAACCATTGGCCAAGAATCGAAGCTCTTGACGGGTCAGACAGACCCCTAACGTTTAGAGATGTGAATTTCATTAATGATGGTTGCCCTCTTTGAGGGGAGGGACCCGATCTTTTTTCTTCTTATGGTCTTCTTTTTTCCTCCCTACTTCTTGACTTAGGATCCTACTCTTGAGGGGGCTCTTCCAAGGCATGCCGGAAGGTTGTTTTCCTTTAAGCTTTGACTTTTGTTGCGGTAATCTTGGAAAGAATACCGGGAGGGTAGGACCAAGAGAGGAGCTTTCGCTGACTGGGTTGTCTTCATTGTTGGTAGTGAAGCCTTCCTCTTTACTCGTGGTGTAACCTTCTTGGTTGTCTTCTTTGCTGGTAGAGCACCCAAGGGTATTATCAGTGGGGTCTTCTTCAAAGTGGTTGTCACCTGGGAAGTCGACCTCATTAATCTCTTTTTCTAGGTTACAATATATGTTATTCGAGGGGGCAACTGTCGTAGTATTCCTTGATGTTGATCTTTGAGGGCTAACTTTCCTCCTGGGTCTCACTTCAGTGAATCCTTCTGAATCCGTCTCAGCAATGCGAGTTCCCTCTTCTTCCTCCATTGGAGGGGGATGACCCCGAGTGTCATCTTGGGGGAAAGGGTCTAGGGTCCCATCTGGTTTAAGCTTGTTTTTATTGGTACTTTTCTTTAGGGGGCAGTCTTTGATCCTATGACCTTGATGCCCGCACCGAAAGCACGTGTTTGGCAAATTCTTGTAAGTAACCTCTTGTGTCCAGGTCTTACCATCTCCACAGTTTATGGAGATTTTCGAGGGAAGGACCTGGTTCAGGTCTGTTTCAATGCAGATCTGTGGATGCCATCTTGCATTGAAAGTATGTTGAGCACCATCCTAGATTAACCCCCCAACATCCTGTCTTGAGGCCATCGGGCGACCGATCGGTGAGAGGATTTCACGAAGAAATCCATACAGGAAGAAAGGCAAATTGGGAAGCTCCACCCAAAGCGGGTAACGAAGAGGCTTTGATCTGTTCGGGACAAAGTCTTGGGTCCACTTAAAAAGGCAAAGGGTGGACCGGCCCACTTCCAGGAGCCGGCTTGCAGGGCTTGGAAAGCCATCTTTTCGTTCTCAAATACTAGAAGCAGGTGATTCGCCGGCAGGAATTGACATTTGGACACAATTAGGCCGTGCGGGAACCACTCCTTGCGAAGCCAAGCTCTCACACTTTCAAGAGGGGGCCTAGGGCCAAACATTTGACCGATCAGGCAAGTTTTCATCAGTTCTTCTTGCTTTGCCGCCACAGACTCCTTGCATAAAGAGACCTCTAGGGGCGCGAGTTCCACTGGGACGGAATCCATCTCAAGGGGGTACACGGACTGAAGGGGAGCCACATTGTTCATGACAAACGAGGGAATAAGGGTCGGCATTTTAATCACCAAAATCCCCCCCCCAACACCACTTTGAAGTGCGAATGCGAGCGAAAAAAGCCTTATGTAACGCTTCAGGTTTTGCCGGCAATAACTATGTTGAAGGTATTGAAAATGGCGGCATATATGCTGAATGTATTGGGGACAAGTATGGAGAGGCTATTGACGACATTTATGCTGAACGTATCAACCCACTTATTACTTTCTTCTTTTTAACAGAGGTAAATTTGAAGGCTTAAAAAGAAAGGCCCACGACAGCACGGGTCTATTTTCTTTTTCTAAAGCTTTTACTTTCGAAAAACACCCGCTCCCAAGGCAAAGGGCACGTTTCGAGGCAGAGGAACCGGCTGAGCCTAAGGCGATAGATCACTGACGGCGCGATAGGCGGCCCGACAGACCATTGACGGCACTATAGACGGCCAGCGGTGCGATAGACTCGGCTGCGGCTATCGCGATAGGCCACTGACGGCGCGATAGACGGCTTAACGGCGCGATAGAGAGAACCCGGCTCGGGCTATCGCAATAGACCACTGACGGCGCGAGAGACGACGGATGCTGCCAAGGATGCTGTCGTTGCTGAAGAGCCGTTAATGCGAACTTGTTCGAACGCCAAAGGTGCAAGTGTGTCTCCGCAATCAGCTTGTTCGACGTCCTTCCAAGTAATGGAGTTGAAGTTTCTGTTGATGCTCATATGCTGCCAGCAACAGCAGTTACGTACGACACAGGAGAGAACATCATAGCAGTTACGTCCGACACCTGAACACCTCGTACGTAGCCTCGCGATGGAGAGTTGCCGCCGACCATGCTGCTGTTGCTCTTCACTCTCTCCGTCTCAGGTACTCACAGAATTTCGCAGTGTTTTATGTTGAGAAATGGATCCGATATTGCCAATAAATGAGTCCGCGTAAATAGACGACCATGTTTTTTGGGACGTAGAGAGACAGCGCATTGTGCTTCTCCATAGATCCGTACAATTTTTGCACGTTTCAATAGTAGGCGTATTTTGTCTACGAGTTCTCCAAATCTAGTTTACATAGTCGTCCTTATGTTTCAACTGTGCATTATTATTCGCAAATGCCTTGGGAACATGCACATTCAATTACACAGAAATAGGCCGAACTTCCTTTAAAAAAAAAACAAACTTACACAGGAATATGCTTTGTGGGATAGGGATGTCCGTTGGGGACAACAGTTCTATGTTCGGGATTATGAGATTCACATGTAGTCCTAATAACCTTAACTATTGTTTCAAAGTTGGAGACTACTTGGACAAGTGCAACCAAAGGATCATGCATATTATTTGGATGATGAACATGTTTATAGTGATGATAATGCTACCTATGTCATTGATAAGGTCAGATTATGAAGATGGTATCAAGGGGTGCAAATGGAGACCACCAGGTGGATCGTCTTTGGCTTTTCTAAGGGTCTCTACATGGCTACATGCGGGTGCTTGTGTGTTGCTTAAAGGGGTGAGACATGATTTCAGAAAGGATTGAAGTGTTTGCGTATATGCTAACGACCTACGAGATGCATGTGATAAAAAGTAACTTACCTTAATTTAAATAGTAAGTGGGATTTAATGTTGTTCCATAGGAAGTAAATATTCAGAATAAGATAGTCGAGCGTTTATCCTTCTACTAGAGTGTTATGGTTTTGATGCATATTGTGTTCTGTTGGAAATAAATATGTAGAAGGAAAAATATAAATGGTACTCTCATCTACTAGAATATTTTGTGTTTGATTTGAAATGATTCTAGAAGATGCATTTTCTTTAGTGGAAGCGTTTGCATCCATGAATTAACAACTGTTATGAATCTAGTATGGTAGGTAAAATCCTATAGAAATGATACGTTCATAATTAATTTCTCAAAAACATCTTCAAATTTTAATCAATGAAATCCATCCATAATTTGAGAGATTGATGAAACAGCAACAGCAAAGATGTTCTCCCTCTCCACCATCTCGTACACTTTGTACTTTCTTCATAATAGTCGTCAATGCTCGTAGCTGCTCTTAACGCTCTGCATAAATGATCATTAGAAAAAAATTCATATGTTAATGAACAATAGAAACACACATTTCTCTATTACTACTTTCTCTCAAGTCACCTTACATCCATACTTACACTCCACTCATGTACTCATAGACACTCACATACATACTTACACTCCAAATATATTCACATACGCGCACACATTCAACCACTCACATGTATTCTAACATTCATCCATAAAATATATTTAATTAACCACTTAATTCACACATGTATACTCACACGTATACACACATATACACGATCTCTCTATATATAATTTTCTCTCTCTTTATCTGTAATGTTACTTATCCATAGGTGCTTTGTTTTCCATATCTCTAGTTACAATTCTCCTCTTTTACTTGGCATCTTACGTCTTTCACTTGGAAACTTTGGGGTTCTCTTTCTCCTTAATATTACCCCAACATTTTCAATTGTACAAATTCAGAACATGCTAGATGCACTCTTACTTGGCATCTTACGTCTTTAACTTGGAAACTCTAGGGTTCTCTTTCTCTATAATATTACCCCAACATTTTCTTTTTTATAGTGTCAAAACATGCTAGATGCACTCTTTAATGCCCATTATATCTTCGTAAGTTCATATTCTTAAGCTTATAAAATAAATCCATCAATTTGGCCAAACAAGTATTGAACTTCAAACTATGATGAAAAGCTTCGACAGGAAGCTATTACATCCATTTTCATGTCATTAATGCCTTAAAGTAGGTGTAAGCTTTGATAAAATGACTTATAATATGAACATATTTGAAAACATAAACTAGCTAAGCTATAATCACTTTTGGTCTCTTAATGCTTCATATGATACCTAATTCAATGCCTATCCTTTTATTTGATGTGTTCACACCATCCATACTAACACTTACAAAACATCATGTACATGTTGGTGTTCAAACAAGAGCTAACTATTACCTATTTTAACTTCATTCGTTTGATCATTTCACACTTAAACAGTACTTTCACACCAACATGCACATGCCATGGTTTACATATGGAAAAAGTGATGCATATAGAAATATATGCATACATATGCACATGCATACATATGCACATGCATACATACAAATATGCACACATACCTTTTATACACACAGACACACATATGCAAGCACGTATGTGCACATTCATGCATAAACTCATGCACACATGAATACATACACACTTAGAAACACACACCACACAATTAATTACATTCAAACATACCGAAAACTCAAGCACTCATATGCATTCTCAAATTAATTCACACACACATGCAAACATGCATACACAGTTGCATGCACACATGCACACCTATATTCAGTCATTCACATGCACACATCACATTCCGTGTTCTCCCATACATTCTCTCCTTCTCTTTTTCTCTCTTCCTCTCTCTCTCTCGACCTCTCTTTATCTCTCTCTCTCTCTATCTCTCTCTAATTGTGCCATGTTTTGCTAATCTTTGCACAACAATCGAGAGTCTCTCTCTCTCTCTCTCTCTATCTCTATCTCTCTCTGTGCCGGACTATGAAAAGAAAGAGCCCTTAAGTATGTACAATGGCATCCATCTTCAAAAGAATATGGAGGAGCAGGAACATCAAGTACCACACCAAGTGAAATAGCAATAAACACACGCATATTTCCCCCATTTTTGGGGTATAAAATTCTCAACTCTCATGGAGCACTCATTACATGATCTAGGACAAGCTTTTCAGACCGTTCATAAGTTACATCACTATGATTCACCAACTCATAAGCCTTCACATGCATAGACCCATACAAAAGCTTGCTCATGACTATTATTCAATGATGGTTGTGGAGCAGAATCATAACCGATTTTGGCAAGAAAAATATCCCCATTGAAAAATTCTCAGATTCATGAATTTGGATGTATGATATTCGAGGAGACACTTCCCTCTCCATATCGTTGGTTCTCGTCAAGTGACTAGAACTCTGATTATTGTGTCAAATGGTTCCATGATCTTATTATCCAACATCAGATGATTTTATTGTATGTAGAATAGATCTCATCCTTTGTACTCTCTCTCTCTCTCTCTATCTGTGTGTGTGTGTGTGTGTTCACAATATGGGATCCATTCAATGTATGTTGAATCACCAATAATATACTATAACATGCTTTGATCACCAAATATACCAATACCTTACATCATGTTTGAGCTCATAGGATGCTCGATGCACTTCATCATGACTTGAAGATGATGAAGTCACACCTTCTCACTCTATGAAATGACCCTACAGTAGAAGTAATCCATTTTATATTGCATATGATTGATCTTTATGGAATCAAAAGAGATCGGATTTAGCTGGCCCGATTTTATATGTTGCATGGTCTCTCTCTCTCTGTCTCTCTCTCTCTCTCATATGTGTCTTCCATCTATGTATGCCTGTGCAAACATCTCTCTCTTTCTCTCTCTCTCCTTGCATCTCTCTCTCTCTCTCTCTCTCTCTCTCTCTCTCTCTCTCTCTCTCTCTCTCTCTAGGAATGAGTGCATGCGTGATCCAATTTCTCTCGAATGAAAATTGCATATGAATGGACTAGATTCTCTGTCACTCTCTCTCTCATCTACATATTGAAGAATCTACCATGGTATTTTTCTCTCTACTATACCTACTCAATTGCTCCAATCTCCTCTCTCTCTTTCTCCACAAAGCTCTTCTGATTGAATTTGCATCTCTATTAGTCTCTGTGTTGCCCGAACTACCTCTCTTACATCATCTCTATGGCAGCAACATCCACCCTCTACAAATTATATTTCTCTCTCTAGAAGTTGTCTCTCTAATCTTTGCAAGTTCTCTCTCTAATGTTTGTAGTGACCAGATCTCTCTCTCTCTCTCTATCTCTATCTCTCTCTCTCTCTCTCTCTCTCTCTCTCTCTCTCTGACTCTTCCCCCATCTTTGTCTCTCTACAAAAGCATGTCAGAGCAAAAACAAGTAGGAGGGGGAAGATAGAACCTCTCTATCTATCTATCTATCTATTTATCTATCTATATATCTATCTATCTATCTGTCTATCTATCTATCTATCTATCTATCTATCTATCTTGTACCTATATAAAGGGTCATTAGAAGAAAACAACACACAAAAAGCAGAAATATAAATAGATAAAGACTCGCACACATGTGCACCTATTGACTTCACGTAACACTTACACAACACCTACATGCACATGCACACAAAGCATGCACGCCACACACGAATAACGCACACATACACTTAGACACACACATACACTCATATGCATGTTACTTAAGTTCAATTTCTTTTAACTCAAACATAAAATACACGTTCTTTTATTAATTAATCATTGTGATCATTTGTTTAATAAAATTAAATAAATATTGTTAGACATCTTAAGTAATGTTTTAAAATCTTACACATGTAATTAGATATATGCATACACTCACATATATTTATGTTTTTATTCACATAAACATATGCACTTACATACATAAGACCATGCATCCAAGTGCACAAATAACACAAATACATACTTTTCACGCATACATACATATTCACATAGCACAAACAAATACGTAAACGAGCATACATACACACAAAGACTTAATTCTCACACACATATATAGATCCCCGCATAGGTTCTTACCCATACCAACCCATGTATACATAGAAACACACACCAATGCACGTACATAAGGCACACACATAAACACATGTAGGTTTTTACAATTAGGTAGGGATCTAGTCATACACACACTTACACATAAATACTTTAAGGAATCAATCACAAGCACAAATCATTTAGGGTATTCATGCACATATCACATTTACATATCGGTTTACCATTTACACACTATTGCCAACATATGTTTACCATTTACACATATAAGCACATAGGTTAAACATATACTCACACTTCTCATACAGATAGGTATACACCTACTCATTCACATCAATGCACATGCATAACATCGGCACATTTTCACATGCACATTCATACCCATGCACACAGGTACATATGCACCTATACTAACTAACATTTGGTTCACATATACATTAAAATGAAGGGCTCAAATACAAGTGCGGATGGACATTGGTTGGAAGGTTCAAAGAAGAATTCAATTGAGGGTTTCTTATCAACGCACATCTCCATCTTCTTCAGCCTACAGCTACTAAAGAGAGAGGCCATTGAAATCACTGAAGCACAAGGAACATCTTTTTAAGATATTTAGAGATCACCAATCTGTACGAAAAATTTAATTTTTTTGAATGTTAGTCAAAGTGGAGAAGTCCTTCCAACAATGGCATAAGCAATTGTATGATCCTATTAATGTACGATTTTTCCACAGAGCTAGGTTGCTACAAGAGGAGCCGCTGTGGTTAAAAACAATTTGGGAGTTAATGGGGTTATTTATGCAAAATACACAATGTTTACAAAATGGTTTCTTCATGTGTTTCTTTTATCAAGCTAAGAGTGCTTTGGGGGTGATATATGAAGTGACATGGATCATTATCGAGATCCCCGTTTATGTTCTTAAGTGACTCCTTGGGTTCAATTCAAAAGTTCGAAAATGTTCGAAGGTTCCTTTCTTGTTGGATTTCTTGGACTTGCTTGTAAACGTTTATTCCTAGCTAGACAAACTTGCTTGCAAGTGAGGTAGAGTTCTAGGTCAAAAATCTCTTGAACTTCACAGCCTAAGCTGGGATCCTCACGTTGAGCTTGACATAGCCAAGGATGTCAAAACTAATCTATTAATTCAAGATTATGATGGAAAAATGTTCTTTTTTCTTTTTAAGTGCTTATGTACATAAATATTCTAAATGTATGCTTCAATTGCTAAAAGCAAGGGCATTGGTTGAGGGATTTCCCCATTCGAACAAAGGCAATGACAACAAGGTATTTTTGGGAAGATTTTGTGTCCTAATGCACAACCCAACCCATGTCCTAGATACACTCAAATTAGCAGTCAATAAAATTCCAATGTCTTGGAATTCTCAAGTCCAATGAGCAAAACCTCCCAGCCACGTAAATTAGACACTAAAGGTTTTCCAATGAGCTATCAATCTTGGGATCTGGTCAGTAGACCTATCAAGTAAGTCACACAAGATAAAATATTTTTTCCTAACGTGTATTGGGTTGCAACAATAGATAATGAAATTCCCATACCTCAAAGCACAAAGTTATTTACCACAAATCCATTGGAAATAGAATCCTTGTTTTAGATCCTTTCTAGAAAGTATAATAAGTTTTAGAATGAAATGAAGTTCTAAGAGACTGCTATAGAAATTCAGGACCTTTTGGAAATGGTTTGAGAGATATACATGAGAATATGAGCTCCTATGATACAATATGGCTCAATGGCACTTGTAAAAGTAGCACCTTGATGTCCTAGAATCCACACACACATAGAGTGAACTTGAATGTTGCTTAAATGGACATGGGAGCCTTCCTTGACTAATCATATGTCCTCCATGTGTCTTCACATGACTTCCTTTTCTCTTCAAAAACCTTGTGACCTTCTCTCTTCATTGGCATGCATTTAGTGGTGTTCAATGCCCACTTTTGGATACGTTTACACCTTCAAACATGCCCTTTAAATTTACAAGGGTTCAAAAGTCTTGAAATGAAGGTTTTTTAGTAAGAAAACGTATGCTTGATCTTGCCCTGGAGCGGCATAACTTTTTACACCACCCCTCTAGCTCAAGCTTCTTTGCTATCAACTGTGAGGGTTGGTGCCTTCATAACTATCATGATTTTAATATTTTCCATCCTCTTTGCATCCACGAAGATTTTAAGGTCTTGGAATTCCCCCCTTGGTATTGACATGCTAATCTACATGTTTATCCAAGATTTCAAATTCAAATTCAAATGGCTCATCTATAAAAGATGGTTGAAAAACTCGCAGGCTAGATCAATTCAATTTTGAGCTATTGCTGATTAGTTTTGTAAGAGCGTGAGGCTCACTTCATAGCCTACACTAATCATTATCATTAGGCATTGTTTATCAAGCCAATGATCTTGTACAGCATTGTTCTCTAATACAATGGATCAATACTTTTCATCTATGGTCTCTGTGTCATACTCATTCATAATAGTCAACTTGTACTACTCATATCTTAGTCCATTTGTCACTATTTTCCATGTTCTATAGCTTGTTGGAATCAACTCCAAGTTCTCTACATGCTCACATATATAGAAGATAATCTATTCAGCAAATTCGGAGAAAAGAACATCGAAGCACTCATTGGTCAAACTTTGCAGAGGTCCTAAAAAATCGGGAGTAATGATTTGATTGTTAAATTGATTGCTCTATGTATAGTCCATCATTTTAAGTGATTCCACATGGAATCATTACCTCGTTAAGCTAATTTGATATCTTCTAAAGCATTATTTCTAATTCCTAATGTACTATAAGCATTGAGCATAACAAGCAATAGGTGTGTGAACAAAAATAGAAGGTTTTCATTGATCTCTCAACTTGGACATTTCTCACATCATTTCCAAAGTACATAGGCACTTGTATAGTCTCATTGGAAAGCTACGAGGGCCCAAAACTCAACTCTGAAGCATGAAGGGGCTACTACAAAGTAGGATTTGGCAATACCTACTCATTTCCTTTTAGTGTCCATCCATCTTTCCCAACACTGGTATCAGAGCAAAGCTAAGGTAAAATGGGAGATGGTTTTCCTTCTTTCATTGATAAATTGGACAAGAACAAGTATCAAGCATGGTCCTTGAGTATGAAGACATACTTGCAAGCAAGGAGCCTCTATGGATACATCTGAGGAGATGAGGAGATGCCCATATTCAAAAGAAAAAGACAACCTACAAGAGAGGAGAATGAAAGACTCAACACATGGTGTGCCAAGGATGCATTAGCAAGGTCTTACGTACTTGACTCAATTTCTGGTTTTCTTCTTCCACACATTAGGAACTATAAGACATCAGAAGAGACTTGGGAAACATTGTCTTCCTATTTCTCTTCCAACACAAGGGCTAGCAAGAACCAATTGTGGATTGAGTTTACCACTCAAAGAAAGCATACCAAGCAAGGCATCTCAGAGTATGTGACCAAAGTCAACGATGTAGCTGATCAATTGGCAAGCATAGGAGAAGAAATTGAAGAGGAGCAAACTGTAAGACACGTAATCAATGGTATTAAAGCTCATGAAAAATGGGAGAGCTTCACAAATGCCATGGATTTATACATGGACATGCAAATTCCAGATCTTACCACACTCATGGGTCAACTCTTGTGCCCTATACAGTGATAAAATTAAGTCCAAAGAGAAAGGGAAGAACAAGAAGATTGAGGATGAAGGAGCTACCTCCCAAGCTAACTATGCAGGGAGAGGTAGAACCTCAAGAGGAAGGGGTAGAGGAGGTAAGCAAGGTAGGGGGAGGCCTTCTAAATCCTCACCATGTAATATTTGTGGATTCTCAAATCATACTACAGATGAGTGTTATAGGAACTTCAAGAATTAGAGAGGTAGAGGTTATCAAAGAGGTGGATATACACAATCAAGAGGAAGATTCAATCCTCATCAAGGATGTTGGTGCAAGACAAGCCTACACACATTGGCTTGGAACCTTGGACTCATTGAAGATTAGCATGGACAAAGGATTATCAAGGCTTCACTTAAAGCAAAGCTCACATGAACATATGCTTATGTGTTCCTACCTTTTTACCCCTTGTAAAAGTCTAAGTGACTTATCATTTGTTTGTAATCACTTTAAGTCATCCACCTACTTCTAGAGTCGTGGAAATTTGAATGTTGAGATGGAGAGAATATCTCCCTACTTTTAGAGGAGAGATTCAAGGGAGCCTAAGTTTGAATTTCAAATTCAAATGAAGATCAAACTCCTATAAACGATGTAGTAAAAAAGTCGCGGGTAAGACTCTCACTCTAGCTCACTTCCCGAGGCAAAATTTCATTGTAACTCATTGTGTGTGAAGGCTACTCTATTGCCAACACCACAATACCTCATTTAGCTATGCTTGTCAAGCTAATGAGATTGTACAAACACATTTATCAATAGAAGTATACATTCATCATCTCTGTTTTGTCTGAGTGTCCTACTCCAAGTCTGTCAACTTCAAAGGAGCATTTCTCTGGATCTACTGAACCAAATCAAGTGATCTATAGCTCATTGGAACCAGCTCAAAGTCTACTACAAGCATACAAAATTTCAAAGGATTTCATTCAGCCATTTGGGAGAAATCGGCTTCGAAGTGCACACTGGTCTGTGTCTGCAGAGTTCCTAAAAAGTCGGGGGTGATTATATTTTTGCTAAACTTATTTCTCAGTGCATAGTTTATCAATTGAAGTGATTCCACTTGTGATTGGTAGCTTACTAAGGTACATTAATACTCCCAAAAGGAATTGTTCCAATTTTAAGTGTGCTGGACACACTGAGTAAAAGTCTGAGCAGGTATCACTACAGGAATAGAAAGTTTTGCTTGATTTTTGAAGTACAAAGTTATCTGTTTTGGTTTGATCATTACCCAAATCATTTCCAAAGTACATATATGGTTTCTTTGTGTCATTTGGAAGCTAAGCAAGTGTACTAAGCATATCTGAAGAGAAAAGAGGGCAGGTGTGAAGCAGGTTTTGCAGCACCAACTGATTTCCTGAGTGCATCCATCCATCACTCTCAACAGTGGTATCAGAGCAAATAAGGTAATCATGGGTGATGGTTTCCCTTCCTTCATTGACAAATTAGATAGAAACAATTATCAGGCTTGGTCATTGAGAATGAAGACCTATCTACAAGGGAGAAGTCTATTTGGATACATATCAGGAGATGAGGAGTTGCCCTCATTCAAGACTAGAGGACTACCTACAAAGGATGAGCATGAAAGACTCAACCAATGGTGTGCAAAGGATGCTTTGGCAAGGTCTTATCTCTTAAACTCTATATCTGACTTTCTTTTACCTCATGTAAGAAACTGTAAGACTTCCCAAGAGACTTGGGAAACCTTGTCAAATTATTTTTCTTCCAACACAAGGGCTAGGAAGAATCAATTATGGATTGAGTTCACAACACTTAGGAAGCAGCCCAAGCAATCAGTCTCAGAGTATGTGACAAAGATCAAAGATGTGGCAGACCAATTAGCAAGCATTGGAGAGGAGATTGAAGAAGAGCAAATAGTCAGGCAAGTGACAAATGGACTCAAGGCAGATGATAAGTGGGAAAGTTTCACCACTGCAATGGACCTCTACATGGACATGCATACCCCTGATCTCACAACACTTATGGGCCAACTATTTACACATGAAGCAAAGTTCACCAAAGCTGGAGATCAATCAAAAGGTAATAACCCCTCTACTCTCTATACTGATAAGAAAATTAAAGATAAAGGCAAGAAGAAACAGGATGAAGAAGGATCTACCTCTCAAGCTAATTATGCAGGGAGAGGTAGGTCATCTAGAGGAAGAGGCAGAGGAGGTAAGCCAGGTAGGGGGAGACCCTACAACTCATCACCTTGCAACATCTGTGGATTGTCCAATCATACCACAGATGAATGCTACAAGAACTACAAAAATCAGAGAGGAAGAGGCTACTCAAGAGGTGGATACTCTCAAGGGAGAGGCAGATTCAACCAACATCAAAGCTACAATGGGTACAACAACCAATACAACAACAACTACAACAACAACCACAATGGAAACTACCAAGGTGGATTCAGAAATAGAAGAGATTACAACAACTACACAGAGGAGCAGGATGACTCCTTATTGATCATGAACATGACCTCCAAGATAGGTACAAATGATGATCATTTATTTTACATTGACTCAGGATGTTCTAACCATGTAGCTGGCAATGTGGCACTACTTTCTGATTTGGAAGAGCCCAAGGGCAAACATCAGGTACAAACAGGTGATGACACTAAACACTCTGTTGTCAAAGTTGGAAATGTGAAGACATGTGATGGTAATCAAAACCTATTAAGCAGTGTACTCTATGTACCAACAATAACTAAGAATTTAATGAGTGTTGGTCAGATTGTGGAGAAAGGTTTGCAGGTCAGATTCACACAACATGGAGCATATGTGGAGGATCCAAAACAAGGTTTCAGAAGGATAGCCAAAAGGGAGAAATCAGGTAGATTATTTACATTTGAGCTAGAAGATACAAAAAACATTGCTTTGTATAATTACAAGGATCAGACACTTTCAGAGTTAGAAATATGGCATAAGAGATTAGGGCACATAGGTGAAAGGACTCTTAAGCAAATGTGCAGGGATCAATGTGTGCTTGGGATACCTAATGTATCCAAGCAACACATGATTTACAAATGTGGATCATGTCAACTTGGTAAGTCTCACAGATTACCCTACTCAAGGAAAGGTTTCATGCATGAAGACTACCTAGACTTGGTACACACAGATGTTTGGGGACCTAGCAAGGACCCTTCCATTTCTGGTTCAAGGTATTATGTGTCCTTTATTGATGACTATAGCAGGTGGACCATTCTATACTTTATGAAGCATAAAGATGAAGTGTTTAATTGTTTCAAGAGGTATCTTGCACTTGTTGAGAATCAAACAGGTAGAAGCTTGAAGAGGCTAAGATCAGATGGTGGAGGAGAGTACTTCTCCAATGAGTTTGAAGATTTCTTGCAGGAAAGAGGCATCAAAAGGGAGATCACTACAAGGTACTCACCTGAACAAAATGGGGTAGCAGAAAGAAGGAATAGACTTATAGTAGAAACAGCTAGGTCTATGCTCAATGAAAAAAGGTTACCAAATTACCTATGGGCAGAAAGTGTATCCACTGCCACTTATCTCATCAATAGGTTGCCATCCAAATCACTTGATGGCATGACACCATATGAAGCATGGCATGGTAAGAGACCCTCTCTGGATCATTGCAAAATCTTTGGTTGTGTAGCATATGTGCATATTCCCTCACAGGTAAGAGGAAAGCTAGACCCCAAGGCTGAGAAATGTATCTTCATTGGTTATGATTTGAACCAAAAAGGATACAGATTCTACAACCCCACAAACAAAGGGTTCAAGGTAAGCAGAGATGTCATATTTGATGAGAATGACTCATGGTATGAGAATGAATGTAGGAAGGTGAGTCTACCCTATGACATGGAGGAAGATTTTCCAAAGCTTACCAAGGAAGAGCCAACTCAGCAAGAAGACTCAAGCTCAGATGATGATACAATAAACCTTGAAGAATTCAAAGCCTGGAAATCCAAAGGAAAGATGAAGATGAAGCAATTAGAGGATAAGCCAGAAACTTCTACTCAAGCAATGAGGAGATCTCAGAGAGAGAAGAAGAAGCCTATCAGATTTGGGTATGACACATCACTTGTAACTAAACATTCTGTATATCTTGCAAAAGACTTGTTGAATGAAGAACCAGGTACCTATGAAGAAGCAATTACAAAGCCAGAATGGAGAGAAGCCATGGATGAGGAGATAGAAGCCCTCAAAGAGAGTGATACTTGGGACTTGGTACCCAAGAAGGATTCTATGAAGGTAATAGGATCCAGATGGATCTACAAACTAAAGAAGAATTCAGATGGAACAATAAACAGGTACAAAGCTAGGTTGGTAGCCAAGGGTTTTGCACAAACCCAAGGCATTGATTATGAGGAGACATTTTCTCCTGTGGCCAAGATGCCAACTATCAGAGTTTTAGTGAGTGTAGCTGCATCCAAGAACTGGAACATGTACCAATTGGATGTGAAGAATGCATTCTTGAATGGATGGATATCTGAAGAAGTCTACATGTCACAACCACCTGGCTATGAAGATCCAAGAAAGGTACATTATGTTTGTAAATTGAAGAAGGCTCTGTATGGTTTGAAGCAGGCACCTAGAGCATGGAATTACAGATTGACTACCTACCTTCTAGATCAAGGATTTGTGATGAGCAAAGCAGACACTTCTCTATTCATAAAGAGAAGTAGTACAGAGGTAATCTACTTATGTGTTTATGTTGATGACATCATCATTACAGGCAATGATGTCAATGGGATTAGACACATCAAAGGACAAATGATGAAAGAATTCAAGATTAGTGATCTTGGATTACTAAAATATTTTCTAGGTCTTGAATTGATCTACACAAATTCAGGTATCTACATTACTCAAAAGAAGTATGTACAGGATATGGTCAAGAAGTTTGGTTTACAGGATGCTAAGGTATCTACTACTCCAATGGAGGTTAACCAAAAGCTAAGTGCTCATGAAGGAGAAGAAATCAAAGACATTACAGGATACCAAAGTATGGTGGGTAGTTTGAGCTATGCTACCTTGACAAGAATTGACATAGCATATGGTGTAAGTGTGCTTAGTCAATTCATGCACAAACCAAGGATACCTCACCTAGAGGCAGCTAAGAAGATCTTGAAGTACCTCAAGGGAACTCAAAGTCATGGTTTGTATTTTCCTTATACATCAGATATTGACATTAAGGTTTACTCAGATGCAGATTGGGCAGGATGCAAGGATGATAGGAGAAGCACCTCAGGTTATATTTGTTTTGCAGGGGATAAGCCCATCTCTTGGTCAGCTAAGAAGCAACCTACAGTGGCATTGTCATCCACTGAAGCAGAGTATAGAGGGCTTGCAAATGCTACTCAAGAAGCTATCTGGTTGAAGCTTCTATATACAGAGTTAGGTCTATTCACAAGACCACCTATCATATTTGGAGATAACACTAGCTCTCTTCACCTTGCAGCAAACCCAATTTATCATGCCAGAACCAAACACATAGAGTTTCATTACCACTATGTGAGAGAGAAGCTACTTAGTAAAGAGATTCAATTGACATATGTATCTACTAATATGCAATGTGCAGATTTACTTACAAAGGCATTGGATGGAAATAAGTTATGCAGATTCAAAACTATGATTGGATTACAGGGACTGATTGAAGAATGAAAGAGAAGACTTAAGCCAAAGTGTTTGGCTTGAGGGGGAGCTGTTGGTGCAAGACAAGCCTACACACATTGGCTTGGAACCTTGGACTCATTGAAGATTAGCATGGACAAAGGATTATCAAGGCTTCACTTAAAGCAAAGCTCACATGAACATATGCTTATGTGTTCCTACCTTTTTACCCCTTGTAAAAGTCTAAGTGACTTATCATTTGTTTGTAATCACTTTAAGTCATCCACCTACTTCTAGAGTCGTGGAAATTTGAATGTTGAGATGGAGAGAATATCTCCGTACTTTTAGAGGAGAGATTCAAGGGAGCCTAAGTTTGAATTTCAAATTCAAATGAAGATCAAACTCCTATAAAGGATGTAGTAAAAAAGTCGCGGGTAAGACTCTCACTCTAGCTCACTTCCCGAGGCAAAATTTCATTGTAACTCATTGTGTGTGAAGGCTACTCTATTGCCAACACCACAATACCTCATTTAGCTATGCTTGTCAAGCTAATGAGATTGTACAAACACATTTATCAATAGAAGTATACATTCATCATCTCTGTTTTGTCTGAGTGTCCTACTCCAAGTCTGTCAACTTCAAAGGAGCATTTCTCTGGATCTACTGAACCAAATCAAGTGATCTATAACTCATTGGAACCAGCTCAAAGTCTACTACAAGCATACAAAATGTCAAAGGATTTCATTCAGCCATTTGGGAGAAATCTGCTTCGAAGTGCACACTGGTCTGTGTCTGCAGAGTTCCTAAAAAGTCGGGGGTGATTATATTTTTGCTAAACTTATTTCTCAGTGCATAGTTTATCAATTGAAGTGATTCCACTTGTGATTGGTAGCTTACTAAGGAACATTAATACTCCCAAAAGGAATTGTTCCAATTTTAAGTGTGTTGGACACACTGAGTAAAAGTCTGAGCAGGTATCACTACAGGAATAGAAAGTTTTGCTTGATTTTTGAAGTACAAAGTTATCTGTTTTGGTTTGATCATTACCCAAATCATTTCCAAAGTACATATATGGTTTCTTTGTGTCATTTGGAAGCTAAGCAAGTGTACTAAGCATATCTGAAGAGAAAAGAGGGCAGGTGTGAAGCAGGTTTTGCAGCACCAACTGATTTCCTGAGTGCATCCATCCATCACTCTCAACAAAGGATACAATTACAACTACAACAACAACTACAATAGTAACTACCAAGGAGGCCACAAATCAAGGAAAGACTACAACAACTACACAGAGAAGCAAGAGGATTCTCTTCTGATTATGAATATGACTTCAAAACTCGGTATAAAGGATGACCATCTATTCTACATTGACTCAAGATGCTCAAGCCATGTGGCACACAATGTATTTCTTCTCTCTGACCTTGAGGAACCAAAGGGTAAGCATCAGGTACAAACAGGTGATGACACCAAGCACTCAATGATTAAAGTAGGAAATGTTAAGACCTTTGATCGAAATAGAAATCTGTTGAGCCGGGTTCTATATGTACCTATAATTACCAAGCATTTGATGAGTGTTGGATAGATTCTGGAAAAGGGTTTGCATGTTAGATTCAATCAATACGGAGCATTTGTGGAGGATCCCCAACATGCATTCAAGAGAATTGCCAAAGGAGAAAAGATAGGAAGATTATTCACTTTTGACCTTGAGGATACAAAGAATATTGCACTTTATAGCTAAAAAGATCAAACACTATCATAGCTTGAAATTTGGCATAATATATTAGGACATGTTGGTGAAAGAAACTTAAAACAAATATGTAGAGATCAATGTGTGCTTGGGATACCTAATGTATCCAAGCAACATATGATTTAAAAATGTGGTGCTTGTCAGTTTGGAAAATCTCACAGGTTACCCTTCACAAGGAAAGGCTACATGCATGAGGACTACCTGGAGCTTGTCCATACAGATGTATGGGGAACAAGTAAGGATCCCTCAATTTCCGGATCAAGGTATTATGTATCTTTCATTGATGATTTCAGTAGGTGGACTATCTTGTACTTTATGAAGCACAAAGATGAAGTATTCAGTTGCTTTAAAACGTATCTTGCACTTGTTGAGAACCAAACAGGAAGAAGTCTTAAGAGACTAAGGTTAGATGGAGGAGGTGAGTACTTCTCAAATGAGTTTGATGCATTCTTGTAGGATAGAGGTATCAAGAGAGAAATTACAACACGGTATACCCCATAGCAAAATGAGGTGGCAGAGGGGAGAAATAGACTAATGGTTGAAATAGCTAGGTCAATGTTAAATGAGAAAAAATTAGCTAACTACCTATGGACAAAAAGTGTATCTAGTGCCACTTATCTTGTAAACACGTTGCCATCCAAATCCCTTGATGGGATGACCCCATATGAAGGATGGCATGGTAGAAGAACTTCACTTGATCATTGCAAGATCTTTGGATGTGTTTCTTATGTGCATATCCCTTCTCAAATCAGAGGTAAGCTAAACCCTAAGGTAGAGAAGTGCATATTCATAGGGTACGACTTGAATCAGAAAGGATAGAGGTTCTACAATCCTTCCAAGAAAGGATTCATGGTTAGTAGAGATGTTGTCTTTCATGAGAATGACTCTTGGTTTGAAAGTGAATGCAGGAAAGTAAAGCTACCTTATGACTTGGAAGAGGAGTTTCCAAGCCTCACTAAGGAGGAGCCTAACCAGATTGAAGACATCAACTGAGATGATGAGGACATCACCAACCTAGAAGAATACAAGGCATGGAAGTTCAAAGGCAAGGTCAAAATGAAAAAGCTAGAAGATATACCTGAATCATCCAACCAAGCAATCAGAAGATCACAAAGGGAGAGAAAGAAGCCAATCAAATATGGGTATGACACTTCCGTAGTTACTAATCATTCTGTTTACCTTGCAAAAGACTTTTCATTTGAAGATCCATCATCATTGAAGAGGCAAAGACCAAGACAGAATGGAAAGAAGCTATGGATGAGGAAATTGAAGCACTCAAGGAGAATGATACTTGGGAACTAGTACCAAAGAAGGAGTCTATGAAGGTAATTGGTTCTAGATGGATCTATAAGATCAAGAGGAATTCTGATGGATCAATAAGTAGCTACAAAGCTAGACTTGTGGCTAAGGGTTTTGCACAAACCGAAGGAGTTGATTATGAAGAAACATTCTCACCTGTGGAAAAAATGCCAACCACCAGTGTATTGGTAAGTGTGGTTGCATCAAAAAATTGGAGCATGTATCAATTGGATGTAAAAAATGCATTTATGAATGGATGGATTTTAGAGGAGGTGTACATGTCTCAACCTCCTAGTTATGAGGACCCAAACAAGGTAGCATATGTGTGTAAATTGAACAAAGCTCTTTATGGATTGAAGTAGGCACCTAGGGCATGGAACCATAGGTTGACTACATTCCTTTATGATCAAGGATTCCTCATGAGTAAAGCAAATACTTCTCTGTTTGTTAAGAGAAGTAAATAAGAGGTAATATACCTATGTGTATATGTTGATGATATCATACTCATAGGTAATGATGCTAATGGCATCAAGCAGTTTAAAAATCAAATGATGCAAGAGTTCAAAATTAGTGATCTTGGACCACTAAAGTATTTTCTTACATTTGAGTTAGTCTATAATAACTTTGGAATTTATATTACTCAGAGAAAGCATATACATGACATGTTAAAGAAGTTTCATTTGCAGGATGCCAAAGTTGCAAGTACTCTAATGGAGGTAAACTAAAAGTTAAGTGCTCATGAAGGTGATGTGCTTGAGAATATTGCAGGTTACCAAAGAATAGTGGGAAGCTTGAACTATGCTACATTGACAAAAATTGATATTGCTTATGGAGTAAGTGTCTTAAGCCAATTTATGCACAAACCTAGGACACCTCATTTGGAAGCTGCCAAAAGGATTTTGAAGTACCTTAAGGGTACTCAAAATCAAGGATTATACTTTCCTTATACCTCAGACTTGAACATCAAGATATATTTAGATGTAGATTGGGAAGGTTGCAAAGATGATAGAAGAAGTACCTCAAGATACCTATCTTTTGCAGGTAATAAACCTATATCATGGTCTTCAAAGAAGCAACCTATAGAGGCAGACTATAGAGGATTGGCAAATGCTAATGAAGAGGCCATATGGATTAGACTCTTATAAATAGATTTGGGTTTGCATACTACATCTCCTATGACTTTTGGAGATAATACAAGCTCACTACACCTTGCAGCAAATCCTATTAATTATGCTAGGACCAAGCATATAGAGGTCCACTATCATTATGTGAGAGAGAAACTATTGAGCAAAGAAATTCAGTTGGCTTATGTATCAACTAACATGCAATGTGCATACTTATTGAGTAAAGCATTAGATGGTATTAACCATTGCAGGTTTAAGTCTATGATTGGATTGCAGCACATTCATAAAAACTAAAGAAGGAGACCAAGCCAAAATGTTTGGCTAGAGGGGGAGCTGTTGGTGCAAATATCAAGCCTATACATTTGGCTAGAGTTTGTGTACAATTGAAGCTCCATGGAAACCATTGCTAGGAAGTCTTTATCTTTTACCATTTGTAAAAGTCACTTTTGAATCGAAACAATATTTGTAATCACAACTAAACTTGTGGAGTTTTTAGTTGGAAAAGTCACGACTCTACTTGAGAGAATATCTCCTAGATTGGAGGACCACTTTTTAGTGAGATCCAATGCAGATTTCAAATTCAAATTCAAATGGATCATCTATAAAAGTTGCTTGAAAAATTCGTAGTCTAGATCAATTCAATTCCGAGCTATTGCTGATTAGCTTTGTAAGAGAGTGAGGCTCACTTGATAGCCTACACTACTCATTATCATTAGGCATTGTTTATCAAGCTGATGATTATGTACAACATTGTTCTCTAATACAATAGATCAATACTTTTCATCTATGGTCTCTCTATCATAGTCATTCATAACAGTTAGCTTTTACTGCTCATATCCCCATCAAGTCTTCACCATTTTCAATGCTCTATAGCTTGTTGGAATCCGCTCCAAGTTCTCTACATGCTCACAAAGTGTGAAGATAATTCATTCAGTCAAGTTGGAGAAAATCACGTCGAAGCTCTCACTGGTCAAACTCTACAGAGGTCTTAAAAAATTGGGGGTAATGATTTGATTATTAAATTGATTACTCTGTGTATAGTGCATCATTTTAAGTGATTCCAATAGGAATCATTAGCTCATTAAGCTAATTTGATGTCTTCAAAAAGAAGTTTTCTAATTCCTACTTTATTAGAAGCACTGAGCACAACAAGCAACAGGTGTGTGAACAAAAATAGAAGGTTTTCATTGATCTCTCAACTTGGAAGTAGTCTAGTTTGGTTCAATCATTTCTCACATCATTTCCAAAGTACATAGGCACTTTTATAGTGTCATTGGAAAGCTAAGAGGGTCCACAACTCAACTCTAAAGCAAGAAGTGGCTGGTACAAAGCAAGATTTGGGAGTACCTACTCATTTCTTGAAGTGTCCATCCATCTTTCCCGACAATGTGAAACACTTGAATACAGGGAATTTCTTCAACTTTATCTATTTCTTGCATATCCTCTACCTTACAATACCTTATTTGGTCTTTTTGAAGCATAAATTATAGGTTATTGAGGACTATGGAATCCACTTGAGTGTTAGTGTAAGACTAGATGAAAAATAGCATCTCATTTACACTTCCACTTTAGTGAAGGTAACTATAGCTCTAACCTTGGGATCATACCTTCTTTTGGTCTATTCGCACGAGAGGTATTAATCCGTAGGCTTGTGGCTATTATTTTTATGGGAGATTCTATCTAGTGCTGATGCCATCATAAAATTTTAGCTTATCAAGTCTTAGCTGTAATTTCACTTGAAAAGCCTTAACTTTGAGGATTAATTTTCCATGATTCATTTGTTGACAGGTACTAAAAAGATCATTTTTATGTCACTTGATAATAGATCTTGTTTATTTATCAAGTAGATATTATCTCTTTAAATAATGAGCAATCAGAAAAAATAATAATAGACTTCCCAATCACACATGTATTCTCGAGTACATAGTAAAACTTTTACCATTTGAATAATCCTTTACTTATAGTACATTAATAAATGGTATTCGGAGTTTGTTACAAACCTTGAGCTTTTCCTTCTCTTTAGGCCTTCCATTTGCTTCGAGGAATAATCTAAAGCTCTTAATAGTTTTGTAGCTCTCTCTAATAAAGAACCCTCTTGAACAAAAGAATTTCCATCTTCCAGCACTAAAAAAAATCTTTTTTCCCAGATTTAGCTTTGAGAGTAGCCACTCTGAGTTACCACCATTTTTTGCACAGTAAAGTAATAGAGAATTTCTACCTATCACTTAAGTCCTTGGTCTTGTTGATCAAGCATGCCATGGGTTTTATGTAATAGTTCCATACGAGGACTTTAAGCTTAAGGTATCTTATTAATGTACTATTACTTGGCTTATTTAAGCCAACCACATAGGAGGTGAATGGTAGTTCTAATATTTCTTACTCGCTCCATTACCATATTCCTATAGTGGAGGTTGTAAACAAACGTAAGAATAAGTAAATTGAATCTCCCTCTAATCCCACAAAACCATGTACTTCCTTCCATAGGCATACTGAATGTATGCCAAAACCTTCACACCTTTATCGCAAAAAGGTAGCATGCATAAGGTTCAAAAACTGAACCCCTCCTTAAAGCAAATGAAATTACTTTAGTTGGAGCTTTCTTTGTTCAAAGGATGGTGGAGAATTTCCATGCAACTTTGTATATGCAAGTTTCTATAATGCATCTAAACCATGACCATGGTCAAGTGCAACCAATCTTTCTTTTCCAAAACCCTGTGAACTTGATGCATAAAATGAAATTTATTTCCATGACTAGTTGTATAGGTGGCCATGCAAAAATAGGCCACTTGAATCTATGCATCCACTTCCAAATTCATGTCTATAATGAAATGCATTGCATGTTCTATAGTTTGCAAGGAACATAAAAAGGGTAGAAATAATTCAGCTTCTTCCATCCCTTCAATTTTCTTGAGTGTTTTCATGGTGATGAAATAATCTTGAGCCACCGTGCTACTTCCCTTTCTTCTTGGTACTTCATACTTACTTGAGTGCCCAATATGTGAAGCAACATCTAAGGAGTCACGTGGAGCATTTGCCTTTTGAGATGGGGGCAAAAGTTCAACGCCTATCAAGAGCCACGGTTGTCATGCAATGGACCTTAGGATAGAATATAAATGCATGTCCTTGTCCCTTAGGGGTTCATGTGTTGCACTTACTTCAAAATCATGCATACGGAAGGGTTCTTGAGTGAAGATGTGCATCATAAAACCATGAATCTAGTTTATATATACATACACAAGGATGTGGTATTCATGCATAGATATGCAGACGCTTCTTTTTGCTATGATACATATAGATTCCTTCATTTGTATCTCTACGAGAAGTAAATTTTGAAAAGGAATGATGTTCTTCGGAATGCATATAAGGCATAAAGGAATCCTTGATGCATGTAAACTATCAATCAAATCATGTATTGTATCTTACGCATATGGACAAGGAACTTTAGTGAAAACATACGCAAACCTTGCTTCTCATGCACTCTTTGAAATGAGCATTTCTTCTCATGACACCATAGCTATCGAATGGATGTGTCAACCTATTCACGTTTTAAAAATTTCAAAAGACACTTGGTAATGTCCTATAGTTATTTTTTCATGCAATGGAAAAATAAAAGAGACTACGATGTTGTGAAAGAAGAAAACAATTTTGCATATCTTCACACTTTAAATGATATTAAAAATAAATAAATATATAAAAATGAAAAGAATGAGTAATTTCCAAATTTGATGCCTGCAATTCATAGCTTTTCGATTCTACCACTTGCCTTGATTAGCAAGGGGCATCCATTTATTGCATTGCCCAAACCTTTTCTTCCTTTTCATACTCTTTCCATGAACATGTATCTCCCATGGAGCTTTGTCCAAAATATCATGAGGATATCTGACACAAAGATCTCATGTGGAGATATCTAGAGGAGGAGAAAATGGAGAACTTCATGAGTAGTTAATAATAGGGAAATAAATCCCAAGGGAAAGTGACAACAAGGGAGAGAGAAAACAAGGGTATCCACCCTCATTCATGTTCATGCATGAACTTCCTCATGGGCAGTGCAGAATTGTCCTTTTAGGACGAACATAGGCAATTTTGTTACGCCAATTTGACCAAATTGTAGGCTGGAACAATGGATTTGTTGCCTTTTGAGTTGAGAAGAGACTCAAGAGAGTTGTGCAAAAGTTATATGCTCACACACATTTCGCCATATAAGAAAGCTTATGTACAAGGGTGTGTGAAGCATATCGATGGAGTATCTCATATAGGGAGGTATAGAGTGAGCCATTGAAGCTCACTTGAATAGTGCCCACGAATGCCTCTTTGGACATGTGTGCAATGTTCACAATCTAGGGATTTGGACTTAATGGCCAGATTTTACACGCTTCAAAGTGGTTGTTCACATGGGTGGATGACTTTTGAAATGCGAATAGACCACAAAAACTCATGAAAAATACAAGATTCAAATGAGATTGACTTTTATTCCACTCTCGTATAACTTCAATCTAAATGAACTAATAGAACTAACCAGCAAATCCCTCACTAGGAAGACAGATCCAAGTAATTACCCAACCAACCCCTCCAATATATAGCTCCAAGTTTAAGGGGGTAACTAAACCACAAGGGGACATGCATACCTTGCATGAAACCCTCAAAGCTCTCACGTACAAATCAAGTGGCTACAAAAAACTTCTAATCAAGCCAAAGCTACGTACAAATCAAGTGGCTACAAAAAACTTCCAATCAAGCCAAAGGTACTCAACCTTAGAGAATTAACCCTCAGTTTTAAAAACATCTAAAAGGGATAAGTAAAAGATAAATCCCAAGGGTTCACACCAAGAAAAGCAAGCATTTTACCCCTTAGACCTATTTAGTTACACTGTACTAGGCAAGATTTCATCTTAAACATATGTAACCCACCGAATTGGCAATGGTAAAATCTGACTCTTAAAGAACCGAAAGGTTGTTGCGTAGATGTTGTAACCTTCATTGATGTTGTAACCTTTATATAAATCAATGAAAAAAGATGCTTCGGTGACGACGAGAGGAGTCGCCAGACTGTTCGTCTGGTTGATGATGTCTGTGTAGTTTTCGTGGTGTGTTTGAGAACTCTGAGTTATTCTGTGTCTTTCTGTTCTGTTTGATTATCTGCACTTGTACGGTACAGATTGAGTTACTGTTATTGCCTCTGTTGTTTACAGTAATTGTGTTTGGATCAGCTCTTAAGTTAGACAAAGTGATTCTGTATTACGGTAATGATAGTTTCGCCATTGTCTGTTAAGAACGCATCCATTGGATTGTAATCGATAGTAAGATTGTAAGAATGTAACCAGAGTCTTGATAAGTAAGTTGTATTAGTAAAGTTATTGAATAGACTATTAAGTGAGTGAGTTGATTTGG
The DNA here is from genome assembly GCA_020310875.1 of Ceratopteris richardii. NCBI lineage: Eukaryota > Viridiplantae > Streptophyta > Polypodiopsida > Polypodiales > Pteridaceae > Ceratopteris > Ceratopteris richardii. The sequence continues at coordinate 110,654,223 of CM035437.1, read as the reverse complement.
GAAAATCAAATATAGGGCCTCTGTTTAACAGACCCCTTCCACTTCCAAGAACCCAAATATATGTTTAAATGCGTCCCTGATGGCAAGACCCGCGTTTAACACTGGCACTGTCTGTGGGAAAGTGGCACCAGAGCGTTGTAAATTGATTGTGAAAAAGTGGCACCAAAGCGTTGTAAATTGATTGTGAAAAATTTGTCATAGATTGTGAATCGACGAGTAGTACACAAAGTATTGCAAACGTGATATATGCCGGTTACTCGTTTCGGTGAAACGTACCCGAAGTATAGAAGAAACGAACAATATTGGGCGATACCTAATTTGCTAAGGACGCCCCCAGGAGCTAGAAGCGCAGGTAATTTTTACCCAGTTGTCAAGGAAGCGAAGATAGTTAGTAGTGATTCTGGTAGGATTCCGGTGGAACGTACTACAATTTCGGCAGATTCCGGTGTGATTTCGGCACAGTCTGTCGAAGATATAGTAACTCCAGAGTCTACCAGGATGTAGTATGCAGTTAACTTAACACCATCTGGACATGATTCGAGTTTGTCTGAGGATAGAAGCGTGTTGGTCAAAGAAATCAGTGAAGGTGAAAAAGTACTTTGTTTTGGTGAAATTTCGACAAATTCCGGTGATATTTCGGTCCCAGTTACAGAGAGTTCATAGTCTCCCAGTGACGGTTTACCATTTCCTGGTGAATCTTCATTCCGGTCGCCACTATTCAGAGTAAGCTTCCCTACATTTGATATCAAGGAGGAAGGTAGCTTATTCGAAGCTGAAATCCGAAAGAGACTGAACGATATTATCAAGCCGGAGAGTGCACACGCTGACGATACAGATTCTGACGGTCAAGAAATTCAACCTCGGAACTCAGGAGATAGTAACAATACAACAGCAAGCACCATGAGTGGGCAACAACAACAACAACAGCAGCAGCAACAACAACATCTACTTCCACCTCGTCAGGTTCCGACAGGAGTTACCTACACAAAATTCGGTGGATATCCAGGTGATGATCCTGATGCTCATGTACAAACTTTTGAAATTAGTTATGTAGTACTTAATCATCCACCTGATCCGGCGTACAAGGCCATAGTATTCTAGTCAACACTAGTTAATGAAGCCGCCAGGTGGCTTACAGAATATGATATCAACCATTTCAGTACCTATGAAGGAGTAAGAGATGCGTTTCTACAGAGATTCCGACTAAAAAGGAACCCTGCCAAAATTTTTGATTATGTGCAAAACAATAGACAGAAGCTGAATCAAACAGTGCAGGAATATGCCACCCAATTCAGAACTCATTTGAGACAACTACCGCCGGCCCATGCAAACCTGCCGGATGATGTCATCACGTAGTGTTTTATTAATGGTTTGACTCCACAGCTCCGACAAATTATGATCATTCGTTGTGTGGGAGCTATGACACTATATGCGGTTATTGCAATGGCCCTGCAGCTCAAGAATAAGGTTGGAGGTTTTACCAAAGATTTGGAGTGGTTAAAATCCAGTAAAAATATTGCAGAAGATCCGGCTAGACAAATGTACTGCACCACGTGCAAGAATTCAGGGCATACCAGTACCACTTGTGCACTTAATCAGATGTATTGCGCTATCTGCAATACAACCGGACATTCCACCGAAAACTATGCCTATAACGCCAAAGTGCACGGACCAACAACAGTAAATGCAATTATACAAGAACCAGGACAGCCTGCCACCCACTATGTACCACCTCAGAGGAGGAATAATCAGCAGCAAGGATACAGAAATTATAGAGGATAGAGGAATACCAACTATAATGGAAATCGTTGGCAGATAGGAACATCATAAGAAGGTAATGCCTTGCCACCACCTCGCTATCATTTTTGCGGTGAGTTTGGTCACATGAGAAGATTTTGTAAAGATGCAGCCAAATATGATCAGGGGAAAAAGGAGCATGAGAACCCAATGACAAATATGGTTCATATCACACCAATAGAAACACAAGCTGCAGTAATTTAGACCAGATCCGGTAAGCCACTGCAACTAGCTGCTGAAGTATTTGAACCAGGTATTCGTGAGCAACAAAGAATGTATGACAAAGCTAGTCAGTGGACCACCACAGAACCTCCAGTGTTCCTAGATCCAATTCTGGTAACACAAGTTCCGCTGCCAAAGGAAACCGCACAGGAGCAAGAGTCAATCCCAGTAACCGATGCATCATCTTCAGAATCAGTAAAAAGTACAAGGCAAGTAGATCAGGCATGGGAAACTTTATCTAAGGCATCCATTACTCTTCCTCTTGGACAGTTACTGGCCTTAGTAGCAGGAGTTCGGCAACAATTCCAGCAGCAGTTCAGTTCTGCGTCTTCTTGCATTCCAGCAACAGCGACAGTACAACCGGAAACTGACTCTACGGTGGATCATTCGGTCCCTTTAATTATGATATGGTACAAAAATCATAAGATTACTCAAGTACTAATTGATGGTGGATCTGGTGTAAACATAGCTACTGCAGCACTTTGTAAAAAGTTAGGCTGGACCGAAATTGAACCTGTCCAGTTTTTTGTTAGAATGGCCGACCAATCCAGAGTCCACCCAGTAGGACTTGTACGGAATGTCCCAATCACTTTGTAGGGTAGAACTTTTAAGATGACTTTCGTAGTTTTAGAACTACTAGAGTCTCGTCTTGATTATAATCTTCTTTTCGGTCGACCCTGGTTGAAACAAGCTAAGGTTATACAAGATTGGTCAGCCCAGGAACTTACTTTTAAGGACAACCACCAAAAATATGTTGTAAAATTAGATGTTATTCAGCCCTGTGAACTACATGCTAGACCATATGTAGCAGAACCGGTCCATATGCTAGATAGGTTATCCGATGATAAAGAAGAAGAATTTTTAAAGAATAACATTGATTTGATTTCCTTGGGAACTGTCGACTTACAATCTGTTGTAGATACATGGAATCAGGTAGTTTGTACGGTGATGCCTGTGACCGAAGAAGTAGAGACAGAGGATACTGCTGCTAAGGATGAAACTACTATACAACAAGTTTTGCAGTTAGTCGATGATTCAGGAAACCCTCGTCAACTCTATGTTCCTGAAGATCAGTTAATAACTTATAATTTAGGAGATGAAGTAAATCCGTGACCTGTCAAGATAAAGGAAGGATTGTCTGAAGTGTTCCAAGCAGATTTGATCCAGCTTCTTAGTGAGTTCTTTGATGTTTTTGCATGGGATTATCGTGACATGAAAGGTCTGGATCCTCGAATCTATCAGCATCGGGTTGTACTTAAACCGCAGGCAAAACCAATTAAACGACCCAGCTACCGGATGAATCCTAACTATGCAGCACAGGTAAAAGCAGAGCTTGATAGGTTATTAAAAGTCAGATTCATCATTCTAGTAGAACAGGTTGAGTGGATATCTCCAATTGTTACTGTTCCCGAGAAAAATAAGCAACTCCGAATATGTGTGGATTATCGGAAACTGAATGCAGCCACAGTGACTGATCCATTTCCTCTTCCATTCCTTGATACAATGCTAGATAGAGTAGCAGGACATGAAATGTACTGCTTTTTGGATGGTTACAGTGGGTATAATCAAGTCAGAATGGCTGAACAAGACATACCGAAAACAGCTTTCATTACCAACTGGGGTGTTTTTGCTTGTACAGTCATGTGGTTTGGATTAAGAAATTCTCCTAGTACTTTTCAACGATGTATGCAGGAAATCTTCTCACCCTATCTTACTTCTTTTATGCAAGTATATCTAGACGATTTCTCTTTATTCGGTAAGATGATAGAACACCTGTATCATTTACGGTGTTGCTTTGAGAAGTGTCATGAATACAGACTCTGCCTAAACCCAAACAAGTCTATGTTTGTGGTTTCATGTGGTAAGCTACTTTGCCATATTGTGTCTGCACAAGGCATACAAGTTGATCCAGATAAAATTGCAGTTGTGTTAGAAGCACCTGTGCCTACTACACCGAAAGAAGTCATGCGATTCATGGGTCAAGTCAGGTGGCATGGTTGACATTTACGGTGGCTTGCTCATTTGGCAATACCCCTCAATAGATTAATAACCAATACTCCTCGACAGTTTGCTTGGACTCAGGAATGTCAAACAGCATTTGATCGTCTAAAAGGCTTATTAACGTAGGTTCCAATTCTACAACCTCCTGATTGGGAACGTCCATTTCATGTTTTTGTAGACGCATCAGATATAGCCATTGGAAGTGTCTTAATGCAACAAACTGATAAGTGGTTTCGGCATGTTTATTATGCAAGTCGATGGCTTGCTCCTGCAGAAAAGAATTATTCAGTAATTGAAATGGTTTAGTATATTCTGTAATAAAATTTCGGCATTATTGTTAGGCCGAAAATTCATCTTTCATGTAGATCATGCTGCGCTAGTATATCTGGTTCGACAGCAGCATTTAGGTGGTCGTTTAGCACGTTGGGTTCTACTATTACAAGAGTTTGATTACGAAGTGATTTCATTGACATGGAACTACACATGCATTAGCAGATTTCCTTTCACGGTTGGATTCCGGTGAAGCTCCGATCGGTGTTGATGACACCACACCTGCAATTTATGTTACTGACCCAACTAATGATGAATCTGCAGATCCTCCTGTGACATCTACTTACTATGATCAGTTATTAGCCTTTCTTACTGTCGCAGATTCCGGTTGATTGCTGGAGAATTATATTATATGGATCATACTGGAGTCTTACTTCATTGTATTCCTCCACATGAAGTAAACTCAGTTATCACTCTGGCGCATTCAATACCTTCCGATGGACATTTTGCAGCAGATTTAACACACCGAAAAATTATGCAAAGTGGGCTTTGGTGGCCTACCATGTACAGAGATGTATCTCAGTTTGTCAAACAGTGTGACAATTGTCAACGGTCTGGACAGCCTTTACAATGACATTTTTTCCCTCTCCAACCTATATTACCATTGGAGCCTTTTCAGAAATGGGGTCTCGACTTTATTGGACCAATCACACCTCCAGCAATCCTTAGCAACAACAAATATATTCTGACATGCACAGATTATGCTACAAGATGGGCAAAAGCTTGGGCTTTACGGTCCGCTACAGCTATTTCGGTAGCAAAATGTTTAATGAAAGACGTATTTCCACAATTTGGGTTACCTCTAGAACTAGTGACTGATCAAGGCACACATTTTGTTAACAATTTAATGAAAGTGCTCACACACTCTTTTCAAATTCTGCATAAATTTAGTTCTCCTTATTACCCTCGTGCTAATGGCTTGGCTGAAAGTACAAACAAGACCTTGCTGAGTATGCTTCGTAAATTGATTGTCGAATCACCAGAAAGATGGGATCAATTACTACCTGCAGTATTATGGGCATACCGGACTACTTACAAAGTTGCCACCGGGCTGACTCCTTTCAAACTTGCATATGGAATGGAGGCAATTGCACCAATGGAGCTTGTAGTACCAAGCTTACGTGTGGCCATCTTTCAAAAATTTTTACCTGAAGATTCTTTGCCATTTCGGTTGGACACACTCAGAGAATTAGATGAACATTGCTGGGAAAGTTTTCTAACTCTTCAAGAAGTGCAGTTGCGGCAAGCTCGTACACATGATCGGTATTTAAAAACTCCAGTTTTTACGGTAGGGCAACTTGTGCTGTTTTATAATGCAAAATCAAATCACTCTGCTGGAAAATTCAAATTACGCTGGTTTGGTCCTTACCGGATTACTAAACAAGTGGGCCCAACAACTTTTCGGTTGGCTACTTTGACCGGAATTCCTCTTCCGAAAGTGATAAATGGTTCAAAGTTGCGGCCATATCATCAAGTGCCTGATTCGCACTGAAGTGTTCTCCGGTTGCCCGCATATTTTTTCTTTTCTTTTCCTTTTTAGTTTTGCGTGATTAATAAAATAAGTCTGTAAATACCCTGGTTTCATACCTAATTATGATCAAAAGCTGCCCTGCATTATCGTTTTGCTCATGCATGCACACCGAGGTTATGAAGGTTATCATCTCAACATCGTGCGATGATTAACAATTTCAATTGCTTCCCGCTACCAAGTATCTACTTAACCTTTTTCATTCCATTGTTAATCGCTATTGTGACTGTGTGTTTTGTGTGCTTGTGCTCTCTGTATATCCTGTGCAATTGTGTTCTTGTGCTTGCTATTCGTGTGCGCACCACGGAAGCGTTAGCAAACTTTACTGCGTTCCATGACGGACTCCCCGCAGATGTAGGTGAGTTCTTGCGTGTTCGTGGATTGGCTAATTTCGCTGAATTTCCTTGGCATTCAGTGGAATGCCACCCGTTCTATGCCCAAATCATCGCCGCCATCGCTGCCACACCTGCTACGAAGCAGAGTTGGCCACTAACCTCATTACCTTCTAGGGTAGTAATAACTCTACAGACCTTTGCAGATGCTTTCCGACTCTCTTCGAGAGGTCGAGAGAATGGTCCTAATTTGCCACTAGCCACAATGATCCAATTGTTTCCCCGATATTCTTCTAATGAATATGCTATCCTTTGTCGTCCTGAGCCTGAAAGAATTACAGTTCTTAGTCGCCATCTTGAACCTGCAAAAACGTACATATGGGATATCTTGCCCATTCTATTCAGCAATAGATTTGGCTTCCAGAGAGCCTGTAACCTTTACCTCATACTATTTCCATCACATTCACAGAAATGTGTTTCAGTAATTAAACAGGTCAACAAAGGAGATATGCCGCGTTCCCGTCTCCCCCACATACTAAGTTTCTTGTTTCCGGCCATACAAGCAGCACAACCACCACCCAGCAGTCCAGTACTCTATCATGAAGAATCAACGCAAGTCCAGGAAGATGATGAAGAAGATGACGAAGAAATATTCCAGCTCCTCTGCCGAAAACGCATCAGAATCAGTTCATCTGACAGTCAAGTACAGGGTTCGGCCGTAGGTAAAGAAGCAGACAACAATCAAGAAGAAGAACACGAAGAAGAGACTTTCCATGACACATCAACATCAATGCACCAGGATTCATCAGCGCAGTCCTCTCCAAATCAGCAACAAGAGCATGATGATAGTGCGGATTCTGGAGCCAGCTCCTCTAAAGAAGAATCTCAGCAACAATCCGAATAGGAAAAGCAAGAAGATGGGCAACCTATTATTAAAGAAGTTTTTGAAGAACTGATTAACGCAGTGGAGTCTGTAGTTGCCAACCCTGATGACACTACGCAACAAACCACCGAAAAGGTATTAGAAACTAACATTGTTCTTCTCACTCCTCCACTTCTGCCTCCAATTAAACCCCATATTCCCATTCCACCCATTGTACCTGACACAGCTGATTCCTCATCTTCTTCACCAAACTATTCTCCACCAAATTCCCATTAGCTCCTCACCACTTCTTCATCTCAACCATGTCCTTCCCTTCTCTTTCTTTCACTCCCTGTATTTAATGAACTAGCATCCATGGGTCAAATGTTGATCCAATTATCACGGCAACTACTAGAACAAATAAAAGAGGTAACTGATAATATTAGAGATGATTTCTAGCACAAGGTTGATGTTCTGGAAGCAGACATTAGCCCACTTCAGGAAGAACTAGTTGCCGTCAAAGCAGAAAATCAAGCTTTAAACGAAGAGATTAAGGAATTACAGGCCAGACTTGTCGAACAGGAAACAGTAACCAGCCAACGAGATGCGACAGTGGTTGAAGTTCGAGAAAAAGTTGAGTTATTAAGTGTTGCTGATGCACAACTAGTCCAGTTGAAGCACGAAGATAAAGAGGATGCACGCATAGCTCTGGGCAATCTTTTAAAAGAGACTAGAGCAAAACTGAATGAAGCAGTACAGAAAGGACAAGAGATGGCTGATTTGGCTAAAAAGACTAATGAAGAACTCTAGCGAACAGAAGCATATTTAGCTGAATCGAATATAGATCTTAAAATACTGATGAATTTAGTCACTCAACTACAGAAGGAGATACCAGCGATAAAAAAAGTGTGCGATGCGTATTACAAAAAACCATACAGTTTCAGAATCAAGAGTTAGAAAGAAGGGAGTATCAACTGAATGTTCAAAAAGAAAGATTATCCAAAGTTGATAAGCAGATTGCAGATATGAAGGTCAGTCATGATGCGGCTCTGTCAAATGAATTTTATTTATAGGAAGCTTTTTTGCAGACCTAGGCAGAGAGTTTAGTAAGCCAAGTTATTTCTTTAAGTTCAGTACGGGCAGATGCTCAGCTCGTAGAACCAGAAATTTTGAAGTAGATGTTAGAGTCATTGAAGAAGAAAATTGCCCAGACTTTCAAGTTAGCTAGAACTATGTATCTAGAAGGTATAGTTGATGAGCCGTAATATTTTTGTATACATGCGGGTTCAAGTCCACCGTGCGTGCCAGTGTAAGCCGCCAGATTGGCAATTGTAAAATCTGACTCTTAACAAACCAAAACGTCATTGCGTAGATGGTGTAACCTTGATTGATGTTGTAACCTTTATATAAATCAATGAAAAAAGACGCTTCGGTGACGACCAGAGGAGTCGCTTGACTATTCGTCTGGTTGATGATGTCTGTATAGTTTCCGTGGTGTGTTTGAGAACTCTGAGTTATTCTGTGTCTTTCTGTTCTGTTTGATTATCTGCACATGTACGGTACAGATTGAGTTACTGTTATTGTCTTTGTTGTTTACAGTAATTGTGTTTAGATCAGCTCTTAAGTTAGACAAAGTGATTCTGTATTATGGTAACGATAGTTTCACCACTGTCTGTTAAGAAAGCATCCAATGGATTGTAATCGATAGTAAGGTTGTAAGAATGTAACCAGAGTCTTGATAAGTAAGTTGTATTAGTAAAGTTATTGAATAGACTGTTATGTGAGTGAGATGATTTGGGAAAATCAAGTATAGGGCCTTTGTTTAACAGACCCCTTCCACTCCCAAGAACCCGAATATATGTTTAAACGCGTCTATGACGACAAGACCCACGTTTAACACATAAGTTAAAAAACCAAAGAGCAAAACAAGTAGTTGTTTATGAAAGTGGAAAATGATCAAGCATTGTGCACCTGCATAGGAAATGAAATATAGTTCAAGAAGTAAAATATTTGATAGGTTGGCTATGCCAATATCAAGACGTTTTGCATGGAGTTACAAAGACCTGAAAGATGTGGATGTGGAAGTATACACACAAAGTATTTTTATGGTGATTGATTTAAAGCCCACCAAAAAAGGACCTACATATCTAATGATGCCTACTTTGTCAAATCAAGAAAGAGATAAATAAATTTTGATACAAGGCTTTATCTATGATACAGATCATACACATTGTGTATCCCCCCATCTTGTATTTCCCAAGCAAAACAAAAAGCCAAAGATATGCATAAATCCCAACAAGAGGTTGATGCAAAAAACTTTCATAATACGTATCCATTGCATATCATCAAGTATCTAATCAAAACGGTAGAAGGCCATGAATTTTATACATTCTTACATGGTCGGCTTAAATCTGATACTCATTACATTTGAAGACCATCATAACAGATCATCTTCTACCAAATGAGGTATCTTTGCATCTCATCTCATCCCTTCGGCTTGACTAATGCCATAGCTACCTTCCACCAATTTATGTGTCATGTGTTCAAAGCGTTTACACATATTAAGTGCTTGGAAGTATATTTGGATCATATCTATAAATATGGAAATTAACATATTTTGCACATTTCTAACTTTAATTGATTTGTTATGAAGTGTAGGCAATATTGAGTGTGTCTCAATCTAGAGAAATTCATCTTTATTATGATAGAAGGTAAACTTTTGGCACACATTTTCTCACAAAATTCCATCTGATCCGTTGATAAGGACAGGACGAAAATCATTATAGATCTTGCAAGACCTAAGAGCTGCATGGAAGCTCATGATTTTATGCTACATTAAAGCAATTATCAAAAGTTTATTCATTTGTATGTGGTCATTATTAAACGAGTGTTTGTGATGTTGAATAAATTTAAATGGACTAAAGATTGTGAGATATTATTACATGACTAAAAGTGAGGTGCACTTCATACCAATCTAGAAAGCTTTAGACAAAAATTAATTGTCCCATGTTCATGCAGATGCATCAATATATGTCATCAACTACGTACTTGTACAACTAGTTGATATTGAAAACATGGACTTGTGGATTGCTTCTACTATTAGGCTATTGAGTATGATTGAATGCAATTATACAACTAACGAACTAAAAAGAACAATGTGGGACATTCATTTATTCCTACCCTTATAGATGGCACTCATCTTAAGTATTTTCGTGATGTTTCTCAAACATTTCATATCCAAGCAGAAAACATGTACTACCAAAAACCAACTTGAATCTTCTTATGTTGCATGCATGATCTTGTGAGTTGATTTGATATCTCAACCACATGTGGATGTTTTGGGTTGAAATTTCCCCAAAGATAGCACCTTAAAAATTGTATAGAGATGAGGATCATATTGGCCTAGGATGGAAAAGAGGTAGACACGTATTTTTCACCATGTGCTACATGCTGAATCTAGGATTCTATAGATCATGCTACTTTGTACCAAGTTATTGCAACACCCCACCTAGAGGAGGCATATAATAGTTGAATGTTCATATAACCAAAAGTTTGTAAAACGAGCTGAGAGACAAAAAAGGCAATCTTAGATGAGAGCATTTCTTTGCAATCAATTGAGACTTCAAATGAGGGTAATAGACCAATGTTGACCTAGGCTGGAAATAAGAATTTGAAGAGAGCTTTTGTACAACGAGCTGAGAGACAAAAAAGGCAATCTTAGACGGAAGCATTTCTTTGCACTCGCAACTTCATGGACACACATCCAATCCTCTGTGAGTCCCAAGTCTGAGTCTATATCTTGCAAAAATGGAATTAGTTCCTCTCGAGATTTAACATCTATTGCCCGAAGACACAACGATACCTCTTCATGTATTACACAACTTTTATCATGCTCAAAAAGATCATCAAAATTTTGCTCAGACTCTTTTCACTTTTTAGGATCGATTGTTTCTTGGGCATATGAATCCACCTCAGGAAGGTCTTACGAGTCACTTTGTCTATATCCTCTAGCATGAACTGCTTGAGGAGTGCTAATTTATATTGTGACCATGTCATATGGTTTATTCGGGTGACCATTAATAGAGAAACTAATATCTTCCAAATCATCTGTGTGATGGGAGAGCTCAATCCTCCTCTACCATAGAGTACAAATTCCGATGCCATTCCAAGGAGTTGATTCACTTTGCCTATAGAAACATTAGCTCCGTCAATGGAAATCTGATTTAACTTCTCAACTAGCTAGCCTCTTCTTCAAATTATCCTTTCTCCTCATCCAAATAAATCAGAATATATCATCCGCCACAATGTCCACTACATGAGTTTTATTATATCTGAAATCTCCAAAATAGCATGTCAGCCTTATTCTTCCTCTCCTTCAAGCTAGCGATACTCATATTGTTGTTGTTCCAACATGTGTCTTCTCTGCTACATGACGATGACCGATGATTCCTATCCCCCCCCCCCCCCCCCCCCCTCCCGCTGCATGATGTTGATCAAGGAGCCTAGACCATTCTGTCAGAGACAAGCGCCATGCTTCCACCAGTCTCTCAAGAGGGCAATAGCTCCTCCTTTTGCCTTCTTCCATTTGAGGATGTGTAACCATCTGGTATGAAATGTGTGTGCCTTATGCGCTAAGATATTCGATGCTACAGAAAAACGATGGAAATTTTGCCCAGCTGCTATCCAATATCCACTCAATTCTTGAAGGGTCCCTTGTTCCCGTTCTGCTACCTCTCTTGTCCCCCTTTTTCCTATGTGTTTTTCCTTGTTCTTCCCTTCTACCCCGTTCCAATATGCCAGGTGTCAACTACACAAAAAATTTCCCCGTTCCATGCCAGATGCAGCCATATAATTGTTTATCCACGTGGGTGTGTGCAGACATTCGCATACGTTCCTTCTCTTTTATCTATTTGTTTTTTGTTTTATTTTATATTGCTTTGTTACTTTTACTTTGTATTTAAAGGGTTTTGTCACACTCATACAACATTTATAGATTCATAGGCACTCATTTTAACCTACGTATATTAACGGATGCAAATATGCATTGAGACACACATATTTACATGTATGGTATTTTTGACACCTTAATACACATTCATCATCATATAGCTCAATACAATTGAGCATGATGGATACAAATAATAGCAAATGATTTCTTCAACTCAGATGAACTTACTCCATGCAAGATTGTAATCATCATGAATGAATGCATCAAGGTGCAAATAATACAAAATGACATGCAATAGAACAACTTAATCATGAAGTGATCCCGAACAAATAAACACACACAGATAATAAGAGTTCTAATGGAAGAATTTACCTTAACCATTCAATATTGTAGCATATACTCAAGCTCAAATTTCAATCTGTGTTTTAAATTCCATCCAGTGAGCCTTCCAATACATCTTGCAAAGTCTCCATGAATAATCATTAGAACTAATTCATACCTATCTTCAATGGTGCTTCAGTTTGGTGTTTGACATTTGAATTCCAAGACTTGGTTTTGAATCATGATGACACCGTATGTTTCAAACCTCTCTCTCTGTTTGACTGTGTTTTTTGTCGTCCTATCTCTATCTATCTATGGATGCGCGCACACACACACACACACACACACACACACACACACATATATATATATATATATATATATATATATATATATATATATATATATATATATATATATATATATATATATATATATATATATATATATCAAACACTCACTCTCCCCTCCCACCCATTTGTGCCTTTTGATTCTCAATGGACAATCCTTATCTGATTCACTACTAGTTAGTCCATCACTTTCTCCCTCTCTCTCTCTCATTCACTCACTCACTCTCCTTGTCCCTCTTCATGTTCTAGGTTTTCATCCTTGGTCAAGTGACCAAATGACTAGTCCATTACTCAATCCCTTTCTCTCTCTATCTCTCTCTTCATGTCTATCTATGTCTTTCTCTATCTAGGTCATGTCATCTCAATTATTATTTTACGATGAAGTTAAAATAATTAAGAGAAGAGGGATGTTGTTAATATGTATTCATTTTGGTTGAGCATAATGGCTCCACCATGATTGGACTTGCTTAATGCAACTTGGTGGATTTTGGTCAACCTTGGTTGGACTGATGGGACAACTACAATTCGTTTTTTTTTGGAAGTATTTATAATCAATATATTAAAGAAATAGCTGAAGACATCTCACTACAAATTGTGGATGATAAGATATGTTTAACGCTTCTAGGCATAAATTCTTTGGACTAGACATTAATGGGTCCACCTGTATTGCTTCTATTTTGCATACCCTCTTTCTCTCTTAGAGTCCTATGAAATTATTCAATTTTCATTTCTACTTACATTAGTTTTTATTGGTCCAAAAATACATTGCAAATGTAAAAAATAAAGAAGATGTTATCACACATAATGTGTGTCATATGTTTTTGTGGTTTTATCCAATAAGAGACTAGCACCTTTATGCTATTCGCTAGTTATAAGGTTGAAAGTTGCTTATTCGAAAAATTCGATGATGATAAACCCGTGAAGAAATCAGAAGGAAAGAAGATATTTCTTAAGAAAATTTTGATTAATTGAATGTAAAGCATAACAACCGCTAATACCTGATTTATAGACAATGCTTCATATACAACAATTATTTAAACAACTTTTTAGTCACCCATACTAAAAACTACTAGAAAGTACCTATGCACGGTCCAATACTGTACCCTATCTATGCATATCCTAGCTTTTGCTTTATGATAATTTAACGTCTACTTTTTGGGGGATATAAGCTTCATATAAGCTTGCCCTTATATTATATCCATATTTCTTTCATAGAGAATTGCCTCATAATATCATTATGTGGGTTTCGAAGCTCTTATGCAAGTGCACATGTATCTCCTCTCCTCTTTCTCCCTCTCTCTTTCTCCTTGCTGCTCAGGCTAGCAAAGGATTTCATTAGCATCATAACATGTTGAAGGCTGATGTGCGAGGAGGTTTAATGGAAAGATTAGAGCACAACACGTGAATTTGCAAGTGAGGTTCTTCTTGATAGACATCCCTATTCTTGCCACAACTAGAGCTAAAAAGCTCAAATTGAGGATATTAAAAGTTTCACGTATATTTTTATGATGAGAGGTACAACTTGATAGACAAACACAGAATTTAGTTCAAAGTTCGTATGTTCCCAAAATCCGAAAATCACAGATCGGAGTTCACATATTTGATAAGCAATTTGATATTAGTTCAGATATTTGGAAGTAATGAGATCTACATATTTGATCGGAGTATGCATAACATAATGAAGCATCTAGAGCTTTGTAGAAGGATAAAGGTGTAGATTCAAAGCTCTATGTCATCAAAAATGGAAAATAGAAGCAAATAATGTCTCAAATGAAGATGAAAATGTTAGGAAATGCGTTTATTACTTGTAACCTGTGCTAGAGGCTTCCAATTTAGATGTTTTATTAGTTTTTACGAATGCAAGAGAGAGATCTTGGAGTTTGATGAAGAGAATGTTGGAGTTTGAGGTCTACGAAAGCACGTGAACATCACAAGGAAGAAGATTAAGCTTGGTGCACAACACACAATACTTAATGTAAAACCAAGAGAATGTACAAAGATAAGTGACCCATTAGGGTTATAGGTGTATATACAAGCAGGGGGAAAATTCTCATAAAGAGGGAAAAACGTTCCCCAATGGCCCTACTGTATTCACACACATCACCACCAAAATATCTCAAAAACTCCTCCCTAGGAGTGATGCAGTGAACAAGGAACTAGCACTCATCTATAACGAAGTGTCATGTTATGTGGAATCAATCCACAAAAGGTAGTAAGCCTAAAGCTTTGCGAAAAGCTTCAAATTTCTCCCTAGGTAGAGCCTTTCTGAAAAGGTCTGCAATGCTCTCCTGTGTGGGCACATATGCCAAACTAATCTCTCTACCAGGGAAACTCTCCCCAACATAAGGATAGTGCACCTCAATGTGCTTAGTGTGAGTATGCAACAGAGGGTTCTTTGCAACTACCAAAACACTTTGACGATGAGTGAACATGGTGGTGGCAAAAGAATGAGCAACATCCAAATCAACCATAAGGCATGTGAGCCATACACACCAATATTCATTGTGAAAGCTACCCTATACTCAACCTCACAACTAGAAGTGGCCATAGTAGGCTACTTCTTGCTCAATCAAGATATGCATGAGTTAGTAGGCATGAAGTAAAAACTACTAGTGGACACACGAGTGTCATACCAACCAGCCTAGTCAAAGTCAGATAAAGCATGTAGATCTGGTGGTAGTGATACCCCCTTGGGGAAAAACAATCCAAGTACTCGAGTACCACTCAAATAGCAAAACATGTGCTCAACAGCTTGCCAATGCTTAACACCTAGGCAATGCATCAAATTTCTTATCTGTGTGACAACAAAGTAAATATCTAGTCGCAGAATGCATAATGAAATAAAGGATCCAACAACTTCTTGATAGAGAATAGCATCAAATCCATCTCCAGCATTCGGAAGACTCAATCCTAAACCTATCTCCATAGGAGTGGCAATAGGCTTTTAGTCTTCAAGGGCAAAACACTGCAATAATGTGTCCATAACTTGCATAAATTGAATGCTGAAATAATGATGCAAATGCCCCATATCTGACATCTCAAATGAGGCTTGCTAATTAGTCTTAAAATCAGTAATATGCTTCTCATGAGGACCAGTGAGAAGCATCTCATCAACATACACAACAATGTTAAAAAGCACATTATTTGCACACTCACCATATAAGGTGCTCTCATTTATACTTTTCTCAAAACCATGTGCAATCAGCTAGGCATGTATCTTTTCATATGAAGCACATGGTGCTTGCTTCAAACCATATAACACCTTTTCCACTTGCACACTTTGTTTTCATGCCCTTTTTGCACAAAACCATGGGGCTAAAAAACATACACTTCTTTATGCAAGTCAACATTCAAAAATGTAGGTTAAATGTCCAATTGATGTACGCTCCACCCATGATGAGCTTCAAGTGCACAGATGCTACAAACAATATTCATTCAGCATGGAGGTGCAAATTTCTCATCAAAATCAAGGCCTCTTTCTTAAGCATAATCCTTTGGAACAAGCCTAGCATTATACCTTTGTAGAAAGTTCAATGTCCCATGCTAGGATCAATTCATTGTTTTATTGCTTGGAGCTAATGTGTAAAGTATCTATCTTGTAAAGAATTCAATGTTCCATGCTAGAAGCAAGATATAGAAGTACAGTATCACTTCATAAGAGAAAAATATTATGGACTAGCATGTAGATCAGCATGTCAATACGAAGGAGTAACTTTTAAAACTTCTTACAAATTTTGTGGATGCAAAGAGGATTGAAATGCTCAAACACATGATAGGTATGAAGGAACCAACCCCCACACTTGAGAGCAAAGAAGCTTGAGCTTGAGCAGAAGTCTAAAAGTTTATGCTTTTCAAGGGAAATATCAAGCATATGTTTTTAACTAAATAACTTCATTTGAAGACTTTTGAACCTAAATAAATTCAAAGCACATGCTTGAAGATGCAGTCTTATCTAAAAATTACTGAGATATTGAGCTCAACATTTGATCCAGGATGACACATATCATATTTTCATTTCTTTGACATGCATAATGGTCAACCTAGTGTATGTCAAGGATACTTCATTGAGCTTTACTAGGCTTATCTACTGAGACTGATGGCGCATTTGTTTTCTTGCTAGCACACTCATTCGTGGACATCAAGGTTTTTCCTTATGTACTATTCTTTATATATTGCACTTGATATATTATTGTTTTAGTTTGTTCTTGTACATTCTTTTTATGTAATAGAAGAAGAAGATCATTCTTCCTTGCCTCAATATGTGTGTGATCTTATTTGATTGTGAGAGAGTGCCTAAGATCTCTCTTCCTTATCTCCTTCCTCGTAGCATGTATCAGAGTGAGTGTGGCTATAGAGAGCTCATGGAGAAGGCCGACAGTGAAGAATATGTGAGAAGGCATGGAGAAAGTGTGATTCACAAACGACCTTAGATTGCTATGAAAGTTGGCATGAAGGTAGAAGGCATTGAAATATTTTTGAGATTTATCCCTTTAGGGTCACTCATTTTTATCAAATTTTTGTTTTCGATCCATTTGGACCTCCATGCGAGCCCATAAGATGAGGTCAATTTGAAAAACTTTAAGTTGCATCGTGTTCAAAAACACTAAAATCTTTTGCATCCAAAATTTCAATCGATTTCTTGTACTATTGATACACAAAAAGTGTGTTCTTCTAATATCAAACTGTCACGTCATAGTGTGACAATGTTCAACCAGAAGTACTACTTGTAGTGTCTTTGTAATGTTGTGAATTGCTACAAAAATGGCAAATGTGAATGGAATGAGTCAATTTATGAGTGATAAGCTAGAGAAGAACAACTCACATGCTTGGAGATTTAGAATGAAAAATTTCTTAA
Organism: Ceratopteris richardii; assembly: GCA_020310875.1. Lineage (NCBI taxonomy): Eukaryota > Viridiplantae > Streptophyta > Polypodiopsida > Polypodiales > Pteridaceae > Ceratopteris > Ceratopteris richardii. Next base: position 110,636,677 of record CM035437.1, on the reverse strand, counting down.
TGGGAAAAGGTTACTAGAAGTACATTGAAGGAGAGAACGAAAACACTCCACACTTACCATAGAGGAATCAGATTTCAAACTAGTTAAGAGCATATGAATAATGGAATCAAGGATCATGAAGCATAATGTATTGGCTATGTGGCAGCATACAAGATAGCATAATTGGGCACATATAGAATGCAAAGAATCTGTGAGAGGCTTGGAACACTTTGGTCACAAAGGCACAAAACTGCAACTCAAGAATGAGTTGCATACACTAGAGAAAAAGGGCATGTTCATAAGTGAGTACACTTGAAAAGTAAAATCATATATAAGTCACTTGCATCTATTGGCATGAGTGTAGATGATGATGATAAGGTGGAAGTGTGCCTTCCTTGTTTAGGAGCTGCATATAAGTAGTTCAAAACTTTTGTACACGCCACATAAAATATTTTGAATATTGTTGATCTAGTGTCCATGTTGATTATTGAAGAAAAGAATCTTCGTGAGGACTCAAAGTCCCAAGGAAAACCTAGTTTTGAGCAAGTATTCTGCTCTAGCAGAGGAAGTGGCACAGGTAGCTGTGTCAAAAATGAAAGAGGAAACAGTAACCAAGAGCAAGGTCAACATCAAAATCATGTAGAAGGTAGACAACAGTTTTGAGGTAGGGAAGCCAAAGAGGCCACAAAAATTTTGAAAGAAGTGATTCAAGTAATGATAGTAAAGGATGCTAGAATTGTGGTAAACATGGACACTTTGAACGTGATTGCAAGCTGAAGAATCAAAGTAATCAAAGGCAAAGAATCTATAAAACACATCTCATCTTAATGCTTCATGGCATAACACAACATAGGGTGTTCAAATAGTAAAGAGTTAATAAAAATGGGTTCTTGTATGAAGCATAATTAGATCCCTAATTTAAAGGCATGGGTAAAACATTGAACACGAGATCTAGAAAAGGTATCTAATCAAGAAAGACCTTGTGTTTTCTCTTATTTGGCTAAAGAAGAGAAGAAAATCTAGAGAGTCCAAGTAGGGTAAAAGGCAAGTCAAAAATTGATTTTGATGAGATCACTTATAGCACTTAAAATGGCCAACCAAACCTTCTTGAAAAAATTAAAGTAAGATTGGTGGTGATGCTTCCAAGCACCTTAGTCCTTGCTCTCATAATTTGATACCATAGATCATAGCACCTAAGAGAGCATTACAAAGGATGTAGAAGATGAAATATAGAGATAAAATGTTGTGGATTGGATGGCAAACCCATCCTATGGGACAATGGAAATATTGAGTAGTCTTTCTTCATGGCCAGACGAAAAAGGTATTGATGACCCAACAGAATACATCAAGACGATAATGTCTAGAAATATGCATCTTCTTCAATTATCCTATCAAAGGGAAGAAGAATTCTTTTATGAAGATAATAAAGATTCTTTCTCTCACTGACTTCATATATTGAGAGTTAGAAATGAAGAGTTGGAAACTAAAGTCCAAGGGTTGAAGCTCTAAAGCCTCATCGACAAAGTATGAATTCAATTTAAGGAATATAAAGATGATCTTAAACTAGGCTTGAAAGAAATCCCTAAATGATCAGCTTATGAAACTAGGATAAGTCAAGTCAGCACAAAAGATCTACTTTGGATATCGATATATGGTATCTTAAGACATCTCATGAACATAGAAACAAAATTCTAGAAGGATCAAGGTAGACATGTAGGATTTTGAGATCCTACAAAAGATCCATAACGATTGAGGATAAATTAGAGGAATTGGCTCAAACACTCCACTCTTATAGATACTTGTGACCTTAAAGATAATACAATCTTTTAGACTATGAGTTCCCATCAAGGAAGTAGTTATAAAGAACTTAATCTTTTTGGCAGCTAAACTAAATTAAATTTTAAATACTCAGAATCTTTAATAGCTAGATTGATTCCTAAGGGTTGTATTCTCTTAAAGTGGACTCACAAAGCTAAGTAGAGCTTGAAAAGAGCCCTAAATCAACCTTAAGTAAAGCTAATTCTCCGTAAAGAAAAGAGGATGTTATATCCTCTTCAAACCACTTAGGTTATCCACTTATACATTTCTATTGATTGGTAGGGATTATTCAATACAATTCCCTCTATTTAAACTAATTTCTTTACTATGGAGAGTCATAAATAAGAACTCCACCTATTGCACTAAGCCTAAAAGTACAATGTATGTGTAATTCAAAGAAAAAGTAACAAAGGAAGGATGGAATCTAGCGGGTGTGGTTTAGCAAATGTGCCTTGTACTCCTAGGCACGGCCAGGGTTCAAATCCTGCCCAGGGTTGAATGCTTCAAAGTTCCCCAAGATGGGTGCCTCTACCTTACGAGGTCCGGTGTGTGTGTCTTTCCAAATTCATTGTACTCTCAAAAAAAAAGGGAAGGATGGAGGACATCTCTCCAACATCTTTTGAGCTAATTAAATCATATTTTTACAAATATCTATGTTATACTTCATGGAATAATGCCATGTTATATGGATATTTAATGTCTTGAGGGTTTTAATGTGATTTGTGTTTTGATTTAACAAGTGAAGGCTCATGACAGTGTGAAGGCTATTGGAAGGATTTAACCAATCTGACTGGCATTCAAAGAAATAAAAAATTTCCTTCCAAAATTTTCTTCTCTAGCTCTTAAAAATCTTTTTGATATGAATTATTGAGCTGACTAATCTCTCTCTTTAAGTTACTGGAGGTTCAAGAAGTTGAATATACGTTTTGATCAAAACATGAAGAGATCATTGAACCTTCATTGGAACCCTCCACTTTATCTTTATTTACACCCTCTATGCATAACCTTATATATATATATATATATATATATATATATATATATATATATATATATATATATATATATATATATATATATATATATATATATATATATATATATATATATATATATATATATATTATATATATTATATATATATGAAAAAATCCTAAGTGTGTACTCCATCTTTAGGTAAATTTATTTCTCCTTGTATGTTATTGTGAGTTCCAAAGATGGGCAACCGTACATATGAGTTACCTTATGTGTATGTCAGCAATTAAGTTGATATGAATGAATTTTTGTCCAAGCATCTGTGCATGGATAACCATTGATCTTTGTATGTACTCCATTGTTGTGAATATCTATATATGCCTATGTGAGCATATATGAATGCATGTGATATGTGCATTTTTGGATGTTTTGTATAAAGTTTTTGTACATAGATATACCTCGTGTGTCAATCGATGTATGTGTTTTATGTGTACATATGTGGATCTGGATATAAACCAAAGTGCATATGTACTTATCTATGTATAAAAGAACTACTAAAATGTATATGTGGTTGCCTATACATGTAACTTGATATATGTGTTGATATGCTTGATATGATAAGATATGTGGTATGCGACTTGTGACCATATGTGTATGTATAGGGAGCAAGAGTGTATGTACATCTACCCCTATTTGTTTGTATGTATATGTATGTGTTGGCAATGACTTCCTATATGTATTAAGTATCAAAAAAATTATATGGCTTAAATCTTATAGATCTTAACTCTTATATGTCCTAAGTCTTCAGTCTTAAATAAAAATCCATAAAAGAAATTACTTACAAGTCTTCTTGATTGTGGTTGTGTGTGAGATTTTTTAGGTAAGGCACGATAGCAAGGAGAAAAGAAGGAAATTAGGCTATTGTTGGAGAGGATGGCTAAGGAGAGGAAGGAAGGAAGGCTCGGCTGAGGTTTCTAGGAAAGCACCCAGTATGAGGGTTAGAGATTTAAAGACATGAGATTCAAGCATGTTTTCTGTTATGGTTGTTGCTGATGTGGCTACTGAGTTATAAGGGAAATACTAAGGGTGAGTTTATTGTGGTGAAGAATGGATAGAACCTCCGCGAGCAACCTATAAGATGGAAGACCATTACTAATGAGTATGGAAAGAGAAGTCTTACTAAAGGGACCATATCAAGTCTTCCTCTTTTTCAGGGATGCATCAATATGGTAGAAAGTGATGATGATGAAAGGGAAATTTGTTGGGTTTTGCTCTTACAAATGTCAACAAAAGGGTGTCTATTCTCTACTTGGTTTTGCTGAAGAATGAGTCGACTAATTTGACATCGCAATAGGCAAAATAGGGCTATCTACCTTTGATGAAGAAACACATGAAACAAGCAAGGTATCTTCCCGAGTGCAAGGAACTCATGGAGAGGCATCCAATGGAAGATATTGCTAAGAATGTCAACACAAACCACCATCAAAGCTACCCAATGAATGTGTTAATTCACAAGAGCTACCAATTGCATGGATCCCATTAGCAAGGACATGGTTGGAAAGGATATGTTTAAGGCTGTCACTACCAAAGAGGAATGAGGATTGCAACAGGCACCTAAAGTGATGGTTAATAAGGGCTCTTTGCCTTTCATACTTCTTGTATATTTATTCATTGTAAATAAATACAATTGCAATTTTTTTCATATAGAAAGCTCTCAAGGAGAGGATTAAAGAGATGCGATGGAGAAGTTTTTTATTCAAGTAGATGCATTGCTGGTTGGTTCCTGCTGATAGGGAGAGGTTTGTCCAATTTGCTAATCAGAGCATTTGTGAGAAGGTATTGAAGATGAGCTTCACACAACCAAATATTGCTTTCTTTTTTTCCCTTGTTCATGATTCTTCAACTCGACTCAGTAAGGAGGTGCAATGCAAATCAAAGGATAACCTCCATCCATAGAAGTATTAACTCTGAAACACTAGAGGATGATACACAAGCAAAATCTCACCAAATGATAGAGTGCAACAGTGAATGATTCGTTAGAGTGAAGTTCATGGGAAGGAGCGAGATTCATGTTGCCATGTAAAGAAGAGAATAATACATCGGTAAGGATGCACTTTAATAGGTAGGCACTATGGACAAGGTGTGGTCGGTGCTCCTTACTAAATTGCACCTAGGGTATTGGTTCTCAGAATATGGCGTTCTTTTGTACAACATCAATGGAAATCCGTCTTGTGAAATCATTCAGCAGCAACATAAAAGCAACCATGCGTTTTACATAGTTGACGTCCATACAAGCTATTACCAAAAAATGCCATGATCTTGATTGTCAAGGTTACAAGTCAGCATTGAGGCCAACTCCATGGCACACGATCCGAGCAAACTTTCAAATCTCTTTCCCACTGAAGACATGCCATGCGATGGTAGACAAATCCATGATGAGTCAGGAAGAAGATGAGCATGCAAGGTTTTTGTCACGTCTTTCAATAACAAATGAGCCCCCTATTATGAATTGTGACAGTCTGGGTTTTCGTTTTGCCTAGAAAGAGATACATATTAGTGGAGAAGATGACGTTTCATGGTGAGAGAAGGTGGCTAGTGTAATGGAACAATAAATGAAGAGGTACAGACTTGGCTGTTGTAGGTGGGAAGATTGGACGAAGATGGAAGGAAAAGATGGATTCTAGAGAGAGAGAGAGAGGGAGAGAGAGAGAGAGAGAGAGAACGAGTGAGAGATAGAGGAAGAATACGAAAGAAGAGTTAATTGTTTGATTAAATGTTAGCACGTATGAGAGTATGAATGTTTATATATAGAGAAATGCATGCATATAAAGCGCATGAATGAATGTATGCATGCATGTAAGATAAATGTAATAATGCATGTGCAATTAAGCATGCATGAGGAATGCATAAGTGCATGTGGATGAGAAGTCTATGCATGTGCATGAGAGTGAGCATGCATGTGTATGTGAGCATGTGCTTGTGCATAGATGCATGGATGTGTAAGAAATCATGCGTGTAAGTACATATGTATATAGAAATATGCATATGCATGAGTATAGAATGCATGTATGCATATGCATAAACATAGAGTGCATGCATGTATGTTAGTAAGAATAAGTGTATGCATGTGCATATGAGAATGTGTAAGTGAGATGCATATACATATGATTATATGCATGTTTGAGTGAATTTTAATACATGTTTTTTAGTGATGTATGAATGCATGTTTAAGTGAATGTATGTGTGATAGTTTTTTTTATGTGCATGAGTACATCTGTATATAAGTATTTGAGTGCATGTATATGCATGAGAATGTAAAATGAATACATTGCTATGAGTATTAGTATGTGAGAGCGCATGTCCATATAAGTGAATGCATGAGTGCATCTAAGAGTAAATGCATATGCATGAATATAGAATGTATGAAAGAGCATGTTTGTGTGATATAGAATTTTGCATAAATGCATGAATGCATGAAAATGCATGCATATGCATATATGAATGTTAGTAAATGTGTGAGCATACATGTGCATAAGAATGAATCAATGTATGTACATAAAATAAATGAATAAGAGTGCATGAGCATAAGTTTGTGCATGAATGTATGTAAATGCATGAATGTATGCATGTAGATATGGAACAGTATGTGTGCATACGTATATCCATATATATAAGTAAATGAGCAATGTTTATGCATAGGATAAGAATTGAAAGTAATTTCTCATAAAAATACTTATTTTTTTTTCTTTTCAGATGATCTCTTTGCAGAGCACTAAACAACACCTGATATTGACAAGTATTACAAACAAGAAGGTGGAGAGCCATGGAGAAGATCAAAGTTGTAGTCCCTCAAATCCTTCTATCTAAAAGTTTCTAGCAAACAAGATTTAAATCCAATTGTCTTAGAACTTAAAACTCATACATCTTCATAAATTGTATAGAGTTGTTTGTTATATTAGTTTCCATTTAACATAAATATTACTACCTCATCAAAAGTGAACTTGAAAAATGTCTTAAAAACTCATACTTAAGTTTACATAATTTATTTAGTGTCATTTTGGTTATATTAATTTTCATTTCATCTTTATATTAGCACTTCATCTAAAAAGGAAAGAGTCTCATGTGTAGTCAAATGTTGTTTCCCGTCTGCATAGACCACTAGAATATAATCAAACACATTTCACAACACTGTTTCGATGTCTTGAGTCCTAAAGCACACTAATAAACACTCCGCATGTAGTCACACAATATGACCCATTGAAAAACTAAAATTGATCCATCCGATGTTATTCATGCATGTGCCAACATCCCTTGGTGAACCCAACATGAGGCATGATAATTGTGTGCTTAGGTTTGTTGGATGTGATTCACTATTGACTAAAAATTAAACTTTGCATCTCTGTTGGTTGCAGGTATGTGGAAATAGAATGATGAGTCGAGCTTTTACTATCCCAGATCTTTTTCCCTAGCTATTGCAGGTTGTTCCCTAGGGAACTGAGCACCTCTAGGGGAAGAGTAGCATTCAAGAAGTAGAGCCTCAACACTTCCCCCTCCCCCCCCCCCATTCACATACAAGAAGTTCTTCATTGCACAATTCACTTCTAGTTTTTTGTACTTAGCACTTATTTATGAAAAATTTGTAAATAAAATAGCACTATGCACGTTCAAGCCTCTGCTACAGTAGACTTAAGGTAACACTTTTTCAAGTTATTTCAATTTGGCATAAATAGAGAAAGATACATCACTTACATTTGCATTGTTTTATATAAAATATAAAAAAAATTTGTTTTTATTTTACTTGCATTGGCAATAATCACATCACCATTTGACAGTTCATGAACTGTACACCTGTCATCAACAAATTTCACAACCAAGCCAATCTTGGCTAATGTAGAAACTGATAACAGGTTCTTCTTGCTCCCTGGCACAAATAAAGCATCTGACAAAGTGACAGAACTACCATCAGCAGTAGTCAGAATGATCTTACCGACTCCCATAATAGGATAAGAGGAGTTGTTGGCGCATGTAATAGTATTCCCTGTAGGGGCAAGCTCGAGTGAAGAGAAGAAAATGAGCTACGAGGTAATATGTTTGGTCGCCCCACTGTCAAAATACCAAACATCTGAGTCTACTATAGACATGCACTGCTCATGAGAAGATGGGTCAAAACTGCAGACAGTAGTGCCCATACTTCTTCCTGCACAAGATTAGTAGACTCTGTTTCTGGTGTAGAGGCCTCTGTAACAACCACTCCAGGCTCTTTCTTCTTTGCCTCTTTAGCAACCAGTTTTGGACAGTTCTTTATGATATGATCATTTGCTTTACAGTACTTACAAAACAATTTCTGCTTTTTTGATTTCTTCTCATCTTTATCTTCCTTCTTCAAATATGCAGAATTAGCAGATTTCTGCTTACTACTTGAAGAGCTCCATTTTCCTTTGCCCTTAGAGCAAGTGCAGATCTAGGTTTGCTTGATGATGTACTAGTACAATACTTCAGAAAGTTGTCTCTTGATCTATTCTTGAAGGTATCCATGAGCATGCGAGTAAACCTTGGGCTGAATTCAGAAAAGAACTCCATAAAATGTTCTTTCTTGAAGATTTCCATCAGTATAGTCAAGAAGGGTTTTTGAGATGGGTTAATTCCCCTAAATCAAGTGAGGCTCTAACTCACCTTCATGGTGAGTTCATGAGAAGTTTTACTTAGCTTCCTGAAGATGACAAGAATGCATTAAACAAAGATCTTATTATCCACTTCTTGAGGATCTTAAGCCTAGAGGATGGAGTTGAGGTAGAATGTAGAATATAGGAGAGTGAGAAAAGATACGAGTTGATAGATGACTGGCAAACCATTAAATGTGAAATAGAGGACATTGGTCAAATGAGAGAACATCAATTCATACTATATGAAAACAAAATTCTACTCAGCCTAGAGACTTACCTACATTAGGACATTCTAATATTCCAACACCTTCGACTATGGCTACGGCCAATGTTGCAGTCACCGCTAAGACTCCAATTGAATTTAAACTCAATATTTTTGTGCAAGAAAATGGAGAACATGATGAATATGATCTCTTTCGAATATGGTACACATTTAAATAATAAAGTTTTTTCCATGAGCATGCATGAACCTAGGGCCAATAGTAGTCGATTAGGACAAGCTCATATGGCTCCGTCAATGCAGCCTATAATGCCATAATTCACTCCTCCTTCTCAGCTAGTTTATCAGTCGATTCCTCCTACTCAATCAGCTGCTCAACCAAGTTTTCAAACATATTGATAAATGAGGAACTAGCAGTAAGCGATGTGTCTTGTGTGATAGTCAAGACCATGCTACTTATGCATGTGATGAATTAAAGAAAGCTAAAGATAATCATCTTGTAGTTGAAATTGGTAGAAAATTATGTGATTTTAGAACTTGACTTCCTTTGTCTGTTAATAGAGACAAAGGAGGTATGAAGAAATTGTATGAAAATGTAACTATCTCCAATGCATCTGTTGATATATTTAGGTAGTGAGGAAAAGTCCGAAGTGTTCATATGCTTCAAACAGTTTTTCGTTTTTGCTAAAAATATATCACCATGTAAAATGGGCACTCTCCGTTTAGATCGAGGGGGGGGGATATATGTCTTCTGATTTTAATGCATTTCTAACTGAATGTGGGATAAAACACTAGTGTACAGTGCCATATACACCTCAACAGAATGGAGTTGCCAAACGAAAGAATAGGTCACTCATGGAGATGGTGAGGTGTATGGTCAAGAGTCAAGCTTTACCACATAGTTTTTGTCTTGAGGCTATCATGTGTGCAACATATGTACTTAACAGGTGTCCCACTAAAGCGATGCAGTCTATCACTCCATATGAGGCTTGGGATGATCGCAGGCCATTTGTTGCTTATCTGCATGTTTTTGGTTGTTTGGCATTTGCATTAGTGCCTGAACAACATCGCATAAAAGTGGATGATAAAGAAGTAAAATGTATTTTTGTTGGGTAGAGTCCTGAATGTAAATCCTATCATCTATATCATCCACATACTAAATGGATTTTGATTAGCCGTGATGTTGTTTTTGTGGAAGATGCTATTCAGCCATTGCTTTCATGTACTAAGGAGACATTTGTTAGCTCTAAAGACATGTATGATACTTTGCTACTTTGCTGCCTCTTTTTATAGGTGGAGAGTCTAGTGCTAGTCCCAATGAGGCAACTTCTCAACCTTTGCAGGTTTCATGTCATAATGTAGATCATTCCATTTCTAATGCAGATTTACATGATGCACTAGTTGATGAGAGAGGTGATATTGAGCAAGCAAAAACTATGCCAAAATGGCTGGTGCAGACTTTGTGTGACACCAAATTAGATGCACCTCTCTCATATCGTACTCGTTCAGGCTCTCATAGTGCCTCTTTTGCATCAGATTTCTATGCTATGGCTACATCTAGTCTCTGTGATGAGAATGAGCCTATTTCATTTCATGAAGCACAAAATTCAGAAAATTGGATGGCTACTATGCAATTTGAATATGATGCTATAATGAAGAATGGTACTTGGTCTTTACGTGACTTGCATCCTGGCAAGAAGGCCATTGGGACTAAGTCGGTATACAAGTTGAAGTGTAAGCTTGATGGTACAGTGGACACGTATAAGGCTAGACTTGTTGCAAAGGGTTATATGCAGGAAAGAGGCATTGATTTTGATGAGACCTTTGCACCTACTTTCTGAATGACTGTAGTTCATAGCATCTGTGCACTTTGCAACTCATCATGCTTGGAATGTACATCAGCTGGACATTAAAACAACATTTCTGAATGGTGACTTGCATGAAGAAGTGTATGTTTTTCAACCCCATGCCTTTGTGCAAAAAGGGCATGAAAACTAGGTGTGCAGGTTAAAGAAGGCATTATATGGTTTAAAACAAGCACCACGTGCTTGGTATGAGAAGATACATGCCTATCTGACTGCACATGTTTTTGAGAATAGTCCAACTAAAAGCACCTTATATGTTAAGCGTGCTAATGATGTGCTTCTAATCAGTGTTGTCTATGTTGAGATGTCTAATTTGGGCCATTTGCATCACTATTTGGGCATTCAATTTATGCAAGTTGATGGTGGTATGGCTTTGTGTCAAACAAAATATATTAATACATTATTGGAGCGTTTTGGACTATAAGCCTATTGCCACTCCTATGGAGATAGGTTTACGATTGAGTCTTCATGATGTTGGAGATGCATTTGATGTTGTTCTTTATCAGAAGGCAGTTGGATGCTTCATTTACTTATGCATTACGCGGCCAGATATTCAGTTTGTTGTGTCACAGATGAGCAGGTTTATGCATTTCCTAGGAGTCAAGCATTGGTAGGCAGTTAAGTGCATCTTTCGCTACTTGAGTGCTACTCGGCTACATGGGTTCTTTTATCCCAAGGAGGGATCACTACCGCCAGATTTGCATGCTTTTTTTGACTCTGATTGGGCTGGTTTCTATGACACTCATCTATCCATTAGTGGCTTTTGCTTCATGCTTGGTAGCTCACGTATATCTTGGTTGAGCAACAAGCAGCCTACGGTGGCCATTTCTAGTTTTGAGGCTAAGTATAGGGTACCTTTCATAGCGACTGTTGAGTGTGTGTGGCTCAGACTCCTTATGGTTGATTTGGGTGTTGGTCAATCTTCTGCCACCACCATCTTCACTAATAGTTAGAGCGCATTGGCAATTGCGAGGAATCATGTGTTCCATGCTCGCACTAAGCACATTGAGGTGCATTATCACTCTATCAGGGAGAGGTTCTCTACTGGGGAGATCAGCTTGGCATATGTGCCCACGCAGGAGAACATTGCAAACCTTTTTATGAAGGCTCTTCCTAGGGAGATGTTTGAAGCTTTTCGCAAAGCTTTGGGATTACTTCCTTTTGTGTAGTGATTTCCACATAGCTTGGCACTTCCTTATACATGAGTGCCAACTCCCTGTTCACTGCATCACTCCTAGGGGGAATTTGTTGATATATTTAGGTAGTGATGTGTGTGAACACACTAGGATCACCGGGGCACTTTTTTCCCTCTTTAGGAGGTTTTTTCCCCCGGCTTGTATATACGCCTATTGCCTTAATGGGTTGCTTATCTTTGTACATTCTCTAGTAATACATTCAGTATTGTGTGTTGTGCTCCAAGCTTCTTCTCCTTCCTTGTGTTGTTCACGTGCTTCCACAAACATCTATCTCCAACACAATCTACCAGCATTTTGAAACTAGAATACAACCATTAGAGGAAGGTGCTTGTTCAGCTATAAGTCAGGGTCCCTATTCCGTTGAGGCATTGGTAAGAGCTAGGGAAAAAATCATGTGTAAAACTTCATGGCAATCTCTTGTCGATCAATCTTCCATATATTCTCACATTTCCAATGTTGAAGGGAAATCGAGATGGGATGACATGCAGGACAAGGTAGATGAGGTAGATAGAAGAGTGACAAGAAGACAATCTAGAGAAAATGAAAAGAAAAATTTAAATAATGAAAAGAAGTACACTTCAAAGATATTGCAACCCTAACTGAAGAGGTCTAAAAGATAAATTTTATTAGAGAAGGTAAGAAACCATTAAATGAGAATAATCAAGTACAAGAAAAGCAAAATGCCCCAATTGAGGAAGAAAAAAAGAAAGCTATTAAAGAGGGAAAGAAACCCCTAACTGAAAATAATCAAGAGAACAAGAACGATTAAAAAGATGATCAGAACAAGGAAGGGAAAAAGGTTCATGTTTATCTCTAGCCTTGATTGATTTAGGCTCAAAGATAAATGTAATATCAAAGAAATTCTTCGATAAATTTAAATGGCGCATGGTTGAAGAATGAGAACACTTGATAATGGGTCAATAATTTTTCTAGGTGCATGTGCACATGTATCTATTATGATAGGAGTCCAAGAAGAATTTCATTTCTTTATCCAAGATAGCTGCTCGTATGAAGTGATTCTTAGACAACCATTTATAGCAAAAATGAATATGGAGACAAAAGCAATGAATGATGGATCCACATATGTGAGAATTCATTCTAAATATGGAATGGACTCTTTGCAAGTAATGACATTCTGTTCCAATCATTTAAGAAATAGGAAAAACCTATGAAGAAATCATGGAATGGACTCTTCCAATCATGTGTGTCAAGATTCACCACATGTAAGAGAATTTGGGGACTATTATGATCAAAATTTTGGTTATATTCCATTATTGAGCAAGACAATAGTGGATAATGGATTGATGTCTTGCATGATGATGTATATAGCTTTGAGAATTTTTTAGCTTACACCCCTACATCTATTTATATTTTAAATAAAAAGAAAAACTTACAAATAATTTTAAAAAAAGAAATGAAAAATACTCCAAAAATTTAGCTTTACTCTCACTTGAAGGAAATATTGAATGTATGATTGAAATTTCAAAAAATTTCACTTTGATAGAAGAACTGGAAGATGTCCTTCAAGAACAATTAGAATCAAATCTTTCTCGTTCTCGACTGTATTAAGAATATCACTTGATTGCTAATTTTTTGGTAGAAAATGAAGTCAAGATTTATACTAAATGTAAAACAAACATGTAGCTCACCCTTTAACCAAAGGGATTCATTCCATAATTAGATGCGTTTTTGAGGATCCTATTGTTATAGATCGATCTAAGATAGGACATACATTTACTGAGGATACTATAAAATATATAAAGTTTGGAGAAGAATTCTTTTTAGAACTTTAAAAAGATCAATTTAGAAAGATGATCATACATCATTGAAAAGCATTTTCCTTATTCCTATATGAAATAGGATGCATTGATCTAAAGCTTCTAGCTCCTATGATCATATTTACCATATTGCATATTCCATGGAATATATAACTCATACTAGTCCCAAAAGCTCATTTACCTTAGTTGATGCGATTGTTAAATAACAAGATCTCTATGAGAATGCTTGAACCACCATCAACACCATATTCTAACCGATGGTTCATGGTACTTAGAAATAATGTGAAGCTACACTTTATATAGGATCTTCACCCTATTAACAAAGTCATTATCAGAAATGGAGGAAGACCACCCACTGTAGATGGGTTTGCATAGGCATCTGTCAGACACTCCATCTATTAAATGGGTGATCTTCACTCAGGATATGATGAGTTTCAATTATCCATTGAAAGTAGAGATTTAATCTTGATGAAAACTCCTTTGAGTCTAGTGAGTATATGTACTTTACCACAAGGAGCAACAAATTCCATGGCACACATGATGAATTCTATGAACTTGGTCTTTCATGACTTCATTCCCAAAGTGAATATGCCTTTTATTGATGATATTTCAATAAAAGGTTGGGTGGAAAGGGAAAAAATACAACTTAGATTCATCTAGATGTAGAAAGTTTATCTCCGACAACATTTCTGACTATGAAAGAATATTTCAGAGATTTGAGGAGGTTGTATTAATTTTCTCTTTAGAGAAATTTACTTTTGGTGTCAAAAAAGTCTTGATTGTTGGACATCTATAAGGACATTATGTCCATATGCCATATCCATAGAAAGTTGATGTCATTAGTAGGGTCTCAAAGGTGTTTCATAACGTCAATGAAGTGAGAAGATTCTTAGGAGCTTGTGTCTTCTATGTAATCTGGATCCTCACTTTGCTCATGTTGCAAACCTATTATATGATATATTACGAAACAAAAAGAAAATCTTTTGGATAGAGAAGCATAGTAAAACTATGAGAAAATTAAGGCAACGGCTTGTTAGTGCTCCAATCTTGAAAAGGATCGATTATTTAGAAAATAAACCTATAATCTTAACCATTGATACTAGTCGTATCGTTATAGGTTGGGTCATTGGTCAGGATAACGAGAAGGGACAAATATATGCAGTTCACGTTGATGCAAAACTTTTGCATGATACGAGTTTCATGAGAGTATACCTGGATGACTGCTCCTCATCCGGTGACACTTCGACACATTTATAGCATCTATGATACTACTTTTCAAAGTGTAGAGAATATCATCTCTCTTTAAACTCCAATAAGTCTACTTTTTCAATGGCCTATGGCAAGTTCCTAGGCCACATTATATGCAAACAAGCAATATAGGTGGACCCTATCAAAGTCAAAGTAATCTTAGATGCACCCCGACCCACAACACCTAAGGAAGTTATGCGCTTCCTTAGCTAGATTTGCTAGCATGGCCACCATCTCGGCTAGTTAGCCCATTTAACTGTTGGTGCAAATAAGCCCAAGCCTACATACTTGATCACCTCACATAAGCTTCATGTTTTGACATTACACTTGGAAGGCGTCATATGTACAACTTCTTGCAACTTTCCTTCACAATTACCCATTGTAAAAGTGGAATAAACCCACGAGGAGTTAGGAAGCATATAATCATGTATCACTTGGTAGTTAAGTAAAGAGAGAACCAATCCTATACTTTAGGATTCAATTTTAGGTAGAGATTCGAATCTATGGCTCTAACAAAGACTATAAAAAGAGGATATCAAAGTCCCGCATCTATCTCGAGGTTCAGAGATCATATTCATGTACTTTCATTGAGATGAGGAGCTCACCTCATAGCTCACTCATTTCTCACTCATTGAGCAATGATATATTTCCAATGACATTGTACTTTTACATGATTTAATACACACATGATCATTACTTCTTACTCTCATATCTCTATCATACTCCATCAGAATAGTGAACTTGTCAGAGATTTTTCTCACTACATAGTTGATCATTTCCTATTATCCAAAGCATGATTTCTTGACCATACCATCTATTTTAATCCTAAAATGTTTCATAAGTAATGGTTCTCACGATCATCAGATATAAATCAATCTCTTCCCACTAGTCTATGACTATCAAGGCCTGTAAATGTCAAGATGCATGACCAATTTTCTAAACATATTTTGCTGCATATAATCCATCATTTTAAATGATATCACTTATAATTGGTAGATTGTTAAGCTAAATGAAGTTCCCCAAAAGGAATTGTATCAATTGTTGTTGTACTCAAAGAATGGTTCAAAACTCTAAGTAGGTGTATCAACCAAGATGGAAAGTTTTGAACCCTGGATCATATGCCTACGTATTTGTCTTGATCCTATCATTAGTGGATCATCTTCCAAGAAACATATGTGATTATTTATGCCTATTAGCTAGCTATGGAGGCCCACAAAACTCTCCACCCATCACTTATAGCAAGTGTGAAGTAGGTTTTAGCTGCACCAATTGATCTCTTGTGATTATCCACCATCTCCTCCAACCGTGGTATCAGAGCAAGCATAATCAAGATGAGAGATGGATTTCCATCCTTCATTGACAAATTGAATAGGAACAACTACTCAGCATGGTCCCTAATGATGCAAGCATACCTTCAAGGGAGAATGTTATATGGATACATCTGAGGAGATGAAGACATTGAAGGGCTTTGGCGTGCAGAACAAGAGGAGGAAGGAGGAGATGGAGGGAGAGAGAAGAGAGGAGAGACGTGCGGACATGCGTGGGAGCCTCGAAACCCACATAATGATCTCTCTTGAGGCAATGCTCTATATATGATGTATATATATGAATATGGGGGTAAGGTCACATGACCCTTACATCCCCAACAATCTCCCACTTAAGGTTCAATGTGACCGTAAGTGGTAATATATACAAAGAATGATGTAGGACTATACAATAATGTACAAGAAGAGTCCGGATCTCTACCCATACCAGATCAGCCTACACCAACTACCTCGAACAAGGTGTATCCATGCACCTTAAACTGCTCTAGACTCATACCGATAAGAGTCGAGCTCACATCTGACCGATGCAAGAACTGACGAAGTTCTTGCAAAGCTCCCACTCGCTCCATGACTATGTCAATCATCGAATGACTAACAACTCCAAGTGCAAATGCTCCAATAGCAATTGCAATGTCTGGTCTCGAGCATAACAACTCGTACATCAGACTCCCGAATGCTGACAAAACATGTGCTATCCTGGCTAACCTAAGTATGTCGGCCATGCCTATATCCAAGGCATCCAAAGCACCATCATCAAGATCAACATGTCCTGACATATCTATGTCAACATCTGGAATGAGCGAATCCAAGAATGATTGCATGATCGCTGACTCATCAACATCTAAATCAGTCATCCTCTCAACCAAAGATGTATCTAGCTGTGCATCCTGAGAGCTACTATGCTCTACCATACACTGTGTACCATGAGAGCAATCCTGCTCTACCACACCAAGTGTATGATCATGCTCTACATGAGCTAACTGCACAACATCAACACCAAGGTCAAACTGATGATCACACTCTAACTGAGTATCATCACAATGCTCTACATGAGCATCCACATCATGCTCTAAAGCATCCAACTGATCATCCAAAATATGCTCCAAATGAGCATCCACATGATCAACAAAACCATGCTCCATAGAATCATCATGAGCATCCAAAACATGCTCTACATGTGCATCCATCTGAGCATCAGAATCATGCCATACATGTGCATCAAGAATGTCCATAGACCTATCTATAGGTAGACAGAATGAGACATGACGAGTCTCACATCGCACATAAGGCTGAACTCCCACTGAGACGAGACTATCTCTGACATGAAGTACCTGCAGTGGATACCTGTGCCCAACCCTGGCACCTCTGACAAGCATAAGCTGTCCCAACCGCAACTGAAAATGATGCTCACCAAGGAATGCATAACATCTGCTCTCCTATAACTGGCTAACTGAAATCAAGCTCATAGGGAATGAAGGCACATAGCGTCACCATGCAGGCAATCCAATAGACTAGCAATGTAACGAGAGACTAGAAGCAATACTCTATCCTCAATAGGATCATGCCTGCATATCCATACGCATAACTCACATCACAAATGTCTCGATGGAGAAGGAACCATGTGAACCACCTGTCACATAACCATGCATCTAGCATGCACATAAAACCATGAGCATAAGCCTGGTCACTAACTCTCCAAACTGATCAAGTAGATGTGAAAGAATCCTGGGAAAATTTTGACAGAGTATCCCTGGAAACTGAGCAATCAAACAAGATAACCAATCTCAAAAGAACAATGAGTAATCTGTCACCACCTATCACTGATATAATCAAAGATAATGGCAACTATATGTGCGAAAAAATTAATGGCAATACACACCAATACAATGGTGATGCACCTCCCACTCAAGAATGAATCCTGCAAGATGGTCCAACCTATCACAAATAGCCTGTCACCAAGTCCAAATGAATGGAGATAAACAATGATCCAAAACTATCGCACAAGCTTCAAGATCCACTAGAGTTCTCTTCTAGCATAAATGCTATCGAAATTTCGACAGCAGCTCCTCTGTAAAATGGACTCTAGAACCAAAATAACCATGTGGGAATCACCATCCACATATGCCAAGAATCACACTGGCAAATATATATCAATCAATGACCAAATGCTAATAATAGTGGCAAACGAATGTGTAACTGAGGCTCCAATCTGGATCTTGTACCTGCAAAGAAAACAAAGATACAAGTACCAAACAAGATCCAAAATCAACTCTCACAAAAGTATGTGCAACCGGCAAGTAAATCCATAACCAAGTGGCATAAGCAAGATATAGACCACAATGCCACTATACATCCATGATCAAACTCATGATGACATAAACCTCAAAAAAGAGTATACCACAATGTCATCTTACATGCCAAACACGTAACAAGATCATGCTCTACTCTCATATGGAGGAGCTACCACAATGATCATACATGTACAATGCTTTGAAGCTCTGAAAATAAGAGCTTGCACACCAAAAATTCTCTCTCGAAGAAGTTCCAAAGCAAATTCAACATCCAAGAGAAATTAGGGTTCTCATAGAAAAAATGTGCTACTCTGTGTTTTGCTGTTTCAGAGATGATAACCTCTGAATCTGAACTTATGCTCTTCAGCAAACTTCAAGATCTAATTCTTGGCTACGTAACGAGATAAAGAATACCTCAATCGAAGGTGCGTAGCTCAAGATATGTATAGAACAAGCACTTGCTGTCAATTTCACTATCACTTGCAATAGTACTGCTCTATATTCTGCAATTTTGGTGACCTTGCACTGGGAAACTGAATCTGAGTTCTTCTGCAAAGTTGTAGCTATCTTTCCAAGCTACGAGCAGCAAGTTGAATCATCGCATTCCAAGTTGTAGAACTCAAGTTATGACAAAAAAACCGAACTGCTATTCTACTCAATGTAGATTCGCATTCTACAATTCTCTGCGTTTTTTGAATTTTTGGCACTTCAAAAGTACGAACCAAGTTCTGCGCTCATCTGTGAATTTGTAGCCCTTTGTGTTAGCTACGCACAAAATTTTAAAACGCATCAATCCGAGCTTCCTAACTCGAGTTATGACCAAAATACTGAACTGCTGTTGAGAGATGCTGACCTGCACTTCTACCTCTTGTGACCTAAGCTTCCATTGAAGCTTCTTGCACACCAACCTTCAGCATGCTCTGATACCAATGAAGGGCTTTGGCGTGCAGAACAAGAGGAGGAAGGAGGAGATGGAGGGAGAGAGAAGAGAGGAGAGATGAGCGGACATGCGTGGGAGCCTCGAAACCCACATAATGATCTCTCTTGAGGCAATGCTCTATATATGATGTATATATATGAATATGGGGGTAAGGTCACATGACCCTTACATCCCCAACAGACATGCCAACCTTGAGGAGCAAGAATCAACCAACAAGGGAAGAGCAAGAAAAGCTGACCACATGGTGTGCAAAGGATGCTCTTGCCAGGTCATATCTACTAAACTCAGTCTCGGATTTCTTCTTACCGCATGTTAGAAATTGCAAGACGTCCCAAGATACTTGGGAAGTGCTTTCATCATACTTCGCCTTGAACATAAGAGCTAGGAAAAATTAGTTGTGGATGGGATTCACAACCCTCAAGAAACAAAAAAGGCAATGACAGGTTGATTATGTAACCAAAATGAAAGATGTAGCAGACCAGCTTGCAAGCATTGGAGAAGAGATAGAGGAAGAGCACATAGTGAGGTAGATCATCTGGAATTAAGGTTGATGACAAATGGGAGTCCTTCACCACAGCAATGGATCTCTACATGGATATGAAAATACCTGATCTCAACACCTTGATGTGACAAATCTTCAACCATGAGACAAAGCTCAATAGAAATGGTCACAACTCAAGAGGTAACCAATATTTTGCCCTTTAAATAGATAAGAATAAAGCTAAGGATAAAGGTAGGAGTAAGAAAGAGGAAGAAGAGGAAGAGATGCTAGAGGAAGAGGAAATTATGCAAATTATGCAAGAAGAGGAAGAGATGCTAGAGGAAGGGGCAGAGGAGGAAAACAAGGTAGGGGGAGACCCTACAACAACTCACCATGCAAGATATGTGGTTTCAACAACCACATTACAGAAGATATGCAAGCTCTCAAGCAAATTATGCAAGAAGAGGAAGAGATGCTAGAGGAAGGGGCAGAGGAGGAAAACAAGGTAGGGGGAGACCCTACAACAACTCACCATGCAAGATATGTGGTTTCAACAACCACATTACAGAAGAATGCTACAAAAAAAAAGGAACCAAAGGGGAAGAGGCTTCATTAGAGGAAGCTATGGACAAACTAGAGTCAGGTACAGAAATGGTTGAGGCAACTACAACTATAACTACAATCAAGGCAACAACAGTTATTAAGGAGGCTTTAGAGGAAGAAGGGACTTCAACAACTATATTAAAGATCAAGAAGAATCTCCACTCACCATGAACATGACATCCAAGCAAGGTAAAGATGATGAGCATCTTTTCTACATTGACTCAACTTTTTCCAATCATGTGATAAGTCCCAAATCTATATTCAATGCTTTTAACCATATTGCCTCTTGAGTTGCTATGTTCAAACCTCTGTACTCTGTTTCAATTGAGGATAAAGCAAGTGTTGGTTGATTTTTGGAACTCCATGATACTAGCTTTGAAGCTGCAAATGCGAAATAACCAGAGGTACTTCTTCTATCATCCTTAGATCTTACCCAATCTGCATCTAAATAGATTTTGATATCCAAATTTGAAGAGTAAGGATAGAGTATACCTTCATTGATTATGCCTTTGAGATACTTAAGTACTCTCTTACTTGCTTCCATGTGTGCTCTTCTTGGTAAGTGCATGAACTAACTAAGCACTCCGACACTATATGAGATGTCTACCCTTGTATGAGTAGCATATATCAAGCTAGATACCAAGATTTGATACTCTTTAATGTCTTCAATTTTCTCACCTTCATAAACACTACGTTAATGATTCATCTCCAAACGTGTACTTGCAAGTTTTGTGTTTTGTGTCCTAGGAAATATGTGATCTCACCTAAGTCACTAATTTTGAACTCCTCTTGCATGTGTCTCTTGATCCTTTGAATGCCATTCAAATCATCACCTATCACAATAATATCATATACATATACACATAGATAGATAACCTCATTGTGATCCCTTTTGATGAATAAAGTAGGATATGAGTTGCTAGCTTTGAACTCTTGATCTTGAAGATATGTAACAAACTTGTAATTCCAAGCTCTAGGAGCTTCTTTCAATCCATACAATGCTTTCGTAAGTCTACAAACATAACATGGATGATTAGGGTTTTCAAGACATGGTGGTTGTAATATGTATATCTCTTCACTTATGCAAGCATTTAGAAATGCATTTTTTACATCAAGTTGGAGGAGTATCCAATTCCTTGCAGGAGCTACACTTATCAATGTCCTAATTGTATTCATCTTTGCAACTTGTGAGAATGTTTCCTCATAGATTATACCATGAGTTTGTGAGCATCCTTCCGCAACTAATCTTGCCTTGTACTTGCAAAATGATCCATCTAAATTTCTTTTAACTTTATATACCCATCTGCAACCAATTACCTTTTGATTCGATGACATTGGAACTAAATCCCAAGTGTCCATCTCCTTCAATGCATCTATTTCTTCTTTCATGGCCTTTTCCCAATTTGGGTTTCCCTTTGCCTCTTCATAGGTGATGTTTCTTCTGAAATTGAATCTTTTGCCAAGTAGATTGAATCCTTTGTAACAAATGTGGAATCATATCCATACCTTTCTAGTTGTTTCTTCTCTCTTGCTAATCTTCTAGGTGCTTGTTTGGAGCATTCTCCAACCTCTTGCATCTTTGCTTTGCCTCTTGACTTCCATATTTTGTAATCCTTTTCTCTTTAATCTTGGTCATTATCTATATCACTTCTTGGATCCTCGACCTATGCATCATGCTTGCTACCTAATGGATGAGAATAAGAATCAAGATCATATGGTAGAGTTACCTTTTTTTTTCTTCATCATACCAAGACTTGTGTTCTTCAAACAAAACATCTCTACTTGTAGTAGATTGCTTGGTTGAAGGATTATAGAATGTATAACCCATTTGAGTTGAGTCATACCCAATAAACATTGCCTTTTTTGCCCTTTCATCTAGTTTTCCTCTTATTTGTTATGGTAGATGAATGTATGCTAAACAACCAAACACCTTGCAATGTCCAAGACAAGGTTTTCTTCCATCCCATGCTTCATAATGAGTCATACCTTGAAGTGATTTGGATGATACTCTATTGATAAGGTACACGGTAGTTGAAATAGCCTCTACCCATAGAAAACGTGCCAACTTCTTCTCTTCAAGCGTTGTTCTGGCTGATCCAAACAATTTGTTCCTCCTCTCAAAAATTCCATTTAGTTGAGGAGATTACCTGGTATTCACTTTGATTTTGATACATTTTTCGTGCAAGAACTCATCAAACTCTTTGGAGAAGTATTCTCCCCCTCCATCAAATGTGAGCTTCTTGAGTGATCTAATTGTATTATTCTCCACATGTGCTAGATACATTTTGAAGCAATCAAACACTTCATTCTTACTTTTGATGAACAATAGAATAATCAGTCTACTATACTCATTAATAAATGAGAAATAATACCTTGATCCTACAAATCAAGGTTCTTGACTTGGTTGTGAAGACATGGATAGGTATGTGCTTGAAGATGAAGAGGTGTTGCAAAATCCTTGATCTACACCAGCCAAATGAACTCCAAGAGTATATGGTGGGCCCTTTTATCTTACCAATAGATGTATTAGACACCCTATGTACCTTGGAAGATCACTCTCAAAAAGATAGATCAAAACAGATAAGTTGGAGTTAGCTCAGAGGTGAAGAACTTGCTATTTTGGTTCATACACCTGTCCAGTGTTTTGCATAATTCTCTGAGCACAGCAACATTTAGGTTAATTCCTCTTGGGGAAGTCTACTTGACTTAAATATCTAACTTTCAAGAGTAATCGCATCAAAAATAGTGAACCACACACTGAGAAAGATGTTTAACAAGTGATGAAATCATCCCGATTTTCACGGGCTGCTATAGTAATGCAACCAGTGAGCACAAAAATGAACCTACCTCCAAATTTACGACTCCAATGATTATGAACATTTGTATGCTTATACTAGACAGTATGTTGAATCCAACAAGCCTTACATCATTGAATTTGGGTAAGTACACACTGAGAAACAGCTCTGACATGATGAGTAAAAAAGTCAGGTACCTGACAGAGAAGTGAAAATGAACAGACCCTGTTGACTTCAACTGAACATAACTGAAGATTGAAACACTCAAATGAAATGAAAATTGGTGAGCATATAGTAGAATTATAGAGCTAATTGTACCTAGTTCAATCACTGAAAATGATGCACCAAGCTCAGACAAACCATCTTTGCAATCTGACTGGGAAAACTGAGAGATATGGCAGTGAGTAGTACACTTCAGAAGAACATGGAAATATGAACTCAAATGATCATGAAAATGAAAGTATATTGCTTGTACAAAACAATGGACTTACTGATACATATGTGTGCCTTCGAATCACACCTTGATATGGCATAAAGCTTAGCTCTTGGAGGTCTTCACATAGGTCTCTCTAACCACGACTAAAAGAGCCATCTATTTATAGTTGAGTTTGGGAGGCTAACTTCCCTCACTCACTCTCCTATCAATTAGTGATTGATTTGATTCTCTATCTACAAGAAATCAGAAATTCGTGGGTCCTCTTTCCCTTTTTTATCAAGTGGACTCAACCACTTAAGATTCTTTCACTTTTACATTAAGTAAAGTCTTCAAAAGTTACAAGAGGTAGTTCACAAGTGAACTTTACATTGTTTTCATTTTAAGGCTTCTTCTATGATTTTGTGGGACTCAAGCCAATACTTAGGCTTGTCATAGACTTGCTCCAATAGCTCCCCTCAGGCCAAGTATGCTTGAGGTCTTCCATCTTCCAAGATTACCTGCAAACCAATCATGGCTTTGAACTTGCAAAGCTTTGTACCATCCAATGCTTTGGTTAGAATATCTGCACATTGTTGATGAGTGGACACATATGATATTTGAATCTCTTTGCTTAGAACCTTCTCTCGTACATAGTGGTAATGAACTTCAATATGTTTAGTCCTAGCATGAAAAATAGGATTAGCAGCCAAATGAATAGAACTCATATTGTCACCATAAATAGTTGGAGTTCCAAACTCCAATCCAAAATCTTTGAATAATGTCATCATCACATAGCTTCCTGAGTAGCTATGGCAAGACCTCTATATTCAGTTTCAGTAGAAGAGAGAGCAACTGTGGGTTGCTTCTTGGATGACCATGAAATAAGCTTTGAACCTGCAAAGGTAAGATAACCTGAAGTGCTCCTTCTATCTTCCTTGGAGCCAGCCCAATGTGCATCAGAAAATAACTTCAAACCTAAATCAGATACATAAGGATAATAAAGTCCTTCATTTATGGTTCCTTTGAGATACTTGAGAATCCTTTGGCCAGCATCCATATGTGGTTTCCTTGGTGTGTGCATAAATAAACTTAGCACACTCACACTGTAACATATATCTACTCTTGTCAATGTGGCATAGTTGAGACTACCCACTAGACTTTGATATGATGTGATGTCCTCTATGAGTTCACCTTCATGTGAGCTCAATTTGTGATTGACCTCCATTGGAGTACCTACAATCTTACAATCTTGCATCTTGAATTTTTCCAACATGTCCTTAATGTACTTTCTTTGAGTGAGAAACAAACCATGGTCTTTGTAGACAACTTCCAAACCTAGGAAGTAGGTAAGTGAACCCAAATAACGTATCTTGAACTCTTCTCTCATCTGTTCTTTGATCTTCTTCATACCATCTCCATCATTTCCTGTCAATATAATATCATCTACATATACACATAGGTAGATGATCTCAGACTTACTCTTTTTAATAAAGAGGGAAGGATCTGCCTTGCTTGGTTGAAAGCCTTTGCCCTGCAAGAATGAGACAAGTCTGAAATTACAAGCTCTTGGAGCTTGCTTGAGACCATACAATGCTTTGTTAAGTTTACACACATAATCAGGATAAACTTGATTCTCAAAACCAGGTGGTTTAGCCATATATACATCTTCTATTATTCAACTATTCAAGAATGCATTCTTTACATCTAGTTGAAGTATCTTCCAATTCTTGGAAGAGGCAATACTAAGAAAAACCCTAATAGTAGGCATCTTTGCCACAGGAGAGAAGGTCTCCTCATAATCAATTCCCTGAGTTATTGCAAAGCCTTTTGCTACAAGCCTTGCCTTATACCTGTTAGTGGAACCATCAAAATTCTTCTTGTGTTTATAGACCCATCTTGAGCCTATTACCTTCATGGATGAAGTCTTGGGCACCAAATCCGAAGTGTTGTTTTCCTCAAGTGCTTCAATCTCTTCCTTCATTGCATGCTTCCATTCTGTTTTTGCTTTGGCCTCCTCAAATGATGATGGCTCCTCTTGGTTTATATCTTGTGCTATGTAGATAGAATGTTTAGTTACTAATGAGGTGTCAAACCCATACCTTATTGGTTTTTTCTTTTCCCTCATAGATCTTCTTAGGCCATGATGTGATGATTCTACCTCATGTCCAACTTCTTGCAATTTTGCTTTACCTTAAGACTTCCATGCTTTGATCTTTTCCATCTGAGATTCGTCATCATCTTCTGAGGTGTCTTGTTCTTCAACCTTTGGTTGTTCTCTACCAAGCTTTGGAAAATCTTCTTCAAGATCATATGGTAAATTGACCTTCCTGCATCAATCTTCATACCATGAATTGTTTTCATCAAAAACTACATCTTTGCTTACCAAGAATCCTTTGTTGGTAGGGTTGTATAGCCTATAGCCCTTTTGATTGTTGTCATATCCAATAAATACACACCTTTCTGCCTTTGGATCCATCTTGCCTCTAACTTGTGAAGGAACATAAGAAAAATCAATACATCCAAAAATCCTACAATGATCTAAGCTCGGTCTTCTTCCATTCCAAGCCTCATATGGAGTCATCCCATCAAGGGATTTTGAAGGCAACCTATCAAGTAAGTGGTTGTAGGTAGAGCCTCAGCCCATAGATAATTAGGTAAATGCTTTTCATTTAACATGGACCTTGCAGCTTCAACAATTGTCCTATTCCTCCTTTCTGCCACTCCATTTTGCTCAGGAGTGTACCTTGTAGTTACCTCTCTTTTGATTCCTTGTAGAAAACATGCTCATCAGATTTACCTTGTGGCATAGCCATGTTCATGATCAATAATGAATCCTCTTTGCTTGAGTCTTCTGTGTAGTTATTCAAGTATCTCCTTCCTTTGTAGCCTCCTTGATAGTTTGAATGATTTTAGTTGTTGTAGTTGCCATGATAATTGTTGAACCTTCTTCTAGAGTAGACATAACTTCCTCTATTCTATCCTCTGCCTCTTTGATTCCTGGAATTCCTAAAGCAATTTTCAGTTGTAAGATTATTTAATCCACAAATAGAACATGAGTTGGAGTCTTGAGATCTCCCCCTGCCTTATCTACCTCCTCTTCCTCTACCTCTGCCATGTCTTCCTCTACCTGCATAGTTAACTTGATATGTACCTGCTTCATCATCCACTTTCTTTGCCTTTCCTTTGTTATCTTCGGACTTGCTTTTATCAGTGTATAAAGCTGAAGATTGATTACCTTTAGAGCTTTCTCCATTTTTTATAAGCTTTGCCTCTTGAGTAAGTAGTTGTCTAATGAGTGTATTGAAATCAGGTACATGCATGTCCATGTACAAATCCATAGTTGTGGTGAATGCTTCCCACTTGTCGTGTGCCTTCAAGCCATTGATGACCTGCCTTACAATTTGCTCTTCATCTATTACCTCTCCAATGCTTCCGAACTGATCTGCTATGTCCTTGAGCTTTGTGACAAAATCAATCACATTTTGTTTGGGAGCCTTCTTGAGAGTTGTGAAATCCAGCCATAGTTGATGCTTCCTAGCTTTGGTACTTGAAGAGAAGAAGGCTTCAAGTGCATCCCACACTTCCTGAGATATCTTACAACTTCTAATGTGAGGCAACAAAAAATCTGAGATAGAGTTGAGGAGATAAGACCTTGCAAGTGCATCCTTGGAGCACCATGTGCTCAATCTTTCTTGCTCTTCTTGTGTTGGTTGTCTTTTGTTCCTGAAACTTGGCATAACTTCAGCTCCAGTCACATAACCATATAAACTTCTACCTTGGAGATAAGCTTCCATTCTTAATGACCAAGCTGAGTAATTACCTCTATCCAATTTGTCAATTGCTGAAGGAAATCCATCTGCCATGTTGTCCAACCTTGCTCTGATACCACTGTGAAGAGATGGATAGGTATGTGCTTGAAGATGAAGAGGTGTTGCAAAATCCTTGATCTACACTAGCCAAATGAACTCAAGGAGTATATTGTGGGGACTTTTAGCTTGCCAATGGATGTATTAGACACCCTATGTAACTTGGAAGATCACTCTCAAAAAGATAGATCAAAACAGATAAGTTGGAGTTAGCTCAGAGGTGAAGAACTTGCTATTTTGGTTCATAAAGTTGTCCTGTGTTTTGCATAATTCTCTGAGCACAGCAGCAATTAGCTTAATTCCTCTTGGGGAGTTATAGTTAATTTAAAATTCTTTCAAGAGTAATCGCATCAAAAATAATGAACCACACATTGAGAAAGATGTTTAACAAGTGATGGCATCATCCCGATTTTCATGGGCTGCTACAGTAATAAGACCAGTGAGCAGACAAATGACCATACCTCCAGATTTAAGACTCCAATGATTATGCAAATTCGTAGGCTTATACTAAACAGTATTATGCATCCAACAAGATTTAAATCATTGAATTTGGGTAAGTACATAGTGAGAAACAGCTCTGACAAGATGAGTAAACAAGTCGGGTACATGAGAGAGAAGTGAAAATGAACAGACACTATTGAATTCAACTGAACATAACCGAAGATTGAAACACCCAAATGAAATGAAAATTGGTGAGCATATAGTAGACTTATAGAGCTAATGTTACCAAGTTAAATCACGGAACATGATGCACCAAGCTCAGAGTAACCACCTCTGCAATCTCACTAAGAAAACTGAGAGATATGGCAGTGGGTAGTACACTTCACACGAACATGGAAATATGAACTCAAATGATCATGAAAATGAAAGTATATTGCTTGTACAATACAATGGACTTAGTGATACATATGTGTGCCTTGGAATCACACCTTGATCTGGCATAAAGCTCAGCTCTTGGAGGTCTTTACATAGGTCTCTCTAACCACGACTAAAACAGCAATCTATTTATAGTTGAGTTTGGGAGGCTAACTTCCCTCAATCATTCTCCAATCAATTAGTCATTGATTTGATTCTCTATCTACCACAAATCACGAATTGGTGGGTCCTCTTTCCCTTTTTGATCAAGTGGACTCAACCACTTAAGATTCTTTCCGTTTTACATTAAGTAAAGTCTTCAAAAGTTACAAGAGGTAGTTCACAAGTGAACTTTACATTGTTTTCATTTTAAGGCTTCTTCTATGATTTTGTGGGAGCCAAGCCAATACTTAGGCTTTTCATAGACTTGCTCCAACAGCTCCCCCTCAGGCCAAGTATGCTTGAGATCTTCAGTCTTCCAAGATTATGTGCAAACCAATCATGGCTTTGAACTTGCAAAGTTTTGTACCATCCAATGCTTTGGTTAGAATAGCTGCACATTGTTGATGAGTGGACACATATGATATTTGAATCTCTTTTCTTAGAACCTTCTCTCGTACATAGTGATAATGACTATCAATATGTTTAGTCCTCGCATGAAAAATAGGATTAGTAGCCAAATGAATAGAACTCATATTGTCACCATAAATAGTTGGAGTTCCAAACTCCAATCCAAGATCTTTGAATAATGTCTTCATCCACATAGCTTCCTGAGTAGCTATGGCAAGACCTCTGTATTCAGCTTCAGTAGAAGAGAGAGAAATTGTGGGTTGCTTCTTGTATGACCATGAAATAAGCTTTGAACCTGCAAAGGTAAGATAACCTGAAGTGCTCCTTCTATCTTCCTTGGAGCCAGCCCAATCTGCATCAGAAAATAACTTCAAACCTAAATCAAATACATAAGGATAATAAAGTCCTTCATTTATGGTTCCTTTGAGATACTTGAGAATCCTTTGGCCAGCATCCATATGTGGTTTCCTTGGTGTGTGCATAAATTGACTTAGCACACTCACACTGTAACATATATCTAATCTTGTCAATGTGGCATAGTTGAGACTACCCACTAGACTTTGATATGATGTGATGTGCTCTATGAGTTCACCTTCATGTGAGCTCAATTTGTGATTGACCTCCATTGCAGTACGTGCAATCTTACAATCTTGCATCTTGATATTTTCCAACATGTCCTCAATGTACTTTCTTTGAGTGAGAAACAAACCATGATCTTTGTAGACAATTTCCAAACCTAGGAAGTAGGTAAGTGAACCCAAATCACTTATCTTGAACTCTTCTCTCATCTGATCTTTTATCTTCTTCATTTTATCTTTTATCTTTTATCTTTTATCTTTTATTTTTTATCTCATCTGCATCATTTCCTGTCAATATAATATCATCTACATATACACATAGGTAGATGATCTCAGAATTACTCTTTTTAATAAAGAGTGAAGGATCTGCCTTGCTTGGTTGAAAGCCTTTGTCCTATAAGAATGAAACGAGTCTGAAATTCCAAGCTCTTGGAGCTTGCTTGAGACGATACAATGCTTTGTTAAGTTTACACACATAATCAAGATAAACTTGATTCTCAAAACCACGTGGTTGTGCCATATATACCTCTTCTATTATCCAACCATTCAAGAATGCATTCTTTACATCTAGTTGAAGTATCTTCCAATTCTTGGAAGAGGCAATACTAAGCAAAACCCTAATAGTAGGCATCTTTGCCAGAGGAGAGAAGGTCTCCTCATAATCAATTCCATGAGTTTGTGCAAAGCCTTTTGCTACAAGCCTTGCCTTATACCTGTTAATGGAACCATCATAATTTTTCTTGAGTTTATAGACCCATCTTGAGCGTATTACCTTCATGGATAAAGTCTTGGGCACCAAATCCCAAGTGTTGTTTTCCTCAAGTGCTTCAATCTCTTCCTTCATTGCATGCTTCCATTCTGTTTTTGCTTTGGCCTCTTCAAATGATTATGGCTCCTCTTGGTTTATATCCTGTGCTATGTAGATAGAATGTTTAGTTACTAATGAGGTGTCAAACCCGTGCCTTTCTAGTTTTTTCTTTTCCATCATAGATCTTCTTAGGCCATGATGTGATGATTCTGCCTCATGTCCAAGTTCCTGCAATTTTGCTTTACCTTTAGACTTCCATAGTTTGATTTTTTCCATCTGAGATTTGTCATCATCTTCTGAGGTGTCTTCTTCTTCAATCTCTGGTTGTTCTCTACCAAGCTTTGGAAAATCTTCTTCAAGATCATATGGTAAATTGACCTTCCTACATGAATCTTCATACCATGAATTGTTTTCATCAAAAACTACATCTCTGCTTACGAAGAATCCTTTGTTGGTGGGGTTGTATAACCTGTAGCCCTTTTGATTGTTGTCATATCCAATAAATACAGACCTTTCTGCCTTTGGATCCATCTTGCCTCTAACCTGTGAAGGAACATGAGCAAAAGCAATACATCCAAAAATTTTACAATGATCTAAGCTTGGTCTTCTTCCATTCCAAGCCTCATATGGAGTCATCCCATCAAGGGATTTTGAAGGCAACTTGTGAATCAAGTAAGTGGCTATAGATATAGCCTCAGCCCATAGATAATTAGGTAAATGCTTTTCATTTAACATGGACCTTGGAGCTTCAACAATTCTCCTATTCCTCCTTTCTGCCACTCCATTTTGCTCAGGAGTGTACCTTGCAGTTACCTCTCTTTTGATTCCTCTTTCTTGAAGAAAAGAATCAAACCATGGGAGAAGTATTATCCCCCTCCATTTGACCCTAGCCTTTTTAGTGATTTACCTGTTTGATTCTCCACAAGAGCTAAATATCTTTTGAAACATCAAAAAACTTCATCTTTGTGTTTCATAAAGAATAGGATAGTCCATCTGCTGCAATCATCAATAAAGGAGACATAATACCTTGATCCAAATATTGAAGCTTCCTTGGTAGGTCCCCATACATCTGTATGAACCAAGTCCAAGAGATCTCCATGCATATAACCTTTCTTCATGAATGGTAACTTGTGAGACTTTCCAAATTGACATGCACTACACTTATAAATCATATGTTGTTTTGACAAGTTAGGGAGTCCAAGTACACTTTGGTCCCTGCAAATTTTCTTTCATGACCTTTCACCAATATGTGCTAACGTTTTGTGCCATACTTCCAATTCTATGAGTGTCTGACTACCATAATTAAAGAGAGCAATGTTTCTAGTGCCTTCTAATTCAAATGTGAACAATCTACCTATCTTTTCACCTTTTGCAATTCTTCTGAATCCTTGACTTGGATCTTCAACAAATGCTCCTAATTTTCTGAACCTGACTTGCAATCCTTTCTCTACTATCTTCCCAACACTTATCAAATTCTTTGTAATGGTAGGGACATAGAGTACCTTGCTAAGTAGGTTGATGTTTCCATCAGGTGCTTTGACATTGCCTATTTCTCCATAGGATGTCTTGTGTTATCTCTTGTTGCTACCTCATGCGTATTCCTTGGATCTTCTAAATCTGATAGAAGTGCCACATTTCCTACCACATGATTTGAACAACCTAAATCTATGTAGAAAACATGCTCATGAGATTTACCTTGTGGCATAGCCATGTTCATGATCAATAATGAATCCTCTTTGTTTGAGTCTTCTCTATAGTTATTGAAGTCTCTGCTTCCTTTGTAGCCTCCTTGATAGTTTGAATGATTGTACTTGTTGTAGTTGCCATGATAATTGTTGAACCTTCCTCTTGAGTAGCCATAACTTCCTCTACGTGCATAGTTATCTTGATATGTACCTGCTTCATCATCCACTTTCTTTGCCTTTCCTTTGTTATCTTTGGACTTGCTTTTATCAGTGTATAAAGCTAAAGATTGATTACCTTTAGAGCTTTCTCCAACTTTGATAAGCTTTGCCTCTTGAGTAAGTAGTTGTCCAATGAGTGTATTAAAACTAGGTACATGCATGTCCATGTACAAATCCATAGCTGTGGTGAATGCTTCCCACTTGTCATCTCCCTTCAAGCCATTGATGACCTGCCTTACAATTTGCTCTTCATCTATTACCTCTCCAATGCTTCCCAATTGATCTGCTATGTCCTTGAGCTTTGTGACAAAATCACTCACATTTTGTTTGGGACCCTTCTTGAGAGTTGTGAAATCCAGCCATAGTTGATGCTTCCTAGCTTTGGTACTTGAAGAGAAGAAGGCGTCAAGTGCATCCCACACTTCTTGAGATGTCTTACAACTTGTAATGTGAGGCAACAAAAAATATGAGATAGAGTTGAGGAGATAAGACCTTGCAAGTGCATCCTTGGAGCACCATGTGCTCAATCTTTCTTGCTCTTCTTGTGTTGGTTGACTTTTGTTCCTGAAACTTGGCATAACTTCATCTCCAACCACGTAACCATATAAACTTCTACCTTGGAGATAAGCTTCCATTCTTAATGACCACGCTGAGTAATAACCTCTATCGAATTCGTGAATTGATGAAGCAAATCCATCTGCCATGTTGTCCAACCTTGCTTTGATACCACTGTAAAGAGATGTATAGGTATGTGCTTGAATATCAAGAGGTGTTGCAAAATCCTTGATCTACACCAGCCAAATGAACTCCAAGATTATATGGTGGGCCCTTTTAGCTTGCGAATGGATGTATTAGACACCCTATGTACCTTGGAAGATCACTCTCAAAAAGATAGATCAAAACAGATAAGTTTGAGTTAGCTTACTGGTCAAGAACTTGCTATTTTGGTTCATACACCTGTCGAGTGTTTTGGATAATTCTCTGACCACAGCAGCAATTAGCTTAATTCCTCTTGGGAAGTCTAGTTAACTTAAAGTGCTAACTTTCAAGAGTAATCGCATCAAAAATAATGAACCACACACTGAGAAAGATGCTTAACAAGTGATGACATCATCCCGATTTTCACGGGCTGCTACAGTAATGAGAAGAGTGAGCCGAAAAATGAACATAACCCCCGATTTAAGACTCGAGTGATTATGACCATTTGTATGCTTATGCTAGACAGTATGATGAATCCAACAAGCTTTAAATCATTGAAGTTGGGTAAGTACACACTGAGAAACAGCTCTAACAAGATGTGTAAAAATGTTGGGTACCTGACAGAGAAGTGAAAATGAATAGACACTGTTGACTTCAACAAACCATAACTAAAGATTGAAAGACCGAAATGAAATGAAAATTCGTGAGCATATATTAGACTTGTAGAGCTAACGTTACCAAGTTAAATCACTGAACATGATGCACCAAGCTCAGAGAAACCATCTCTGCAATCTGACTGAGAAAATTGAGAGATATGGAAGTGAGTAGTACACTTCACAAGAACATGGAAATATGAACTCAAATGATCATGAAAATTAAAGTATATTGCTTGTACAATACAATGGACTTACTGATACATATGTGTGCCTTGGAATCAGACCTTGATATGGCATAAAGCTCAGCTCTTGGAGGTCTTCACATAGGTCTCTCTAACCACGACTAAAACAGCCATCTATTTATAGTTGAGTTTGGGAGGCTAACTTCCCTCAATCACTCTCCAATCACTTAGTGATTGATTTGATTCTCTATCTACCACAAATGACGAATTCATGGGTCCTCTTTCCCTTATTGATCAAGTGGACTCAACCACTTAAGATTCTTTCACTTTAGATCTTTGAGTAATGTCTTCATCCACATAGCTTCCTGAGTAGCTATGGCAAGACCTCTGTATTCAGCTTCAGTAGAAGAGAGAGCAATTGTGGGTTGCTTCCTGGATGACCATGAAATAAGCTTTGAACCTGCAAAGGTAAGATAACCTGTAGTGCTCCTTCTCTCTTCCTTGGAGCCAGCCCAATCTGCATCAGAAAATAACTTCAAACCTAAATCAGATACATAAGGATAATAAAGTCCTTCATTTATGGTTCCTTTGAGATACTTGAGAATCCTTTGGCCAGCATCTATATGTGGTTTCCTTGGTGCGTGCATAAATTGACTTAGCACACTCACACTGTAACATATATCTACTCTTGTCAATGTGGCATAGTTGAGACTACCCACTAGACTTTGATATGATGTGATGTCCTCTATGAGTTCACCTTCATGTGAGCTCAATTTGTGATTGACCTCCATTGGAGTACCTGCAATCTTACAATCTTGCATCTTGAAATTTGCCAACATGTCCTTAATGTACTTTCTTTGAGTGAGAAACAAACCATGATCTTTGTAGACAACTTCCAAACCTAGGAAGTAGGTAAGTGAACCCAAATCACTTATCTTGAACTCTTCTCTCATCTGATCTTTTATCTTCTTCATACCATCTGCATCATTTCCTGTCAATATAATATCATCTACATATACACATAGGTAGATGATCTCAAAATTACTCTTTTTAATAAAGAGTGAAGGATCTGCCTTGCTTGGTTGGAAGACTTTCTCCTACAAAAATGAAACAAGTCTGAAATTCCAAGCTCTTGGAGCTTGCTTGAGACCATACAATGCTTTGTTAAGTTTACACACATAATCAGGATAAACTTGATTCTCAAAACTAGGTGGTTGTGCCATATATACCTCTTCTGTTATCCAACCATTCAAGAATGCATTCTTTACATCTAGTTGAAGTATCTTCCAATTCTTGGAAGAGGCAATACTAAGCAAAACCCTAATAGTAGGCATCTTTGCCACAGGAGAGAAGGTCTCCTCATAATCAATTCCCTGAGTTTGTGCAAAGCCTTTTGCTACAAGCCTTGCCTTATACCTGTTAATGAAACCATCAAAATTTTTCTTGAGTTTAAAGACCCATCTTGAGCCTATTACCTTCATGGATGAAGTCTTGGGCACCAAATCCCAAGTGTTGTTTTCCTCAAGTGCTTCAATCTCTTCCTTCATTGCATGCTTCCATTCTGTTTTTGCTTTGGCCATCTTCAAATGATTATGGCTCCTCTTGGTTTATATCATGTGCTATGTAGATAGAATGTTTAGTTACTAATGAGGTGTCAAACCCGTGCCTTTCTAGTTTTTTCTTTTCCATCATAGATCTTCCTAGGCCATGATGTGATGATTCTGCCTCATGTCCAAGTTCTTGCAATTTTTCTTTACCTTTAGACTTCCATAGTTTGATCTTTTCCATCTGAGATTCGTCATCATCTTCTGAGGTGTCTTGTTCTTCAATCTCTGGTTGTTCTCTACCAAGCTTTAGAAAATCTTCTTCAAGATCATATGGTAAATTGACCTTCCTACATGAATCTTCATACCATGAATTGTTTTCATCAAAAACTACATCTCTGCTTACCAAGAATCCTTTGTTGGTGGGGTTGTATAACCTGTAGCCCTTTTGATTGTTGTCATATCCAATAAATACACACCTTTCTGCCTTTGAATCCATCTTGCCTCTAACCTGTGAAGGAACATGAGCAAAAGCAATACATCAAAAAATTTTACAATGATCTAAGCTTGGTCTTCTTCCATTCCAAGCCTCATATGGAGTCATCCCATCAACGGATTTTGAAGGCAACCTGTTAATCAAGTAAGTGGCTGTAGATATAGCCTCAGCCCAATGATAATTAGGTAAATGCTTTTCATTTAACATGGACCTTGCAGCTTCAACAATTGTCCTATTCCTCCTTCCTGCCACTCCATTTTGCTCAGGAGTGTACCTTGTAGTTACCTCTCTTTTGATTCCTCTTTCTTGAAGAAAAGAATCAAACCATGGGAGAAGTATTCTCCCCCTCCATCTGACCCTAGCCTTTTTAGTGATTTACCTGTTTGATTCTCCACAAGAGCCAAATATCTTTTGAAACATGAAAAAACTTCATCTTTGTGTTTCATAAAGAATAGGATAGTCCATCTGCTGCAATCATCAATAAAGGAGACATAATACCTTGATCCAAATATTGAAGCTTCCTTGCTAGGTCCCCATACATCTGTATGAACCAAGTCCAAGAGATCTCCATGCATATTACCTTTCTTCATGAATGGTAACCTATGAGACTTTCCAAATTGACATGCACTACACTTATAAATCATATGTTGTTTTCACAAGTTAGGGAGTCCAAGTACACTTTGGTCCCTGCAAATTTTCTATAATGACCTTTCACCAATATGTGCTAACCTTTTGTGCCATACTTCCAATTCTATGACTGTCTGACTACCATAATTAAAGAGAGCAATGTTTCTAGTGTCTTGTAATTCAAATGTGAACAATCTACCTGTCTTTTCACCTTTTGCAATTCTTCTGAATCCTTGACTTGGATCTTCAACAAATGCTCCTAATTTTGTGAACCTGACTTGCAATCATTTCTCTACTATCTTCCCAACACTTATCAAATTCTTTGTAATGGTAGGGACATAGAGTACCGTACTAAGTAGGTTGATGTTTCCATCAGGTGCTTTGACATTGCCTAGTTCTCCATAGGATGTCTTGTGTTATCTCTTGTTTGTACCTCATGCGTATTCCTTGGATCTTCTAAATCTGATAGAAGTGCCACATTTCCTACCACATGATTTGAACAACCTAAATCTATGTAGAAAACATGCTCATCAGATTTACCTTGTGGCATAGCCATGTTCATGATAAATAATGAATCCTCTTTGTTTGAGTCTTCTCTCTAGTTATAGAAGTCTCTCCTTCCTTTGTAGCCTCCTTGATAGTTTGAATGATTGTAGTTGTTGTAGTTGCCATGATAATTGTTGAACCTTCCTCTTGAGTAGCCATAACTTCCTCTATTGTATTCTGTGCCTCTTTGATTCCTCGAATTCCTAAAGCAATTTTTAGTTGTATGATTAGTTAATCCACAAATATAACATGAGTTGGAGTCTTGAGATCTCCCCCTGCCTTGTCTACCTCTTCTTCCTCTACCTCCGCCATGTCTTCCTCTACCTGCATAGTTAACTTGATATGTACCTGCTTCATCATCCACTTTCTTTGCCTTTCCTTTGTTATCTTTGGACTTGCTTTTATCAATGTTTAAAGCTGAAGAATGATTACCTTTAGAGGTTTCTCCATATTTAATAAGCTTTGCCTCTTGAGTAAGTAGTTGTCCAATGAGTGTATTGAAATCAGGTACATGCATGTCCATGTACAAATCCATAGTTGTGGTGAATGCTTCCCACTTGTCATCGACCTTCAAGCCATTGATGACCTGCCTTACAATTTGGTCTTCATCTATTACCTCTCCAATGCTTCCCAACTGATCTGCTATGTCCTTGAGCTTTGTGACAAAATCAGTCACATTTTGTTTGGGAGCCTTCTTGAGAGTTGTGAAATCCAACCATAGTTGATGCTTCCTAGCTTTGGTACTTGAAGAGAAGAAGGCGTCAAGTGCATCCCACACTTCCTGGGATGTCTTACAACTTCTAAT
This sequence comes from Ceratopteris richardii, assembly GCA_020310875.1. NCBI lineage: Eukaryota > Viridiplantae > Streptophyta > Polypodiopsida > Polypodiales > Pteridaceae > Ceratopteris > Ceratopteris richardii. The sequence continues at coordinate 110,598,949 of CM035437.1, read as the reverse complement.
GTGAGGCAACAAAAAAATTGAGATAGAGTTGAGGAGATAAGACCTTGCAAGTGCATCCTTGGAGCACCATGTGCTCAATCTTTCTTGCTCTTCTTGTGTTGGTTGACTTTTGTTCTTGAAACTTGGCATAACTTCATCTCTAGCCACATAACCATATAAACTTCTACCTTGGAGATAAGCTTCCATTCTTAATGACCACGTTGAGTAATTACCTCTATCCAATTGGTCAATTGATGAAGGAAATCCATCTGCCATGTTGTCCAACCTTGCTCTGATACCACTGTGAAGAGATGGATAGGTATGTGCTTGAAGATGAAGAGGTGTTGCAAAATCCTTGATCTACACCAGCCAAATGAACTCCAAGATTATATGGTGGGCCCTTTTAGCTTGCCAATGGATGTACTAGACACCCTATGTACCTTGGAAGATCACTCTCAAAAAGATAGATCAAAACAGATAAGTTGGAGTTAGCTTAGTGGTGAAGAACTTGCTATTTTGGTTCATACACCTATCGAGTGTCTTGCATAGTTCTCTGAGCACAGCAGCAGTTAGCTTAATTCCTCTTGGGGAAGTCTAGTTAACTTAAAGTGCTAACTTTCAAGAGTAATTGCATCAAAAATAATGAACCACACACTCAGAAAGATGCTTAACAAGTGATGACATCATCCCGATTTTCACGGGCTGCTATAGTAATGAGACCAATGAGCCAAAAAATGAACATAACTCCCCATTTAAGACTTGAATGATTATGACCATTTGTATGCTTATACTAGACATTATGATGAATCCAAATAGCTTTAAATCATTGAAGTTGGGTAAGTACACACTGAGAACCAGCTCTAACAAGATGAGTAAAAATGTTGGGTACCTGACAGAGAAGTGAAAATGAATAGACACTGTTGACTTCAACTGACCATAAATGAAGATTGAAACAACAAAATGAAATGAAAATTGGTGAGCATATATTAGACTTATAGAGCTAACGTTACGAAGTTAAATCACTGAACATAATGCACCAAGCTCAGAGAAACCATCTCTGCAATCTGACTCAAAAAATTGAGAGATATAGCAGTGAGTAGTACACTTCACAAGAACATGGAAATATGTACTCAAATGATCATGAAAATGAAACTATATCGCTTGTTCAATACAATGGACTTACTGATACATATGTGTGCCTTGGAATCACACCTTGATATGGCATAAAGCTCAGCTCTTGGAGGTCTTCACATAGCTCTCTCTAACCACGACTAAAACAGCCATCTATTTATAGTTGAGCTTGGGAGGCTAACTTCCCTCAATCACTCTCCAATCAATAAGTGATTGATTTGATTCTCTATCTACCACAAATCACGAATTCATGGGTCCTCTTTGCCTTTTTGAGCAAGTGGACTCAACCACTTAAGATTCTTTCACTTTTACATTAATTAAAGTCTTCAAAAGTGACAAGAGGTAGTTCACAAGTGAACTTTACATTGTTTTCATTTTAAGGCTTCTTCTATGATTTTGTGGGAGGCAAGCCAATACTTAGGCTTGTCATACACTTGCTCCAATAGCTCCCCCTCAGGCCAAGTATGCTTGAGGTCTTCAATCTTCCAAGATTACCTGCAAATCAATCATGGCTTTGAACTTGCAAAGCTTTGTACCATCCAATGCTTTGGTTAGAATATCTGCACATTGTTGATGAGTGGACACATATGATATTTGAATCTCTTTGCTTAGAACCTTCTCTCGTACATAGTGACAATGAACTTCAATATGTTTAGTCCTCGCATGAAAAATAGGATTAGCAGCCAAATGAATAGAACTCATATTGTCACCATAAATAGTTGGAGTTCCAAACTCCAATCCAAGATCTTTGAATAATGTCTTCATCCACATAGCTTCCTGAGTAGCTATGGCAAGACCTCTGTGTTCAGCTTCAGTAGAAGAGAGAGCAACTGTGGGTTGGTTCTTGGATGACCATGAAATAAGCTTTGAACCTGCAAAGGTAAGATAACCTGAAGTGCTCCTTCTCTCTTCCTTGGAGCCAGCCCAATCTGCATCAGAAAATAACTTCAAACCTAAATCAGATACATAAGGATAATAAAGTCCTTCATTTATGGTTCCTTTGAGATACTTGAGAATCCTTTGTCGAGCATCCATATGTGGTTTCCTTGGTGTGTGCATAAATTGACTTAGCACACTCACACTGTAACATATATCTACTCTTATCAATGTGGCATAGTTGAGACTACCCACTAGACTTTGATATGATGTGATGTCCTCCATGAGTTCACCTTCATGTGAGCTCAATTTGTGATGGACCTCCATTGGAGTACCCGCAATCTTACAATCTTGCATCTTGAAATTTGCCAACATGTCCTTAATGTACTTTCTTTGAGTGAGAAACAAACCATGATCTTTCTAGACAACTTCCACACCTAGGAAGTAGGTAAGTGAACCCAAATCACTTATCTTGAACTCTTCTCTCATCTGATCTTTTATCTTCTTCATACCATCTGCATCATTTCCTGTCAATATAATATCATCTACATATACACATAGGTAGATGATCTCAGAATTACTCTTTGTAATAAAGAGTGAAGGATATGCCTTGCTTGGTTGAAAGCCTTTGTCCTACAAGAATGAAACAAGTCTGAAATTCCAAGCTCTTGGAGCTTGCTTGAGACCATACAATGCTTTGTTAAGTTTACACACATAATCAAGATAAACTTGATTCTCAAAACTAGGTGGTTGTGCCATATATACCTCTTCTGTTATCCAACCATTCAAGAATGCATTCTTTACATCTAGATGAAATATCTTCCAATTCTTGGAAGAGGCAATACTAAGCAAAACCCTAATAGTAGGCATCTTTGCCACAGGAGAGAAGGTCTCCTCATAATCAATTCACTGAGTTTGTGCAAAGCCTTTTGCTACAAGCCTTGCCTTATACCCGTTAATGGTCAAAATTTTTCTTGTGTTTAAAGATCCATCTTGAGCCTATTACCTTCATGGATGAAGTCTTGGGCACCAAATCCCAAGTGTTGTTTTCCTCAAGTGCTTCAATCTCTTCCTTCATTACATGCTTCCATTCTAATTTTGCTTTGGCCTCTTCAAATGATTATTGCTACTCTTGGTTTATATCCTGTGCTATGTAGATACAATGTTTAGTTACTAATGAGGTGTCAAACCCATACCTTTCTGGTTTTTTCTCTTCCTTCATAGATCTTCTTAGGCCATGATGTGATGATTCTCCCTCATGTCCAAGTTCCTGCAATTTTGCTTTACCTTTAGACTTCCATCCTTTGATCTTTTCCATCTAAGATTCATCATATTCTTTTGAGGTGTCTTGTTCTTCAATCTTTGGTTGTTCTCTACCAAGCTTTGGAAAATCTTCTTCAAGATCATATGGTAAATTGACCTTCCTGCATGAATCTTCATACCAAGAATTGTTTTCATCAAAAACTACATCTCTGCTTACCAAGAATCCTTTGTTGGTAGGGTTGTATAACCTGTAGCCCTTTTGATTGTTGTCATATCCAATAAATACACACCTTTCTGTCTTTGGATCCATCTTCCCTCTAACTTGTGAAGGAACATGAGCAAAAGCAATACATACGAAAATTTTACAATGATCTAAGCTTGGTCTTCTTCCATTCCAAGCCTCATATGGAGTCATCCCATCAAGGGATTTTGAAGGTAACCTGTTAATTAAGTAAGTGGTTGTAGATACAGCCTCAGCCCATAGATAATTAGGTAAATGCTTTTCATTTAACATGGACCCCTCCATCTGACCTTAGCCTTCTTAGTGATTTACCTATTTGATTCTCCACAAGAGCCAAATATCTTTTGAAACATGAAAAAACTTCATCTTTGTGTTTCGTAAAGAATAGGATAGTCCATCTCCTGCAATCATCAATAAAGGAGACATAATACCTTGATCCAAATATTGAAGCTTCCTTGCTATGTCCCCATACATCTATATGAACCAACTCCAAGAGATCTCCATGTATATAACCTTTCTTCATGAATGGTAACCTTTGAGACTTTCCAAATTGACATGCACTACACTTATAAATCATATGTTGTTTTGGCAAGTTAGGGAGTCCAAGTACACTTTGGTCCCTGCAAATTTTCTTTAATGACCTTTCACCAATATGTGCTAACCTTTTGTGCCATACTTCCAATTCTGTGAGTGTCTGACTACCATAATTAAAGAGAGCAATGTTTCTAGTGTCTTGTAATTCAAATGTGAACAATCTACCTGTCTTTTCACCTTTTGCAATTCTTCTCAATCCTTGACTTGGATCTTCAACAAATGCTCCTAATTTTGTGAACTTGACTTGCAATCCTTTCTCTACTATCTGCCCAACACTTATGAAATTCTTTGTAATGGTAGGGACATAGAGTACCTTACTTAGTAGGTTGATGTTTCGATCAGGTGCTTTGACATTGCCTATTTTCTCCACAGGATGTCTTGTGTCATCTCTTGTTTGTAACTCATGCTTATTCCTTGGATCTTCTAAATCTGATAGGAGTGCCACATTTCCTACCACATGATTTGAACAAGCTTAATCTATGTAGAAAACATGCTCATCAGATTTACCTTGTGGCTTAGCCATGTTCATGATCAATAATGAATCCTCTTTGTTTGAGTCTTCTGTGTAGTTATTGAAGTCTCTCCTTCCTTTTGTAGCCTCCTTGATAGTTTGAATGATTGTAGTTGTTGTAGTTGCCATGATAATTGTTGAACCTTCCTCTTGAGTAGCCATAACTTCCTCTATTGTATCCTCTGCCTCTTTGATTCCTAGAATTCCTAAAGCAATTTTCAGTTGTGTGATTAGTTAATCCACAAATAGAACATGAGTTGGAGACTTGAGATCTCCCCCTGCCTTGTCTACCTCCTCTTCCTCTACCTCTGCCATGTCTTCCTCTACCTGCATAGTTAACTTGATATGTACCTCCTTCATCATCCACTTTCTTTGCCTTTCCTTTGTTATCTTTGGACTTGCTTTTATCAGTGTATAAAGCTAAATATTGATTACATTTAGAGCTTTCTCCATTTTTGATAAGCTTTGCCTCTTGAGTAAGTAGTTGTCCAGTGAGTGTATTGAAATCAGGTACATGCATGTCCATGTACAAATCCATAGCTATGGTCAATGCTTCCCACATCTACCTTCAAGCCATTGATGACCTGCCTTACAATTTGCTCTTCATCTATTACCTCTCCAATGTTTCCGAACTGATCTGCTATGTCTTTGAGCTTTGTGACAAAATCAGTCACATTTTGTTTGGGAGCCTTCTTGAGAGTTGTGAAATCCACCCATAGTTGATGCTTCCTAGCTTTGGTGCTTGAAGAGAAGAAGGCTTCAAGTGCATCCCACACTTCCTGAGATGTCTTACAACTTCTAATGTGAGGCAACAAAAAATATGAGATAGAGTTGAGGAGATAAGACCTTGCAAGTGCATCCTTGGAGCACCATGTGCTCAATCTTTCTTGCTCTTCTTGTGTGGTTGACTTTTGTTCCTGAAACTTGGCATAACTTCATCTCCAGCCACATAACCATATAAACTTCTACCTTGGAGATAAGCTTCCATTCTTAATGACCAAGCTGAGTAATTACCTCTATCCAATTTGTCAATTGATGAAGGAAATCCATCTGCCATGTTGTCCAACCTTGCTCTGATACCATTGTGAAGAGATGGATAGGTATGTGCTTGAAGATGAAGAGGTTTTGCAAAATCCTTGATCTACACCAGCCAAATGAACTCTAGGAGTATATGGTGGGCCCTTTTAGCATGCCAATGGATGTATTAGACCCCCTATGTACCTTGGAAGATTACTCTCAAAAAGATAGATCAAAACAGATAAGTTGGAGTTAGCTCAGAGGTGAAGAACTTGCTATAAGTGAAAATGAACAGACACTGTTGACGTCAACTGAACATAACTGAAGATTGAGACATCCAAATGAAATGAAAATTGGTGAGCATATAGTAGACTTATAGAGCTAACTTTACGAAGTTAAATCAGTGAAAAGGATGCACCAAGCTCAGAGAAACCATCTCTGCAATCTGACTGAGAAAACTGAGAGATATGGCAGTGAGTAGTACACTTCAGAAGAACATGAATATGAACTCAAATGATCATGAAAATGAAAGTATATTGCTTGTAAATACAATGGACTTACTGATACATATGTGTGCCTTGGAATCACACCTTGATATGGCATAAAGCTCAGCCCTTCAAGGTCTTCACATAGGTCTCTATAACCACTACTAAAACAGCCATCTATTTATAGTTAAGTTTGGGAGGCTAACTTACCTCAATCACTCTCCAATCAATTAGTGATTGATTTGATTCTCTATCTACCACAAATCATGAATTCGTGGCTCCTCTTTCCCTTTTTGATCAAGTGGACTTAACCACTTAAGATTCTTTCACTTTTACATTAAGTAAAGTCTTCAAAAGTTACAAGAGGTAGTTCACAAGTGAACTTTACATTGTTTTCATTTTAAGGCTTCTTCTATGATTTTGTGGGAGGCAAGCCTATACTTAGGCTTGTCATAGACTTGCTCCAACATGGGTCACCATACATTTGTATGTACTAAGTCCAATAAGTTGTCGTGGATATAGCCTTTGTGGTTGAATGATTATCTTTGTGCCTTCCCAATCGGACATGCATCACACCTCTTCATCATGTGTTGCTTTGATATGTTTGGTAGTCCTAGAACACTTTGATCCCTGCATATATCCTTCAACATTCTTTCATTCACATGAGCAAGTCTCGTATTCCACAGTTCATGCTCACTTAGGGTTTGAGACCCAAATTTGAATAGAGATATGTTCCTGGTTTCTCCTACTTCAAAAGTAAAGAGCCTACCATGCTTCTAACCTCTAGCTATCTTCTTGAAAGCTTGACATGGATCTTCCACAAAAGCTCCATGTTGGGTGAACCTAACTTGCAAGCCTTTTTCGACTATTTGGCCTACACTTATTAGGTTTTTGGTGATAGTGGGTACATAGAGAACCTTACTCAAAATGTTTGTCCTCTCATTGGAAGCTTTGACATTACAAATCTTCTCCACATTGTGCTTTGTGTCATCCCCTATTTGTACTTCATGTTTAAGATTTGGACTTTCCAATTCTTCTTCCCTTTCCACTTGCTCTTGCTTGCGAATTTGGCTTGGGAAGTCTCCTCTTCATCTTCTTCTCTCTTCTTGCCTTTTAGCTTCTTACCCTTCTTATCTAAAAATAGAGCACTAGTTGAAATACCATGATACGAGTTACCTTCCTAGGCAACAAACTTCGTGATAGTTTGTTTAGATGTCTTCTTCATTTGATTGAACTCATTCCAAAGATGATTCTTTCTTGCTTTGGTTCTAGCAAAAAATAAAGTCTCGAGGGCATCCCAAGTATCTTGAGATGTCTTGCATCCTCTAACATGTGGTAATAGAAAGTCAGAGATAGAGTTTAGTATGTATGACCTTACTTGAGCATCCCTTGTGCACCAAAGTGTGAGCTTCTCTGTCTCCTCTTGTAGGTCTTCCTTTGGAACTTGGAATAGCCATAGCTTCATTACCTGCTAGAATTCCATAAAGATTTCTACCTTGCAAATAGAACTCCATTCTCATTTTTCAAGCCGCGTAGTTGTGTCGATCAAGCTTCTTGATCATTGAGGGAAATTCTTCACGCATCTTGATCTAGCTCTAATACCACTCGAAGAACTTGGAGAAGCTTGTAGGAGGTAGAGAAGTGAGTTTCAAAGCAACGAAGTTTGGTCCAACCAAAAAGAACAAGAATAGCTCTTGGGCTTATGGAGACTCAAATAGACCTTATACTCATGCGGTAAGTGCAATAAAATGCCCTATGTACTTTGGAGCATCAAGGAGGAGTCAATACACAACAGATAGGTTCACGCATTGACTAGCTCAAAAAACTTAGTATCTATGGAAGAGACAATGAACTTCAAATGCGCATAGTGACCAACCTCATTACAATTAGAAAAAATCATTTTATGGGATTGGTACACATAGGGTTGAGTGTATATGATGCACAAAGATATAAGGAATAAACAAAATATGCTATAGGAATGAATCAAACACTTAACAGTGGTACTTCCTATTTTTCAAGAATACGTAGAGATTGATGTTGAGATAGAAAACGTGATTCATCCACTCTGCTGAACAAAATGCTATGAAAATTTACAAGCATAAAATAGACACTAATTTCTTTGAAATAAGCTTTGTTACAACGAGGTTGAAGCTCTGTAGAGAGAGCAGCAACCTCTGCAAGCTTACTGTTGCCAAAGAAGATGATGTAGAGAAATGAAGGAGCAAGACAATGATGCCCACAAGTGTATGTATATTGCTTCCATGTATTGTACAAGTGTTTTGAAGTCTTTATATATACTCTATAAGGGATCCACGACTTCTACAAGTGTATTTTGAATTCAAATGAAGGTGGGAATGGTTTTTGGAGGGAATCAATTCACTTTCATATAATATAGGAAAAGTGAAGATCTAGTTTGATCTACTTTTAGGTGATTGATTGATTGATTGATTGAATGCAACTCAATCACCACAAATTCATCGAATTTGTGCTCTATCTTTCTAGTTTTACATGTGTGAAGCTCAAGGATTTTACAATGGTAAAAGATCCATGAAAAATTGTTTTAAAAAAATACAATAAGTGAGTGTAAGAAAAATACATCTCAAAGGGATATTATTTCCACATGATAGCTTTTCATGTAGATCAAATCCACCTCAAACATAGTGTAATCTTAATGTTCCAAGAGAGACTCCTTGTGTATGTGTGCTTAACTCCTAGTTTTATGAAGGTCTTTATACAATTGATTCATCTCTCCCATGGACATTTTGTAGGAAAATGTATATTGCTTGATGCTAGTTAGTATATGTGTCATGCTAGCAAGTCTATAAGCTCCTAAATAGTGTGCTGATTTCTAAGAGTGATTAACTCCATGTATCCCCCAAGGTTCTAGATTATTTTTCACGTTGCATATAAATATGAAACTATCCTTCTACATATTCTACAAAAAGAGTGTTTGATCCCAAGAACCTTATGAACACATTGCGGAATTCAAACAAGTATTGGGTGTAGAATAGGTGGATGAATTCTTTTTCCAATATGAATCTTTTTGGTTAACCTTTATGGGAATAACTTTGACTTGGTTCCAACCTTTAGACACCAATCGTTTTGCAAATATTGAAAAATTCTTCCAAGAATTTATCGGAGAATTCGCCAAGAGGGGAATCAAGCACAATTCTTCTTCATTAATCCATAGTTTAAAAAGAACTCCTAATGAGATGGTAAACAATGTAGCCAAACAATTCAATCAGTATGTAGATAGATGCCCCATGACAGAGAGACCCTCCCAACAGAAGTTGATATCTTTATTCTTAGATGGCATTGGTATATGTGAAGTGGTTACAAATACTGAGTGAATGTCTACAAAATTTTATAGATTTGGAAGACAACCTAGCAGACGAACTAAAGACCCCACAGAATTCCACTAAATGAGAGGACACAAGGAGCAATGCTACTTCTAGCACTAGCAATGTAGAAGAACTGGCAGACTTAGTGGCTAAGAAGCTAGGAGTGCAAGGATAGAGAAACTACCAGAATGCCCCTATGAGAGTTCTAATGTTAAGATGATGCATGCATTGTGGTGGAGATCACCCATACCATATTTGTGCAAGAGGAGGCTTGGCACCACAAGGCCTAAGAACTTGCAAGGCCTGAATTGATCTGTTGTAAAGTGCATGAAATATTGAGTGCGCCTCAATCTAGAGAAATGCATCATTATTGTGCAAGGCCTAAGAACTTGCAAGGCCTGAGAACAGCAAGGAAGTTCATCGTCTTATGTTACATTAAAGCTATTATCAAAAGTTCATTCATTTGTATGCAATCATTGTCAAACCAATGTTTGGGATGCCTAAATAAATTTGAATGGACTAAAGATTGTGAGATAGTATTACATGAGCCTAAAAGTGAGGTGCATTCTATACCAATCTAGAAACCTCTAGACTATAACTAATTCTCCCATGTGCATGAAGATGCATCAATCTATGCCATCAGCAACGTACTTGTACAACCAATTCATATTGGAAACATGGACTTGTGATTGCTTATACTAGTAGGCTATTGAGTACAAGTGAATGCAATTATACAACTAATGAAATAGGACTCAAAATGGTATATGGAATAAATAATTTTTCCATTATATATTGGGTAGTAAATTTAATTCTTTACTTATCACCAAGACCTATTATATTTGTTTGAAAAATATTTTTTTTAGGTAAACTATTAAGATGATTTTTTGTTTCTCTTCAAATTTAACTTTGAAATTCTAATAGAGCATGGACAGATGCACTTGTGATCGAATCATTTGATTGATGATCCGTGTGATGCATATTTTTTCAATCTATAAATAGTTTCAATATGGGCACTCTTACACATGACACTCATCTTAAGTATTTTCCAAAAGTTTCTAGAACATTTTATATCTGAGCAAAAAACACGTAGTATAAAGAATCAACTAGCATCTTGTTATGTTGCATGCATGATCATGTGAATTGATTTGATATGTCAAGCACATCTAGGTATTTGGGTTGAAATTTCCCTACTGAAAGCACCTTAAATAGTCTATAGAGATGAGGATCATATTGGTCTAGTGTGGAAAATAGGTAGACACTTATTTGTCGCAATGTGCAAAATGCTAAATCTAGCCTCCCATAGATCATGCTACTCTATAGAAATTTATTGCAATGCCCATCTAGAGAAAATATATAGTTGAATGCCCATGTAACCAAAAGTTTTTGAAACATGCCCAGGACGAAAGAACAGTATAACGTTTTGGTTCATCGAGAGCTGCTGCTTGTCGTTTTCGTCATGATCCACATAAAGCTGTGTGAGTGACTTTCTATGGTTACAATTTAATTACAAACGCAACATCTGTCCTCTCATTTCATCATTGCTCCATATTTAACCAAGTCGAAGGCACACTACAGTCTAGCGCTTTCATCTCTACCAATGAATTCTGAAAAGCTTTTGATTGTAGTTATTGTTATTTTCTTTTTTTTTTCTCAGCACAAACAGAAAGTATAATATTGATGCAAGAAAAAGAGAAGTGTTACAACATATCACTCCCAAGAAACAGGGAGAAGAAAACCTAGGCTAGAACCTCAGGAAGAGACCAAAAGATCCCCAAACTAATAACAGGTTACATCAAATAGTCATTAATGTACCAGCTGAAGAAACTGATCATGTTATCTCTGTCACTAGAATGAATCTGAAGCAATTTGTTTTTCCAAGAACTATAAGGGAACTTCTTGAAAATATACAAGGGGTTCTTATCCATCATATTCCCATTGAGGGGAAAATTGCTACACATGTGAACCAGCCTCCTAATCCCAACTAAGCAGGAGAAGAGGAAATATTTTCCAATTCTGTCAAACAATCTGCTATTTTTGTTTTTCCAAATATACCAAAGAATGTGAGCCCTTAAAATTCACCACAAGGCTATGTCCATCTTGTTGGTTTCTCCAATAAGCAGCTCTCTGAATCTAAGGGTTTTGATTCTAGCAGTCTTTAGTAGAGAAACATGATTTTCCAGTATCCCATGCTTTCTCTACATTTAAAGAACAGATGCTCTAGATCTTCAACCTTACCACAAGCTTTACAAAGTCTTGCATCAATATTATACTTCCTAGCTCTGCTTCCAGTCTAGACACCTTTATGGAGGATCAGCCATAATAGGAAGGATTGCTTGTTACACATAGGAAAAGCCCAGATGTTTTGAAACTTGTACCTCCATTGCTGATGGGTCTAGGATAGACCCCACTTATTATTCAACCTTCCACAGATACTTTTGATGTTGATGTGAGTGTTTTTGAAGCAGGAGTACATGTCGTGAGCCACCTCTGAAATGCCAATAGACTTGTCCCAAAGATTTTCTGCTCTCATTCTCATCAGCTGCAGTTTCTTTTTTTTTTTACTATCTGTTTGCAGGCCAAAGACAAATTGTTAGTATTCAAAATATGCAAATCCTCAATCACATGGCCATTTCTTAATAAATCTTCCCATTTAACAAAACCATGCTTTTTACATTTATGCCACCTTATAGAAAGAGGAGAATTCTTAAAATTAGTAAACCACCCAACCCATAAAGAATCCTGTAGTAAAAAGGAATAATTCTTTGCAAACCAGATGGGCAGCTTGTAACCTTCTTTGACAACCATCCAAGCTCTCCAAAAATTACAGACCAGTTGACTCCCTTTGGGGATAAAAATGGCAGGGGAAGACACAACATCCCAAAGAGAAAAATCAGACCAAGTCTTATTGTTACTCAAACAAAAGTTGTTAGTATTTCTTTTAATAAGGCAGGCCCAAAAGTCAGTAGAAGAGATAGCTCTTAGAATCCATTTTGCAGCCCTTTAAGTAGCCATCCTGGTAGGGCATATCAGGCCAAGACCACCCTTAGACTTCTTCATACAGCAAATCTTCCAGGCCACTTTTGGAATTTTAGAGTTCCCCCATAAGAATCTCCTGGACAGAGCTATGACTTGGGCCATTTGTTTCTTGGAGGGCTGCCAACAAGCAAGAAAATAGGTCAGACCAGGGAGAATATAATGTTTCAATACAAAAGCTCTTTGAGAGATGCTAGACTACATATCCATCCATTTAAAAATCTTCATTCTAAATTTATCCAGGACCCAGTTCCATCTCTGCTCATTGGTAATGTCAAAGCCCATAGGGATGCCCAGCAACCTGAAGATTGTACCTTTTTTTATGATATCACAACCTACCACTTGAACCCACTCAGGAATAGTATCATTAGAAGCAAAAAAACCAGTTTTATAATGATTAACAACTGAATCACTAGCCGTACAAAAGGTATTAAGACACTTTAAAAAAGTACTAGGAGACAAGGAATCAGCTCTCATCACAAAGTTAGTATCATCAGCAAACATTTGCAGACAAAGTTTATCAGGAGCTTGAGGAATTTCAATACCTTTTATAGAACCTTGATTGATACAATCCTTAACAAGCCAGCCAAGGGCATCACTAGTGATGGCAAAAAGCAAGGGGGCCAAGGGAGAGCCTTGTCTTATGGATCTACAAAGCTTAAAAGGGGAGGAAAGATGAACATTCATAGCAACTTTGGAGTGGGCATTGCCAAACAGGGTACTAGTGAATTTAATAAAAATTTTTCCTGCAGCAATATCATGAAGGGATTGAAGAATAAAGTCCCACTCAATTCTATCATAGGCCTTATCAAAATCAATTTCGAAGAAAAAAGTGTCAATATTATTTTCCTTAGCAAAGTCCATCCCTTCCCAAATAGAGATAATAGCATCAAGAATAAATCTACCTCTAATAAACCCTTTCTGCTCAGGAAGAATAATCTTATCCATCAGGGGACTCAATCTTCTAGCAAGAGAGGAGGCATAAATTTTGTACAGAGAAGTCAGACAAGAGATAGGTCTCCAGTTGTTAAGATCATCCTTAGATCCTCTTTTGTGAATCAATTTAATAACTCCAGTATTAATGAAAGTAGAAAGAGACCCTCTACTTACGGCTTCTTGCCAGATCCAGAGAATAACGGGCACCAAAACTTCTTTAAACTCTTGAAAAAACTCATTAGGAATACCATCATGTCCAGGGGACTTACAGGGCTTCAATTTACTAATGGTTTCTCTAAGCTCACCAGCAGAGAGGGGGAGATCAAGAAGGGAGACCAAGCCTTGAGGAATCATTTTCTTCCTTTTAAAGGCAATGGTAGCTCTTGCACTCCAGATATGGTCCCCTCTCTTGGGAGGCATAGAGAAAGCATTGGTAAAGAAGGACACAGCCTCCTGCAAGCTCTCCTTGATACAAGAGGCAACCTCACCATTACTTTTCTTTAACAAGGGAATGAAATCTTTAGCTTTTTTTTCCTCATGATCTCATACATGTGCTTATTAGGTTAATCAACTTTCCCAGCCCAAAACTCTCTAGACGTGACAAGGGCACCACAAGCCAGAAGGTAGTCTTCATACCTCACTTTTTCTTGAAGTTCCAGGATCTTCTGTCTCTTAACATTGCTACTTAAATTAGAGCACTCAATTCTGTCTATCTCTTTAAGATGCATCATTCTTCTATTGTACCTAGTCTCCCTAGATTTTTTCTTAAAGAAGGCAAGAGTGTGTTGAACATCTTTAATAGCAGCCTCCCAAGCCTTAAAAGGGGAACAGCCTTTGACAAAATGCTTTTTAAAAATATTGTTGATCTCCTCTTTAACCACAGGCACCTTAAACAAGGACATGTCAAGATGGGGCCAACCATCTCTATAAGCAGGGTTATTACTAGATAACTTGACAATGAGAGGGGCATGGTCCGAAAGCTCAAGGGAAGAGTCAATAACACAACTGCTATTCCACAAATCCTGAAATCTGGAGGAATTCATATAGAACCTATCTAACCTAGCAGATAACCTATTATTAACACTCCTGTTATTCCAAGTATGCCCAGTATTAGTAGAAATATCATAAAGGTTATGCAAATTAACAAGCCTAAACCATTGATTTTTTTTAGTACGAGCAATCACATTATTGCCATTGCCTAATCTGTCAGCAGAATTAGTGACCATATTAAAATCGCCAAGTAAAATAATATCACCATCAAGATTACCAATCTCCTCCCAGCATTTAGACCTGTCCAAAGAGTTATTAGTAGCATACACACAAACAATAGTGAAATTAAGAGGATCTTTACACTTGAGGCCTATCCACTGATTGGATTCACTGGTCATGGCCTTTTCAACAAACTAATTGAGACTAGCCTTTATACCAATAGCAGCACCACCTTTGCCATTGTGATTGGTGTGGAACCAAATGGAGCTACTGGAAATAATCTTCAATTTGGTCAGAAGATGAGAACCGCCAATTTTAAGCTCCTGCAAGCAAAGGAAGTCGGGAACTAAAGAGGCATCTTTTAACTAGTCACTAATAATCTTGCCTCCAACAAGATCAAAGAGGCCTTTGGTATTAAGAGAAACAATGTTGAGTAAATCCATCAAAAAAAAAAAAAAAGACCGGAGCGAAAACAATACACTTTGCTTTTTAAGGTTCTTGATCGGCTTAATAGCTGAGATGGATGATCTTACCACATCCTTCCTTTTAGTTTTAGCTTTGTCTTTAACTATAGGGCTAGCCGCCCTATCAATAGCCATATTATCATCATTTCCATCCATGAAGCCTGCCTAAAGCATACCTTCCTCATCACTTTTATTTAATTGCTCAACAAAAATAACATCAGCACTTTGAAGATCATTAACATTTTCATCTTCTGACTTGATAGGATCAGAGGAGGAATTTGTTTTTGGGGGTTGGGACTTAGTACTACTTTTCTTACCAACAATAGTCCAGCCTTCCCCATTACATTGGATAATACTTCTAGAATTACCTGTAAGAGTATCTTTATTCACAGTTTGAGGCCCTGCAAAATCTGAGTTCTCAGGTTCAACAGAAGTAGTCTCTTCAAGCACCTGAAATGGGTTACTTATTACCTTCTCTAGAGTTTCTGGTTTCAGACCCACCTGGAATGGTCTTCTTCTAGTTTTACCTATATTCTTTTTGAACCCCTGGTCTTCCTTGGTAAGCTCTTCTTTCTTAATATCAGGTACCTCTTTCTCTGATCTCACACCTTTATTGTCCTTACCTTGGATATTCAATAGAATGGGGCAGTCTTTAATCAGGTGCCCCTGTTTATAGCAATGGAAATAAGCATTAGGCAGATTCTTGTACACCACTCTTTGTTCATGCAGCTTAAAACGTTCAGAATTTTTAAGAACAAGCACCGTTTTAATATTCTTGGAAATATCCACTTCTACTAACATTAGAGGGTCCCATTTAGGATTAAAACCATTTCTAGGTTTTTGACCAAGAACTTTACCAATTAGACCCCCCAATTGCTCAATCCAAGGGTAGTATTCAACAGGCAGATCAGGCAGTTCTATCCACACAGGTACCTTAGTCGGTTTTGGGCTTCTAGGGTTTAACCCTGGGAACCACTTAAAAAAGGAAATGGGAGTATTTCTGATGATCCAATGCCCCTCAGCAATCACTTGCATGGCATTGTGAGCATCTTCAAAGAAGAAAAGGAAGTAGTTGTTAGGTAGATATTGAATATGATTAGCAAATAGCCCCCTACTTTCCTAGTTGATCTTCATCCAACTTTTTGAAATGTCCTGAGCAGGTCTAGGACCATGGCATAGGCCAATTACAACTTTCTCAGTCAAATGGTTATTCTAGCTTTCTAAGGTCGTACTCTCAATAACAAGCGTACAGTCCTCTCTGTCTTCCACTTCAGGATCAAGATTGAGGACATGCTCTGTTCAAACTCTAGGGTTAGAACCCTCCCCCTCATTTTCCATCTCCATTTTCTTCTTAGCTTTATAGTCTCTGCCTACCGTGGGAGAAGGGGGCATACCTGGTAGACCTTGCATGTTGAACATGGAGAAAGGACCTTGATGTTGAGCTTGTACAACGCTGGCATACGACTTCACACTTGAGTTTTGCAGAAAATTAATAGGGTTAGACAATACCTGATAATTATCATGCGATCGAGGACCCGAGTTAATCCCCATTTCTCCTGCAAAAGCTCCTCTGATATCGAATACAGGGTTAACCACTGTGTTGATTCCATTCAGTCCCTGAGACAAACCCATCGAATACAGGGTTAACCACTGTGTTGATTCCATTCAGTCCCTGAGACAAACCCGACGGGCCCGCCATCCCATCTCTGAGAGCATTGTGCAGCGACATCATGCAACACAACATTCGAGAGACTTCCGAAAACAAACCTCCCCCAGGGGGGCGCGAGAGAAGCAGGAAGAGTCACAAAAGATCGACGATTTAGGAGGTCAGAGGGAAAGCCCTCGCCTCTTCTTGTAAAAAATGACTCTTCTGACACTTGCAAGTCTTATTGTTATTTTCTCTTTCGCAGGTCGCTTATAGTTTTGGTTCTTGTTTCTTATCTCTCCACTCACAGAAACGTGCCTGCCGACCCTGCCGTTCGCAAGCGATGGCATGTGCACAGTGCACTTCAAGTTTGGATGGTGCTTCAGGAGCGGCATCGTCACTAGTCAACTCTTCTTCGTATGCGACCAATAGAATGTGGGCATTCCGCATTGCATGACTGCACACAGACGATCCGTTCTGGCGCGCCGAGTACGCCGATGATTGTTTCAAAGAAGTACATTGCGTCACAGAGAGAGAGAGAGAGAGCAAATCTAAAGTGATGCCGAATACCTGGAATTTTAACGCGCTCTGTAATAGCGCGATTTTTAAGATATATGGAATTAGTGAACGATTATAATGTTCTTCTGCATTTGACTACACAATGACTCGTCTAATTCAGATAGATGCTCCGCAGTGTTTTGTATTGAGAAATGGCCAATAAATGAATCCGCGTAAAGAGATGACCTTACATATGTTTTAATATTCCTAAACAAACTGGGGCGTACCGAGACAGCGCATTGTGCTTCATTATTCGTAAATGCCTTGCGGACATGCACATTCAATTACAGACAAACAAGGTGAACTATTTCGGTCAGCTTGATACTTGATATCTCAGCTTGCTCTCGTGCTTAAACAGTACCATTGTTCTTCTGTGTGGATTAATATAATTCAACTCATAATGAAAATGTCTTTGTACCGTACTCTATTCCCTTTGCCACATACAGTTTGCTAGTATGTGCTCCTCGAACTCTCGCTCAAATTGTCCCTTTTCACTAGTTTCTACTACCAATCCCACATGGTTTCGACCTTACAATCTTACTCATTGTCCATTAAAATTCATGGTATATCCAATCATTGGTTTATGCATGTTGATATACTCCAGTGAATATGTAGATTTTCAGGGCTTGTAATTGGCTGACATGAAAGCCCCATTCATTCGGTTGTTTGCGTTTAAAACTTTTATAAACTTCGAGCGTAAGACTGCCTTAGCTATGTTTGAAAAATGGTGATCATGCATCAAGTGGACTATGAAGATGAAGAAGGGGTTGCTTCCATAGACAACCTCTAAGATCCACTTATAATGCCACAAGGAATTTTGCTTTCATGCTTTTGTTTAGCATACGGGATATATAAAGTAGGTAATCTGTATGCTATATCGCAAGATTTGAATTCATATCTGGTGTTGAGCTTTTTGTTTTGGATATGTGTTCGCTATGAAGTTGGCTGGAACGACTGATTCATTAATGCCTTTTAATGTTTTTTTTTTTGTATGAATGATTTATTGAGTTGTGAAAGTATTCTTTATCCAGAATATGTACATGCCAGAAAATAGTCTAGAAGCCTCTCCCGGCCGTCTAGAAGCCTCTCTCGTCCTCCCCCCTTGGCGCTGCTTACTGCCTACTCTTTTAAATAATCTTGCTCTTAACAGTGATCTACTTGGACGGCCTATTGCTTCAAAATGGCAAGTGATGGGAAATCGCGATGGAGCGACTCCTCTCAACAAAAATTTTGTTGTTTCCGCTCGTCCTACTTCAATCTGGTCGGCGTTGGAGATGGAGCACCTTCTCCCAACAAAAGTTTTGTTGATGCTACCCGTTAGGTTGGGGAGAACGGCTCTATTTTGGGGATTATGAGCTTCACATATAGTCCCAATAAGCCTAACTATTGTTTCAAAGTTGGAGAGTGCTCGGACAAGTGCAACCAAAGGATCATGCATATTATTTGAACGTTGAAAATGTTACTAGTAACGATAATGCTAACTTTGTCATTGAAAAGGTTACCTTAGCAAGATGGCATAATCAAGTATCTCGTCGTGTTGGTATAGGGTTGTGTCACAGAGCTAGATCAGCACAACAAGACCTTAATCAGTGGTTAAAAATCATTTGGGAGTTAATGGGGTTATTTGTGCAAAGTAGTCGATATTTTTTACCTAATAGTCTCTTCGTGTTCTTCTTTCACCAGGATGACAGTGCTTTGGGGGTGATATATGAAGCGAAACAGGGGACTAAGGAGATCCCTATTTCTATTCTTAAGTGTTTCCTTGGGTTTCATCCAAAAATCCCCAAATGTTCTAATGCTCCTTTCTTGGTAGAGTTTCATAGATTTTCCTGTAAATTTTTATTCTTAGCTAGACAAACTTGCTTGCAAGTTAGGTAGGTCAAAACTCTCAAGAAGTGATCAACCTAAGATGCAATTATGAGATCCTCGTTGAACTTGACCTAGCTTAGGATGTCAAAACTACCCTATTCATTAAAGATTATTATGGGAAAATGCTTCATGAACAAAATCTTATTTGCATAAATATTCTAAATGTGTAATTTAACTACTAAAAGCAAGATCACTAGATGAGGGATTATCCCATTCTAAGAAAGGGAATGACAATTTGGTACTTGTTGGAAGTTTTTGCCTCCTAATGCACAACAAGAACCAAGTCCTACCTACACTCACCAAAAAATCATATATCTCTCAATTTTCAAATCCAATTATAAAACCCTTTTGACCACATAAGCTAGAGACAAAAAACTTTTCCATGAGCTATCAATCACTAGATGTGGACAATGCTAGACTATTCAAGTCATTCATAGAAGATAGACTATTTATTCCTAAGAGTTCTTGGGACATAGTAGCAATAAAGAAAGTCCCATAACACAAAGTAAAGTGTTTGCTAGAAACATTTTGGATGTAGATTCCTACACCATTTCTAGAAAGTATAATAACTTTGAGAATGGAGCTACCTATAAAGAGAAAATGAAGTTTTATGAGGTGAATATAGAAATTTTGCACCCTTTGGAAAGGGTAAGAGAGATATACTTGAGAATATAAGCTCCTCTGATAGAATATGTATCAATAGCACATGTAAAAGTGGGAGTTGATGTCCTAGCATCCACATAAACTTAGAATGAGCTTGGATGTTTCTTAAATACCCACAGGATCCTTCCATGACCCTTGGTATGTCCTCCATGTCTCTTCACATGCCTTCCTTGGCTCTTCACCTACCTTCTGACCCTTTCTCTTCATTGGAGTGTATTTAGGTAGCTCAAAGCCCATTTTTATCATGAGGAAGGAGATAAGGGAGAGAGCTCACACACACTCTCTCACAATCAAAGAGGAGCCAACACAAATTGAGGCAAGGAAAAATTATCTTCTTCTTCTTCTTCTTCTATTACATAAAAAGAATATTAGAATGACCTAAAACAACAATACAACAAGTGCAATATATAAAGAACAATACATAAGGAAAAACCCTAATGTCTGGAAATGGGTGAGCTAGAAAGAAAATAAATGTACCATCACCCTCTACAGATAAGTCTAGTAAAGCTCAATGAAGTATCCTTGACATATATTGGCATGACCACTATACATGTAAGAGAAATGAAAAAGTGATATCTGTCATCTTGGATCATCACATGTTGAGCTTGATATGTCAATGGTCCCCCTCAAGCTCAATGTCATGTCTTGTAATCCAAGCATCTTCGAAACTTTATCAACTTCTCAACACCAAGTGCTTTACTAAAAATATCAGCAACCTACTCATCTGTCCTCACATAAACAAGATAGACATCACTTGCTAATACCTTCTCTCTGATGAGTAATAATGTACCTCAATATGATTCTTTCAAGCATGAAAAATAGCATTTCATGCCAGCTAAATGCTATTATAGTTAGCACAATAGATGATGAGAAGCTTTTGCACTTCCACACTCTAGTGCCTCCATACGCAACCTCTATACTCAACCTCTATACTCAAAAAAGCAATAGTGGGTTGCTTCTTACTGCTCCATGTAATATTTGCACTTCTAAGTGAGAATAGAAAGCCACTCATAGATTGTCTATTTAGAATACTACTAGCTGAATTTGCATGGATGTATCCATGAACCTACAACTCTACACCGGATTTATAAAACAATGCATAATCCAAAGTAGCACTTAAATGTCATAGAGTGCATCTCAAAGAATCTAAGTGTGGTTAGTTGGGAACTTGCATAAATTGACTTTCAAGTCCAATAGTGTAGCCTAAATGAGGCCTTGTAATTGTGAGATATATCAAACTTCCCACAATTTTCATGTACATAGTAGCATTTTCCAATACTTCACTTGATGTAGTATCTAACTTCAAATTCACATCTAATGGCATAGAAATTGGCTGAAAATCCGACATTCCATACTTTTGCAGCATGTTCACGGCATATTGCCTTTGCAACATCCATATACCTGTTTGTGTATGTATAAACTACATGCCTAAGAAATAGCACAACACACCAAGATCTTTCATGTCGAATTCTTGCATAAGGATTTTCTTTACCTCTTTAAGTTTTTCTTAATTATGAACACCTACAATCAAGTCATCAACATAAATAGCCACAATCATGATGTTATCATCACCCTTCCTTGCATATAGTGAATGATATGCATCACACCTAGAAAACCCAATCGTGGTTAAGTAATCATCTATCCTTGCATACCAAGCAGGAGGGGCTTGTCCAAACCCATACAAAGCCTTTTGCAATCTACAAACATATTTTGGATGCTTTGAATCCTCATATCCTTGTGGCTAGTACATGTACACTTCTTCTTGTAACTCACCATGTAAGATAGCATTCTTCACATCCATCTGACACAAAGTCCATCCTCTTGTTGTAGCTAATGCAAGAGGATATACTTCTAGTAGGCTTTTCCCATTAGGAGATTTTTCATTCTATGTACTTCTAGTAGCCTTTTCCCATTAGGAAATTTTTCATTCTAAATCTCCAAGCATGTGAGTTGTTCTTCTCTAGCTTATCACTCATAAGTTGACTCATTCCATCCAGATTTGCCATTTTTGTAGCAATTCACAACACTACAAAAGCACTACAAGTAGTACTTCTGCTTGAACATTGTCACACTATGATGTGAGAGTTTGATATTAGAAGAACACAATTCTTGTGTATCAACAGTACAAGAAATCCATTGAAATTTTGGATGTAAAATATTTGGGTCTTTTTGAACGAGATACAACTTAAAGTTTTTCAAATTGAACTAATTTTACCCTTGACCTCATCTTATGGGCTCAAAATGCAGGTCCAAATGGATCCAAAACAGAAACTTGATATAAATGAATGACCCTAAAGGGATAAATCTCGAAAATATTTTGATGCCTTCTACCTTTATGCCAACTTTCATAGCAATCTAAGGTTATTTTATGCCTTCTTGCATATTGTTCATTGTCAGGCTTCTCCATGAGCTCTCTATAGCCACACTTGCTCTGATACCATGCCACGAGGAAGGAGATAAGGAAGGGAGATCTCACACAGTCTCTCCCAATCAAATAGGAGCACACACACATATTGAGGCAAGGAAGAATGATCTTGTTCTTCTTCTTCTTCTTCTTCTATTACATAAAAAGAATGTACAAGAATGAACTAAAACAATAATACAACAAGCACAATATATAAAGAATAGTACATAAGGAAAAATCCTAATGTCCACGAATGTGTGAGCTCGCAAGAAAACAAATGTGCCATCACTCTCGATAGATAAATCTAGTAAAGCTCAATGAAGTATCACTGACATATACTGGCGTGACCACTATGCATGTCAAATAAATGAAAATATGATATGTTTCATCCTAGATCAAATGTTGAGCTCAATATCTTAGTAATTTTTTTATAAGATTGCATCTTCAAACATGTGCTTCAAATTTATTAAGGTTCAAAAGTCTTCAAATGAAGTTATTTAGTTAAAAACATATGCTTGATCTTTCCCTTGAAATGCATAACTTTTAAGACTTCTTCTCAAGCTCAAGCTCCTTTTCTATCAAGTGTGGGGCTTGTTTCCTTCATACCTATCATGTCTTTGAGTGTTTCCATCCTCTTTGCATCCACAAAATTTGTAAGAAGTTCTAAAAATTACTCCTTGGTATTGACATGCTGATCTACATGCTAGTCCATAATATTTTCTCTTACGAAATGGTATTGTACTTCTATATCTTGCTCCTAGCATGGAATATTGAATTCTTTCCAAGATAGATACTTTAGATGTTAGCTCGAAGCACTAAAACAATGAATTGATCCTAGCATGGAACATTGAATTCTTTACAAGACAGATACTTGAGATATTATCTCCAAGAAAATTGAATATCCAAATCCTTAAAATATTATGGTACATTACTTCACTGATGGAATAGCTGACACGTATAAGGTTAGGCTTGTTGAAAAGGTTTATGCTTAAGAAAGAGGCAGTGATTTTGATGAGAACTTTGCATTACACCTAGGTGCTGAGTGACTATTGTTTGTAGCATATGTGCACTTGAAGCTCATCATGGTTGGAACGTACATCAATTCGACATTAAATATACATTTTTGAATGTTGACTCACATAAAGAAGTGTACATTCTTCAGCCCCATGGTTTTATGCAGAAAGGGCATGAAAACAAAGTATGCAAGTTGAAAAAAGTGTTATATGTTTTGAAGAAAGCACCATGTGCTTGGTATGAAAAGATATATGCCTAGCTGATTGCACACAATTTTGAGAAAAGTCTAAATGAGAGCAGCTTATATGTTGAGTGTGCAAATAATGTGATTTTGATCATTGTTGTCTATGTTGATGAAATGCTGCTCACGAGTCCTCATAAGAAGCAGATTTCTGAGGTTAAGGCTGATTTGCATGCCTCATTTGAGATGTCATATTTGGGGCATTTGCATCATTATTTGGGCATTCAATTTATGCAAGTTATGGACACATTATTGCAGTGTTTTGACCTTGAAGACTAGAAACCTATTGCCACTCCTATGGAGATAGGTTAAGGATTGAGTCTTCCGAATGCTGGAGATGCATTTGATGCTATTCTCTATCAAGAAGTTGTTGGATGCTTTATTTGATTATGCATTACTTGACTAGATATTCACAAGGATGTATCACAGATTAGCAAGTTTATGCATTGCCCACGAGTAAAGCATTGACAAGCTGTTGAGCACATCTTTTGCTACTTGAGTGGTACCCCGACTACTTGGACTGTTTTATCCCAACGGGGGATCAATACCGCCATATTTACATGCTTTACGTGACTCTAACTAGGTTGGTTGGTATGACACTCGTGTGTCCACTAGTAGTTTCTACTTCATGCCTACTAGCTCATGCATATCTTGGTTGAGCAAGAAGCAGCCTACTATGGCCACTTCTAGTTGTGACACTGAGTACAGGGTAGCTTTCATAACGACTATTGGTGTGTATGGTTCACATGCCTTATGGCTGATTTGGGTGTTGGTCAGGCTTTTGCCACCACCATCTTTAGTGATAGTGAGAGCACTTTGGCAGTTGCTAAGAAACTTGTGTTGCATGCTTGTACTAAGCACATTGAGGTGCACTATCATTATGTCAGGGAGAGTTTCTCTGTTAGAGAGATTAGATTGGCATATGTGCCCACACAGGAGAACATTGCAGTGCTTTTCACAAAGGCTCTGCTTAGGGTGAAGTTTGAAGCTTTTTGCAAAGCTTTGGGCTTACTTCCTCTTGTGGATTGATTCCATATAACTTTACACTTCCTTATAGATAAGTGCTAGTTCCTTGTTCACCGCCCAACTCCCATGGGGAGTTTTTGAGATATTTTGGTAGTGATGTGTGTGAATACAATAGGACCATCGAAGCACTTTTTTCCCTCTTTATGAGGCTTCTTCCCCCCGCATGTATATATGCCTATAATGCTAACGGGTCACTTATCTTTGTACATTCTCTTGATAATAAATTAAGCATTCTATGTTGTGCTCCAAGCTTCTTCTTCTTCTTCCTTTTGCTTTTCATGGGCTTCCCTAGACCTCAAGCTCCAACATTCTCTTCATCAAACTCCAAGATCTCTCTCATGCATTCATCAAAGATAATAACCGTCCAAATTGGAAGCCTCTAGCACACGTTACAAGCAATAAACACTATTTCTTTCTATTTTGCATTCTTGGTGACGTAGAGCTTTGAATCTGCACCTTTACCCTTCTACAAAGATCGAGATGCTTCATTATGTTATGCATACTCCAATCCAATATGTAGGGCTCAAGATGTTTCCAAATATCTAATCAAATGTCAAATTGACTATGGATCCAACTTCTACACTGCTCCATGATTTTTTGAGTTTGGGAACAATAGAACTTTGAACTAGATTTTGTGTTTGTCTATGAAGTTGTACCTGTCATCATAAAAATATATGTGAAACTTGAAATATCCTTAATTTGAGCTTCTTAGCTCTTGTTGTGGCAAGAATAGGGATGTGCTATCAAGAAGATGCCTCACTTGCAAATTCACGTGTTGTGCCGTAATCTTTCCATTAAACTTGCTTGCACAACAACCTTCAACATGTTATGATACTAATGAAGCCCTTTGCTAGTTTGAGCAACATGAGCAAGGAGAAAGAGAGAAGGAGAAAGAGAGAAGGAGAAAGAGAAGAGGAGAGACATGCACACTTGCATAAGAGCTTCAAAACCCATATAATGATATTATGAGGCAATACTCTATAAAAGACGTGGATCTGAATATAAGGGTAAGGTTATATGAAGCTTATATCCCCCAAAAAGTAGACGCTAAATTATCATTAAAAAAAATCTAGGATATGCATAGATAGGGTCCATCATTGGACCCTGCATAGGTATTTTCTAGTAGTTCTTAGTATGGGTGACTAAAAATTTGTTTAAATAATTGTTTTATATGAAGAATTGTCTATAAATGAGGTATTAGCGGTTGTTATGCTTTGCATTTGATGAATCAAAATTTTCATAAGAAATATCTTCTTTCCCTCTGATTTCTTCATGGGTTTATCATCATGAAATTTTTCGAATGAGAAAGTTTCAACCTTATAACTGGCGAATAGCATAAAGGTGTTAGTGTGTTATTGGGTAAAAACACAAAAAAAAAAATATGACACACATTATGTGTGATAACATCTTTTTTATTTTTTACATGTGCAATGTATTTTGGATCAATAAAAACCAATGTAAGTAAAAATGAAAATTGAATATCTTCATAGGAATCTAAGAGAGAAAGAAGATATGCAAAATAAAAGGTATATAGGTGGACCCATTACTGTCAAGTCCAAAGAATTTATGCCTACAAGAGTTAAACATATTTTATCATCCACAATGTGTAGTGAGATGCCTTCAAATATTTCTTTAATATATTGATTATCAATACTTGCAAAAAATAAGATTTGTAGTTGTCCCATCAGGCCAAGCAAGGTTGCCCGAAATCCACCAAATTGCATTAAGCAAGTCCATTCATGCTTGACCCATTATGCTCAACCAAAATGAATACATATTTACAACGTCCCTCTTCTCTTAATTCTTTTAATTGCATCATAAAATGATAATTGCAATGACATCACCTAGATAAAGAAATACATAGATAGACATGTAGAGAGAGAGAGAGATTGAGTCATGGACTAGTCATTTGGTCAGTTGACTAATATAAGGATGAAAACCTAGAAGAGGAAGAGGGACGAGGAGAGCGAGTGAGTGAATGAGAGAGAGAGAGAGAGCTAGTAGTGAATCAGCTAAGGATGGTCCATTGATGATGAGAAGGCACAAATGGGTGAGAGGGGAGAGTGAGTGTTATTATATATGCGTGTGTGTGTGTTGGTGTGTGTGTGTGTGCGTGTGTGTGTGCATCCATAGATAGATAGAGATAGGAAGACAAAAGAAAACAATCAAAGAGAGAGAGAGAGACAAAGAGAGAGAGAGAGAGCAAGATAGAGATAGAGAGAGTTTTGAAACATACGGGCTATTATGGTGTAGGGGAAAGAGAATGGCAAGTAGAGAGAGAGAGAGGTGTAGAGAGTAAGGAGTGGTGGTGTGTGAGGGGAAGAGAATGTAGAAATCTATGAATTGTGTTCGAGAGACTCCAAGTGCGTGTCTTCTTAGATTGGCAAGGGAAAGAGAGTGGAAATGTGTGTGTGTGTCTTTTTTTTCTGTGCTTCTGAGTGAGGGATGAGAAACATGAGGATGGGATATGAGTGAGTGTGTGAGGGAGAGAGGTTTGTGTGTGAGAGAGAAAGTTTGTGCATATGTGTAATGTCCGACTACGACCAGTAAGGATACCCAATTTGTAATAATGTATTTTGCAAGGTTTTATAATTCCTAAGAAACTCAATCGACTACGTGTTTCTTATTTTGTAATTGTTATAATGAAGTTATGAAGATGCCTTGGGTGAGATGATGAGATGAGCGGTGGAAACAAAGAACATGCATGCTCAGGGAACAAAGATAGCAAATAGAGAAGAGTAGATTGCTTTGTGAATTTGTAATATGTGAGGATTGTAACGAATTCTGTGCACCATACTCGATAACTACTTTCTTTATACACCATTATATATCTTATATGTATTGTTCTGCGTTGTTCGGCAATCTTTTTGTCTTCTAAATGTGAACTAGGGAACTTAAATGCATTGAATGTATTTTAGTAATCCCCCTTCCCGGAACCTCTCTTGATATATTAAAAACCAGCAAAGAATTGTCGACCACGATGGGAGGGGGTATTGCTAAATAGTGCTGGCTTGATGAGGTGTTGTACGCATTAAGTTAAACTAGGATGGGATTGAATGACTACAATTAAGAAGGATCATGCCAACACAGTTAGGTAAGTGGTTTTCAAAGTATGAAGAGCAGTAGCCAATATTTGCAATGGTTAAATCATCTACCTCGCAAAATATTGACAACCTCTAAGGTGGACTTTTGGTAGTGATCCCATATCGCAAGAACTATAGGCTTTGGTAGAAAAAAGGGTGTTACAACTACAAGGAATACAGGAGCATAGTGACGATTGATGCGACACACTTTCATTGCTATGTGATTGTGCATTGCATTGCATTGAGCATCAAGCATGCACAAACATTTAAATGTCACTCTGATGGATGCTATATTTGAGGCTATTAATGATGTTAACCGAGACATCCCTTATGTGAGCAAAATACGTATAGGGTTACATATAAAGAGTGTCGCGTATGCGATGCTAAAAAGCATCACATATTCAATGATTAGAAACTTTGCATATGTGACAATTTGCAAGATTGTGTATACAATGTTATGTGAGGGTTGCATTTGGCCAAAATAAAAAAACGTTTGATAGCTCTTTGATTGTCATTTTGCTTGCATTTGATCGAAGAGAAATCCAACATTCATATCCATGATGCGCATATGAACTTGAGCTCTCTTCATCTCAATCTCTCTGTCTCTCTCTTCTACTCTCTCTATCTCTCTCATTGTCTTTCTCTCTCTCCCTCTCTTTTATCTCTCTTTTGATATCTCTCTATCTCTCTATGGCAAGTTATTCAAGAATTTCACCTTGCATAATATATGGGTAACTATTGTAACTACAATTTTCATTGTTTGTATATCAATGAAATTGCTTTTTTTTCATTAATTAACATATGAACACTTACACATTCACATTCACATATACACATATTCATGCACATGGACGCTCATGCATGCACATACACATACACACACATATACACATACTTATACACATACACATACACATGCACATAAAAACATATACACACACATACACATACACATGCACAAATATGCATATACACACATACACACATATGCATCCACATACACATAGACACATGCATATGCAACAAACATATCTACATACACATGCATGGACATGCATGCATGCACATACACATACACACATAAACACATGCATGAAAATGTAGATGCATATGCATGAGGATGCACATGCACATGCACATGCATCCACATGCACATGCACATGCATCCACATGCACATGCATCCACATGCACATGCACATGCATCCACATGCACATGCACATGCATCAATCTACACACACATGCTCATACATATACAAATGCATATACACACATACACATACACATGCATATTTACACATGCATATTTACACATACACATACACATATGCACATATACACATACACAGACATACACATACACAGACATACACATACACTTACATATACACATGCACACATACATATACACATATACACATTCATACACATACACACACATAGACACACAGATACACACACATACATGCACTTACACACACTCACCAATCATAGATATATACGTACATGTGCATACATACATATACACACACAACTACAGGCACATACATACATATATACACTAAAACGCACATATGATATGAATACTTCACATGTGTCATCTGATAGGAATTATGATGATCTTTACTATCAAGAGCATACTATATGTTGGTCTAATTTTTGTTGTGGCACATATCAAAAACCAAGATTGAAATATATTGAACATGAGGTAGATTATGCTATTTTTTAGTGTGCCATGAGCTCATCAATGTGGTAATGCTTGGGTATGTATTAACTCCATAAATTAATATCATTATTTTATTTGAAAATCATAATATATAGGAGTACTTTCTCAATGATGATGATAATGCTTCTCCTATTAATAATCCTAATATACCCCGTACACATCATGTACATGTCATTTATCAATTACAAGCTAAGGTTTCTTGAAATCCTCTTCCTCTTGGTTTATAGACTAAAACGGTTGGACATCATCCATTGGCAACTCTTGATCATCCTCTAGTACAAACATATGATAGAAGAACATATGGAGGATAGCATGGAGGACCACTTTCTTTAAATGGATAGGCTTTTAAATTATGTAATAATCATTATATGATTTGTCCCTCCACTATCATTGGTGCTCGTGGTGGTCTCCTTATTGTAGAGGATTTTTATATACCTCGGAACTCTAAAGTCACTCGAATGTCACTTTGTGGTCCTATCTATAGATAGAGAGATTGGCATCGACTTCCACGTTACATTCAAAGCATGAATTATGCATCAATGCAACTTCACTTCCTAGTAGAGGGATTACACATGCAGAAAATGAAAGATTTATATCGATGGAAGACCTTGTATGCATGGAAATATAGCAAGTTTGATAAATAGTAGTCAAGAATATAATAGTTCATTGACTAATTGCACATTTGAGGAGCGTGAAAATAGTGATGAATCACAAAAAGTGAGTAGATATGTAGCAAGATACATAGTTTTCAATGCTATTATGTCATTACATGCTATGGATAAATTATTAGTGAATTATGGATGGCGTAGACATCCAAGAGCACCTTTTAGCTAGAGAGCAATGATAACTTTCTATGCAAGGAAAACTCTAATTCATTGAAACACTTTTCAAATTAACTTACATATTTTAAGTTTGAAGGTTTCCAAATCAAATATGGAAAAAGTCACGAAGCCAAAGGGCCGAAGATGATCTTCTTTGGTTCTTTGGCATCGATTCTATTTCCATCTGATTTGGAAACCTTTAGAATCTTCTAGATAAATTTGCTTCTTCCACTTTCTAGATGACATAATACCTATGTTCCTAACTAAGAATTGCACTTTGCGGAAAAATATATAAGCCCTAATTACCAAGGTAGGCATTGAGTCACCCATAAAATGGGAGAAATCCAAGCAGATTAGTAGACGCGATACACAAGTGCCAACTTTCATGCCTCAATAAACGAAAAGAAAATTAGAAAAAAATAGAAAATTTTATTGTTGTCAAATCTTCTATATGTAACAATGTATCAAAAAACACAAATAGACACATACACATACATGTATACACATACACATACAAATACATACACATACAAACATACATATATACACATACACATATACATGCATACTATTTGAACTTACACATTACTATTTGAAATGCTTTTACCAAGCAAAAATATTCTTCCTACATCACATGATGAAGTGAAGAAGATAATCAACAATCTTGGTACATATTATCATTGTATACATGCATGTCCTAAGGATTGAATCTTATGTAGAGCTAGATATGTAGACTTCGTGACCTTCAAAATGTTAATCTCCTCGATATAAGGACAACGAGGGTAAAATCCAAAAAAACAGTATTGAGACATTTTCCATTAGCTCCATGAATTGAACATATGTCTCAAAGCCTTGAATTATCAAAGCTTTTGACAAGAGAATTTGATTATAAAAGTACCAATGGAATAATGAAAATTTGAGCAGATAGTGTAGATTTTCAACATATTGATTCTAGATGGTCTGATTTTGCACAAGATCCATGAAATCCAAAGTTATGATTTGCATTAGAAGGGTGGTATCCATTTTCAATGAGATCTAGTAAATGGTCAACAAGGTCAGTGATTGTAATCAACTACAATCTCCCACCATACCTTAGCATTAAAAAGCAACATTTAATGTTTTCACTTTCAACCCCAAGAAAACACAAGTTATAGTCATTAATGTGTATCCTGCTCCTGTCATTGACTTTCGCAAAGAGTTATGGAGAGGTGTTAATTTCATTGATGTATTGAAAAGCATTAATCAAAGTAACGTTATGGTTTGTGGACTTGTGACTTGGACTATACAAGATTTTCCAAGATATCACACTTGTTCACGTAATGATGTAATTATTTTATTTAATTTCCATACAATTCTATGTGAGCTAATCCAATTATATTTTTATGGTTTTCATGCATGCAAGAACATCTCCTAAGCGATATAAGGCTTGTCCTTAGTGTGGTGATTGGATGAGAATAGTTTATATTAGCAATCTTAATAAAAATATTTCTCTTCAACATTCACGATTCTTGCCTGACGATCATCCATTACAACCAAGAAGAGAAGTGATACATTTTAATGGAAAGATTAGAATAGGTCAGTGTCGAAAACTAATGAAACCTATGGATTGGTCGTTAAAATTCACAAATGGGCCTCTTAAAGGTCCACATTCTGAAATCTTAGGTGAGGATGAAGATGATGATAATGTGAATATAAGACGTAAAGAATAATTTTCACTAACTTAGAATATGTTGATATGGTATTCTTTAGAGTATTAGAGCAAGTTAAAGATCTATCATCTTCTTGATCTCATGCATATATTCAAGAATATTGGTTATTTATTTTGGAAACATCTTCTTGGATTCAAAGACAAAAGAGCATCAAGAAATTATTCAAAGGATCAAAACTCAAAACTAGAGTTATGGCTATTTTTTTATAAAAATTTAATAGGAAAAAACTTATGAACTTGCTCCTTCCATACTTATGACAAAGGAGATGCAAACAATCAACAATAGGAGTTAGTGGATTTGAGCAACTACAAGATATAGAGGATCTTTTCAAAACTTGTTTACTTTGGATGATAAGATCTTATCTGTCTTAAAGACTATTGGTGTAAATTACAAGCCTACACATTTGGCTTAAAGGATGCATTGAAGTCTATACATACATGAAGAAGCATAGGAACATATGCTAGTGGTTAATTACCACTTTACCTCATTGTAAAAGTCAAATTGACTTGGAATCTCTTGTAATCACCTACCAAAAGGATTCGTGGAAAAATTAGTTGTTTCATTGAAAGAATATCTCCAAGCATTTAGGAGCTTGATCATAGGGAGCCAAAAGTTTGAATTTGAATTCAAATTTTTTACTCATTCCTATAAAACTGGACATGAAAAGTCACGAACAAGAGAGAGCACTTTCGAGCCTAGCATTACTGATTTTTTAGTGTGTGTGAGGTCTACACTCTAGCCCACACCTCTCTACACCATTTGGCAATGATATTCATGCCAACGGAGTTGTATACAGATGTTCATTAATACATACATTCACATTGTCCATCTCTGAGTTCTCTGTTAGTCTACTCAAAAGTCTGTCAACTTGTCAAGGGCATATCTCGGTCCATTCTTCACCAAATTCAGTAATTCAAAGCTTGTTGGATTTAGCTTGAAGTACTCTACATTCTGCTAAAGTTTGAAGACATTCTATTCAGCCATTTTGGAGAAATCCGCATCGAGGTGATCTCTGGTCATTTTCTGCTATAGTCCTAAAAAGTCGGGGGTATAGCTTAACTTGCTAAATTGATTTCTCTTAGCATATTTTATCCTTTTACATCATTTCACTTGGAATAGGTAGCTTACTAAGCTAGTTAGATACCCCTAAAAGGAATGTTTCCAATTCCTATTGTGCTGGTCATACTGAGCAAAATACCCAGCAGGTGTCAAGGCATAAATAGAAGGTTTTCTTGAGTTTGTGACTTCCAAAGTTATTTGTTTTGATTCATCATTACACACATCATTTCCAAAGTACATAGGACATTTTATGGTGTCATTGGAAAGCTTAGGAGGTCTAGTTATCAACTCTGAAGCAAAAGAGGGCAGGCTTAGCAGTTGCTACTCAGTCTCTTGGAGCATCCATCCATCTTTCCCAACAAAGACAGATGATTGGAATAACATTTTGAAGCACATTCTGCCTCTTATTATCGATCGATGTACAATGAAAGGAGTATGGGACAGGATCTATTGTCTTGGATTCCTTTTAGGGTACTTATTAAATTTATATGTTTAATATATGTATGTGTATGTGTGTGTTTTTGAGTATGTATATCTGTGTATATGTGTATGTGTGTATGCATGTGTATATATATGTACGTGACTTTATGTGTATGTATGTATGTGTGTGTATATTTAATCTTGTGTATGTATATGTGTGTGAATGTGTGTGTCTATGTGTGTGTATGTGTGTGTATGCATGTGTATGGATAGTGCGTGCATGTGTGTGGATGTGTGTGTATTTGTTTATTTGTGTGTATGTATGTGTGTGTATGCATATGTGTGTGTATGTGTCTGTATGTGTGCATGTGTATGTATGTAGGCATATGCATCTGTATGCATGTGGGTGTATGTATGCATGTGTTTGTATGTATGCATGTGTTTGTATGTATGCATGTGTGTGTATATATGCATGTGAGTGTAGGTGTGTATGTCTATGTGTGTGTATGTATATGTGAATGTATGTGTATATGTGTATGTGTGTATGATTATGTGTATATGTGTGTATGCATGTGTGTATATATGTATGCATGTGTGTGTATGTATGGATGTGAGTGTATGTGTGTGCCTATGTGTGTGTATGTATATGTGTGTGTATGCATATGCACGTATGCATATGTATGTGTATGTGCATGTATGAGTATGTATGTGTGTATGTATGAATGTGTATGCATGTGTATGCATGTCTCTATATCTATGCATGTGTGTGTATGTATGCATTTGTGTGAATGTCTTGGCCATTACTTGCATATAGAATATCTTATGCCTTCAACCATTTATCATTCTGCTACATCAAAGAAAGATTTGAAAAAATCATATAGAAAGGGATTCATCTACACAAAGTACAAGAACATAGTTTTCAATTTTGAGAGGATTCGAAAGGAAATGGTTCAATTTTACAAATCTACAATTCAAGCTATATCTATTGCTATGATAATGACATTCATGTAATATTTATGAATATAATGTTCTTTATTTTATGTCCATTGTGGTTCCAAACTCTAGTTTGTATTAAGGCTAGATGAATATCAAATCATAAAGGGATGACATATGGAGAGACTTAATATGACACTTATGTATGAAGCTATGGCCCATGACATTACTGATGAAAGTGAAGCTTCTACCCATCCCTTTACATATAGTGTTCAATATGAGAAAGATATATGGTGTTTAAGCCTATTGAAGTACTTGAAGAATCCATTGATGTTCTTTCATGGACTTTTAGTAGGACGTGATGGAGCATAGAGGTGATAACTTCTCAAATTCATGGTGCAAAAATCAATATAGAAGGCCTAGGTGATTTTGAGGTAGAGTGGCACTTTGGTGGTGACTTAAGGACTATCAAATGGTTGTTAGGATGCAAACAAGGTGCATCTGCTCTCTATCCTTGTCCATATTGCACATGAGGTTATAAACGAACAAAGAGGAAACAAAAAAACATAGATGCTTTAGATGATGACACAGATGCATCTCCATCTATTGAATGGGATATACCTTTTTAGGTGTCCCATATTAAGTACACCTAATCTTGACATGTGGATAAGGGCTCAAGAGACCAAGGTTGCAAACAAGGAAAATCTTTAGGCAAGTGGCCAAGAAGCAGAAAGGCAAGGTTCACGAGACCAAGGTTGAGAGCAAGGGTTCAAGAGATCGAGGTTGAGAAAAAGAAGGTTCAAGAGACTATGCGAGGATGAGGATATCAATCCAAGGGGAGATCAAGGATTGATCATCAAGGATAATGATCTCTAGAAGGATAAGAGAGGGTTAGACTAATTGCAACCTGATAAGGGGAAGGCGGGAAAGCTTCGAAGCTGCTATGGTGGTTCCACGACTAGCGCGGGCTAGATTTCTTGTGTACCTTTTGCTAAGCAGTGTGCTTTTGTGCTACTTGTTACTTCTGGTCCAAGCTTAGGAAAGCTTGATCTACTGAAGTATTCCTGGCTGCCATGGCTTTTCTTAGAGTTAGCTCTCTCTGAGCGTGTTTCACCATTTGCTTTACTAGAATCAGAATCCTTTTGCGGAGGTGTAGTGTCATTTTGCGGAGGTGTCGTCGTTGGGCCTCAGTGTTGCTTCCACAATGTTTGAAGCATTGGTGCCGCTTTCGCTACCCAAGGGGTTTTGATAATTTTGTGGTGGTTGATTAAGGTCTTAAGCTTCTTCTCTTGGAAAGAACTCTTCGTGTGGGCATTTTGGTTATTTGAAGACTTAGCTCCTTTCTCCCTCCTTCTTGTGGCCAACTCTATGGATGCATGGGCCCCTTCACTCATTATCAATGATCTACCTCCAGTTTTATATAGTGGTGTGGATGGTGCCCCTAGTTCCTCAGAGACCGTGGTGGCCCCTTGGGTTACACTTAAATGCAAGGCGATCCTTTCAACGCAAGAAGAATTCAAGAGAACTTGCCTCCTTGGCTAGCTATTCGGTCCTAGGCCCCCGCTGGATGTTGTGCGCTAGAGGTTTTGCAAAGATTGGTTCCCTCGTGGATTAGTGGTGAGTAAGTACCAATTCCTCCCAGCCAGACACCTCTTGCTAGTTTTTGAGAATGAAGAAATGGCACTCCAGGTCCCCAGTGTCCGGTTTTGGCAAGTCGGGCGCACCACTCTATGCCTCTTCAAATGGGCCCCCGATTTTGTGCCGGACAACTCTAAACCCTTTTGGTACCCTCTCTGGGTCAAGATCCCCAATCTCCCTTACTTTATTTATGGCTTTTTATGGGATATTGTCTCTCCGATTGGCAAGCCATTGGCCTCGCATGGAGATGTTGGGGGGTTCATATATGAGGGCACTAAACACGCGTTTAATCCTCATTGGCATCCTCAAATGTGTGCGGAGGCAGATCTTAGCAGGCCGCTCCCCTCAAACATTATTGTCGACTTGGGTGAAGGGGAATCTTGGGTTCAAGAGCTCACGTTTAAAAACCTACACAATGCTTGCTTTCAATGTGGTCAACAAGGCTATAGGATTAAAGATTGCCCCCTGAAGCAGAAGAATAAGCAAGAAACTAACAGAAAAGCCCAAACACTCAAGGGGAAGCAAGTTGGCCCAACATTTGAAGAGAAAGATAAGGATGAAAAAAATCTGAGAAACCCACTCAAAAGGGTTTACAGAGGTTAGAAGAAGAAGGAAATCTAGCCCTAGGAGAAGCTCAAGCCCAAGGAGTCTCTCAGAGAGGACCCACACACCAAAAAAGTCACTCAATAACTTATACTGCAACCTTGATTAGGAGCTTAATGAGCTTGATTATCCAGGACGGATCCGAGACTTTACATGCACAAGTAACTTTCCCTTGCGGCAGCCCCCCTCTAATGAGGCCAATCAAGAGGACTGCATAACTAGCAAAGAAGATGGATTCACCACAAGTAATGAGGACAATATGGACAGTGAAAGTTCCATCATTGGAACAACAATATCGGAATCAGCCCCTTCATCTCCCCCATAGGAGGCTTCCCGCAAAGGGAAAGAGTTGGCAAGTATACCTTCGAAAAGCCCCCTTAAACTGAAGGTGCATGGTCGGGACCATCCCCCCTCAAGAAAGAAAGAAGAATCCAAGAGTAAAAAAGAGAATTCCCACCCTCAAAATGAGGTTGCAAGAAAATGATCATCATTTCACTAAATGGTAGGGGGCTAACTGACCCCACAAGAGCCACCATTATTGTTCAATGGTTCCGCGACATAAACTTGAACCCCGATTTCATTTGTCTTCAGGAGATTAAGATTGAAGGAGAAAACCTTCAAAAAAAACTTAAGGGCATCTCTCAATCCCATGTGTGGTTTGCCACAACCCATCAGCGTGGGCCTAGTTGAACCGCCATTGGTATCAATCACTTTTGGGCTAATAAGCTTGACTACACCAGCGAAGACAGAAACCACAGGTGGATGGCGATTACATTCAGTACCCCCTTTCAATTCTCCCTGATCTCTATGTATGCTCCAAATGAGGATGCGGCGAGGATCAATACTTGGTCCTCCTTGGACTTGTTTTCTCATAATGTCATCATTTGTGGTGGCTTCAATATGGTGGAAGACCCCTCTGATAGGTGGAACAACAAGGGCCGCATCATTGATGGCCACGACAAAGATACTTGGGACCAAACCAAACTGTTTTTGGACCTAGTCAAAGTCAAGGACTTGAATGGTTTTTCTCAGTCCAATCCTCAATTGGGTGAGGACTTGAGGAAAGCAAGACTCGACAAAAGCTACATTTCACAAAATCTCTTCCATCAATGGGGTCCTCACACCCTAACGCAACGTATCACCCTCACCGTCTCAGATCATTACCCAATGGTGCTCACCTTCCCCCCCTCTATCTAAAAGTCGCAAGGCACCTTCGTTTCACATGAGTCCGTTTGTCCTCTCACTTCCCTCTATCCATCAAGAAATCACTAATGCTTGGCTTGAGGCCTTCGTAATCTGCACCTCTCTAGCCATGTGTTGGAGAAATGCGGTGGAAAAGTCTCCTCAGATCTTGATTTGGACCACAAAGGTTCTCAAAAACATCCACAAAAGACGTAGAGAAAACCTATACTGCCAGCTCCAGAGACTCGAAGAAGAAGCTAATAAAGGAAGATTCAATCTCAAAAGGGACTCCAAAATATCAAAGGAAGATTAAGATACGAGGAGGAGATCAAAAAGAAAAATCTGCAAGTATATTTTACGGAATGGTGGGCTGGTAACGCAGATAGAACTTCCAAAGAGATGTGCAATATTCTCAGAAGAAAACAAATTAGAGACGAGATCCCGCTACTGCTTGACAAGAATGGGGTGGAATGTAAGACAAAGGAAGAGAACATTGGCATTATAGAAGCTCAGTTCATGAGTCTCTTGGGTGGTGCTTGTCCCCTCTCCCTCCATAGGCGGGATTGCATGGCCACCATCTCTCGGACTTCCTTGCATAGAATCCCAAGCAACTTGAGAGCTCTCCTTGATGCCACCATTTTCGAACAAGAGGTCCTTGAAGTTATTGACTCGCTTCCGAATGACAAGAGCTCGAGACCTGATGGGCTCTCTAATGAGTTCTTTAAATCATTCAAACATGTGGTGGCCACCCCCTTGCATCTTGTTTGGCTTGAGGCACTCGAGTTTGGTGCCCTTCTCGCTTGTCTCAACAACGCCATCATCAAAATTATTCATAAAAAAGGGGAGAGGAACGGAATTGAGAACCGGAGACCTATCACAATGCTTCAAACCCGATATAAGATTCTTGCTAAAGTCATTGCCAATAGGATATCCTACCATTTAGACTAGTGGCTTAGCAAAGACCAAAACAGCTTAATTAAGGGAAGGTCAATATTGGAAGCCATCATTGAAATCTGGGAAGGTCTGGACTTCGCTGAAGAATCTAATCAGGACATTGTCTTCCTCAAGATTGACTTTGACAAAGCCTACGACAAATTGGAATGGGACTATATTTTAAAATTGCTAAAAGACCTTGGCTGTAGTCGGAGATTCCTCAGGATGATCTCCACTCTCCTTGGTAATGCTTCAACCAAAGTCAATGCCAACAAGCAACATTCAAAAGCAATCAAACTAAAATGATCAATCAGGCAAGGCTACCTGTTGGCCCCACTACTCTTCGCCATCACCATAGAAGGACGTAGTCGTCTTGTGGAGCGACAGATGGAGCTGTGGTTGCATAAGAGGCATCACTTTGCCACATAACACTG
This sequence comes from Ceratopteris richardii, assembly GCA_020310875.1. Taxonomy (NCBI): domain Eukaryota; kingdom Viridiplantae; phylum Streptophyta; class Polypodiopsida; order Polypodiales; family Pteridaceae; genus Ceratopteris; species Ceratopteris richardii. The sequence goes on along the minus strand of CM035437.1, from coordinate 110,559,909 downwards.
GGCAAATGACCATGAGGCTATTTGCGGACGACACAAATGCCTTTGTTCACAATGACAATACTAGCCTGGAAACCTTTTGGTGGTGCCTCGACACCTTTCGTGAGGCCTCAGGGTCCAGAATTAACCATACCAAGACTGCATTCAGGGCTATCAAAGGGATCCAACCCAATCTCCTCACTGTGAAAGGATGCCAAAACAATCAATCGGGTCAGGTCACTCACAAACTTGGTATCCCCATGGGATTCGGTGTTACTCTGGAACAAAGGTGGGCTTGGGTCCTCGACAGACTTAATAATAAGCTTAACTATTGGAGGGGTCTGTAAATTAATCTTACTGGCTGGGCCATGGTGATCAACACATTCCTCATATCCTTAATCATATATTTTCTTTCTTGTTGGAGACCAACGGATCAAGAATTAGCCAAATTGGAAAGTATTTGTAGGAACTTTCTCTGGATTGGGAACCATAACAGAAGGGGGTGCCTAAAATCAAGTGGTCCATTTGCACTAGCCGAAAGGAGAGTGGAGGTCTGGATATTATGGACATTGGCAACATGGTCAATAAACTTGCAGCAAAATTGATGATTAAGTCTTGGTGCAACAGAGATTCTTTTTGGGCCACATTAATTTTCAGAACCAGAACGCGATTACTCTGGTGGGCTACCCTGGATGGAAAAACCTCGACATCCTCACCCTCTTATTCTCTCCAATTCCGGTCTCACTCAAAGGATCACTCCTCGTAAGATCCTTGTGGAAGAGTTGCGATAGATTCAAACCCCACATCAAAATCAGTGAAGATTGGAAGTGGGCTACAGGATTAAGACAAAATGACCCTATTTGGTTCCTGATCCAAGGCATGAGAAACGTGGAGACTTGGAATGTCTTAAGTGCCAAAAGACTCTGGAATAAGGGATTCAAAAAATGGAAGCACCACTAGAAGCAAGACACAAACAGATGGGTGGACTTTGAGGACCTTGACCCTAGTGCTTCGGTCACGTATGAGGAATGGAATATTTTATTAAGTAGACTCCATGCTTGGGACCACTCTAATATCTGACTATTTATGGGACAAGATGCTCCGAACATTTTGGGCCTTAAATGGTATAATGGCAATCACCTCTCCAAGCTCCCATATGTCGAAGCTCACATCGACATTCACATCACTCTCAACAAGAATTGGTGTCTCAACTGGACGCGACTTCGAAGGGATATGAAATTTATGTCTATCTAGCACCCTCTCATTGAAAACAAAAAGTCGGTCCTCCTATGGCAAATTTTACACCGTGGAATATGGACCAATGCAAAAGCTAACAAGATCTGTGGTGTCTGCCCTGGTGCAAGCGATGTTGCAATAGAAAAGAGGATATTGGTCACATGTTCTTTGCTTGCCCTAAATCCCTTTGGCTATGGAGGATCCTTGGTCATTCTTTGGGGCTAAGAGAACAAATCAATTGGAAGCAAGCCCTCATTGGTGAAGCGATCCGTTTCTCTACGGTGTTGTGGAATGCGATTAGGGGAGAGATCCTTTGGAAGATTTGGTGGGAATGATGCGCTTACAACTTTGGCAATACCCCCAAGGAGTGGTCGATCGAGAAGTCCCTATTCCTTCTTGGCAAAAGAATTGTTAACTGTAAGAAACCCCCCCCCCCTTCAGGCATCACAATGAACTTTTGCATGTCAACAATAAGCTTAAAACCAAGTGGGCTCCGCATGACGGGGATGCGAGGTTTATCAACCTCCTCTATAACTCCATGTAAGCTTTGTAAGGTCTACCATGAAGGTACGACTTCCTGACGTGTTTGTGCTGCTCCTACGTTGTGGGATCTAGGGGTCCTGAGAGCACTAGTCCTATTCACTTGTATTCTTCTTTTATTTAATTAAAGTCAGGGAGAGTAGGCATTGCTGAACTCCCTTTTATTAAGAAAAAAAAGAGAGCATTAGACTCAAGATATGACATGCAAGAGATGGTTGAACCACACCCTGAGAGGGAGGATTAGGATGAGAAATCCTCCACCATGGCTTTTGGGGCAAGTGCTTTTAGCCCATCATACTCTTAGCCAATAGGTCATTAGTTCAATTCCCACATATGCATGTGTATATATATGTGTGTATGTGACTTTATGTGTGTGTATGTGTGTGTGTATGTGTGTGTGCATGTGTATATAAGTGTATGCATGTGTGTATGTATGTATGCATATACTTGTGTATGCATGTGACTCTATGTATGTGTTTGTGTCAATCTATGTGTATGTACATGTGTGTGTATGTGTGTGTGTCTCTCTCTTTCTTTCTCTCTCTCACTCTCTCTTCCCTCTTTCTTTATGCTCTCTTTTTCTCCATCCTCTCTCTCTCTCCCCCTTCTCTCTATGCTCTGTCTCTCTCTATTTATCTATCTATCTATATCTCCCTTCCAAACACTGATCAGAATTTCATTACATTTCAATTTCTCTCCCTCTCCTCTCTCTCTCTCTCTCTCTCTCTCTCTCTCTCTCTCTCTCTCTCTCTCTCTCTCTCTCTCTCTCTCTCTCTCTCTCTATCTCTCTCTCTCTCTCTCTCTCTCTCTCTCTCTCTCTCTCTCTCTCTCTCTCTCTCTCTCTCTCTCTCTCTCTCTCTCTCTCTCTCTCTCTCTCTCTCTCTCTCTCTCTCTCTCTCTCTCTCTCTCTCTCTCTCTCTCTCTCTCTCTCTCTCTCTCTCCCCTCCCTCCCTCCCTCCCTCCCTCCCCTCTCTCTCTCTCTCTCTCTCTCTCTCTCTCTCTCTCTCTCTCTCTCTCTCTCTCTCTCTCTCTCTCTCTCTCTCTCTCTCTCTCTCTCTCTCTCTCTCTCTCTCTCTCTCTCTCTCTCTCTCTCTCTCTCTCTCTCTCTCTCTCTCTCTCTCTCTCTCTCTCTCTCTCTCTCTCTCTATTTCTCTGTCTCAAATTCCAACCAAAATTTCAATACGTGGATTTTTATCTCCCTCTCTCTTTTCAAATGTATATGTGTGTATGTATGTGTAGGTGTCTGTTTCTATGTGTGTGTATGCATATATATATATATATATATATATATATATATATATATATATATATATATATATATATATATATATATATATATATATATATATATAGAGAGAGAGAGAGAGAGAGAGAGAGAGAGAGAGAGAGAGGTGTGTGTGTTTACATATATGTGTGTGTATATATACATGTGTGTATGTGTGTGTATGAATGTGCATATATATGTATTCATATGCATGTGTATGCATGTCTGTGTACATATGCATGTGAGTGTATGTGTGTGTATGTATATGTGTGTGTATCTATTATGTGTATGTGTGTATGTGTGTGTATTTATATGTATGTGCATGCGCATGTGTGTGTATGTATGTGTATATATTTATGTGTGTATGTGAATTTGTGTGTCTATATATGTGTATGTATATGTGCATGTATGTGTGTATATGTATGTGTCTATGTGTCTGTATGCATATGTGTGTGTATGTATATGTGTGTGTATGTGTATGTATGTGTATTTGTGTGTATGCATGTGTACGCATATGTGTATGTGACTCTATGTGTGTGTATGCATATATGTATGTATGTGTAAATATGTGTATGGATGTGTGTATATATGTATGCATATGCATATGTATACATGCACTTTGTATGCGAGTGTATATGCATGTGTATCTATATGTATGTCGATGTGTGTATGTGTATGTGTGTCTATGTGTGTGTATTTGTATGTGTGTCAGTGTGCATCTCTCTCTCTCTAAAAAAGAACAAAACAATACATTCATGGATGTAGATTGATCATATCCATGAAACTCTAGAACATGCATCATGCACGCACAATCGATGTTGCATCCCATCAAACATAAAATGGTCCCCAAAAAGCTCTTCCAAAAACATGAAATCAAATTTAGGAAACCCTAAAAACAATAAGGAATAAAGAGAGAGAGAGAGAGAGAGAGAGAGATAGAGAGGATGAGGGAGTGCATGCCTTACCAAGAAGCAAAGGGGTGGGGCGCAAAGTGTAGGTGAGATGGAGGGGAGGTATTAGGGTAAAATCAAGGTGAGATATAATCATCTTTTGTGGATAAGTTAAAAACAAGGAGTCGTCTTTCGGTCGTTTATTAAAGAAGATGCCAGAATATGCACTGATATAACCATCAATGTAATCACGGGAATGTGTTTCCGTATGTGCATATGCAATACTAGTGCTTATACTGATGATTATACCAATGGTTATACTAGGACCTTGTGGAGGTGATCACAATTTGGGTGGATCGAGTCCAGTCGCAGCACACAAAGAGTGTATGAAGCTAGTGAGTGTTGGAAGGTCTTTGTTATCAAAATGTGAAGGTGAAGATGAAGTTAGGTATGGAGAGGATGTGAAGAGAGATGGTGGATGCAATCCAAAGATGAGTAGGTGCCGCTACAACCAGCTTCACACCAGCCAACTGAGACTTCAGAGTTGATTAGTAGACCCTTTGAGCTTCCTAAATCCACCAAAATATCAGCCAAGTACTTTGGAACATGTATCCCAAAAGTTTAAGTCAAGACAGACTAGTTGCGAAATGACTAGTTCCCAAAACTTGCTATTTTTGGACATACACCTGCTGGAAAAAATGAACAGTGCTCTCAACCTGGTAAGAATTTGAAAAATTCCTTTTGGGCATAGCAAATAGACTTAGCAAGCTTCCCAATCCAAATTAAAACACTTCAAATGATGGGCTGAGCACTGAGAACAAGTTTCAACAATTTCTGGAACCTCCCCACAATTCTCGGGGCTCTGCAGAGATAGACGAGTAAGCAGTAAAATGCAGATATCTCCAAAATTATTAATTCAATGACCTTGAAAATTTATATGCGGAAAGTAGACAGTAAGAGCTATTCAACGCACTTTGAAACACCGAAAATAGATCAGTAGAACTCGCGATATGACCTTCTGAAGGTACTGCTCTGAGTGAGTATAGCAGAGAACAAAACAGAGAAGTAAATGATGATAAATGTATAGATTCACATATGATTACAACCACATTGGCAATGAATCTTTGCACAATGGGAGTAGAATGATAGAGCTATGGAGTAAGCTCTTCAATCTCTACAAAATGACATGAAGTGGTCACGTACAAGGCTTGCTTATCGCCTCTTCCTTCTTGCTCCTTTTATAGCTATTCTTGGAGGGAGGTTTGAATTCGAATTCGAATGGCTCCACCTAAAAGTGATCCCCAAAGTTAGGAGATATTCCCTCAGCTCAAAAATTCGTGATTTTAGTAGTTGGAGCCACGAGTTTGCTTTTACATCATGCATGAGGTAAGCCATTCTTTTCCTTTTTTCTTTTTCCAAATACAAGAGATAAAAATGAACTCTTTTACAAGAGGTGTTCACATGACTACTCATGTGACTTACAAATGAGGATAATATCAAATATATCAAGCATGTAGGCTTGGGTAAAATGCACCAACAGCTCCCCCTCAAGCCTAACATGCTTGGCCTTCAAATAAGTCTTCAATTGTCCTTGATTTCCTGCAAGCCAATCATCAACTTGAATCTACTTAATTTTGTACCATCAAGAGTTTTAGTCAAGATGTCGGCACATTGCATATCTGTAGAGACATAGGATAGTTGAATATCCTTGCTCATTAGCTTCTCCCTTACGTAATGGTAGTGGACTTCAATATGCTTGGTTCTAGCATGGTATACCGGATTAGCTGCTAGATGTAGTGAGCTTGTGTTGTCACCAAAAATGTGAGGTGTTGAAGAATGAAGTCCAAGATCTGTGTACAAAGACTTTAATCACATGATTTCTTGAGTTGCATTAGCCAAACCTCTATATTCAGCTTCGGTAGAAGATAATGCCACGGTTGGTTGCTTCTTCGATGACCAAGAAATGATTTTTGAACCTGCAAATGATATATACCCTGATGTGCTTCTTCTATCATCTTTAGATCCGGCCCAATCTGCATCTGAGTAGACCTTTAGCTCAATATCTGAAGTATATGAATAGAACAAACCTTCATTCATGGTCCCCTTTAGGTACTTGAGGACTCGCTTGGCCGCTTCCATATGTGGTCTTCTCTGCTTATGCATAAACTGACACAATATGCTAACACTATAGCATATATCCACTCTTGTGAGTGTTGCATAGTTCAAACTTCCAACCAAGCTTTGATAGCTTGTGATGTCTTCAATTGGCTCTCCTTCATATGCACTAAGCTTATGATTTTGCTCCATAGGTGTACCTGCACACTTGGTATTTTCCATCTTGAACTTGACGAGCATGTCATGGACATACTTCCTTTGTGTGATGTATATACCTGAATCTGTGTAGATCAACTCCAATCCAAGAAAATAAGTGAGTGGTCCGAGGTCACTTATTTTGAACTCCTCCTTCATTTGACTCTTTACCTGTTTGATTCCTTCAAGATCATTGCCTGTGATAATAATATCATCAACATACACACATAAATAGATCACTTCAGATCCATTCCTCTTTATGAACAAAGAGGTATCCGCCTTGCTAGCTTTGAATCCTTGGTCCTGCAAATAAGTCACCAATCTAAAATTCCAAGCTCTTGGAGCTTGCTTCAATCCATACAAAGCTTTCTTTAGTTTGCATACATAGTTAGGATGATGTGCATCCTCATATCCAGGAGGTTGTGCCATATACACTTCCTCAGAAATCCATCCATTCAAGCAAGCATTCTTTACATCAAGTTGATAAAGATTCCAATTTCTAGATGCAGCAAGACTTATGAGAACCCTAATTGTAGGCATTTTTGCAACAGGAGAGAAAGTCTCCTCATAATCAATACCATGGGTTTGAGCAAACCCTTTAGCAACTAACCTTGCTTTGTGTCTATTTATACTTCCATCTGGATTCCTCTTGATTTTGTATATCCATCGATATCCGATTATCTTCATAGATGGCTTGTTAGGTACAAGCTCCCAAGTGTCATTCTCCTTCAAGGCTTCCATTTCTTCATCCGTTGCATCTCTCCAAGATTTCTTGCTTTGTGCTTCTTCAAATGTGGTAGGTTCTTCATTGGTTGAATCCTTTGCAATGTAGATTGAGTGCTTGGTGACGAAAGAAGTATCATAACCAAACCTCTCTGGTTTCTTCTTCTCCCTTGAAGACCTTCTAAGTGGTTGATGTGAGCTCTCCGGTCCATATGTAGCATCCTGCATCTTTGCTTTACCTTTGTTCTTCCATAGCTTTAGTCTTTCCAAGTCTTCTAGGTCAATCTCCGAATCACTTTCTTCAAGCTGCTTTGGTTCCTTTGGTTGAAGTGATGGAAAGTCTTCATCCAAGTCATACGGCAGCTTCACTTTCCTGTCATCATCAAACCATGATTTGTTTTCATCAAAAATTACATCTCTACTCACAAAAAATCCTTTATTGGTTGGATTGTACAATCTATATCCTTTTTGGTTTTGGTCATAACCAATAAATACGCACTTCTCTGCCTTGGGATCCAATTTCCCTCTTACTTGAGAAGGAATGTGAGCATAGGCTAAGCATCCAAAGATTTTGCAATGCTCTAGACTAGGTCTTCTTCCATTCCACACTTCATATGGAGTGGTTCCATCTAGTGACTTAGATGGAAGTCTATTTATGAGATATGTGGCTGTCAACATAGCCTCTGCCCATAGGTAGTTTGGCAATCCCTTTTCGTTGAGCATGGACCTTGCAGCTTCGACAATAGCTCTGTTCCTCCTCTCTGCTACACCATTGAGTTCGGGTGTATACCTTGTAGTGACTTCCCTTTTAATGCCTCTTTCATGCAAGAAGGCATCAAATTCAGAAGAGAAGTATTCTCCTCCACCATCTGATCTGAGTCTTTTCAAAGTCCTACCTGTTTGATTTTCAACAAGAGCAATATACTTCTTAAAGAAATTAAACACTTCATCCTTGTGCTTCATGAAAAACAGAATGGTCCACCTGCTACAATCATCTATGAAAGACACATAATATCTTGAGCCTGATATAGATGGCTCCTTACTTGGACCCCACACATCTGTGTGCATTAGATCCAAAGGATTTTGATACATATATCCTTTCTTATAGAAAGGTTGTCTATGAGCCTTGCCAAGTTGACAAGCTTCACACTTATAAATCATGTGTTGCCTTGTGATATTAGGCAAACCAAGTACACTTTGGTCCCTGCAAATCTGTTTGAGTGTCCTCTCACCAATGTGAGCAAGCCTTTTGTGCCATATCTCCAACTCTGTTAGAGTTTGAGATCCATAGCTAAACAAAGCTATGTTCTTTGTATCTTCCACTTCAAAAGTGAAAATCCTTCCTGTCTTTTCTCCTTTGGCAATCCTTCGAAAGCCTTGCCTTGGGTCTTCAACATATGCTCCAAATCGGTTGAATCTAACCTGCAATCCCTTTTCAACAATCTGTCCAACACTTATTAAATTTTTGGTAATTGTAGGGACATACAAGACTTTGCTTAAGAGATTCATATTCCCATCTGATGTCTTCACATTACCTATCTTCTCCACTGAGTGCTTTGTATCATCTCCTTTCTGCACTTCATGCTTGTTATGAGGATCTTCCAAATCAGAAAGTAAAGCCACATTTCCTGCTACATGGTTCGAGCATCTCGAATCAATGTAAAATATGTGATCATCATCCTTACCCTTCTTCGCTGATAGATTCATAATCAATAATGAATCTTCTTGACTTTGGTCCTCTGCATAGTTATTGTAATCTCTTCTTCCTCTATGGCCACTTTGATAGTTGTTGTTGTTGTTGTAATTGTTGTTGTAGTAGTTGTTGTTGTTGTAGCCTCCATTGTATCTACCTCTATTTGATCCATAGCCACCTCTATTGAATCCTCTTCCTCTTGAGTTCCTCGGGTTCCTGAAACATTCTTCAGTAGTATGGTTAGATAAGCCACATATGTTGCAAGGTTGAGATGATTGGAATCTCCCCCTGCCTTGCTTTCCACCTCTGCCTCTTCCTCTAGCTCTTCCTCTACCTGCAAAGTTTGCTTGGAAAGAGCTTCCTTCATCTTCACTCTTCCTATTCTTTGACTTGTCCTTGACCTTAGCTTTATCAGAATATAAGGCAGAAGTTTGATTACCTCTTGAGGACTCACCACCTTTGCTAATCTTTGCTTCATGAGTGAAGAGTTGGCCCATGAGTGTGTTGAGGTCGGGTACATGCATATCCATGTATAAATCCATGGCTGTTGTGAATGACTCCCACTTGTCGTCTGCTTTGATTCCATTCATGATTTGTCTTATGATTTGCTCCTCTTCAATTACCTCTCCAATGCTTCCAAGTTGGTCGGAAATCTCCTTCATCTTTGTGACATAATCAGTCACATTTTGCTTCGGGCTTTTCTTCATTGTTGTGAACTCCATCCACAATTGGTTCTTCCTTGCTCGAGTGTTGGAAGAGAAGAAAGAAGCAAGTGCATTCCAGGTTTCTCTTGATGTCTTGCATCCCTTGACATGAGGTAAAAGAAAATCAGAGATTGAGTTTAGAATATAGGACCTTGCAAGTGCATCCTTCGAACACCAATTCGAAAGTCCTTCCACTTCTTCATGTGATGGTTGCCCTTTGTTCCTCATGGTTGGCATTGCTTCATCTCCGGATATGAATCCATATAGATTCCTCCCTTGAAGGTAAGCCTCCATCCTTAGAGACCATGCCGGGTAGTTGTTTCGATCCAATTTGTCAATTGTTGATGGAAATCCATCTCCCATGTTGCTTGACTATGCTCTGATACCACTGTGAAGAGAGATGGTGGATGCAATCCAAAGATGAGTAGGTGCCGCTACAACCAGCTTCACACCAGCCAACTGAGACTTCAGAGTTGATTAGTAGACCCTTTGAGCTTCCTAAATCCACCAAAATATCAGCCAAGTACTTTGGAACATGTATCCCAAAAGTTTAAGTCAAGACAGACTAGTTGCGAAATGACTAGTTCCCAAAACTTGCTATTTTTGGACATACACCTGCTGGAAAAAATGAACAGTGCTCTCAACCTGGTAAGAATTTGAAAAATTCCTTTTGGGCATAGCAAATAGACTTAGCAAGCTTCCCAATCCAAGTTAAAACACTTCAAATGATGGACTGAGCACTGAGAACAAGTTTCAACAATTTCTGGAACCTCCCCACAATTCTCGGGGCTCTGCAAAGATAGACCAGTAAGCAGTAAAATGCAGATATCTCCAAACTTATTAATTCAATGACCTTGAAAATTTATATCCGGAAAGTAGACAGTAAGAGCTATTCAACGCACTTTAAAACACTGAAAATGGATCAGTAGAACTCGCGATATGACCTTCTGAAGGTACTGCTCTGAGTGAATATAGCAGAGAACAAAACAGAGAAGTAGATGATGATAAATGTATAGATTCACATATGATTACAACCACATTGGCAATGAATCTTTGCACAATGGGAGTAAAATGATAGAGCTATGGAGTAAGCTCTTCAATCTCTACAAAATGACATGAAGTGGTCACGTACAAGGCTTGCTCATCGCCTCTTCCTTCTTGCTCCTTTTATAGCTGTTCTTGGAGGGAGTTTTTAATTCGAATTCGAATGGCTCCACCTAAAAGTGATCCCCAAAGTTAGGAGATATTCCCTCAGCTCAAAAATTCGTGATTTTAGTAGTTGGAGCCACGAGTTTGCTTTTACATCATGCATGAGGTAAGCCATTCTTTTCCTTTTTTCTTTTTCCAAATACAAGAGATAAAAATGAACTCTTTGACAAGAGGTGTTCACATGACTACTCATGTGACTTACAAATGAGGATAATATCAAATATATCAAGCATGTAGGCTTGGGTAAAATGCACCAACAGAGGAGAGATGTCATGATTTGATTATGAGAAGGGGGAACATATGGATGTATGCATGATGAGAACAAAAAGAAAACCACACACATGAATCAATTTCGAAAGGAAGAATGGTTCAAGAATGGAGCTTCTTATACACTTTCAAATTTGAAACATATGCATGGGTGTTTATGGATGGTATGAATGCATGTGGTTCATGATTTATGAATGAATAGAAGTTCATTCTCTGAGTCTCAGTGGATCGTCCTCACTAGTTCAATGCAAGACTGTAGAGCCTTCTCACACATACAAAGGGATAGAAGAAGACATGTAAAAACATATAAGAGACTAAGGCAAAAGAGACAAGAGACATGAATTAAAAGATATTGTAATGACATACATGTACATGAATGTTGTGACACGTCAAGCTAAGCATTCTACTCGTCAAAGGTGGTCCGCACAACCCCCTCACCATGATAGTTCAACCGAATGTCACACGTAAGAGGATAGGTTCCACTTCATTGATCATATATCTTTCTATGATCATAATGTGTTTCTAAAGAATTCTAAGACACATAAAACAAGCTCTAACTCACTCACATGCTCCACTAAGGTTGAGCAAAGAAAGAGGAACCATTGGGTTTATGAGCCTATCTTAGAAATAAAGTCTAAAAATTGAGGAATTATGCTCTTACTAGCCCACATAGGATCCTCACATGCTCAACTGAGGGTGATCGTCCCAAGAAAACCATGTGCTAGAAAGGGCCCTATGGAAGCCTAACAATGATGTTCTATGAGTTTGGAGGAGCATTTTTATAGTTTTTGGAATGAATTTGGGACCTTGGATCTAGAGAAATCAACTCTCAACCTTAGGATCAATTGCTTTTCATTACAACCATTGGATTTATTAAACGGATGGCTAAGATTGGTTCTTTATACAATATCTAGGACAAAGGGGGTAAAATTAGGCACATTCATTCTCCACCACTCAATCTAGGACTAATGTGGACCATCAGATCAGTGCTCAGATCAATTTGGATAAGATAAGCTGCTATGTTTGCACAAACTTTGCATTATTGATCTTCGACCATCAAAAAAAAATCTTATCCGATGAAAAAAACTAGTGGATCCTCCTTGCTTTAAGCTTTAGTGCATCTCCACCCTTGAATGTGAGCTCATCCTGACCATACAACATGGTTCAATCATTGTTTGCCATGTGGTAGCCCTTCAAGCCTTCAATTTCCTTATTCAAGGAAACTTCGACGAGCTTGAAAACTGGATTTTGTGCTCTTTGACCCTCCAAATAACATTTGATGAAGATGAAAATTTGTAGAAATATGTAGTCAGACATGATCTTTATACATGCCAAACCATATGGCTAAGAAAAATTCCTATACAAGATTTTGTAGGGTCTAAGTGGAAAAATTATATTTTTTACAAAATGCACATGGCATATCAATGTGCTAGAACATCCATTTTCATGTGCAATTTAGGCTATAGAGTGCCTTTGATAGGCTTTACGAGTATATGAATTTTCATGTGGTTGGAGACATTTAAATTCTTGCCATGATTTCTAAAATTGGACCAGCTTTGACCGCTACCTTAGATTTGTTTGATTTCTTCCAAAGTTTGCATGTGAACTCCCTTTGACATCCTTGATGCATCTTGGAATTCTAAGGGAATTCTGAATACCTTCACCGAATGTGTTTCTTGTAGGCCTTTATGAATGAGAGAGGAGAGAAAATCTCGACGATATTCGCCCCCACTAAACCTACGATTCCTCCAGAAGCACCACTCTAGCCTTTCGAAAAAACAAAGGGTTCTAGGCATCAAATTCTTTTATAGGCAACATAAAAAACATGGAATAAAAAATTGACCATATGCATAAACCAGTAGGCACTATGACATGAAGCAACATTTGCATGAAAAAAAATAGGAAACATGAATATGCATGAACAAATAGGCAACATGAATACGCAACATTGACAATCAAGAAAGAAAACAAACAAGCATCAGTATGAAGTGGAAGTGGATGTATTGAGTTGTTTTAGACATCAATTCCTCTCATCCTGAACATAAGTTTGTACCTTTTTCATAAAAAAATTGTTGATAAATTTAGGTAGTGATGTGTGTGAACACACTAGGACCGCCGGGGCACTTTTTTCCCTCTTTAGGAGGTTTTTTTCCCCCGGCTTATATATACGCATATTGCCCTAATGGGCTACTTATCTTTCTACATTCTCTAGTAATACATTCAGTATTGTGTGTTGTGCTCCAAGCTTCTTCTTCTTCCTTGTGTTGTTCGCGTGCTTCCGCAGACGTCTAACTCCAACAATTGGTATCAGAGTAGGTCCTCGCTTCATCTAGGGCACCGTCGACACTCCTCCGTTTGCAGTCTCAGAATCATACGAGTTTTGGTGAGCATACTCAAGGTGTTTCCGAGATCAAAACTATGGTGCCGAAATCGCGATCTGAGCTCGTTTCGACCTCCGAACGCATTATCGTAGTGCTTGTGCAGGCTATTTCATCTTTTTGTGCCAAAGGTATATACCTGTTTCTGTTCGCCAGTATAAGCGTCTCAAAGTCTGCTAGAGGATTAGCAGAACTCGTCTGGGCAGTTCCGTTCAACTTTTTGAGATACGGTCAATTTTCTGCATCAAGGTATTTTAGTCACCAGCCATGGCTGAAAGCAGTCGTGTATTCCGTATGTTGGTTGTTGAGGATAACTTGGATGGTACCAACTACCCATTATGGGCTTATATGATGCGACATGTATTGGTTGCAAAAGGACTGTGGAACATTGTGCAGGGTGTTGAAAGACGTCCTGTTACACCTGCAACTACAGGTACTGCAAATACGGGTGCTAGAGCTGATGAAGATGGTGTCAAAGATAATATTGTGCAGATTCCTGTTCGTGTTGCTGTTTCTGTTGCACCTACTACAGAGCAGATTCGTTGGGATGGCAAAGATGCCCAGGCACATGCATTGATAGCTTTGTCTGTCAAACGTGCCATTATTCCTCATATTCGCTCTTGCAGAACAGCTAAGGATGCTTGGGATACACTTACCACATTCTACCAAGCTAGGAATGAGGCTCGTGTTGCTTACCTCCGAAAACAGTTGGAGAGTGAGCACATGAATGAAGGTGATTCTATGGACAGTTTCCTAACAAAGATCAAAGACTTGAAGGAACAGTTGATTTCTGCAGATGAGGTTATACCAGATAGCTCACTTGTGCAAACCGTTCTGAATGGTCTTCCTGATTCATATCAGAGTTTTGCTTCTACTCTTTGGTTGATGGTGAAAGGAAATCTAAATGCCTTATCATTTGAGGAGTTAGTCTCTGTTCTGTTGCAGGAAGATCAGTCCAGGCAAAACAGGTCCATTATGCGTGTTGCAGATCAAGCTTTCCTGGCTAGTCAGAAGGGCAAAGGAAAATGGAGCTCTTCTACTAGTAAGCAGAAATCTGCAAATGCTGCACAATCGAAGAACCAGGATAAAGATGAGAAGAAATCAGAAAAGCAGAAATTGTTCTGCAAGTACTGTAAAGGAAATGATCATATTATAAAGAACTGTCCAAAACTGGCTGCTAAAGAGGCAAAGAAGAAAGAGGCGGGAATGGTTGTTGCAGAGGCCTCTACACCAAAAACAGAGTCTGCAAATCTTGTGCAGGAAGAAGAATGGGCGTTTACTACTGTCTGCAGTTTTGACCCATCTTCTCATGATCAGTGCATGTCTGCAGTAGACTCAGATGTTTGGTACTTTGACAGTGGGGCGACCAAACATATTACCTCGCAGCGCAGTTTCTTCTCTTCACTTGAGCCTGCCCCTACAGGGAATACTGTCACATGCGCCAATAACTCCTCTTATCCTATTATGGGAGTTGGTAAGATCATTCTGACTACTGCTAATGGTAGTTCTTTCACTTTGTCAAATGCTTTATTTGTGCCAGGGATCAAAAAGAACCTGTTATCAGTTTCTGCATTAGCCAAGATTGGCTTGGTTGTGAAATTCGTTGATGACAGGTGTACAGTCCATGATCTCTCAAATGGCGATGTGATTATTGCTTCTGGCATTTTATGTCGTGGGCTGTATAAGTTCATAGACTATGAAAGATCTGTGAATGATTTGGCATGTGCAGTTCATGATTCTCAGGCTATGTCAGATGCAAAGCTTTGGCATGCACGCTTTGGTCATCTAAATTTTGCTAGTTTGTTACGCCTGCAGAAATCTGAAATGGTGTCCTCTTTGCCCAAACTTGAGGCACCTGGAAAACATGTTTCTGAAGGCTGTATTTTGGGCAAAATGCAGCGTTCTTCCTTTCCAAAAGATGGTTCAGTTCGGGCTATGCAGAAATTGCAGCTTGTACATAGTGATGTCTGTGGTCCTATGCAGACACCCTCTTTTGGAAATTACCTTTACTTCGTGACTTTCATTGATGATTTTTCCAGGCATGCATGGGTATATCCACTCAAAGCAAAGTCCGAAGTGTTCATGTGCTTCAAACAGTTTTTGGTTTTGGCTGAAAATCTATCAGCATGTAAAATGGGCACCCTCCGTTCTGATCGAGGGGGGGAATATATGTCTTCAGATTTTAATGCATTTCTGGCTGAACGTGGGATAAAACACCAGTGTACAGTGCCGTATACACCTCAATAGAATGGAGTTGCTGAACGAAAGAACAGGTCACTCATGGAGATGGCGAGGTGCATGGTCAAAAGTCAGGCTTTACCACATAGTTTTTGGCTTGAGACTTTCATGTGTGCAGCATATGTACTGAACAGGTGTCCCACCAAAGCGTTGCAGTCTATCACTCCATATGAGGCTTGGCATGACCGCAAGCCATCTGTTGCTCATCTGCATGTTTTTGGTTGTTTGGCATATGCATTAGTGCCTGAATAACATCGCAGAAAATTGGATGATAAGGCAGTAAAATGTATTTTTGTTGGGTACAGTTCTGAAAGTAAAGGCTATCGTCTGTATCATCCACAGACTAAACGCATTCTGGTTAGCCGTGATGTTGTCTTTGTGGAAGATGTTATTCAGCCATTGCTTTCATGTACTAAGGAGACATCTGTTAGCTCCAAAGACATGTATGATACTTTGATGCCTCTTTTTACAGGTGGACAGGCTAGCGCTGGTCCTAATGAGGCAACTTCTCAGCCTTTGCAGGTTTCATATGATCATGCAGATCATTCCATTTCTGATGCAGATTTACATGATGCACTTGTTGATGAGAGAGCTGATATTGAACAGGCAAAAACTATGCCAAAATGGCTCGTGCAGACTTTGCGTGATAGCAAATTAGATGCAACTTTGTCATATCGTACTCGTTCAGGCTCTCATAGTACCTCCTTTGCATCAGATTGCTATGCTATGGCTGCATCTAGTCTCTATGATGAGAATGAGCCTGTTTCTTTTGATGAAGCACAAAATTCAGAAAATTGGATGGCTGCTATGCAATCTGAATATGATGCTATAATGAAGAATGGTACATGGTCTTTATGTGACTTGCCTCCTGGCAAGAAGGCCATTGGCACTAAGTGGGTATACAAGCTAAAGCATAAACCTGATGGTACAATTGAAAGGTATAAGGCTAGGCTTGTTGCAAAGGGTTATGCGCAGGAGAGAGGCATTGATTTTTATGAGACCTTTGCACCTACATGCCGTATGACTACTGTTCGGAGCACTTGTGCACTTGCAGCCCATCATGGTTGGAATGTACATCAGTTGGACATTAAAACAGCATTTTTGAATGGTGACTTGCATGAAGAAGTGTATGTTTTTCAGCCCCGTGGCTTTGTGCAGAAAGGGCATGAAAACCAGGTGTGCAGGTTAAAGAAGGCGTTATATGGTTTAAAGCAAGCACCACGTGCTTGGTATGAGAAGATACATGGCTATCTGATTGCACATGGTTTTGAGAACAGTCCAACTGAAAGCACCTTATATGTTAAGCGTGCTAATGATGTGCTTCTGATCATTGTTGTCTTTGTTGACGACATGCTTCTCACTGGTCCTATTGAGAAGCATATTACTGATTTTAAGGCTGATTTGCATGCCTCATTTGAGATGTCTGATTTGGGGCATTTGCATCACTATTTGGGCATTCAATTTATGCAAGTTGATGGTGGAATGGCTTTGTGTCAAACGAAATATATTGACACATTATTGCAGCGTTTTGGCCTTGAAGACTGTAAGCCTATTGCCACTCCTATGGAGACAGGTTTTCAATTGAGTCTTCATGATGCTGGAGATGTATTTGATGTTGTTCTCTATCAGCAGGCTATTGGATGCTTGATTTACTTATGCATTACTCAGCCAGATATTCAGTTTGTTGTCTCACAGATGAGCAGGTTTATGCATTGCCCAAGAGTCACGCATAGGAAGGCGGTTAAGCGCATCTTTCGCTACTTGAGTGGTACTCGGCTACTTGGGTTGTTTTATCCCAAGGGGGGATCACTACAGCCAGATTTGCATGCTTTTTCTAACTCAGATTGGGCTGGTTGCTATGACACTCGTGTGTCCACCAGTGGTTTTTGCTTCATGCTTGGTAGCTCATGTATATCTTGGTTGAGCAAGAAGCAGCCTACTCTGGCCACTTCTAGTTGTGAGGCTGAGTATAGGACAGCTTTCACAGTGACTGTTGAGTGTGTGTGGCTCAGACGCCTTGTGGCTGATTTGGGTGTTGGTCAGTCTCCTGCCACCACCATCTACACTGACAGTCAGAGCGCATTGGCAGTTGCGAGGAACCCTGTGTTCCATGCTCGCACTAAGCACATTGAGGTGCATTATCACTATGTCAGGGAGAGGTTCTCTACTGGGGAGATCAGCTTGGCATATGTGCTCACGGAGGAGAACATTGCAGACCTTTTCACGAGGGCTCTGCCTAGGGAGAAGTTTGAAGCTTTCCGCAAAGCTTTGGGCTTACTTCCTTTTGTGGAGTGATTTCCACATAGCTTGGCACTTCCTTATACATGAGTGCCAGCTCCTTGTTCACCGCATCACTCCCAGGGGGGATTTGTTGATATATTTAGGTAGTGATGTGTGTGAACACACTAGGACCGCCGGGGCACTTTTTTCCCTCTTTAGGAGGTTTTTTTTCCCCCGGCTTATATATACGCCTATTGCCCTAATGGGCTACTTATCTTTGTACATTCTCTAGTAATACATTCAGTATTGTGTGTTGTGCTCCAAGCTTCTTCTTCTTCCTTGTGCTCTTCGCGTGCTTCCGCAGACGTCTAACTCCAACAGAAATCTACCTTGAATATGATTATAAACAAAGATTTAGGATTTTCAAGAGACATCTTTCATCTTTAGCTTATTTTAGATCAACTTCTTTCGGACATAAATATGAATATGCTCTTTTCTAATAACATGCAAGGAAATCTAAGTAAACTCCACTAATGCATAAATCTGCCTATATAGCCCGTGATTTATTCTGTTATGCCTCCTTAGCTTCCTTTGTCTTGATCTCTCTTTCTTTTTTATGATGATTCGCTGACTTTATGGTTATGTTCAGTTTTTTGGGGTGGAAGAAAGTGTGGTTCGCCTTTTTTTAATGATCGAGAAAAATTAAACCCAGATACAAAGTACAAGCATTTTTTATGATGGAGAAGAATCGTTTAAACTCCAATACAAGTGTTGTGAGGTGGACTAAGGATGTAGAAACATGCAGTAGCAGGAGTTACGTCTTCAAAAATTATGCTTTTGATACAAGATACATATACATGTTTATATATGAAAGTCATGTCACCAAAATAAACCTCCAAATTTTTTTTATGGATACTCCTATTTATGAATTGGCCTCATTGTTGTCATCTTTTTCAATGTCCTCATCTAAAATGTACTCATCATTATCACGTTTCTTGAATAGCTTTATCCTTTTACCTGCAATCAAAGTTTTCATTGCAACATCATTTAATTCACAAAGAGCATACATACCATTGTTGTTGACTGTTGATACAATGTATGGCCCAAACCACCAATGAGTGAGTTTTTTGCATGCATCATATTGAGAGTCAAATGTACTATCATAAATGAGCACCCAATATCCTACTTCAATTGGATTAGGATGCAATCAATGAGTTTTATAAAAATAATTCTTTTTCTTCATTCTACATTCTCTTAATTTTTCAACAGCATCATCAATCTTAATTTACCTTGTTCTAACTGTTTAATGCGCAAACTCAAAAAATCATCAATAGACATGTTTTTAGACCAATGCAAATTTGACCATGTAGAAATATGAGACTAAATCGGAAACAATGGTTTTTGATAGTGCATGAGTTCAGCAGGCATATACCTTGTGGTATGTGTGCATGTCATTCTATCTGACCAAAGTGCAAAAGTTAAGAATCTAGGCCATTGTTTAATGTCATCGTTACATGCTTTAGATATGGCTTTCACAATCGGTGGATGCCCTGTCTCTATTTTACCATTGGCTTCTAGATGATATGCAATAGTGAGAGAGAAACGAATACCATGATGTTCAAAGAAATCTTTAGCTTCTCTCGCATTTAGCTCTCCCAAATCATTAACTACTTTCTCGATGTGCCCAAAGTGACTTATGACATCTTCAAGCAAGAATTTACAAACAATGGATGTGGTCTTAGATTGTAGTGCACATCCTTTTACATGATTAGTTAATTCCTCTCTTGCAAGTACAATGTAACGCATTTTGTCAATACCTTTAGGCATAGTTACAAGATCTGCTACCCATGTGTAGTGAATACAAGCTGGATAAGTAGGATGCAAAGGATTTCTATGTTTGATGGACAAATAAAATTGACAAGTAGAACATGTAGAAACATAGTTACTAATATCAACATACATCTTAGGCCAATAATAGGTACTTCTAATTTTTTCAAATGTTCCAAAAATCCTTTATGACCTGCCCATAATGTCTCATGCATTTCCTTCATTACTTGCAATTGAAGACCTCGTTTTCCTAGGACTCTTTGTGGATTCTTAAACTTACCCTTAGCATGTCTCCAAAGATAACCATTACATAGGAAAAAATTGTAACCTTGTTTCCCAATGTTATGGAATCCACTAGTAGTCCAACTAGGTAATGGTTGTGGTGTACTTAGATACTTTTTTATGTTTCTCCATTCATCGTCATACTCAAACTCATGAAATCTCTCATACTCATATACAGGTGGAACATAGTCAACTAAGTTCATGTTATTTATTAAATCACTTTCAATATCATCATCAAATCTAGCTCTCCATAACATATCAACAACTTAATTTGACATACCTAAAATATGAACTAACTCCAAATTTATGAACTTAATATATGAGATCCATCTAAGCATGTCAAGAGATGAACAATTGGCTATCATTCCAATGATAGGTAAACAATCAGTCTCAACGTTGACATTCGCACTAGTGAAATATTCTTTATCTATTTTCAAATCTCTTACCATACCCCATAGTTCTTGTTTGATATGTGGGTACTTTCATTGTGTTTCATCTAAAATTTTAGCCCCAAATGTAATTGTATATCTATTCTCTTCACTATCATCTTGGACCCAACCTATACAAATAAGACTAGTATCAACAATCAATATATTAGGTTTGTTAATAGAATAGTCTACATGCTTCAGGATGGGAGCTTCAAGCAACAATTTCTTCAATTTATGCATAGCGTGTGTGTGTGTTTGTCAAGCCAAATAAATTTTCATTTCTTCCTCAACAATTCAAAGAGACAATCAACAACATGAGCAAAGTGTGGGATCCAAATAACATAAAAGATGCAAGCACCAAAAAATATGTGTACCTCACATTGTTACATGTTTCAGAAATCTTGCTAATGGCATCAATATTTTGTGGGTCTGGCTTTCAACCATAATGACCACATAAGTGTCCAACACGAAGAACCTCATTGGCACCAAAAACAGATTTTTCTATGGAAAATGTGAGACCCACCTCTTCAAATCATTGAAATATTCGTTCACAATCAAAGATATGATCAATAACAAATTTACGACATCCATATGAATCTAAAGTAATGTCCTTTACATGTTTCTCACTCCCTTTAATTGGAATATCATCAATGAATGGCATGGTTATATGAGGGATAAATCGTGTAGGACCATATTCATAGCACTCATCATATAAGCCATAGAATTAGTCGCTCCTTGAGGTAAAGTACACATTCACACGAAGCCTAAAGGAGTTTTCATTGTGGTTATGTCATGATTATCAATTGCTAATTGGAATTGGTCATACCCAAAATATAGATCCCCCATTAAATAGATAGAATGTCCTGAAAATGATTCAACGAATGCATGGCTGTAAAACTCTCATGTTTATCTTCTCCTTAAGTAGTTTCATTAGCTCCGATAAGTGAGCCTTTGGAACTGGTATAGGGTGAAGATTCCATGGAATATGTGGAATAGTAAAGATACTCATGGGTGCAACTATCTTTGGATCTGCACATCCAATCTCATGAGAATACATTGTAAAGGCTTTTCCATGGCTACCTATGACTCTCTCAAATTTATCTCTCTCAACTGGCAAAATAAATTCATCATCTCTAGCAATTCTCACCTACTTGATTGTCTCATCCTTGACTATATGTCCTATGTTGTTCTTATCCCGAAGAATTGGATCGTTTTTCACATCAATAAATTTTTTCGTTACTTCCTTGGGATAATGGTTGAGATATGGGTTTGATTTTCTTGTCTATAGATGTGTGGTTTGTTTCAACTAAGGCATCATGTGTTTGGTTAAATTTTGAGCACTTGTCAACATTGAGAGCATACTCATCAAGGGAAGAAAGAAGAATAATGTGAGAATTAGAATTTTGCTGAAGACATAACTCTAACTCCTCGAGAGTAGAGAAACAATGAGATGTCTCATTCACATGCTCAATGTTCTCATCATGTTCCATGATTTTGTTAGTTTTATAATTTTTTTGGGTTTGTTGGATAAAATACTTGGACAATTGACCCTTATGAAGGAAATCTAATATAGAATGTGGGAAACAAAGTGACCAACTATTGTACAAGTTGGTTGGTTGCAAGATGTCAAACCAATGTTCAAAATTGTCCCACTCAACAATGGATTATATCCAAAATTTTGGTCGTATGTAGCTCCAAACATGAATCGAGGTGCACAATCACTACAAGCATGCTCTTGATCCTGAGTAACTGTAGGTTTCTTTCTAATTGACAATTGATTCCCAGGATGATTGACTCCTACCACCATGACTTGAAGTGATTACATTCCATTGTTAGACTTAATTCTAACATAGGTAGACCAATCATCCATGGCTTTAGTTTCCATACGAATCTCACAAATAAAAGGCTGACCTAAGAGAACTTCATAGGAGCAATTATCTTGAATAAAAAGGTGAAACACCTCTATGATTCCTCCTATGGATATGGGCACACTAGAACAAGCTCCATACAAGGTACCTACACCATTATCTGCAATTCTCATATGCCATCCACAATCTTTATCTATGGGCCATCAAAATTTATCATAGACTTCTCTTAAAATCACATTGATTTCGGAGCCGGAATCTACTAATACATTTACAATGATAGCTTTCTTATCATTGCCTATTCTAACATGCATCTCTGATGTACCTCTAGACCAAATATTTCTTTTAAAGTGACTTTCAGAATTGTTTTCATGATTTTCATGGTCAGGTTGAATAAGTCCTAAGAATTGTTTATTAATATTTACTTCATCATTATCAAGTTCCTCTTCATGAGATTCATCAAAGTTTAAGGCTTCATTCATAGCTTGATCTTGATCTAGAGAATCTTGCATCCTATTATCTAGATTAAGTGGAAACCTCTTTCTTTTAATTAGGCTGATAAAATTAGCTTTAAAAATAGGGTTTGCAATAGAGAAAACTTGTTCTAAAGACATAGTCACTTGACTCTTTAGCAAAATCTCATCTAAAATCTCCATAGGATCTATTTTCCTCTGAATTTTTGAAATCAAGATGGCTTTAGGTTTTCTCTTTGGTTTCTTTTGTTTTTGCTCAAGATCTTGTTTTTGTTCATGTTCTTGTGTTTGGTCTTGAGTTTGTTTTGATTGTTCTTGTTTATCCAAAGGCTTTGGTTCTGTTTCTTTCTACTTTGTCTTCTTACCTTTTTGTTTCTCCTCTTGTATTTGTTCATTGGGTTTTAATTATTGTTTCTTATCCTTGGGTTGTGATGTTTCCCCTTACTCCATGATGATTTCTATTCCCTCTCATGTTTGTTTTTGAGTCACTCTTATTTCACTAGGCTTAGTTTCATCTCTTTTTTGTTTTTCTTCTACATTAGATATGTGAGAAATAAGAGATTGATCTTCTATCGGTGACTCTCAAGCCATAATTCTCCTAATCTCATCTCGTGCTCTTACTAAAGCCTCGATAGAGAATTCAACTTCCTTCATGGGTTTAGTCGATTCTACTTCTTCTTCATCAAGAGCTTCTAGTTTCACCCCTCTAGTTCTTGCATTCTTGATGGTTAGATTTTCATAGTGTTTTTTCATTCCTCCTTTATCATAATTTCCTTGAAAAGGTAGCCTAGATCGATAGTCACAAATTTTCTTGTCTATGTTTATTACCAGTTGTTGCTCCTTGGCAGCCTTCAATAGTTAAAAATCTCTCAAAAAGTGCTCTACCAAATCACATCAAGGACACCTATGAGGACCACGCACAAACCCATTTAGATTTTGAGGATTTTGATTAACTTCTGGTGGGAAATTTTGAAATTAAAGATTTTGTTGATAGGGTATTGCTTGAACAGGATAATTAGGATTTTGATAAGGCAATTCATGTATTTGAGGAGCTTGGGGAGCAGCATGTGGTACTTGAAGTGCAAGAGGAGCTTCCATAGTATACGGTTGATGTTTGAAAATTCAGATTTTGAGGATTTTGAAAAGTTGTTTGAGAAGCTTGAGGATACATGTTTTGATACATTTGAGGATTCTCCACATAAGGAGAAGGATTTTTCATTGAAGGATTATGTATTGGAGGAACTTGATATGCTTGAGTAGGAGCTACTTATGGATTTTGATTGGGAGCTATAGAATGTTGATTACGCTCTTGAAAAGACACTGGCTTCATTTGATTTTGGAAAGTTTTGATATAACTAGATTGTAAAGCATCTATAATCTTGGCCAAATAGATTGTGTAGCAATAAGACTTTCCATTTGCTTAGTGAGAATTTCCACTTGAGATTGTTCAACTACACTTTTATTTGGCTCTACTTTAAAACCTTGACTAGGCTCCATCATTTGAGGAAAAAGAGTAGAGTCAAAAAGCATACCATGGGATTCTTCTCTAACTTGCTCTTTAGCTTGTGAAAGGCTAGATTGAGGAAGACTAGATTGCTCATAAAGCATGGACTCTCTAGTTTGCTCTCCCTATGAGCTTCAGGATGAAGAAGTTTAAGAAAGTTGATCAGAAGATCAGCTTTCAAAGTTATCTTATCCTCATAAGGAAGTTGTTCATAGCATCTAATATACTCATTTTATAAGTGAGTAATAGAACTACTAGGCTTTAGGGAATTGACCCATCATAAGAATCCATCCCGATTATGTTGTCTATAATCCTCAAGATAGAATTCTTTGAGAATCTCCTTTTTGAAATCACTCCAAGGAAGACTATCATATTTATGACACGGTTTATGATAGATCTATCAACAATTCGTTCAAAGTATGTTATCAAAAGATCTTCAAGAAGACTAATCATAGCTTGTTCTTCAAACAAATCTAAGTAGCTTGTAATGTTGATTCCATTGAAATTTTGCTTCTCTCTCATCATAGAAGAGACTATTCTTTGGCCTTGTTTTCTCAACAATAAGGGATTTGAATTCTTCCTCCATCTTACATGAATATGCAAGTGATACACGATGTTGTAGATCTCTCGCAAATGTGTTTACTTCAGGATGAAGATGTGCACGATATTGTGAGAAATCCAGTGCAACACTCAAGAATGATGATGATGATGATGATGATATGATCAAGATGAAAAATATGCAACAAAGGATATGGATCACAACCTCCCTACAAGATCAGAAGTAAATGCCATGAACCGTTTCATGTTGGGTTCAAATGTGGAGGTGATGGCAATCGGGGTGGTCCGGGTCTGGTCACGGCTCACGTAGAGTGTATGAAGCTAGTGAGTGTTGGAAGATTTTTTTTATCAAAATATGAAGGTGAAGACGAAGTTGGGTATGGAGAGGAGAGATGTGATGATTTGATTATGAGAAGGGGAAACATATGGATGTATGCATGATGAGAACGAAAAGAAAACCACACACATGAATCAATTTCAAAAGGAAGAATGGTCCAAGAATGGAGCTTCTTATACACTTTCAAAACTGAAACATATGCATGGGTGTTTATGGATGGTATGAATGCATGTGGGTCATGATTTATGAATGAATATAAGTTTATTCTTTCAATCTCAATGATTCATCCTCACTGGTTCAATGCAAGACTACGAAGCCTTCTCACGCATAGAAAGAGATAGAAGGAGACATGTAAAAAAATATAAGAGACTAAGAGACAAGAGTCAAGAGACATGAATTGAAAGATGTTGTAATGACATACATGTACATGAATGTTATGACACGTCAATCTAAGCATTCTATTGGTCAAAGCTGGTCCGCACAACCCTCTCACCTTGACAGTTCAACCAGATGCCACACATAAGAGGATATGTTCTACTTCATTGACCCTATATCTTTCTAGGATCATAATGTGTTTCTAAAGAAGTCTAAAACTCATAAAACCAACTCTAACTCACTCACAGGCTCCATTGAGGGTGTGAAAAGAAAGAGGAACCATTGGGTTTATGAGCCTATCCTAGAGTGGAAGTCTAAAAATTTGTTCTAGGAACTATTCTCTTACTAACCCACCTTGGATCCTCACATGCTCAACTGAGGGTGATCGTCTCAAGGAAACCATGTGCTAGAAAGGGCTCTATGGATGCCTAACAATGTTGCTCTATGAGTTTGCAGGGGGGTTTATATAGTTTTTTGAATGAATTTGTGTTGGTGAAAGTCAATCACCAATTGAAGTTTTGATGAAGAATTATGTCAAGGATTGAATAAAAGATCAATTTATGAAGCATGAAGAAAGTACATGTTCAGAAGATGAAGGCTTGTATACATATGTACATTAATTTAGAGTTAGCTCACTTATACCTTTTGTATGGTCATGAGCTTGTACATATATGCCTATATATACAAGTAAAAAGTCAGGGCAAATATGAGAGAGCATGTAAAGAGAAGAGTTAGAAGTTGTAAGAGTCATTAGACACTTTAGAAGTGTAGGATATCTCTCTCATCACTCAGATGTAAAACTTCTCAGAAATGAAGAAAAGTTGCATTTGATATTTCTATGTGTACTCCTTCTGTGTTTAATCTTTTGTGAAATGCTTTTGTACAAGTCTAAGTCTGTAATTGATTGACCTCTATACAAGTTTTTAGCTTCTAATTGTGATCAAGCTGAGAGAATTGAGAGTAGCAACATTTACATGTGTAAATGTGAAGATATGAAGTTGCGACAGGTGCAAAATTTGATGTTAATGTTTTCATCAGTTCTCCTTCTGCAGTGTAAATTTTTGAGCAAAAAAGCACTCATTCTTTAAGTTGAAAGGTAAGCTACCTATGGCTAAAAGCATTTGAATAAATGGGTTGTAATTTGGGAGAACTATGTGTTAAAAGTTATAGGTGTCAAAGTCGACTATATTGAAGAATAGTTTCAGACATAGGTGAACTGTTTGAGTCATTTCACATGATATACTTAATCTTTTGAAATGATTTAACTTGGAGAAGGTGCGGAAACTATAGGAAACACCTTCTGCAAAGTTTTATCAAAAAATTTAGACATTTGATCAGTAATTGAATGAATTATGTGCAGTAGACTTTCTGAGTATCAACTTACTTCACAATTTGTTCAAGATTTTGGTAATTGAGCATTGATCCTCCAAATTGGTAAAGGTTTTGAGTTATTGGAATCATCAAAATTGAAGAAAGGAGGACCCCGACTGCTGCAGATATAAAGAATCAACATTTGAAGGTTCAAAAGGTGAAAGTTTGAAAGCAAAGGTTGAGAAGGAAGCCAGAAGATATCCATAAGATTAGAAGGAACTTCATTCAAAGTAAAGGTAACCTTATTTCTCATAAAGGTTGAAGAATTTAATACACAAGTGAAGAAAGGGTGGGAGATTCTCTTTAGATAGAGAAATTGGATAGAGAAAACTATCCAACATGGTCAATGAGGATGGAAGCTCATCTTATGAGCAAAGAGCTGATAGGTTACATCACAGGTGAAGAAGAAAAGCCACAATTCAGAGATCCTAGTGTTCCAATTAGGGATGAACTATCAGATTTGAAGACTTGGATGAAGAGAGATGCTCAAGCAAGGAGCGTTATCTACATGGGAGTTATTGACTACTTGCTACCTCACATTAGAGGTCTTGAGAGTGCAAGTGATATATGGAATGCTTTGGAGGAGCATTTCCAAAACACTACAAAGTCAAGGAAGGCATCTTTATGGGGAGAGTTTACCACATTCAAGAAGAAGGCCTCTCGATCCATTTCTGATTATGTAACAAGGATGAAGGACATTGCAGATGCATTAGGAGCAGTTCATGAAGATATTGAGGAGGATAAATTGGTAAGGAAAATCCTCACAGGTTTGAGAGGTGATGAGAAATGGAAGCCATTCATTTTTTCTACTGAATTGTCACTAGATCATTTTACTCCCGATTTAAATCAGTTGCTAGGGCACATGCTAACCTTTGAGAAGGATGTCAAAGGTGACAATGATAAGAGTGCATGTCAAGCAATGTGCCCAAAGGATAAGAAGAAGAATAGCAAAGGGGAGCAACAAGCAAATGAACATGAAGGTATAACTAGCCAAGCTTACTTCCTAAGAGGAAGAGGAGGTGGCAAAGGTAGAGGAAGAGGCAGAAGTAATAAAGATGGAGATTTGTGGTAATACAAATCACTTAGCTCATGATTGTTGGCATAATACTTAGAACAATGGTGCATATAATCAGAACTTTAATTCAAGAGGAAGAGGTGGCAGAAATCAAAGAGGTAATTTTAGAGGTAGAGGTAGTAGAGGTTACTTTGGAAGAAATGCAGGTAGAGGATTCCAAAGCCAATCCTACTACAATACCTACAACAATTATGCTTCAGATCAAGAGGAGGATTCAACCTTGATCATGAATGCAACTTGTGAAAGGCAAAGTGAAGATCAAAGAGTCTTCTACATTGACTCGGGGTGTAGCAATCACCTGAGTGGCAACATAGCCTTGATGAGTGATTTGGAGAATAAGATAACTAATCATGTACTTCAAACAGGTGACAATATAGAGCGTAATGTGAAATCAATTGGATCAGTTAAGGCCAAGGATGGAAGTACTCTTTTGAGTAAGTTTTTGTATGTTCCTACAATTCCAAAGAATTTGATAAGTTTAGGGCAAATTGTTGAAAAAGGTTATGAAGTAAGGTTCACTAATGATGGGGTTTTTGTGGAAGACCCTAGCAACGATGCAGATCAAAGTGTGTCTAGGTATAAAGCTAGACTTGTTGTGAAAGGTTTTGCTCAGACATATGGAATCGATTATGATGAGACCTATAGTCCTGTGGCAAAGATAACAACCATGAGGACACTCATAGCCATTGCTGCATGTAAAGGTTGGAAATTATGTCAATTATGTGAAGAATTCTTTTTTAAATGGTTATATTTTAGATGATGTTTTCATGGAGAAACCACAAGGATTCAGAGATGAAAGGTATCCAAATCATGTATGTAAGATCATGAGAGCTTTGTATGGTTTGAAGCAGGCCCCAAGGGCATGGAATTATAGACTTGTGAAGTTCTTGAAGGAACTTGGTTTTCAAGCATCTAAAGCAGATAGTAGCTTGCTTGTCAAAGCAAGTGATGATGGGTTCATTTACATGTGCATATATGTTGATGATATAATTCTTACACAAACAGATGAGAAAGGCATTCAAAGCCTAAAGAAGCAAATGGAGAAAGAGTTCAAGATTAGTGATTTGGGAGACTTGTCATATTTCTTGGGCATGGAGATTTCATACACTCAACATGGAGTGTATGTAACTCAAGAAAGGTACTTGAAGAATTTGTTGATCAAGTTTAAAATGGAAGATTGCAGGGTATCACCTACTCCAATGGAAACAATTTGAGCAGATATGGAGGAGAAGACTTCAAGGATATGAAGTTGTATCAAAGTCTGGTTGGTAGTCTTATCTATGCTACATTAACTAGGCTTGATTTGTCATATGCAGTTGGAGTTCTATCTCAATTCATGCATTGTCCTAGGAAAGAACATTGGGTTGCAGGACAAAGAGTGTTGAGGTACATTAAGGGTACACTCAAAGAAGGTTTGTATTATGGTTTTACATCAGATACAAACATCAAGATATATAGTGATACAGATTGGGCAGGTAATCCTGATGATAGGAGATCAACATATGGATACTTGTGTTATGTGGGAGATAAGCTAATCTCTTGGTGTTCTAAGAAGCAACACAGTTGCTTTATCATCTACAGAGGCAGAGTACAAAGGTATGGTTGAAGCTGCAAATGAAGTCATATGGCTAAAGACTCTTATGAAGAGTTTTGACATCATTCAGAGTACACCCACTATTCATGGAGATAACATGAGTTCATTGTATCTAGCTGCTAACCCTGTTTTTCATGCCAGGACTAAACATATTGAGATTCAGTATCACTTTCTAAAAGAGAAGGTGATGGATAAGGAGATTGAAGTCATACATACTTCAACAAAAGATCAGATAGCTGATATGCTAACCAAAAGCTTGGATGGACCAAAGCTATAGAGATTCAAAGACATGGCAGGTATAAAGAAGATAGAGAAAACCTCAATTCATGATTGAGGGGGAGCTGTTGGTGCAAGTCAATCACCAATTGAAGTTTTGATGAAAAATTAAAGTCAAGTATTGAAGAAAAGATCAATTTATGAAGCATGAAGAAAGTATATCTTTAGAGTTAGCTCACTTATACCTTTTGTATGGTAATGAGCTTATACATATATGCCTATATATACAAGGTAAAAGTCAAGGTAAATATGAGAGAGCATGTAAAGAGAAGAATTAGAAGTTGCAAGAGTCATTAGACACTTTAGAAGTGTAGGATATCTCTCTCATCACTCAGATGTAAAACTTCTCAGAAATGAAGAAAAGTTGCACTCGATATTTCTATGTGTACTCCTTCTGTGTTTAATCTTTTTTGAAATGCTTTTGTACAATTCTAAGTCTCTAATTGATTGACCTCTATACAAGTTTTCAGCTTCTAATTTATGATCATGCTGAGAGAATTGAGAGTAGGAACATTTACATGTGTAAATGTGAAGAAGTGAAGTTGCAGCAGGCGCAAAATTTGATGCTAATGTTTTCATCAATTCTCTTTCTACAGTGTAAAGTTTTGAGCAAGCAAGCACTCATTCTTTATGTTGAAAGGTAAGCTACCTATGGCTAAAAGCATTTGCATAAACGGGTTGTAATTTGGGAGAATTATGTGTTAAAAGTTACAGGTGTCAAAGTCGACTATACTGAAGAACAATTTTAGACATAGGTGAACTGTATGATTCATTTCTCAAGATATAGTTAATCTTTTTAAAGTCAATGAATGAATTATGTGGAGCAGACTTTCTGAGTATCAACTCACTTCACAGTTTGTTCAAGATTTTGGTAATTGAGCATTGATCCTCCAAATTGGTAAAGGTTTTGAGTTATTCTTGATATAGAGGTGCTCTAACTTCAAGGATAACTTTTTCTTTTGGATATTAACACTCTCCATCAATTTGGACCCTTGGATCTAGCAAAATCAACTCTCAATGCTAGGATCAATTGCTTTTCATTACAACCATTGGATTTATGAAATCAATGGCTAAGATTGATTCTTTATATGATCTTGGGAAAAGAGGAAAAAATTAGGTGCATTCATTCTCCACCACTGGATCTAGGGCTGATGTAGATCATCAGATGAGTGCTGACATCAATTTGGATAAGACATGTTGCTATTTTTGGATAAACTTTGCATTATTGATCTTTGACCATAAAGAAAAAGCTTATTCAATGAAAAAAACTGGTGGATCCTCCTTGCTTTAAGCTTTACTACATATCCACCTTTGAGTGTGATCTCATCTTGACCATGCCACATGGTTCAATCATTGTTTGCCATGTGGAAGCCCTTCAAGCCTTCAATTTTCTTATTCTAGGAAACTGAAGTGACCTTGAAAACTTGATTTTGTGCTCGTTGACCCTCCAAATAACCTTTAATGAAGATGACAATTTGTGGGGCTATGTTTTGAACAGTCTCCTTTAGGAATATGCACAAAAAACTCCCATCTGAATCTCTCTTATACAAGTTTGACTACATTTGGAAGTTTGCAAGGTGGCATTAAGGTGTCTAGGAAGCTCTGATAGCCTTGAAAATTTGTACGTATATGTACCCACACCTATAATATTTATACATGCCAAAACATATGGGTAACAAAAATTCCTATACAAGATTTTGTAGGGCCTAAGTGGAAAATTACATTTCTTCCAAAATGCACATGGCATATTGTTGATATATTTAGGTAGTGATGTGTGTGAACACTCTAGGACCGCCGGGGCACTTTTTCCCCTCTTTAGGAGGTTTTTTTCCCCCGGCTTGTATATACGCCTATTGCCCTAATGGGCTACTTATCTTTGTACATTCTCTAGTAATACATTCAGTCTTGTGTGTTGTGCTCCAAGCTTCTTCTTCTTCCTTGTGTTGTTCGTGTGCTTCCGCAGACGTCTAACTCCAACAATTGGTATCAGAGCAGGTCGTTGCTTCTTCTAGGGCGCCGTCGACACTCCTCCGTTTGCAGTCTCAGAATCGCACAAAATTTGGTGAGCATACTCAGGGTGTTTCCGAGATCAAAACAGCTTTGCTGTGTGGTGCCGAAATCGCGATCTGAGCTTGTTTCGGCCTCCGAACGCACTATCGCAGTGCTTGTGCAGGCTATTTCGTCCTTTTGTGGCAAAGGTATATACCAGTTTCTGTTCGCCAGTTTAAGCGTCTCAAAGTCTGCTACAGGTCTAGCAGAACTCGTCTGGGCAGTTCTGTTCAACTTCTTGAGATACAGTCAATTTTCTGCATCAAGGTATTTTAGTCACCGACCATGGCTGAAAGCAGTGATGTATTCCGTATGTTGGCTGTTGAGGATAAGTTGGATGGTACCAACTACCCATTATGGGCTTATATGATGCGACATGTACTGGTTGCAAAAGGATTGTGGAACATTGTGGTGGGTGTTGAAAGACGTCCTGTTACACCTGTAACGACAGGTACTGCAAATACAGGTGTTGGAGCTGATGAAGATGGTGTCGAAGATGATATTCCGCAGATTCCTATTCGTGCTGCTGTTTCTGTTGCACCTACTGCAGAGCAGATTCGTTGGGATGGCAGAGATGCCCATGCACATGCATTGATAGCTTTGTCTATCAAACGTGCCATTATTCCTCACATTCGCTCTTGCAGAACAGCAAAGGATGCTTGGGATACACTTACCACTTTGTACCAGGCTAGGAATGAGGCTCGTGTTGCTTACCTCCGAGAACAGTTGGAGAGTGAGCACATGAATGAAGGTGATTCGATGGACAGTTTTCTTACAAAGATCAAAGACCTGAAGGAACAATTGATTTCTGCTGATGAGGTTATACCAAATAGCTCACTTGTGCAGACCGTTCTGAATGGCCTTCCTGATTCATATCAGAGTTTTGCCTCTACTCTTCGATTGATGATGAAAGGCAATCCGAATGCCTTGTCATTTGAGGAATTAGTCTCTGTTCTGTTGCAGGAAGATCAGTCCAGGCAGAACAAGTCCATTATGCGTGTTGCAGATCAAGCTTTCCTGGCTAGTCAGAAGGGCAAAGGAAAATGGAGCTCTTCTACTAGTAAGCAGAAATCTGCAAATGCTGCACAATCGAAGAACCAGGATAAAGATGAGAAGAAATCAGAAAAGCAGAAATTGTTCTGCAAGTACTGTAAAGGAAATGATCATATTATAAAGAACTGTCCAAAACTGGCTGCTAAAGAGGCAAAGAAGAAAGAGGCGGGAATGGTTGTTGCAGAGGCCTCTACACCAAAAACAGAGTCTGCAAATCTTGTGCAGGAAGAAGAATGGGCGTTTACTACTGTCTGCAGTTTTGACCCATCTTCTCATGATCAGTGCATGTCTGCAGTAGACTCAGATGTTTGGTACTTTGACAGTGGGGCGACCAAACATATTACCTCGCAGCGCAGTTTCTTCTCTTCACTTGAGCCTGCCCCTACAGGGAATACTGTCACATGCGCCAATAACTCCTCTTATCCTGTTATGGGAGTTGGTAAGATCATTCTGACTACTGCTAATGGTAGTTCTTTCACTTTGTCAAATGCTTTATTTGTGCCAGGGATCAAAAAGAACCTGTTATCAGTTTCTGCATTAGCCAAGATTGGCTTGGTTGTGAAATTCGTTGATGACAGGTGTACAGTCCATGATCTCTCAAATGGCGATGTGATTATTGCTTCTGGCATTTTATGTCGTGGGCTGTATAAGTTCATAGACTATGAAAGATCTGTGAATGATTTGGCATGTGCAGTTCATGATTCTCAGGCTATGTCAGATGCAAAGCTTTGGCATGCACGCTTTGGTCATCTGAATTTTGCTAGTTTGTTACGCCTGCAGAAATCTGAAATGGTGTCCTCTTTGCCCAAACTTGAGGCACCTGGAAAACATGTTTCTGAAGGCTGTATTTTGGGCAAAATGCAGCGTTCTTCCTTTCCAAAAGATGGTTCAGTTCGGGCTATGCAGAAATTGCAGCTTGTACATAGTGATGTCTGTGGTCCTATGCAGACACCCTCTTTTGGAAATTACCTTTACTTCGTGACTTTCATTGATGATTTTTCCAGGCATGCATGGGTATATCCACTCAAAGCAAAGTCCGAAGTGTTCATGTGCTTCAAACAGTTTTTGGTTTTGGCTGAAAATTTGTCAGCATGTAAAATGGGCACCCTCTGTTCTGATCGAGGGGGGGAATATATGTCTTCAGATTTTAATGCATTTCTGGCTGAACGTGGGATAAAACACCAGTGTACAGTGCCGTATACACCTCAATAGAATGGAGTTGCTGAACGAAAGAACAGGTCACTCATGGAGATGGCGACGTGCATGGTCAAAAGTCAGGCTTTACCACATAGTTTTTGGCTTGAGACTTTCATGTGTGCAGCATATGTACTGAACAGGTGTCCCACCAAAGCGTTGCAGTCTATCACTCCATATGAGGCTTGGCATGACCGCAAGCCATCTGTTGCTCATCTGCGTGTTTTTGGTTGTTTGGCATATGCATTAGTGCCTGAACAACATCACAGAAAATTGGATGATAAGGCAGTAAAATGTATTTTTGTTGGGTACAGTTCTGAAAGTAAAGGCTATCGTCTGTATCATCCACAGACTAAACGCATTCTGGTTATCCGTGATGTTGTCTTTGTGGAAGATGCTATTCAGCCATTGCTTTCATGTACTAAGGAGACATCTGTTAGCTCCAAAGACATGTATGATACTTTGATGCCTCTTTTTACAAGTGGACAGGCTAGCGCTGGTCCTAATGAGGCAACTTCTCAGCCTTTGCAGGTTTCATATGATCATGCAGATCATTCCATTTCTGATGCAGATTTACATGATGCACTTGTTGATGAGAGAGCTGATATTGAACAGGCAAAAACTATGCCAAAATGGCTCGTGCAGACTTTGCGTGATAGCAAATTAGATGCAACTTTGTCATATCGTACTCGTTCAGGCTCTCATAGTACCTCCTTTGCATCAGATTGCTATGCTATGGCTGCATCTAGTCTCTTTGATGAGAATGAGCCTGTTTCTTTTGATGAAGCACAAAATTCAGAAAATTGGATGGCTGCTATGCAATCTGAATATGATGCTATAATGAAGAATGGTACATGGTCTTTATGTGACTTGCCTCCTGACAAGAAGGCCATTGGCACTAAGTGGGTATACAAGCTGAAGCGTAAACCTGATGGTACAGTTGAAAGGTATAAGGCTAGGCTTGTTGCAAAGGGTTATGCACAGGAGAGAGGCATTGATTTTGATGAGACCTTTGCACCTACATGCCGTATGACTACTGTTCGGAGCACTTGTGCACTTGCAGCCCATCATGGTTGGAATGTACATCAGTTGGACATTAAAACAGCATTTCTGAATGGTGACTTGCATGAAGAAGTGTATGTTTTTCAGCCCCGTGGCTTTGTGCAGAAAGGGCATGAAAACCAGGTGTGCAGGTTAAAGAAGGCGTTATATGGTTTAAAGCAAGCACCACGTGCTTGGTATGAGAAAATACATGCCTATCTGATTGCACATGGTTTTGAGAACAGTCCAACTGAAAGCACCTTATATGTTAAGCGTGCTAATGATGTGCTTCTGATCATTGTTGTCTATGTAGATGACATGCTGCTCACTGGTCCTCTTGAGAAGCATATTGCTGATTTCAAGGCTGATTTGCATGCCTCATTTGAGATGTCTGATTTGGGGCATTTGCATCACTATTTGGGCATTCAGTTTATGCAAGTTGATGGTGGAATGGCTTTGTGTCAAACAAAATATATTGACACATTATTGCAGCGTTTTGGCCTTGAAGACTGTAAGCCTATTGCCACTCCTATGGAGACAGGTTTACGATTGAGTCTTCATGATGTTGGAGATGCATTTGATGCTGTTCTCTATCAGCAAGCTGTTGGATGCTTGATTTACTTATGCATTACTCGGCCAGATATTCAGTTTGCTTTCTCACAGATGAGCAAGTTTATGCATTGCCCAGGAGTCACGCATTGGAAAGCGGTTAAGCGCATCTTTCGCTACTTGAGTGGTACTCGGCTACTTGGGTTGTTTTATCCCAAGGGGGGATCACTACCGCCAGATTTGCATGCTTTTTCTGACTCAGATTGGGCTGGTTGCTATGACACTCGTGTGTCCACCAGTGGTTTTTGCTTCATGCTTGGTAGCTCATGTATATCTTGGTTGAGCAAGAAGCAGCCTACTGTGGCCACTTCCAGTTGTGAGGCTGAGTATAGGGCAGCTTTCACAGCGACTGTTGAGTGTGTGTGGCTCAGACGCCTTATGGCTGATTTGGGTGTTGGCCAGTCTTCTGCCACCACAATCTTCACTGACAGTCAGAGTGCATTGGCAGTTGCGAGGAACCCTGTGTTCCATGCTCGCACTAAGCACATTGAGGTGCATTATCACTATGTCAGGGAGAGGTTCTCTACTGGGGAGATCAGCTTGGCATATGTGCCCACGCAGGAGAACATTGCAGACCTTTTCACGAAGGCTCTGCCTAGGGAGAAGTTTGAAGCTTTCCGCAAAGCTTTGGGCTTACTTCCTTTTGTGGAGTGATTTCCACATAGCTCGGCACTTCCTTATACATGAGTGCCAGCTCCTTGTTCACCGCATCACTCCCAGGGGGGATTTGTTGATATATTTAGGTAGTGATGTGTGTGAACACACTAGGACCGCCGGGGCACTTTTTTCCCTCTTTAGGAGGTTTTTTTCCCCCGGCTTGTATATACGCCTATTGCCCTAATGGGCTACTTATCTTTGTACATTCTCTAGTAATACATTCAGTCTTATGTGTTGTGCTCCAAGCTTCTTCTTCTTCCTTGTGCTGTTCATGTGCTTCCGCAGACGTCTAACTCCAACACATATCAATGTGCTAGAAAATCCATTTTCATGTGAAATTCAGGGTATAGATTACCTTTGATAGGCTTTACAATTTTCATTGTTTGTATATCAATTAAATTGCTTTGTTTCATTAATTAACATATGCACACTTACACATTCACATTCACATATACACATATTCATGCACATGGACGCTCATGCCAGCACATACACATACACACACATATACACATACTTATACACATACACATACACATGCA
This sequence comes from Ceratopteris richardii, assembly GCA_020310875.1. Lineage (NCBI taxonomy): Eukaryota > Viridiplantae > Streptophyta > Polypodiopsida > Polypodiales > Pteridaceae > Ceratopteris > Ceratopteris richardii. Next base: position 110,523,151 of record CM035437.1, on the reverse strand, counting down.
CATAAAAATATATAGACACACATACATACACATCAAAGATCGCATGCAAAACATATAATATTTACATCATACTCATCAAAACTTGTGACATATAATATTGTATGATTATATATGTATAGATCATACTATTAACTCAGAAAGTCAAACACATATCTGCTTCCCAATATTTAGCGCTTATATGAGCTCATTTTACTTCAAAATGTATGTGTACTAAATAGAACATGCACTCCAGTCTTCATTTCAAGAATCATAGATGTAAAATATATGATGTACGTACACATACTGACACAAACAGAGCACGACGTGTCAATCTTCTGTATATGATTCTCATTTATGACAGAAGCATATATGAAGGTATGAACGCATTAGCATAGAACATCTAGTAAGAACTAGTGAATGTGCATTAGATATGCATCACTGATTTGAAGTACAATGTTGCTCGACAATCTTCAACCAATGTGTGTAATATAGATATGAATAATGAGAAGTAGTACTGCCAAGATATGCATACTCATCATCGAATACTGATGAGCTGCAGGTTGCAATACTTGCGCAAATAACAGGAGAAGTATTGACACAGGAAGTAAGGCACCAAGAGAAGCAGATGATGGGGTTGACAAAAATATAGAACGTAAATGCATGGTCGTCCAACAGTTCATTAATATCTGAAGTATATATACACAGAGGTATGGAAGCGGTGAGATTCACCGCTTTGCATTTTCCCTAAAAATGAGGTACGATTCATCTCCTTAATTGAAGGCAGATCTTAATTTCTCACCGCGCTTAGATTTGTTTTTAGGAATAAAAGGTAGGCATGATGTCCTTGATTTAAGGAGGACTTTTGCAACTTGCGTATTACGTGAAAAACTACCTTTTTACTTTTTCTTCCATATATTATAGGTCATATGGATGTTATATGGAGAAATCTAAGAGTAGAGTCATATGTGAACTATTCGGTGCGATGAATTTAGAGATTGTTTGTACCAACATTTTCCATTCATACTTCTCGGGTACTCAAAGAGCAGGAATAAAGAAGTCAGTTGCTAGTATTGCATTTTGTCCATAGACTAAGTTAAACGGTGCAGTTCCAATAGTTGTCTTGTAAGGTACCTAAAATGATGGAGAGTGTTAATCTCCAAAAGAACAATCTATTCTTGATGTTAGAGCACCTCTATATCAAGAACAACTCAAAAAATTTACCAATGTGGAGGATCAATACTTAAGTATCAAAATCTTGAACAAACTATGAAGAGAGTTAATACTCAAAAAGTCTGTTGCACATAATTCACTCATTGATTGATCAAATGTGTAAAGTTTTTATAAAACTTTGCACAAGGTGTCGTCTAAAGATTTTGCACCTTCTCCAAGTTAAATCATCTCAAAAGATTAATTACATCTTGAAAAATCAATCAAACAGTTCACCTATGTCTCAAACTGTTCTCTTGTATAATCGATTCTGACACTTGTAAATTCTAACACATGGTTCTCCCAAATTAGAAGCCGTTTAAGCAAATGCTTTTAGCCATAGATAGCTTACCTTCCAACTTAGATTTTGACTCCTCATTTGTTCAAAACTTTACACTGTGCACTGAGAACTAATCAATTCTTTGACAATCGAGATTGCACCTGTTTCAGAAGAGACTCAACACTTTTACACATACAAATGTTCCTACTCATAATTCTCTCAGCCTGTTTACAATTAGAATCTCAAATCTTAGCCATAGATGGATTAACTATGGACTTAGATATCTATAAAAGGATTCTTGAAGTGATCAAGCACAGAAGGAGAACACAGCAAAATATTGGGTGCAATTTTTCTTTTATTTTCAGAAAACTTTACATCTGAATGATGAGAGAGTTCTTCCTCACTTCTCATGTATCTATTCTAACTTCTAATTCTTCTCATCTCATACTCTCCCATACTACTTGCCCTGACTTTTTACTTGTATATATAGGCATATATGTACAAGCTCATGATCATACAAAAGATATATATGAGCTAGCTACAAACTAATGTACATATGTATACAAGTCTTCATCTTCTGAACATGCACTATCTTCACGCTTCATAAACCAATCTTTTCTGCATTCTTTGACTTCAATCCTTCATCCAAAACATGAATTGGTGGTTGACTTGCACCAACAGCTCCCCCTCCATCATCAGTTGAGGTTTTCTCTATCTTCTTTATACCTTCCATGTCTTTGAATCTTTGTAGCTTTGGTCCATCCAAGCTTTTGGTTAGCATATCTACAATCTAATCTTTTGTTGAAGTATGTATGACTTCAATCTCCTTATCAATCACCTTCTCTCTTAGAAAGTGATACTGAATTTCAATGTGTTTAGTCCTGGCATGAAAAATAGGGTTAGCAGCTAGATACAATGAACTCATATTATCTCCATGAATAGTGGGTGTACTCTGAATGATGTCAAAACTCTTCATGAGACTCTTCAACCATATGAATTCCTTTGCAGCTTCAACCATACCTTTATACTCTGCCCCTATAGATGATAAAGCAATCGTGCTTCTTAGAACACCAAGAGATTAACTTATCTCCCACATAACACAAGTATACATAAGTTGATCTTCTATCATCAGGATTACATGCCAAATCTGTATCAGTATAGATCTTGATGTTTGTATCTGATGAAAATCCATAATACAAAACTTCCTTGAGTGTACCCTTAATGTATCTCAACACCCTTTGTCCTGCAATCTAATGTTCTTTCCTAGGACAATGCATGAATTGAGACAACACTCCAATTGCATATGACAAATCAGGCCTTGTTAATGTAGCATAAATTAAGCTTCCTACCAAACCCTGATAAAGTTTCATGTCCTTGAATTCTTCTCCTCCATATCTGCTCAACTTATGATTCACCTCCATTGGAGTAGGTGCTATCCTAAAATCTTCCATTTTTAACTTAATTAATAAGTTCTTCAAATACCTTTCTTGAGTTACATATACTCCATGTTGAGTATATGAGATCTCCATGCCCAAGGAATATGACAAGTCTCCCAAGTCACTAATCTTGAACTCTTTCTCCATTTGTTCCTTGAGGCTTTGTATGCCCTTCTCATCTGTACCTGTAAGAATGATATCATCAACATATATGCACATCTAAATGAACCCATCATCACTTGCTTTGACAAGCAAGCTACTATCTGCTTTAGATACTTGAAAACCAAGTTCCTTTAAGAACTTTACAAGTCTATAGTTCCATGCCCTTGGGGCGTGCTTCAACCCATACAAAGATCTCTTGAGCTTGCATACATATTCTGAATACGTTTCATCTCTGAACCCTTGTGGTTGCTCCATGAAAACATCATCTGAAATTTAACCATTAAGAAAAGCATTCTTCACATCTAATTGACATAACTTCCAACCTTTACATGCACCAATGGCTATGAGTGTCCTGATGGTTGTGATCTTTGCCACAGGAGTATAGGTCTCATCATAATCTATACCATGTGTTTGAGCAAACCCTTTCACAACAAGTCTAGCTTTATATCTAGACACACTTCCATCTGCATACCTCTTTGTCTTGTAGACCCATTTGCATCCAATGATCTTCTGACTATTTGGTTTAGGAACCAAATCCCAAGTCTCATTCTCCATCAATGGATCATACTCTTCCTGCATAGCTTTCTCGTAATTTTCCTTACCTTTTGCCTCTTCATATCTAGAAGGGTCTTCATCTGCTTTCACCATGTAAGCATAATCTTTAGTAGTCAGAAAAGAAGTGTCATAGCTATGCCTTGTAGGTTTCCATTTGTGTCTTGATGACCTTCTTAATTCTCCACTTCTTGAAGTTTCTGGTTCATCACATTCTGGATCAAATCTTGGCACTTCTTCAACTTCAACTTGTACTTCATTGCTCTCTTCTTCATCAAATATCTCAACCTTTGATTTACCTTTCTTCTAATTCATTCTTCATCACCTGCATGAATATTTATAGTACATACATACCAAGTACCTTGCTCATCAAATGTAACATCCTTTGATACAAGGAATTGTTTTGTGGATGGACTCCATAACCTATAACGCATCTGCTTGTCATCATAACCAATGAATACATACTTTTCAGCTTTACGTTCCAATTTATGCCTCAACTGAGATGGCACAAATGCATAAGCCAAACATCCAAACACTTTGCAATGATCATTTAATTGTTGGTTGCCTTTGCTATTCTTCTTCTTATCCTTTGAATACATTGCTTGACCTGCACTCTTATCACCATCACCTTTGATATCCTGCTCAAAGGTTAGCATGTGTCCTATAAAGTGATTTAAATCAGGAGTGAAATGATCTAGTGACAATTTAGTAAAAAAAATGAATGGCTTCCATTTCTCATCTCCTCTCAAACCTGTGAGGATTTGCCTTACCAATTTATCCTCCTCAATATCTTCATCAACTGCTCCTAATGCATCTGCAATGTCCTTCATTCCTGTTACATAATCAGAAATGGATTGAGAGGCCTTCTTCTTGAATGTGGTAAGCTCTGCCCACAGAGATGCCTTCCTTGACTTTGTAGTGTTTTGGAAATGCTCCTCCAAATCATTCCATATATCACTTGCACTTTCAAGACCTCTAATATGAGGTAGCAAGTAGTCATTGACTCCCGTATAGATAATGCTCCTTGCTTGAGCATCTCTCTTCATCCAAGTCTTCAAATCTGAGAGTTCATCCCTAGTTGGAACACTAGGATCTGTGAATTGTGGTTTTTCTTCTTCACCTGTGATGTAACCTATCAGGTCTTTGCTTATGTGATGAGCTTCCATCCTCATTGACCAATCTGGATAGTTTTCTCTATCCAATTTCTCTATCTGAAGAGAATCTCCCATCCTTTCTTCACTTTGTATTAAATTCTTCAACCTTTATGAGGAATAAGTGTACCTTTACTTCGAATGAAGTTCCTTTATCTTCTTGATAGCTTGAGGCCTCCTTCTCAAGCTTTCACTTCAAACTTTCACCTTCTGAACTTTCAAGTGTTGATTTTTGTATGACTACACCAGTCGGGGTCCTTTCTTCAATTTTGATGATTCCTGCTCTGATACCACTGATGCAGAGTGTTAATCTCCAAAAGAACAAGCTATTCTTGATGTTAGAGCACCTCTATATCAAGAACAACTCAAAACCTTTAACAATTTGGAGGATGAATACTCAAATATCAAAATCTTGAACAAACTGTGAAGAGAGTTAATACTCAGAAAGTCTGTTGCACATAATTCACTCATTGATTGATCAAATGTGTAAAGTTTTTTATAAAAATTTGCACAAGGTGTCGCCTGAAGATTGGGAAACTTCTCCAAGTTAATCTCAAAAGATTGATTATATCTTGAGAAATGAATCAAACAGTTCACCTATGTCTAAAACTATTCTCCTATATAATCGATTCTGACACCTGTAACTTCTAACACATGGTTCTCCCAAACTAGAACCATTTAAGCAAATGTTTTTAGCCATAGATGGCTTACCTTCCAACTTAGATTTTGGATCCTTATTTGTGCAAAACTTTACACTGTGCACTGAGAACTGATCAATTCTTTGACCATCAAGATTCCACCTGTTTCAGAAGAGACTCAACACTTTTACACATACAAATGTTCCTACTCATAATTCTCTTAGGCTGTTTACAATTAGACTCTCAAATCTTAGCCATAGATGGATTAACTATGGACTTAGATATCTATAAAAGGATTCTTGAAATGATCAAGCACAGAAGGAGAACACAGCAAAATATTGGGTGCAATTTTTCTTTCTATTAAGAAAACTTTACATCTGAATGATGAGAGAGTTCTTTCTCACTTCTCATGTGTCTAAAGACTATTCTAACTTCTAATTCTTCTCATCTCATACTCTCCCATACTTGCCCCGACTTTTTACTTGTATATATAGGCATATATGTACAAGCTCATGATCATACAAAAGATATATGTGAGCTAGCTACAAACTAATGTACATATGTATACAAGTCTTCATCTTCTGAACATGCACTATCTTCAAGCTTCATAAAACAATCTTTTCTTCATTCTTTGACTTCAATCCTTGATCCAAAACATCAATTGGTGGTTGACTTGCACCAACATAAAAGCCCAAGTTGCATGGTGCAATTGCTAGTCCCAATCTAATCTACCATTATCAACCACGTTTTTTAGAAATGTGCATAATACCTTATTTGAACTTCCACCTTGTCCATTGGCTTGTGGGTGATAGGATGACAACTTTTATGAATCACCAAGAACTCATTCATGAGTGATTCAATGACCTCATTAATGAAGCGTGTTCCTCTATCAATGACCATCTCAATAGGTAGTCCAAACCTAGTGAAAATGTTCTCAAATAAGAGTTTTGTAGTTGTTAAGGCATCATTGTTTTTTGCGGGGTTGGCTTCTACCCACTTGGTTAAGTACTTTGTAACCACTATGATATATTCCACATGAGAGCCTCTTGTGAGGGGATTAATAGGTCCAACAAAATCAATTCACCATCGAGAGAAAGCTCTTGCACAAACCATAGGTCTCAAAGGCATATCATCTCTCCAAATTGGGTACTTGGTTCTTTGACAAATTTCACAACTTCGTACATATGTTTTTGCACATGTGGATGGTTGGCCACCATAGGCCTACAAAGAGGATCATCTTTACAATCCTATTGTTGGAGTTTGAGGTCTATGAAAGCATGCAAACAACACAAGGAAGAAGAAGAAGTTTGGAGCACAACACACAATATTGAATGTATTAACAAGAGAATGTACAAAGATAAGTGACCCGTTATGGTTATTGGCATATATATAAGACAAGGGAAGAAAGCATCCTAAAGGGGAAAAAAAGTGCTCCGATGATCCTACTGTGTTCACACACATCATTACCAAAATATATCAACAAATCCATCCTAGGAGTGATGCAGTGAACAAGGAGTTGGCACTCATGAATAAGGAAGTGCCAAGCTATGTGGAATCAATCCAAAAAAGGAAGTAAGCCCAAAGCTTTGCACAAAGCTTGAAACTTCTCCCTAGTCAAAGCCGTTGTGAGAAGGTCTGCAATGTTCTCCTGTGTGGGCACATATGCCAAACTGATCTCTCCAGCAGAGAAACTCTCCTTGACATAATGATAGTACACCTCATTGTGCTTAGTGTGAGCATGGAACACAGGATTCCTTACAACTACAAATGTGCTCTAACTGTTAGTGAAGATGGTGGTGGCAAACGACTGACCAACACCCAAATCACCCATAAGTCATCTGAGCCACACAAACACTCACAAATCATTGTGAAAGCTACCTTATAATAAGCCTCACAACTAGAACTGGCCACAGTAGGTTCCTTCTTGCTCAATCAAGATATGCATGAGCTACCAAACATAGAGCAAAAACCACTATTGGACACACACGTGTCATAGCAACTAGCCTAGTTAGAGTCAAAAAAAGTATGTAAATTTGGTGGTAGTGATCCCCCTTGGAATAAAACAATCCAAGTAGTTGGGTACCACTCAAGTAGCAAAAGATGAACTTAACTACCTACCAATGCTTGACACTTGGGCAATGCATAAACTTGCTTACCTATGAGACAACAAACTCAATATCAGGATGAGTTATGTGTAAGTAAATCAAGCATCCAGTAGTCTATGGATAGAGAAAAACATCAAATGCATCTCCAGCATCATGAAGACTCAACCATAAACCTATTTTCATATGAGTGGTAATAGCTTTGCAGTCTTTGCAATAATGTGTCAACATATTTTGTTTGACACAGTTATTCTGCCATCAACTTGCATAAATTGAATGCCCAAATAATGATGCAAATGTCCCAAATCTGAGGCATGCAAATCAATCTTAAACAGCAATATGCTTCTCATTAGGACCAGTGAGCAACATGTCATCAACATAGACAACCATGATTAGAAGCAATCATTTGCATGCTTAACATATAAAGGTTATCTGAGTTGGAATGTTCTCAAAACCATGTGCAATCACGTAGGCATGTATCTTTTCATACCAAGCACGTGGTGATTGTTTCAAACCATTTAATTCCTTTTTCAATCTACACACTTTGTTTTCATGCCCTTTTTTTCACAAAAGCACAAGTCGAAAGAACATATGCTTCTTCATCTAAGTTGGCATCTAGAAATGCAATTTTAATTTCCAACTAATGTACATTCCAACCGTGATGAGCCTCAAGTGCACAGGCGCTATGAATAGTAGTCATTCGGCATGTGTGAGCAAAGGTCTCGTCAGCTTGTATACCCACTTAGTGCCAATGGACTTCTTGCCACGAGGTAAATCACATAAAGACTAGGTACCATTCTTAACAATAGCATCATATTCTGATTGCATAGTAGCCATCCAATTTTTTGAATTTTGTGCTTTATCAAACAAAAGAGGCTCATTCTCATCAAAAAGACTAGAGGTAGTCATAACATAGCAATCTGATGCAAAAGAAGCATTATGAGAGCCTGAATGAGTATGATATGACAGAGGTGCATCTAATTTGCTATCTCGCAAAGTTCACGCCAGCCATTTAGCCATAGTTTTGCATCCTCTATATCAACCCTCTCATCAACAAGTGCATCATATAAATTTGCATTAGAAATGGGATGATCTACATCACCACATGAAACTTGTAAAGGCTCAGAAATTTCTAGACAAAAATAGGAAGTAGATACGAGGGATTTTGTGCATAAGAGGTATGAGAGTGTATGTGTGTGAGAGAGAGAATATGGAGAATATGAATAGTTTAGAGTAGTTTGACAGTAAACTCAAATTCTGATTTAACCTAAATCAAAAACTATTGGATGAAAAAGTGAGGGTAGATGTAGACCTACTACTCATAGTATGTTGGTTAACATGAACTACTACAGATATCTCTAGTGTAGAGCACATCACCTCCAAGTGTATAAGAACACTTCCTCCAAGATGACCTCCTTGCATTGAGCTAGTGCTCTAGCTTGAGCATGAGAAGATGTTATAAAAATGACCCTTGGCTTCATTATATAGCTTTGATATGATTCTCCAAAAGCAACAAAAAAAGATATGATTTCTTGTGATCCAAAAATAAACTATGCCACCTTGATCGCATTATCACCACGCTTGAACAAAACTATCAAAAATAAAAAAAACACATCCACAAAAATGTCTTTGTTGCCACTGTGCCCGTCTGTGGGTTTTGAACCCTAATGGGTACAATGAGAGGTTTGTGTTTTAACCAACTTGCCACATGCTCTTGTTGTATAGAATCTACTATAGACTTGATAATATGCTATACATACTTGAGCCTTTTGGACCTATTGACATTGTTTCCAACAATCTTCCCCTTCAATGTCATAATCGTACAAGGTTTAATAACCTACAAAACTTCTGATATCTGCAAATATATCTATTAAGTGACTCCACTAAATCTTGAGCTGGTTGTGTATGAACCTGGATTGTTGAGAAACTACAAGTTGAATGTTTGGATGTGTATTACTCAAGCAATCAAGTGTTTGACTATATAATGTAGCATCAAATTATTCTAAATCTACTACCAACTATAATGACACATTGACATCCATAGGTGTCTACATAGGCTTGGAATCTATCATCTCAAAGCTTTCCAATAATTTCTCAATGTATTTCTATTTTTCATGTACATACACTCATCTGTATACATGAATTCAATCCCAAGATAATAATGTAAAAATACCTAAGTCATTTATGGAAAATGTATGCCAAAGTTGTCCTTTAAACAACTGAAGATCCAAATCTTTCAGTCATTACTTTCATGTACAAAGGAGACATCTGTTAACTCCAAAGACATGTATGATACTTTACTGCCTCTTTTTATAGATGGACAATCTAGTGCTAGTCCTAACAAGGCAACTTCGCAGCCTCTATAGGTTTCATGTGATGATGCAGATCATTCCGTTTCAGAAGGAGATTTACATGATGCACTTGTTGATGAGAGAGCTGATATTGAGGAGGCAAAAACTATGCCAAAATGGTTGTTGCAAACTTTGTGTGACATCAAATTAGAGGCACCTCTTATCATATCGTACTCGTTCAAGCTCTCATAGTGCTTCTTTTGCATCAGATTGCTATGACATGGCTGCCTCTCGTCTCTGTGATGAGAATGAGCCTATTTTGTTTGATGAAGCATAAAATTCTGAAAATTGGATGGTTGCTATGCAATTAGAATATGATATTATCATGAAAAATGGTACCTGCTCTTTATATGACTTGCCCCTTGCAAGAAGGCCATTGGCACCAAGTGGGTATACAAGCTGAAGTGTAAGCCTGATGGAATAGTTGACAAGTATAAGGCTAGGCTTGTTGCAAAGGGTTATGCATAGGAAAGAGGCATTGATTTTGATGAGACCTTTGCACCTACATGTCGAATGACTATTGGTCATAGCATCTGTGCACTTGCAGCTCATCATGCTTGAAATGTACATCAGGTGGACATCAAAACTACATTTCTGAATGATGACTTGCATGAAGAAGCATATTTTTTTCAGCCCCATGGCTTTTTGCAAAAAGGGCATGAAAACCAGGTGTGCAGGTTGAAAAAGGCATTATTTGGGTTGAAACAAGCACCATGTGCTTGGTATGAAAAAAATACATGCCTACCTAATTGCACATGGTTCAAAGAAGAGTCCAATAGCGAGCACCTTATATGTTAAGCATGCAAATGATGTGCTTCTGTTCATTGTTGTGTATGTTGATGACATGTTTCTCACTAGTCCTCATGAGAAGCATATTGATGATTTTAAGGTTGATCTGCATGCCTCATTTGAGATATCAGATTTGGGTCATTTGCATCATTATCTGGGCATTCAATTTATGCAGGTTGATGGTAGGCTAGTTTTGTGTCAAATGAAATATATTGACACATTATTGTAGTGTTTTGGCCTTGATGACTATAAGCCTATTGCCACTCCTATGGAGAAAGGTTTATGATTCAGTCTTCATGATGTTGGAGATGCATTTGATGTTGTTCTCTATTAGAAGGATTTTGGATGCTTCATTTACTTATGCATTACTCAGTCAGATATTCAATTTGCTACCTCACAGGTGAGCAGGTTTATGCATTGTCCAAGTGTCAAGCATTGGCACGTGGTTAAGCGCATCTTTTGCTACTTGAGTGGTGCCCGACTGCTTGGATTGTTTTATCCCAAGGGGGGATTACTACCACCAGATTTATATGCTTTTTTTTACTCTGACTAGGCTAGTTGCTATGACACTCGTGTGTCCACTAGTGGCTTTTGCTTCATGCTTAGTAGTTCATGTATATCTTGGTTGAGCAAGAAGCAGCCTATTTTGGCCACTTCTAGTTCTGAGGCTGAGTATAGGACAACCTTCACAACCATTGTTGAGTGTGTGTGGCTTAGATGCCTTATGGATGATTTGGGTGTTGATCAGTCTTCTGTCACCATCATCTTCATTGACAGTCAAAGCACATTGGTTGTTGCAAAGAACCTTGTGTTCTATGCTCGCACTAAGCACATTGAGGTGCATTATCATTATGTCAGGGAGAGGTTCTCTGTTGGATAGATCAACTTGGCATATGTGCCCATTGTGAAGAGATGGATAGGTATGTGCTTGAAGATGAAGAGGTGTTGCAAAATCTTTGATCTACACCAGCCAAATGAACTCTAGGAAGATATGGTGGGCCCTTTTAGCTTTGCAATGGATGTATTAGATACCCTATGTACCTTGGAAGATCACTCTCAAAAAGATAGATCAAAACAAATAAGTTGGAGTTAGCTAAGAGGTGAAGAACTTGCTATTTTGGTTCATACACCTGTCCAGTGTTTTGCATAATTCTCTGAGCACATCAGCAATTAACTTAATTCCTCTTGGGGAAATCTAGTTACCTTACAGAGCTAACTTTCAAGAGTAATCTCATCAAAAATAATGAACCACACACTGAGAATGATGTTTAGAAAGTGATGACATCATCCCGATTTTCACAAGCTGCTACAGTTTGAGACCACTGAGCAGCAAAATCACCATAACTCCTGATTTAAGAATCCAATGATTATGCAAATTGGTATGCTTGCACTAGACAGTATGATGAATCTAAGAATCTTTAAATCATTGCGTTTGGGTAAGTACACAGCGAGAAACAGCTCTGACACGATGCGTAAAAAAGTCGAGTACCTGACAGAGAAGTGAAAATGAATAGACAGTGTTGACTTCAACTGAACATAACTGATGATTGAAACCCCAAATGAAATGAAAATTGGTGAGCATATAGCAGACTTATAGATCTAACTTTACCAAGTTAAATCACTGAAAATGATGCACCAAGCTCAGAGAAACCATCTCTGCAATCTGACTGAGAAAACTGAGAGATATGGCAGTGAGTAGTACACTTCACAAGAACATGGAAATATGAACTCAAATGATCATGAAAATGAAAGTATATTGATTGTACAATACAATGGACTTACTGATACATATGTGTGCTTTGTAATCACACCTTGATATGGCATAAAGCTCAGCTCTTGGAGGTCTTCACATAGGTCTCTCTAACCACGACTAAAGCTACCATCTATTTATAGTTGAGTTTGGGAGGATAACTTCCCTCAATCACTCTCCAATCAGTTAGTGATTGATTTGATTCTCTATCTACCACAAATCACGAATTCTTGGCTCCTCTTTCCCTTTTTGATCAAGTGGACTCAACCACTTAAGATTGTTTCACTTTTACATTAAGTAAACTCTTCAAAAGTTACAAGAGGTAGTTCACAAGTGAACTTTACATTGTCTTCATTTTAAGGCTTCTTCTATGACTTTGTGGGACTCAAGCCAATACTTAGGCTTGTCATAGACTTGCTCCAACAGCTCCCCCTCAAGCCAAGTATGCTTGAGGTCTTCAATCTTCCAAGATTACTTGTAAACCAATCATAGCCTTGAATTTGCAAAGCTTTGTACCATCCAATGCTTTGGTTAGAATATATGCACATTGTTGATGAGTGGACACATATGCTATTTGAATCTCTTTGCTTCAAACCTTCTCTCGTACATAGTGATAATGAACTTCAATATGTTTAGTCCTTGCATGAAAAATAGGATTAGCACCCAAATGAATAGAACTCATATTGTCTCAAAAAAAGTTGGAGTTCCAAACTCCACTCCAAGATCTTTGAATAATGTCTTCATCCACATAGCTTCTTGTGTAGCTATGGCAAGACCTCTGTATTCAGCTTCAGTAGAAGAGAGAGCAACTGTTGGTTACTTCTTGGATGACCATGAAATAAGCTTTGAACCTGCAAAGGTAAGATAACCTGAAGTGCTCCTTCTATCTTCCTTGGAGCCAGCCCAATCTGCATCAGAAAATAGCTTCAAACCTAAATCAGATACATAAGGATAATAAAGTCCTTCATTTATGGTTCCTTTGAGATACTTGAGAATCCTTTTGGCAACATCCATATGTGGTTTCCTTGGTGTGTGCATAAATTGACTTAGCACACTCACAATGATCTAAGCTTGGTCTTCTTCCATTCCAAGCCTCATATGGAGTCATCCCATCAAGGGATTTTGAAGGCAACTTGTTAATCAAGTAAGTGGCTGTAGATACAGCCTCAGCCCATAGATAATTAGGCAGATGATTTTCATTTAACATGGACCATGCAGCTTCAACAAATATCCTATTCCTCCTTTCTACCACTCCATTTTGCTCATGAGTGTACCTTGTAGTTACCTCTCTTTTGATTCCTCTTTCTTAAAGAAAAGAATCAAACTCATGGGAGAAGTATTCTCCCCCTCCATGTGCCCTTAGCCTTTTTAGTGATTTACATGTTTGATTCTCCACAAGAGCCAAATATCTTTCGAAACATGAAAAAACTTCATCTTTTGTGTTTCATAAAGAATAGGATAGTCCATCTGCTGCAATCATCAATAAAGGAAACATAATACCTTGATCTAGATATTGAAGCTTCCTTGCTAGGTCCCCATACATCTGTATGAACCAATTCCAAGAGATCTCCATGCATATAACCTTTCTTCATGAATGGTAACCTGTGAGACTTTCCAAATTGACATGCACTACACTTATAAATCATATGTTGTTTTGACAAATTAGGGAGTCCAAGTACACTTTGGTCCCTGCAAATTTGCTTTAATGACCTCTCACCAATATGTGCTAACCTTTTGTGCCATACTTCCAATTCTGTGAGTGTCTGACTACCATAATTAAAGAGAGCAATGTTTCTAGTGTCTTGTAATTCAAATGTGAACAATCTACCTGTCTTTTCACCTTTTGCAATTCTTCTGAATCCTTGACTTGGATCTTCAACAAATGCTCTTGTTTTTGTGAACCTGACTTGCGAACCTTTCTCTACTATCTGCCCAACACTTATCAAATTCTTTGTAATGGTAGGGACATAGAGTACCTTATTGAGTAGGTTGATGTTTCCATCAGGTGCTTTGACATTGCCTATTTTCTCCACAAGATGTCTTGTATCATCTCCTGTTTGTACCTCATGCTTATTCCTTGGATCTTCTAAATCTGATAGGAGTGCCACATTTCCTGCCACATGATTTGAACAACCTGAATCTATGTAGAAAACATGCTCATTAGATTTACCTTGTGGCATAGCCATGTTCATTATCAATAATGAATCCTCTTTGTTTGAGTCTTCTGTGTAGCTATTGAAGTCTCTCCTTCCTTTGTAGCCTCCTTGATAGTTGTAGTTGTTGTAGTTGCCATGATAATTGTTGAACCTTCCTCTTGAGTGGCCATAACTTCCTCTATTGTATCCTCTACATCTTTGATTCCTGGAACTCCTAAAGCAATTTTCAGTTGTATGATTAGTTAATCCACAAATAGAACATGAGCTGGAGTCTTGGGATCTCCCCCTTGCCTTGTCTACCTCATCTTCCTCTACCACTGCCATGTCTTCCTCTACCTGCATAGTTAGCTTGAAATGTACCTGCTTCATCATCCACTTTCTTTGCCTTTCCTTTGTTATCTTTGGACTTGCTTTTATCAGTGTATAAAGCTGAAGATTGATTACCTTTAGAGCTTTCTCCATTTTTGATAAGCTTTGCCTCTTGAGTAAGTAGTTGTCCAATGAGTGTATTGAAATCAGGTGCATGCATGTCCATGTCAAATCCATAGCTGTGATGAATGCTTCCCACTTTTCATCTGCCTTCAATCCATTGATGATCTGCCTTAAATTTTGCTCTTCATCTATTACCTCCCCAATGCTTCCCAACTGATCTGCTATGTCCTTGAGCTTTGTGACAAAATCAGTCACATTTTGTTTGGGATCCTTCTTGAGAGTTGTGAAATCCAGCCATAGTCGATGCTTCCTAGCTTTGGTACTTGAAGAGAAAAAGGCTTCAAGTGCATCCCACACTTCCTGAGATGTCTTACAACTTCTAATGTGAGGCAACAAAATATCTGAGATAGAGTTGAGGAGATAAGACCTTGCAAGTGCATCCTTGGAGCACCATGTGCTCAATCTTTCTTGCTCTTCTTGTGTTGGTTGACTTTTGTTCCTGAAACTTGGCATAACTTCATCCCCAACCACATAACCATATAAACTTGTACCTTGGAGATAAGCTTCCATTCTTAATGACCAAGCTTTGTCCAACCTTGCTCTGATACCACTGTGAAGAGATGGATATGTATGTCCTTGAATATGAAGAGGTGTTGCAAAATCTTTGATCTACACCAGCCAAATGAACTCTAGAAGTATATGGTGGGCCCTTTTAGCTTTCCAATGGATGTATTAGAAACCCTATGTACCTTGGAAGATCACTGTCAAAAAGATAGATCAAAACATATAAGTTGGAGTTAGCTCAGAGGTGAAGAACTTGCTATTTTGGTTCATACACCTGTCCAGTGTTTTGCATAATTCTCTGAGCACAGCAGCAATTAACTTAATTCCTCTTGGGGAAATCTAGTTAACATAAAGAGCTAACTTTCAAGAGTAATCTCATAAAAAATAATGAACCACACACTAAGAATGATGTTTAGAAAGTGATGACACCATCCCAATTTTCATATGCTGCTACAGTTTGAGACCAGTGCACAGAAACATGAACATAACTCCAGATTTAAGAATCCAATGATTATAAGAATTTGTATGCTTATACTAGACCGTATGTTGAATCCAAAAAGCTTTAAATCATTGAATTTGGGTAAGTACACACTGAGAAACTGCTCTGACAAGATGAGTAAAAAAGTCGGGTACATGACAGAGAAGTGAAAATGAACAGACAGTGTTGACTTCAACTGAACATAACTGACGATTGAAACACCCAAATGAAATGAAAATTGGTGAGCGTATAGTGACTTATAGAGCTAACTTTACCAAGTTAAATCACTGAAAATGATGCACCAAGCTCAGAGAAACCATCTCTGCAATCTGACTGAGAAAACTGAGAGATATGGCAATGAGTAGTACACTTCACAAGAACATGGAAATATGAACTCAAATGATCATGAAAATGAAAATATATTGATTGTACAATACAATGGACTTACTGATACATATGTGCGCCTTGTAATCACACCTTGATATGGCATAAAACTCAGCTCTTGGAGGTCTTCACATAGGTCTCTCTAACCATGACTAAAGCTGCCATCTATTTATAGTTGAGTTTGGGAGGCTAACTTCCCTCAATCACTCTCCAATCAATTAGTGATTGATTTGATTCTCTATCTACCACAAATCACGAATTCGTGGCTCCTCTTTCCCTTTTTGATCAAGTGGACGCAACCACTTAAGATTCTTTCACTTTTGCATTAAGTAAACTCTTCAAAAGTTACAAGAGGTAGTTCACAAGTGAACTTTACATTGTCTTCATTTTAAGGCTTCTTCTATGACTTTGTGGGACTCAAGCCAATACTTAGGCTTGTCATAGACTTGCTCCAACACCCATGCACGAGAACATTGCCAACCTTTTAATGAAGGCTCTGCTTAGGGAGAAGTCTGAAGCTTTCGGCAAAGCTTTGGGCTTACTTCCTTTTGTGGATTGATTCCGTATGGATTGGCACTTCCTTATACATGAGTGTTAGCTCCTTGTTCACCGCATCACTTCGAGGGGGGATTTGTTGATATATTTAGGTAGTGATGTGTGTGTTTACACTAGGACCACCGGGGCACTTTTTTCCCTCTTAAGGAGGTTTTTTTTCTACCGGCTTGTATATACGCCTATTAGCCTAACGGGTTACTTATTTTTGTACCTTCTATTGGTAGTACATTCAGTATTGTGTGTTGTGCTCCAAGCTTCTTCTTCTTCTTCTTCTTCTTCTTCTTCTTCTTCTTCTTCTTCTTCTTCTTCTTCTTCTTCTTCTTCTTCTTCTTCTTCTTCTTCCTTGTGCTATTAGTGTACTTTCGCAGACCTCGATCTTCAACAAGCATGACGAGGATTGCCCACTTGCCAATCTCTATGGAGGCACTCAGATCAAGATGATCAGCCTTCAACACCCAAGAGATTGCGAGGTTTAGGAATAAGCTACGAGTCCCAAGGAGGAAAAAACAACCAAGACTTTCCAATTATCATTTATGCATATGCAGAAAAATATAAATCATATGGTTGTAAGTTGCAGTGCCGATTCTTCATGTTGAGTTCACAAATGTTGAGAAGATAGGAATGCTTAGTTGGTGGATCAAGTCAACTTCCAAGTTCAATGGCTCACACAATGTGATTTTAGCAACATAGGTAAATACTCTCTTACACTACCGGATGTACTCTCAATCTTTTTCAGCATCTTGCATTTGGATTTGTGATAAGTGGAGTCATGTTTCTTTTCAGATACTTTTTTCTACAAAGAAAAAGAATCTTTCTAATACGTGTTGTATGTTGTGATCACTTTTACAACCTTTTATGTAGAAGATCGAGGATGGTTTCTAATATAAATTGATAGTATTATGAAACTTCTAGCTTAAGAGCAAGTTGAAAGTCTGAAGAATTGATATATGCATCGCACAATATAGAGCTACTCCTTCAACAGTGTGTCAATTCAATGTCTTTCCCTATTGTCCACTTTAATAGTAAATCCTTACCTTCCTTCACCCATTCACTTTTAAAACTTATATCTCTTATGTATACTTGACGACATGCATACACAGTTGAAGTAAAACAACATTACACGATAATTGCTGAGTTACTAAACGTTGTGATCTAACTTCTTGTTGCACAAAACAATACTTGTTCTCCGTACGCATGTTCTCCTAACGTTGGCCTGTTGTGAGCCCAAACTCTTATTCGTTTAATATATTATGCATCGATATCTGCTCAACTCATACATCATAGAAGTATATTCAGTAGAATTCGAAGCTTACACTTTTGTAGCATTGCCAGTGAACAGATCGCTTGAAACCAAGTTAATTGTATTCATTCAAATTCGATAATTCGAATGATAATACTCAGAACACATATAATACTCAGTTCAGAGATATGCATTGAAGTCGTTCAAAATTTAATGAAGCATAATGAACAATGATTGGCGCTTTAAAGCTTAATGAAAAGCCAAGACAACTGCGCATAATTTTAAAAGTTCATAGTAGATCTTACAAATCAATTGTCTACTCTATGCTTCAGCGTTTGATATCAGGAAACTTCTGTCAATCAAGTTAACGTAGAACATGATACGTTAAACATGAATCAAACCTCTTACTAATCGCGCAATTCCGCAATTTACAAATATGAATTGATCTAAATCTGCACATCATACTCTGAACCTATAAAGTCTATCTTACTAGAGCTAATGCATAGTTTTTTTTTTTTACTTTGAGATTTCACAATTTAATAAATAATGTGATTCTTGAATCGTCCAGGTATCAATTCGAGTTCAGAAGGACATCAATTTTAACAAAATTTGCGGGCATCATGCTCTGTATACCTTAACGACATCCAAATATAGTTTTAAAACTGAAATGTGCGCAAAGAAACATCAAGAATCAGTTCAATTGATTTGAAAACTTAAATAATAAAATCAGAATTATGAGATCCTTCACGATGATGGTCATTGGATCTTTCGAAGATAAGAGTGGTGCTTCCAGTCCACAGTAAAAGAGATGTTGGAATTGCTCAATCAGAGTATGGTTGGAGTTGCAGGAGGTGCCCAGAGCTAGGCGTCATCGTCAAGATGTAATTGCAGAACTCTTCGCGTTTTTACCCCCCTACTCACGTCAGTAGATGTCCTTTTGTAAGTGATGATTTCTAAGGTTAGAGGATTCCCCGAAACACATATATGTTTCCTCCTGCTCTAAATTTAGAGCTTGTCTTTATAGAGAAATGTAGTCACGGATTGAACCGATCAGTTGCGCATATCCTCCAACAAAAGCATGCACTTTTGCCTTCATCTTCTTTGTCACATGTGATGTATTATCGACATTGTTAGCTGCCTTAACATGGAAATTACTTTCTTCGTTTCGCACTTTTAGTATCTTCATTTGCATGATAGACATATCTTTTCAGCTGCCTCCACTGAATTGCATTCTCAACAAGAGCCAAAACAGAAGATAATGGCCTACTGAGTGCTATACATGGTTTTGCTAGCTCTGGGGTATCATTGTATTTGGTATGCCCTGTTTGTCCTAGTGTGCTCTTTGAGCAACAGAGTTTGAACTTTTAACCTCTCTAGCTTCATCTTCTAAAGTTGGTATTGATAAATCTTTAGTTCATCTATTTGGGGACAAAGAATCTCTTCGATAGTGTATCCTTGAAAAGTGGTGGGATCCTTTCTGGTTCTTCAGTATCTCTGTCTTCTGGAACTATGGAACCTTCTGAAGTATTTTGATGGCCATGCACCACAGTGCACTCTCCTTCTCGAGAGCTCAACGATGATATCCTCAGAGTAGATAACCGAGCTCCAAGTGCCACACATGATACTCTCCACAAAGGCTACATAATATGTAGAAAAACATAGTACACATGGAGCACGAACACAGACTTCTTAGGTGTTACAAATGCAGTCAAACTTACAGTCTGTGGCTCACCAAACCACTATATGTTTTATTAAAGAACATATACAAAGAAGTGTCCGGTGGCCATTTGGCCTTTCACATCGACACTAATGGTAACAATCTCCCACTAAAGGCCAATATGGCCAAAGTAACTATGGGAGAAAAATAAAGAATGATAAAGAATACCTGAGTGTAAGTATACAAACTATACCTCCGACCTGATGGGCATGTTACACAGTATACAAGTCACTGTGTAAGATCATGAATCAAGTAACCCCCATCAAGTGCTAGAGCTTTAGTCAAAGCATCTGCAACATTATCTCGACTGTGAACCTTCTGAAGAATAATGCACTTAGTGGCTAAGCAATCTCTAATGAAGTGATACATCACCTCAATGTGCTTGGTCTTTACATGATAGATTGGATTCTTAGCCAAAGCAATGGCACTCTGACTATCACTGAGCAAACCATGTACATGCTGAGGTAAACCCATATCACAAGCACGATGAGCAAGCCACAATGCTTCCTTACATGCCTCACTTGCTGCAACATATTCTGCTTTTGTGGTGGAACCAACTGTACATTCTTGAAGGCGAGATCTCTAAGAGATAGCACCTCTAACAAAATAAAAAATGTACCTTGATGTAGACTTATGATTGTCCTCACAACCAAAAATGTGTAACCAATAATGGATGCTTTCCCTCTACCTAAGCACAAACACTTGTCCTTGCTGCCACTCAGGTATCTCAAAATCATCTTGACCGCTTCCCAATGTTTTGTGCCAGAATTGGAGATATATCTTCTCACAACTCCCACTACAAATGCAAGGTATGGTCTCATAGCTACCATAACATACATGAGACTACCAATAGCAAACTGATAGGGAATTTCGGTCATGAATTCCTTTTCCTCATCTCATTTGGGGAAATCATCCTTGCTCAATTTCACATATGTGAGTAAAGGTGTACTCAATGCCTATCCACCTTGCATATTGAACCTTTGAAGTACTTTGGATATGTACTCACTTTGAGACAAGTATATGCATCTTTTACTCCTATGATGAGTAATTTGCATGTCAAGAATATATTTGGCATCCCCGAAATCCTTCATATCAAATGTGTGACTCAACTTCTTTTTTAGAATTGAGAAGTCATAAGAGGACTTCCCAGCAATCAACATATCATCGACATAAAGTATCAAGCATATCAAGCTACCATTTGAGCATCTCTTTGTGTAGAGTCAATGATCCTCATTGCTTCAAGAATAACCTTGAGACTTCATAAAAGCATCAAGCTTTTGGTACCATTGTCTAGGGAATTGTTTAAGTCCATACAAGCGCTTCTTGAGCTTACAAACTAGACTTTCCTTGCCATGAACTATATAACCCTCTAGATGTTGCATATAGATCTCATTTGTAAGATCTCCATGCAAGAAAGCTCTTTTCACATCCATTTGGACTAGCTCTAAGTCTTCCATTGCAACGAATCCAAGCAACATGCACAGGGTAGTCATCTTGACCACTGGAGAGAAGATTTCCTCAAAATGAACACCATGTTGTTGCATAAAACCCTTTGCAACAAGTCG